>AP027103.1:33131691-33828040 GCA_028142955.1 Pinctada fucata
GAAAAGTATCAACAAGCATTATTCAGAAATTGCATTATAAAAAAAAAAGTTGTTTTATGTAAAGCTTAAAATTTTAATTATTTTTTCATCAGGATTTGAAAGATCTCATGGACCCATCACGGAACATGTCAAAGTATCGAAATCTCATCAACAGCGAGTCTGTTCAACCTCCCATTGTGAGTATTTCTATTCGTCTCTTATGAAAATGGTGTCTTAAACTTAACTAACTACTTGTATCAAATTTCTTTCAAAGAACAATGAGAACAATGAGTGATAAATATCATTTCTTTGACTTTCAGCTTCCATTTTTTCCCGTTGCTAAAAAGGATTTGACTTTCATTCATTTGGGCAATGATACCAAGGTAGAAGGCCTGATCAATATGGAGAAGTTCCGAATGATTGCCAAGGAAGTTCGACAGATCTGTAATATGTGTTCAGCAAAATATGTAAGTAATGTGCATGAAACCATGAGAAAATACTTGTTTTAAAACATTTTAATACATGGCAAAGCTTTAAATTCAATTTGGAAGATATCATATGGGCTTTGTATGTAACAGTTATATAGTATGAAGTAATGTATCAATGATCAGGAACTAATCTTTATCAATAGAAATTTCAATTATTTTAATAAATATCAGATAGCTGGGGGGGGGGGGGAAATTTTCTTTATTAATTTCAGATACCGAATAGTGATTTAGTTGGGACCTTCATTTATGAAATTTCATATACATGTAAGTGTACATGCAGTTCAGAGGAATTTAACTATATTAAGACTTTCCCTGTGACAGATTTTGTTGCTTCAAATCCGATGGGAGTAATTTTTGTGCATGTCATGAACCAAGGGTTTTTGGAAAAATTTCCCTGATGCCAAAATAAGACCACTGCATTCTTACAATGGCAGAGACGTTTATATCACAAATATTTCCCCCAAGCATAAGGACTTTCGTTATCATTACAAAATTTTCTCCTAGTGAAAATAGTGACATTTAGAAAAATATAATAATGTATATTTTAATTTGAATAACATCTATATCTACAGGATGTGACTACAATGTTCCTGGGAACTCCCAGCATGCAAGAGAGTTCTTGGATCTCAGGAGGAATGGCAACTATGAAAAGGGTAAAAAATAGGCGGGCCTCTACCGTACCCAACACCAAGAAAATGTACGAAGAAGCCCAGATGAGACGGCGCGTCAAATCGTACCTCAGTAACATGAAGGTCATACAGGACGAAGAGAAATTAAAGGAAATGTCACATCAGTGTGAACCTCCTGGTTAGTAGAAATTTCTGCACAGAAAATTATTACAACGATCCAGTATTTTGGTTCTTACAGAGCCATTTGCATTTTCCCTATCTCTGATGGTATTTGACTTAAATGAATATGATGTCAGTAATTTACTTTAGAAGCAATATGTACATATAGCTTCCTATCCCTCAATTTTAAGCCGGTTTCCATAGAATTTGATGATGTCACAAAGCTTACCTCAAATATTGTCCCAAATAGGAAGTAGCTCTGTGAATTACTGTATGTATGTAAAAACATGTATGAAAATCAATCAAGTTGTCTTATTAATTACAATGTAATTATGTATAAAGGCATCCATATATGACTCTTGAGATAGAAAGATTTGTAGGATTTCTTGAGAAAAATTAAAACTTTTATCCATTTTCCCATAAATTACAGTGTGAAGGATATATTGAAGCTAAGTTAGTATAACTTTAATTTCATACATTTGTCGTTTTAGTTCGTAAAGTTGAGCATTCACCGAACGTAATGGCTTCAACCAGTAATCTGTCAACAGTCGAGGACAAGAGGTCGACTGCTCCTAGTGGACCTAAATTTGGTATGTTCATGATGTATAGTGGTGTATCGATTCACTTTTCAACCTCTAACATTGCTTTGTATGATTAATCTCCCCTTTGAATGAGGCTTGATGTGATTATATAGATAGATTGAAACGGGAAAGCTAAAACTATGACATGAGTAGATGTATAGGGAATTCGAAAATTTGGAAGGAGTAGATAAATAGAATGAAAAGGGAATGTGATAAATAAGATAAATAGCTCATTAGATGAAACCCTATTAACATAATAAATGAAAGACTGAAGCAGAGAAAACTTTGGGAAAAAGAGTATCGTACTTTTGGGGTCGTAAATATTTCATTTAACATTTGAGAATAGCCGTTAGCACGTACTAATACAAAAATGTATTTTATTGATGTGTATTATTTTTTTTCACTTCTTTGTTCTTTCATGATTGATTTCCAAACTCTACAGTCTAACTAGTTACAATTCAGATGTAATTCTATCATTAAAAAACATACATGTATTTCTCTAATGTAGTATGCATGGAATGAATTTTTTTTTCATAAATTTCTTTTATTTACCTCCTTTTTCGGAGGTTCCGCCTCTTTTTTCGGAGGTGGTACCTCTTTGTGTATCAAGCATGGAGTGTTTGGTTACTCAGTTTGTTTTGATCACCAGGTGCTGAATCTCCCGATGCTATCAGAAAACTGATGGGATTAACTGCCTCAGTAAAACCCCATAAATCCAATCACCCCTTACCCCCCGCTCCAGTAGCTAGCCCATCATTGTCGTCAGGACGACGACCTCCGACCTCGCCTCGCCATCAACCCCCGGCGATGAGGTCCCATCCACTGCATCTTTCACCTGAAAGTTCTTCTGTCATCAGTCTTAGTAATATTGCTTATCGTAAACCGCATCGGACTGGTAAGAATGCACACCTCTTTGACATACTTTTTTTTTCTGTTTAATATTCTGATTTATTTTGCTATCATATAATACAGTGTGTCGGCATGCACTTCTTTGAAATTTAACTATTTATGCTGATCTGAATGTATTTAATTTTATTTTTTTTCTGTGTGCTTACAACTGCTTTCAATATTTAAGTCTAAATCTGTCAATTTGATGATGAATTTTAATAATCAGCAAGATTCGCATGTAATGTCTTAATGAGCAAAATCACATACTCAAAAATGAACTAGCAGCTCTGCTTCTTCAATACAATATTGTTATGTTAAATTGTATGATTTCTGTCTTCTCATGCCAAATAAAAAGGCTTTGCCAGAAAACTATATCTATCTTGACTGATCTTTCTAATAATACAGTTTTCTGCTTTCAAATACATATTTCTCAATATTCTTTAAAAAAATCCCCAATAACAACAACTACCAGTACCATGTCACTTTTCATACATGTTTTATACATTTTAATCGTTACTTTTTCCGTTTTGCAGTTTCTTTAGGTTCTCAGGAGTCCATCAGCTCAACCGGTAGTACAACTTACCAACCATCCAATGCTCATCGACATACTCATCCCGATTCCGATTCAGGTCGACAAAGCATGTCCTCATCAAACTACAGCATGTTATCATCCAACTACGACTCCCATAGTACCAACTCTGTGGGGTCCAATCACAGTGCATCACATTCTCCGCCCGCTCGTAAACCGCAGTCTGGTAAGTTGTCAATCAGAGATTTCTAACAATTTGATTGGCTATATTTTATGTGTATAGATTATTTGCTGTTAAGGATGATGCATTTTTTTTAATCTTTTTTTTTTTTTTATTTTGGTGACAGTGGGGGATATGCCAAAAATTGCTAGCTACTAGATATCAGATAATTGGAGTGGGCTTCCAAATTTATTACGAATTAGTTTATTAATTATATTATTTACAGGTTTAGTTGGATTCTGTTCAGATTTTTTAAAAGATCTAGTGTTTGCCATTTTCATAGAATTTTTTTTTAAACAAAAATTTTAGAAATTAGGATATAGGCATTCTCCTTTGTTGGTATTGAAAAGAGAGGCTCTTTATCTTGGCTTTGTAGACAGCTTGAATTTTTTAGAGAGCTACTGTGAATGTTGAAGGTTTGCCCAAGTTTGGCTGTTAGCTTGAAAAACTTCCTAGATTTTTTCCAGTAAATGGGCTGCATTTGTTATTATGTTGAGACTTTGGCTACCTTTTGTTTCAATTTTGCATGGCCAAAAATTATGTATGGTACAGTTTTAGATTTGACTTGAATGCTTTAAGCTTTACAGATAGTTAAGTGCCACTCCACATAAAATGAAAATCTACAATTAGTAATGATTCCTTGGTTTACCTCAATTATCCTAAATGCACAAGAACATAAAAGTTGAAGCCCCCCGTCCCGCCTTTAGTAATCTAGTATATTTGTATGTGAATGTCTCAGCTTTTTTTTCCAACTTTCTATTCTCTGTATTGCATGTGCTTGTCCTCCAGACAAGAGTTATCTTTCCTTGTCTGCCAGAGTTGCTGTAAGGTGTATTTGTTTTCTTGCAGCGACCTCTCCATCTTTTTCCCACAATACTTCACAACCACCGCTTCCTCAACCGGCGGTGCGACCCCCACTACCGCCTTACCATGTAGTGGTTCAAAATTCACCAGGTGAGAATACTGGTTGGGTGACATTTTTACCCTCTCTGGACGAGAGGGGTAAAAAATCAGAGAGTAGATTAACCATAGAAATTTCACTAGTGTTATAATTATTACCCATTCATATTCACGTTAATTTAAAGTATTTGGCAGTTTAATCATGATTCCTACTGGATAAATGTGAATTGAAGGATTGCTAAATGTTGGACATCAAATTATTATGACTTCCTAATCAAAACTTTGATATAAAAAAAAGGAAAAGGAATCCACTTGAAATTATATAGATACTTGTACCATCTGAAATCAAGTCTATGAATAATGACTGCCAAGTATACCACCAATTACATGTACTCAGCATGATGCATTTGAATGTTTAGACATTTTTGCTCATACTCCTGCTTAATTAACACATCTCGTTATCATTAGATAGCATGGCACTAACGGCTTGCATGTTCATAATAGTCTGTCATCTCATTTCCATGAAAAGCATGTTGTTTGTCCCTAGAAAATTTTACCATGTGCATTATTAGTCCATCACTTTCGTTGTTTCACGATATCCTTTTCATAATCCTTTGTTTTCACTTTACTATATAAAAAAAGATTTGTTCATAGCATGGCTAATTTATTTAAAGATTGAAATGAATCTAAAATTAACATGAATGATTTTTTCTGTTGAATGCTGAAGTATGTGTTTTAACCTTACGGTCTTTTTTTTTCTCCTTCTGCCTCCTCAGCCTATAGCCAATATATCCATCAGACGTACACTAACGTACGTCGACCGCCGCTACCTGACTACCACTCGGCCACTCAAATGGCCAATATGGCTCGCCAGAGGCACCAATGGCAGATGGAAAGGGCCCGATCGCATGAAGGGGTTTTACCGTACTGTAATGGCCAATCAAAATTCATGGCCCCAGAAGAGGGTAGGTGTTTGCAGGTGTGATGTAGATCTTCACAAACATTTCTCAGTTCAGAAATTTCTGAAAGCCTTTATCAGATATTAAAAGTTTTAATAATTTTATTAGAAAAAATTATAATTCTATAAGTTAAGTCAAATTAGGAACTCGATTCAGCCAGAATCTGTCCCCCTTCAAATGATATTTATCTCTAACTTTTGTTTGGAAAAGAAAATTTTGGACAATCTTTTTTTTTCAAAAGAGTCTTTCTTTGATGGATGAATTGTTTGGAATGTATGGTGTAAGGAAACATGGTACCTCCCATCCCTCATTAATCCTCTCTTTCCCTACCCCCAGTTAGCTTAATGGTTATATGTAACACGTCCAGACATGGTTGTTGGTTTACCTAGCTCTGATTGGCTTGGTTATGTTGCATTGAGCTTGAATGATTGGTTGGCATGAAATAATCTCATTCTTAAATGCATTGATATGTATAACTCTTTTATAACGCAGGTATGCAAAGGGTGTATCTAATCTAAGTAGATATATGGGCCTTTTTTTGTAAAATAAAGTAGAATAATAGAAAACTGCAAATTTACTTCTAAAAAACTGATACAGATATGTACAGATATAAGGAAATGAATTTTTATCATGCATTTGAAATATTTGCATTTTCATACTACATTGTATACACACATTCTACATCCCATACAAGTGTATGAGCAGCATAATTTTCCATGTACATTATACAAAATATAAATCCACTATAAATCTTTTAAGTAATATTTCCATTTTAAGTATATACTTCTATACAAAATATTCTGAATTGACCCTTCCGATTGCGGGAAAAAAATGTAAAATGTTGTGACATCACAGTGCTTTTACCTCTGACAAACAAGCTTTGAACCTCGTGGAATTTCTCAAATTTTTCCCGCGTTTGGAAGGGTTAATTCCCAACATAGCAGTATCACATTCAAATTATACATGCCGTATGTATTCTCCTGTTATAATGCTTTTCATATGAGTGTAATGAGAGGAACTTATATACAGTGTATTTATATAAACACATGTGACTTACACATGTAAATGTGAGTACCAGGTTTATTTGTGTAATAAGCAATGTGAAAGGCTTATAAAGAAAGAAGTACTGGCTTCGGATGTATTAAAAATCTCAACATGCAGTTTACCTCATATATATTTTTTTTAAAACATTTGAGGCATTCCTCTGTATATATTGTTATTAAATTCCTTATCTAGAGTGAACACACCAATGCTCGGACATTTTGATATGTTTTTCTCAATTTTTATAAAAAAACATTAGAGAAAATGCCAATAATTTGATTTTAAAATATTGTCAAGCAGTAAAGAAACCTTTTTAATGAACTTTTTTAAAACTGTGATCAGCACTCAAACTTTGGGAGACTCTTCAAGTGGAGTACCAAAAAGATGGATATTTGACAAAATCTGTACCAATGCTCGGACACTTGGCCTCATAGCACATAATGATCAAGCAAATGAAAAACAATACCACTGAAAATGATTCAATATCTAATGGAATATTTAAAGACAATCACAAATAATTCATCCAGTTCTTTGAATTCATTGTTTGAATAGAAGATGGTTGACATTGCCTTCTGAGCACATGAAAATTCAAGCAAAAGTGAAAAATGTAAGAAATTTGTTGATAAAAATGTAGCAGTTTTGAATCTTGTATTTGATATCGTTAAAACATCCAAGCAATTTTTTGGTGAAGAATTATCGTGACTATTGGTCAGCCTATAGAACCAAATATACTTGGCGTCCAAGATTGGTACGAGCACATGTAGATGTGTTCCTCAAATCCTCAATTTGATTGGAGGAAACTTTTGCAAGGCAATTTTGCAGGATCCTCAGCTGAGTAGATCTGAGGTTGAGGAAAAACTCATTTGAGATGTTTGATACAAGCAAGGCCTCATGATTTCTTAATTCATTGATATGTCTGTTTGTAGAATGTTTTTGAGTTGATGAGCTATATTTAAAATTTTTCTCTTGCAGATGTTGACGAAGAGCAAGTTTCTGCTGTATGAGACTGGCATCCACTAACGACAACATAGGGCTGCAATGACCTCAACATGGGTCGTACGATGACCCCAACAGGGTCGGAAAATGTGCAATAACTGGTCTATCTGAGTTCTGCGTTTGGCTGTTATTATAGTGCATCTAACTGTTCCAGCATTTCCAGAAGTCTTCAGAACCGATTTTCGTAACGCTTAATTCTTATATATTCTTAAAATATGGAAATTGAGAACAGCAAAAAATCTTGCCAATATTCATAGTCTTCAAAAACGATGTGCAACTGATTCGGTTCAGGCGTGGAATACTCAGGTGAGCAGTTAGGTCCCTCATGGGCCTCTTTTTTCCCCCAACATTTTATCTGTGATATTCCCGTGGGAAATCTACTAGAACTTGGGACTAGATACTTCCACATTTTACATGGTGCAATGTTAATACTATATATCGAGCATACTGAAAATCCATTTGACTTCGAGCTGCGAAAAGGTTAAAAATAAATCCGGTTTTTGAAGTGATGCAACGAGTGCAAGTTTGAGGACTTTCCTAAGTGAAAGCAGAGAAGGACAAAAAACATAAATGTGTTCACAAACTTGTAAAAGCCATTTTTACAGGGATTTTTCACTCAGCTATTTTACGAATAGTTGTATGGTGAATATGTAGACTCTCCAAGAGCTCTGTTATAGATTGTTATAGTGCTATGTAAAACTTTACTGTGCCATTTTATGTAGTTAATGCTCCTAAGGAGAGAGAGATATATTGTTGGATCGTAATTTTTATCCAAAGACTTGCACGGAGAGACTCTCTGCGTAACTCATTTGTGGGACTTACTCAATATGTTTAGTACCAAAGATGATCATGTCCGAGCATTTCTGTATACATTCATTGTTCACAGTCATTTGTCATTTCTTTATGTTATTATTTTATTTTCCTCGGCAAAATCTCAGTATTTCGCAAGTCTAACGGAAACGTTAAACTTCGTAACTTTTGCTGTTTCTTTGAATCTCAGTTTGTTTCTATGTACACAAAAGGTTTATCTGAAATTTTAGAGATATTTGTTGATTCTTTATTGATGTTAAGAGACCTGCATATCATGTTATGTATTACTTTTTACTGCTTAATTTGACGAATAATAGAGGATGTTATGGAATTAATTAAATTAAAAGTTAGATTCCTAAAGTTCAAGATTCTATGCAGTGCCAAATTGAATATGCATGTATCAGTCTAAATTTTGAAAGAGTTACACTTTTGAAACCAAATATTTACCTGCAAACTGGAGAACTTCCTGTTGTAGCATTACTTTAATGACACTATTACCTCAAAGGGAAACCTAATAGTATTGGTGATTTATGATTAAGCAGTACCTATGCATAATTTTTTTTCCCAACCTTTAGCCCTCAATATGCAAAACATCTTTTCCTCCTCCAGTTTGGGTTTTAGTTGTCTGTTGAGATTACCAATTTTTACCGTCCTGAATTTAAAACAGGCATAATACATTTATTATCCAGAAATTTTGAAAAGTGGCAAAAAGGTAAAGACATTTTAAAGAACAAACAAATTTACTGATTCTCATTATCAAATTTTGAAGCTTTTTTCCCATTTATTAGACTTTTTAAGGGAATCTGAAAGTAGACTCTTAGAGTTAACACCTTTTTGTTATAAAGACAAAAATGTTGCTTTTTACTGTGTATTTCTCACATTGTCAAATTTGACTTCTTGAAGTTTTCAAATCATACTAAATTTTCAGTTTTCTTTACATTTTAAGTTAAAATCTGCTACTAACTACACAACATTATGGAATTGTTTAAATTTAGAGGTACTTAATTAATATTTTTGGTAAGCATTTTTCGTGAGACCAAATCAAGAAAAAAGAAGATGTGCTTCTCAAATTTAAGTATTATGAATTACCATCAGAAAAGAGTCAAATTTAATATTCAGAAGAAGTAAACTCAAAGCATTTATAAAGATGTAGTCATGTTTTGAAGGAAAGGTTTTGTCAAAAATATCGTTTTGTGATTAATATCTTTTTTGGTTGGAAACATTTTGGAAAAATTACAGAAGGTTTGAATACATTCAAAATGTAACTTGTAACAAGAGAGTATTTTTTTCATCCTCAAAAAATAAATTGTATATCAAGTCAAATTTTTTCGCATAGTAATGTCTTACTCCTCCCTCTTAACCTGAAAAGTACATTCTGGATACAGTCTATAAATCACAGTAGTGATGTCACAGTAGATCGTGTAAATGAAAGAATGTACCTCATTTACATGTGTTTATCTCTCATTAAGAATTACATGTCATTTGTTCCTCATTCTCGCCCAGAATGTGTACATATTTTGTTAAAATAATTAAAAATATAAGTACGATATTTCAACGTCTTATTTTGTTCTTCTAATGAATATGGTATCAGCATTGGGATGTTAGATGCTTTGTTTATAACAAAAGTTGTGAGAAGACCTCTGAAAAGGAAAATAGAAAAAAAATGCATTTTCTTGCTTCAGTTTTATCAATAGTAGGTCAAAGGCCATGGTATAAAATGAAAGCTATTTCCATAAGTAAATCCACGCCCTATATCTTATGGGTCAAAGGGTATGTGCCAGATTAAAGGTTTTGAAAAGTTGGTAAAAGTCACAAGGTCAGATGCCATGGTCCTAAATGAAAGGTGTTGTCATGAGGAATTGATCCAAAATACCAAAGTCCTGCCCGTTACAGTTCAGAAGTTTAGACAAATGACGACTTTCTGGATTTTAGTCCTGGCGAGCTAAGAATGACAAATATGGATAATGACCATATCCCTGTTTACAGCACAAAATCGATAATTCAGAAAATCAGAAACCGAAGGCATACAAAATCAGGATAAAACAGGAACCAAAGCAAACAAACAAAAATCTCCACATCTGATTCAAAGTTTTTTAAAAATTTCGGGCTCGCTTCGCTGGCCCATTCTGTATATTTTACATGGAAAATCAATCTGTCCTTCTTTCTGTCTGTGATTTCCTCAAAGATGAACATAACAAGTCTACAAATCATTGCTTACTGAAAAGAAGCGAACTCCCGATATGGGAGTGAGACCAGGTGCCACGAAGAGTAAGCATCTCCTGCTTGCATGCAACACCCGCCGCTTCAATTCGGTAGAACTGTCACATCCGGTTACTTCCATTTCGGAAGACATAGAGTACAATCTTTGGTTGGATGGTTCAAATGGTCTATGACAGAATACCATCCATCATTCTGGAGAGTGGGACATCAAAGTGTATGACGAGTTCCCCATATCGACCGTAGAGCTTCCTCAGTGACGATGTTAGTCGGTCACAAACATATCCCTGACTGAGAAGCTTATCTGAAAGACGCCTAGCTCTCAGAACAAAATCCGTATATTGATAGAACTGAATACTGAGATATGAACACCGCATAAGCAGGCAATGAAGGGATGTTGCTACTCAGAAAAGGAAAGTTTGTAATGCTGAAATTGAAGTTGTCACGTTTGTCATAGAGTGAGGTGTTCATGTGACCATCAGTGTCGTAGGACAACATTATGTCCAAATAGGATGCTGAATTATTTGTCTCTGTAGTTTCTTTGACTTCAAGCTCTGAAGGATAAATACTGCTCAGGTAATCCGCAAATTTTGAATTATTAATGGAAAACGCATCGTCTATGTATCTGTAAGTGAAGTTGAAGTCAGAAGCTAAGTATCTTTTCCCTTCAGAGACCAGAGATCGAATGAATTCAGCTTCGTACGAGTAAAGGAAAATATCGACAAGGAGAGGGGCGCAATTGGTCCCCATTGGAATTCCGACAATCTTCTGGAAGACCTTTCCTTCAAACACCACAAAAATGTTGTCGATCAGAAAGTTAAACATCTGAATAATATCAGTTTCAGTGTACTTATTTTCAAAATCTGACTTTTCTTTTACAAAGTAGGTTTTGTCATAGTTAACAACAATAAATTTGTATTTGCGATTACCGTTCTTACTTGTTAACGCATTACTTATAATTTTTGCGAGTCTTTAATAATACACTGTTTAGATTTAGGATCACTGATGAGGGTTAAGTACCCGAAACGTGCATGTCTGGTCCACGTTGCCAATTTATCTGTTCTTAAATGATGCTATTCAATTTGAAGACGTTTACATTTATACCACTTGGTGAGTGTCACTGCTGGTGGACCAGGAGTCCCCGAGGGCACATGTAGCCAAGTTCGATCAATTTCGGTTGATCGTTTCTTCAACGCATTCTAAATGACATTTCTAAAAAGTGGGTCCTGTAGCATCATATCCCACCCATCCTGCTACGTCTTTCGATACACTTTTTCGACATAGTAACTTTCATACTTTTTTTGCATAATACACTGTTTAGATTTAGTATCACTGATGAGGGTTAAGTACCCGAAACGTGCATGTCTGGTCCACGTTGCCAATTTATCTGTTCTTAAATGATGCTATTCAATTTGAAGACGTTTACATTTATACCACTTGGTGAGTGTCACTGCTGGTGGACCAGGAGTCCCCGAGGGCACATGTAGCCAAGTTCGATCAATTTCGGTTGATCGTTTCTTCAACGCATTCTAAATGACATTTCTAAAAAGTGGGTCCTGTAGCATCATATCCCATCCATCCTGCTACGTCTTTCGATACACTTTTTCGACATAGTAACTTTCATACTTTTTTTGCATAATACACTGTTTAGATTTAGGATCACTGATGAGGGTTAAGTACCCGAAACGTGCATGTCTGGTCCACGTTGCCAATTTATCTGTTCTTAAATGATGCTATTCAATTTGAAGACGTTTACATTTCTTTCAATTTAGAATGTGGAATTGTAGTGTAAAGTGTCGAAAAATCAAAGGCTTTGATCGAATGGACTCTACTAAAATGAGTGGATTTTAGATGTTCTAAAAGTTCCTTCGAATTCTTTAAAATCCACATTTGGTTGTTGATACCACTGCGAGAATATACTGTCGAACAATATTTTTTAAGCCCAGATTTGATTTCGGATGAAACTT
The DNA here is from genome assembly GCA_028142955.1 of Pinctada fucata. Lineage (NCBI taxonomy): Eukaryota > Metazoa > Mollusca > Bivalvia > Pterioida > Pteriidae > Pinctada > Pinctada fucata. The sequence continues at coordinate 33,144,055 of AP027103.1, forward strand.
TGGTGAGTAAGATCGATACAGATTTGGTAGAACATTTTGAGGAACCAGCGATGAAACGTTGTTTGTACGGATTCTTATGCATTTTAGGTATGCAGTATAAGTATGATAAATCTAAATCTAAATTGTTAGTGTCGAAACCAAAGGAAGCAAGAGCTGATTTGTGGTTATCTATTATTTCAGAGGCAGAAAGGTTTGTTGGGGTGTAAGTGTGATTTCCAGGTGTCGATTTTAAACCCAACTCTTTAACTAGACTGTCGAAATAGTACTTTTTGCAAGTAAATGTGTAATTACTTGAGGCTTTGTCCGCTGGTGTGATGACATAATGTTCTTGGAGGTAGGTAAGCTCTCTGATAACAACAGGGTCTTTAAATATAGACTCGAATCTGGTGTTCACATTTGATTTTAATCGGTTAATTCTAGATAAAAGTAACCCTCTGATGGATTTTATCCATTCGGAAAGGGTGTCGAGCTGTACATCCTCTTTCTGTGCCCAACGTCTTGCATATTTCTCACAAGAGTCCATGATAATTTTGGTTCCAAGTAAAGGAGTTACTTTCTCTGTATTTGGGACCCTTTTTTAACAATTCTCTCAACTTGTCGTTCTTGACTATACTAAAGTCACCAGTAATAACGTACGTGTCCACAAGGAGAGTAGGTGAAATCCAATGAAGAACATTCGCAAGGAAGTGGATGTAGTGAGGGATTACTTAAATCAATACACTGCAGGAATCATTTGTAATTGTAAATTTTAGATGCAACTGTTGGTGTGTAGCTATAGGAAATACAAGGAGTTTCTTTTCTTTTGAAATATGGTGGGATTTTTTCTGTGACAGTTTTGTGATTCAAAAATTGACCAAGATTCAATTTATCAATACCTTTGTTTGCAAATCTTACTTTAATGAAAGGACGGTTTGTTTTCTCCTTTGATTTATCTGATCTAACTGCTTGAAATAAACGAAAAGTAGAAATGTCCAAGATGACTCCTTGTAGTCTGTATACTGGGGAACGTGTATCGGTAAATATGAGGTCCTTCGTATATTCGTAAATTTCGTGTAACTTCCGTAAAGGAACAGAGTATAATTTCGTACGAATATAATGCAGGCATAGAGGCTCATTCAAAAATGGAACCAAGTCATCGAAGGAGAAACTATGTATCTCAGGCCTATTATATTTTCGAATGCCATGACTTCGAGGTCTTCTTTGTGGTCCGTTGAATAAGCTAGTCACATTTACCGATTGACAACCGGGACTTGTTAAGTTTCCTATGCTGCTGATATTATCGTTGCACCCATAGGGCGCTGCAGTGTTAAGATTTTTTATCCAGAACTCTTCTCTGTTGCGACGGAAAGGTGTGCTCAAATTGGGATTGTTTGTGGGGTGATATATTTTCTCCAGGATTCTGACTCTCATAGATAAAACAGAAGATCGGCCTGGTCAAAATGTCGATAAAGGAGTTGACTTCCTTTATTATTTATTTTTGACCGGTGTCCTGACATTCTGGTTCGGAGCTTACCTTTGGTTTCACCCACATAAATCAATCCACAAAGTGAGCACTCTATTCCGTACACAACATTAGATGTCATGCAAACTATGCGTGTTAAATGTTTGTTTTGTGAGATTACTTGATAATGAAGTGTCTGTTATTAGGATGTTACAAGTTTTGCAGTTCTTCGTGCCGCACTGAGAAATTGAGCAATCGCTTGGTGAAAATTGGTGCTCTTTTAGTATATCGACCACTTCAATCTTACAGGGCTTGATTTTAATATACCCATCTGCATGTTTATACCAAAACTCATGGTTGTTACATACTACAAATGTTTCATCTCCAATGTCATGTAAACTAATTCTAGGGACAACTAAGTTACCTGTTGCGTATGTGTCCGTAGACGCAACAGGTTGGGACCTTGTCTGGTGCATGTAAATTGATTTGGAATTTTCTTCAAGAAGGTAGAGAGTTGGAACCCTTCGACATTATTAATATAGACACTTATTTCACGTTGCAGTGTGGAGCAGTTAAAATCGTTCCCAGTGGCCTGATGTATGTCAAGTGTATTAATTACTTCTTTCCAGCTCTGTCACCTGAAAGATGCTTTGTTTTGGCCTTTTATCAATGAGACATAAAATATATTTTTTTGCTATTTCGGATACTAGCCATTTTACCGATAAATATCATCGAAATTAAAGGAGTTTAACATCTTAGCACCATCCCTCCAATGCTATTTTGAACATAGATTTTATTTGGATATGCTGCTGAATCTACCCTACAGGAAATTTGGAGCCGCGCGCTCTCTGTAATGTAAATGTAAAAATCTAATTTAAAAAAAATTAAAGAGGGCCTACTGAAAGCATCACTGATGAGAATTTAATATTCGAAACACGTGTCTGGTGCATGTAAATTGATTTGGAATTTTCTACCAGAAGGTAGGGAGTTGGAACCCTTCGACATTATTTATAGTGGGCGACGCGCCAGCCACTTTGTAGGTCTCTTGAGTTCTATCCATTTAAGCAAAAGACTGCCCGACAAGTGCCCTCGGGGACAATTTGTCCACCAGCAGTGACACATGAACAGTGGTAAAAACGACAAATATGGATAATGACCATATCCCTGTATACAGCACAAAATCGATAATTCAGAAAATCAGAAACCGAAGGCATACAAAATCAGGATAAAAACAGGAACCAAAGCAAACAAACAAAAATCTCCACCATATGAAAAGAAGCGAATTCCCGATATGAGAGTGAGACCAGTTGCCCAAGAAGAGTAAGCATCTCCTGCTTGCATGCAACACCCGCCGCTTCAATTCGGTAGAAATGTCACATCCGGTAATTTCCATTTCGGAAGACATAGAGTACAATCTTTGGTTGGATGGTTCAAATGGTCTATGACAGAATATCATCCACCATTCTGGAGAGTGGGACATCAAAGTGTATGACGAGTTCCCCATATCGACCGTAGAGCTTCCTCAGTGACGATGTTAGTCGGTCACAAACTATCCCTGACTGAGAAGCTTATCTGAAAGACGCCTAGCTCTCAGAACAAATCCGTATATTTCGTACTTGCTCTGGCATAGCGTATCAACTGAGATATGAACACGCCATAAGCAGGCGATGAAGGGATGTTGCTACTCAGAAAAGTAAAGTTTGTACTGCTGAAATTGAAGTCGTCACGTTTATCATAGAGTGAGGTGTTCACGTGACCATCAGTGTCGTAGGACAACATTATGTCCAAATAGGATGCTCAATTATTTGTCTCTGTAGTTTCTTTGGCTTCAAGCTCTGAAGGATAGATACTGCTCAGGTAATCCGCGAATTTTGGATTATTGATGGACAACACATCGTCTATGTATCTGTAAGTGAAGTTGAAGTCAGAAGCTAAGTATCTTTTCCCTTGAGAGACCAGAGGTTGAATGAATTCAGCTTCGTACGAGTAAAGGAAAATGTTGGCAAGGAGTGGGGCGCAATTGGTTCCCATTGGAATTCCGACAATTTGCTGGAAGACCTTTCCTCCAAACACCACAAAAATGATGTCGATCAGGAAGTTTAACATCTGAATAATATCAGTTTCAGTGTACTTATTTTCAGAATCTGGCTTTTCTTTTACAAAGTAGGTTTTGTCATAGTTAACAACAATAAATTTGTATTTGCGATTACCGTTCTTACTTGTTAACGCATTACTAATAATTTTTGCGAGTCTTTCTTTCAATTTAGAATATGGAATTGTAGTGTAAAGTGTCGAAAAATCAAAGGCTTTGATCGAATGGACTCTACTAAAATGAGTGGATTTCAGATGTTCTAAAAGTTCCTTCGAATTCTTTAAAATCCACATTTGGTTGATACCACTGCGAGAATATACTGTCGAACAATATTTTTTAAGCCTAGATTTGATTTCAGATGAAACTTTGGTGAGTAAGATCGATACAGATTTGGTGGAAAATTTTGAGAAACCAGCGATGAAACGTTGTTTGTACGGATTCTTATGCATTTTAGGTATGCAGTATAAGTATGGTAAATCTAAATCTAAATTGTCAGTGTCGAAGGCAAAGGAAGCAAGAGCTGATTTGTGGTTATCTATTATTTCAGAGGCAGAAAGGTTTGTTGGGGTGTAAGTGTGATTTCCAGGTGTCGAATTTAAACCCAACTCTTTAACTAGACTGTCGAAATAGTTCTTTTTGCAAGTAAATGTGTAATTATTTGAGGCTTTGTCCGAAATATATGTCAAGCACTTATTGCAAATCTCAAGTTGATCAGCTTTAAAATACTTCTCTGCGGAATTGAAGGTAACATAAATTGGAATGGATTCAGCCGAGTTATTCTTTTAAAGGGCAGGGGGCGGTAAGAGGCTTTCTAGGCCCAAAATCGTTATTAATTCCGAAAATTACCAAATTTTGAAATTGATACTGAAATTGATTAAAGGAAGCTTGTCTTCAATAGATTCAACTTGAAAAATGTTCGATTTCATTTTTAAATTAAAGTTATCCCCCTTTGAAATCGCCTATTGAACCGTAAATGAACGAAAAATCAACAAATTTTCGCTTTTGATGGCGAAATTAGACTTGGCCACATCAAAACAACAAGTTCATATTTTTTCTGTATATCCGTACAAGTATTTTGTAAATGTTGTAAAAGTATGAATCTGTTGTTTTCATGTGGCCACATAGAAAACGGAAGGAAATCAATTACTGTTACCAAGAGATCGGGTCTTTATGGGAACAGAAAAACACCTTTAACTTCTATAACACAGGAATAATTTGAGTCAAATCGATATCAATTTATAGATTTTGTTTTGTTGTTAATGATGATACTGATTATTTATTCTTACATGCACGAAATCAAATAATACAGACAAAAATGTCTTTCAAATGTGTATTTTCCTCTTAACGTAACCGACTTTCAGAACCATAGAATGACGTCATACTGAATATATGACGTCATATATGTTTGTGACATTGATTTTGCTTGTATTTTGCGAAAAATATTTTAAAGTCAAAGTAATCATATCATATACATATCTAAAATCGAAATGACAGAGTATATCTAAAAGGATACAGTCGATATGAAATACAATATAGATTAAAAAATACGAAAAAGAATAAAAAATCCCCAAAAACAAATCAAATAACATCACCCCCCCCCAAATCACACACGAAAGTCAACCACAACAAACTTATAGATTAAATGAAGATGTCAAGTATACCCCATCTTTTCAGAAAAAAGGAACAGTGAGACAAAATAGGAAATCCGAATGGACGTATAACATGACAAACCCTTCTTTCGCATGAAGAGCAATTTTGACTTTATTATAAATATATCATGAAGAACACAACATTTATGTAATTTGTCTGATTTTGACACTGGAATAAAATTAATTTTAATATTGAGAAATTATGGCCATGTAAAATTTACAACGCCGCGCATGATTTGCCGTCGATGAGATGTACTTATTTTTGCAAATTGGGAAAAAATATGTGCCTTGTTGCCTGACCTCGTGAGGTCAGACACACCTAGATTTGAAATGCATGAAACAAAACAAGACGACAATGCGCCTTTTGCATGTAATAATGATGAAAGCGCCGTTTACAAACATTCACAAGATCAGAAAAAACAGCATTCTCTTTGAAAGAGTTATCGCTCCTTTAACATGTACGCTTATAAAAATACGCGAAGATTTTTCTTCATGTAGTAATATATCTAGGTAGCTGAGTGGTCAAGGAGTTCATCTCTCACGCAGACCGACCGGGGTTCGAGTCCCGGTGCGGGATTCCTGTAATATTTTATTTCGTTCATATTACACGCGGTCACTAATTCATTTTAATTTTCAGCTCGAAAACGTGGGAGTACATGTACAAAATCGTGGTAAGTTGCAAACATGAGAAAGTATTGTGTCTGATGGTCGATGTAGTACATATTAATTGCACACGATAGCGTACCACTTGACAAATCAGAAGCCCTCATTATGTTTACATCAGATACACGTGTTTTTGTTTTTTATTTGTGGGTGGGGGGACTTCTGTACATTACTACGGAGTTATCAGGAATGTATACTGTACTGATTTATAGTTCATTTCAACGTGTTCCTGTTTGTTTTATTTTCCCAAGGGCCCATTGATCAAGTCAAGACTACGGGGTGAGGAGGGTCGCTGTTATTTTGTTAAGATGAGGCAAACTTTTTTGAAAAGCTAATACTTGTCTCATTTACGACTGAGAAATATCCTTTGAATTTCATTGAACATGTTTTATAGAAAATGTGTTGTCAGTAACGAAAATTATCCAAACGAATACAGCGCATAAAGTAAATGTAAAAATTATATTTTTAACATGAGGAGTGTGATTTTACGGTAACGGACATTCTGCGAGCATTGTGTACCGATATTGTTCACGCCTTGTACATAAAAGTACAATCCAAGGAATTTGTACATGTATTTAAAAATATAAAGAACAACCGAAATATAGACGCATCTTAATTTGGGGAGTTTTTTTTGACATACAATGTATATTGATAATTTCAGTCGGTAAAAATCAATGCGTTTAGAAAGTAGAAAATATCCCTACTAAGGCCATTTCTTTGTTATTTTCTGTTTTGCGTCCTCGTGCTGGTAGGTTTTGAGCCCAAAGTCATAAAACAAAACAAAATTAAAATAATAAAATCTTTTGCAAATTAAATGTGTTTTCTACAAAAATTAAAGAAAATCTGTACAATTTTTTATATTTCATGAAAAAAATGTAAAAGTACTGTCTATCATTTTTTTGTTGACTAAAATATGTCAAGATGATCAAATGAAACGAGTTTCTGTCAGATTTCACACAGTAACATATGAAATTGCAACTTTGTTTTATATGCTTGTTTGTTTTTCTCCCTGGCTGGCTGGTAGGTTTCTAAATTTCAAAAGGACGCAAAACAGTATAAAAACAAGAAATGGCCTAATGTGACTATTTTACAGGGACGTGTATTTTGGTATTTTATTACAAACAGCGAAACCTACAATACTGAAATGATGTAAGCAATAGGAATTATTGAGAAAACGAAATTTTGTTAACTGGAAGGTATTGTATGTGGCGCTATGATAAAATTATTAACCTTTGAATTTTCTAATCCACCCTTTTTCTGTGTAAAAACAACATGTGTAATTATATAAACATGCAGTTGTGCATCTAGGATCTCAGAGAAAGGGGGTCCGAAATCCAGTTCTAAAGAAAATTGTTCATAAAAAATAGTCCGACTTGCAGACCTACGACGGTGTTATCTGTTTTTTCGTATTCGGTCTGACTGCTATGCATAGGCAAAACTTGAGAAGACGAAAAAACAGATAACACCGTAGGTCTGCGAGTCGAACTAATAAAAAAGAGATAAAACCCAAGAAAAGACTTATTAGAGCAGTTGCATTTATTTTACTTCTTACTTTACTTCTACTTTTACCTCACCTCTACGCTTCAGTGGTCACTGTGGTTAGGGATTAGGCCGTGGTATTTAAAATTCGTTTTCCATCCTGGTGTTTTAAAAAAAGACACCCTCCAGTTAGGCGAAAACACACAAACATACAATTTTTGTATTGTTGTCAATGACATGTATTATTCTGAAATTTTATTTAAGGCACATATCCACTGTACAAGTCAGGGGAGACGGGAATGTGAGCTATTATAGCTAAGTCTTGGTTTAAATAGATCCATTTGAGCCGTTTTTCATTTCGAGTAATAAAGCCGTAGTGGAACTTTTTTTTCAGTATGACAGGATACCTTTGGCAATCTCGAATTAATTGTGAGTGTATGCTTTTTATCTGGTATTTTGTCTCGAAAGGTACCGTGCAGTCCGCACACGTTAAACAGAATATTTCACAGCCATGGCTTTACATTGTTCAATACACACCTGTCCTGAGGCGATCCAACTACAGTTACCTTTTAAAGCTGACCTGTCACTTTTTTAACATTTAAATGTAAAAGTATAATCATCAGACGGACGGACATGCAGACGGAAAGATCATTTATTTATGTAGCAAAAATTACAATGCTTAATGTTTCTTCGTTCGAAAAGGGGAAATTTACATAAAATGTGCCCGTAAGTTTTATGAAATGTACCCGCAAAACGTCAGGGTAGGTCAGCTTTAAAAGTTAACTGTAGTCGTCAATACTCGAGACCAAGATTATGTAACCCCTAACCGCAGTGACCACTGAAGCGTAGAGGTGAGGTAAAAGTAGTGGTAAAGTAAACTAAATGCAACTGCTCTATTATTGTTATTAAAGAATGACTTTCTAGTGGAACTGTAACCAGCGATCAATCTGATGTCCATACGTATTTTTTTTTTTAATAAAGGCCTTGTCACATCTTCACTTTTTTTGGCCAACGCACGAGTAACGACCTTCAACACGCTGGCGAAGGTCGAGGTTTTGTTCGAAATTTCATTAACGTTCTCAACGCTCGTGTAGCGCATCAAAAAGGTTGTGTTGAAATTGAGACATGCGAGGTTATTCTTGATAATGACGAGCGGTACCTAGCGAGCCAAAGATTTCTTTAATATGAAAAAAAATCTATCAGAAAAGAAAGTGTTGACCACCAAAAGAGGGGAAGCCCACTTGTAACACTCTAAATGCAGATGAATCAGACGAGACAAAAATGATTTCACACGAGAAAAGTGGGTTGGGACTAAAGTACAGTGTAGGGTCTGCTGGGTTATCGGAAATACACATACCTTTTATGCCTTGGTGAAAAGTATCATTATCACATTAATATCATTTATTGTAAGATTTCAAAAAGTCAACAAAGCCTCGTTATATTAACTTGAAATCTACCATGTACATTCATGTATATATTATATCGTGATATTGATAGCATATGAACACATTTAACTATCGTTTCCTCCTTTTTCGTAACAAGTTGCAGCTTCAAAACTTTACATATTTAGATTATTTATCATTCAATTGCACAAAAATTGATGAAAAGTAGCCTAAATAGTGTTAGATTATAGCAGCATGATACCTACAGACAACGTTATATTACAATGTGATCGTAACGTCATATGACGTCAAAATCGGTGTAATATATATAGCTGACCATCCAGTTTTCAAATTCGTGTAGAATTGCAACGGGATGTCCGATTCTTAAAATTTAAAATGATTTATACTCTGTAATTCCTGAATTTTCAGTCCTCAATATTTGTCCTAGTTCTGAGATTGGGCTGATTTCGGCCCTTACCGCCCCTTGCCCTTTTTCATGTCAACAGAGTACTAGACGTACAGACATACAAAAGTTAAGTTGGTCTCCATCGATGAATGCAGAATGGACTCGAGGTGGCAATAGAGCAGTTGCATTTATTTTACTTCTTACTTTACTTCTACTTTTACCTCACCTCTACGCTTCAGTGGTCACTGTGGTTAGGGATTAGGCCGTGGTATTTAAAATTCGTTTTCCATCCTGGTGTTTTAAAAAAAGACACCCTCCAGTTAGGCGAAAACACAAAAACATACAATTTTTGTATTGTTGTCAATGACATGTATTATTCTGAAATTTTATTTAAGGCACATATCCACTGTACAAGTCAGCGGAGACGGGAATGTGAGCTATTATAGCTAAGTCTTGGTTTAAATAGATCCATTTGAGCCGTTTTTCATTTCGAGTAATAAAGCCGTAGTGGAACTTTTTTTTCAGTATGACAGGATACCTTTGGCAATCTCGAATTAATTGTGAGTGTATGCTTTTTATCTGGTATTTTGTCTCGAAAGGTACCGTGCAGTCCGCACACGTTAAACAGAATATTTCACAGCCATGGCTTTACATTGTTCAATACACACCTGTCCTGAGGCGATCCAACTACAGTTACCTTTTAAAGCTGACCTGTCACTTTTTTAACATTTAAATGTGAAAGTATAATCATCAGACGGACGGACATGCAGACGGAAAGATCATTTATTTATGTAGCAAAAATTACAATGCTTAATGTTTCTTCGTTCGAAAAGGGGGAAATTTACATAAAATGTACCCGTAAGTTTTATGAAATGTACCCGCAAAACGTCAGGGTAGGTCAGCTTTAAAAGTTAACTGTAGTCGTCAATACTCGAGACCAAGATTATGTAACCCCTAACCGCAGTGACTACTGAAGCGTAGAGGTGAGGTAAAAGTAGTGGTAAAGTAAACTAAATGCAACTGCTCTAATAAGCCCATGTTTGTCCGTTCATGACTCGACTTTTCTGGGCTTTCTTTGTCATCTCAGATTGCTGTAAAGTTACCGAGTGATCAGTTCAGAGTAATAGTGACCATGAGTGTTCTTTACTGATCAAGTTGGGTCTTAATCGTTCTTTCACACCAAGGAGTTTTTTTGCCTTTTGAAAAAAAAAATTCTCTGCTATTACTGAAAAGGTACAGATCAAGTTTTGCTGCCGACCCTCTTTAACATGGATTGCTACGGTTTAGATATGACCTTTTCAACCTACTTTTTCTTGAAAGAAATGAGCTTTTCTAAAAATGGTTTATCAAGGACTCATAAACAGTTTATAAGTCCTTGTTTTTACAAGGTCGTATATGGAATAAAATCGAGGATAACTACCAAAGTAGTAACTAAAGTCGTATGAAAACCTCTGCCGACAATAGATAGCTTATGTACCATAAAATGTAAGATACGAATCCACTGTTTCGTTCCTCATTTAGGATCCATACTACGTTTCAATGTTGTCAGCAGTTTACTGTGCCATCCTGGTGTCGGAAGAGTTTCCGGACAATTTTGAAGGTTTTTCGGGGATAACTCCTCTGCCCTTTAGTATGACTTTATTTCGGCAAATTATTGGAAAAGTTTCCGGGCACCTGATTTTAATGCTGTCATTCTCGATCAATTTCAGCCCAAACTGGATGCTTTTTAAAAATTGTTTTCTACAATCTTTTCTACAAATGACTGGAAAAATAATCTTGGAAATAATGCCAAAACTTATCAAATCATGCAGATTTAAAAAGGATTGTTGTTAGCTACTTCCCCCTAGGCGCGATAATAAAAAGAGCAGAAAGGAGTGAAAAGGTGGGACGATAAAGCAACTAAGATTTAAAAGTAAATAAATGGTCTAAAAATTCTGAAAAAAAGTTCCTTCAAAGTAGTTGAAATGGACGACTGTCCGGAAAATGTTATTGTCCGGAAACTGTTCTGACAGCAGTATGAAACCGAGTTCATCAAGATTCCATACATACCAATAGGCTATGACATACATTGTACGTTTTAGTATTGAATTGCGTTTTATTTCATAATAGCGATACAAAATGTTCAATTAATTGTTCATATCTCACCAATATAGATGGCTACATGACATGACGACAAAGTTTGTTGAGAAACGGAATTTGACTTCAAACCACAGGGGCGAGGTTCCTTAGCTTGGTCACAAACCCTTTCATCAGCACAAACCCTTTCCACAATTAGCCCAGTTTGTGCAGAGGAAAGGATTATGGTAAGCTATGATACCTAAGCTATGATACCTCATTAAAACCCACTTTTTATCAAGTCTTGCACAGTTTGCTGCAAAGGCGAATATCCCTTCGCATTTCCTGCCGATAGTCTTCCTGATTCAAAAATTTGCCATTGTCCATTCGTGGCTCTTGAGACCGAGCACATGACGACAGCCTGAGAATGTCTTGCATGAGTGAAAGTGGTTTTGCACAAATCCTTATTCTTGTTTTTGGCTTCGTAAAATTTCAAACTGGGATTTGGATAACGTGAAATATCGGGACTATTCCAAGCACTCAAAGTAAAGAAAAGATGAGTAACGTTGCTAGGGATTTGTTTTAGATTTACGTTTATAATATGATGTCCCTGTCTTAGGTGGTCGTTCATAATATCTCCCGAATGATGGATTCCTTTGACCACCCTATGCCTATAGTCTACTACCTGACAAAAAGATGTACAACTGTACACAAGGCAAGAAGCATCCAGGTAATCACGGCCGTGGTATGGATAGCCCCAGTGTAAATCAAAGACAACATCGTCAAAACCCTCTGGAATCGCGTACAACAAAATCACCAAATAGATCGTTGAATTAGGTTTCACCTCGAGTTCTGCGAGTTTTGAGTTCTGGCCGTTCGTAAGGTAAGCCTGAAGAAGATAATGTTAATGTATATTCAATTCATAAAGGTATCTATAAGAAATAACTACGTAGCCGTGGTTAATTGTTCAGTAACTCCTAATTCGATTGTTTCGCGGAACGAGGGAATTACTAGAGAATAAACCACTTGTAGGTAGTTTTTATTTCTATTCTAATATATTCTTATTATGGCAGTCGACATATATATCGTAATTTACATTTATTTGAAATATATGCATCCTCCCTTTTATTTGTTTTCCTTCATGTTTCAGCGGTGTATTTGGCTGGTTGGTCTTTCTATGATTAATGCATTTCTCTGTCTTGTCCGTTACCTTTTTCTTTTCTTTTTTTTTATACTTTTGACAGCTTGTTATACGGATTTTTTAAAGGATGTGTTTATGAAAATGAAATAGTTATATCGACGCTGCTTACAGGTAATTCTTTTCCATCAAAAAGAAGCTTCTGCTTGTTGGATGGTACATTAAGTTTGCTGTGTATTTTATCTTTCAGATTCATCACGGTCATGTATGGACTGTAAGGAATAGTCGCCGACTCTCCGTTTAATACCGTCACATGAATGACATCATTGCCACTGCCTGGTGAGAACAATGGGGTGACTGTAGTCTGGTACTCTTTGAACATTTCGTTGAGGGTCGCCTTAAACCATTGGACCGTTTCACATTCCGGATCAATCTTCAACTCACAGCTCGGGTGGGGACAGGTTTTATTCTTTTCAACATGGCTAACAACACACTGAAAACGATAATATTAAGGTAATTACGTAGGTAACAGTAATTCAAACAAAAAAGCAAAATGAATTTTTCACTTTCTTTGAAAAGAGAGCTCGAGCGACAATGTGTGAAATCGGGTGAAAGAAAGGTCTCTGCTTGGTGTCATAAGTAAGGTCTTAATATATTGTTCCAAAATTACGCAAAAGTTTAAGATTTTGGATAGACAAACAGATAGCCAGTACGAAAGCGATATGCTCATCCTTCCGATATATATATATATATTTTTTTAAAAAATAAGAAAACTGCAAACCTACTCTTAAACAAGCCAGTGGAGGGTGATCACAATCCTCAGAAACCGTGACAGAGGGAAACTCATTGGAAAGTTTGTCAACTTTACAAATTATGCATGCCATTTTAAAACGTCCACTGTTTCAGTGATTCTGGAATGAAAAGAAAACATATATACACTCTACAGACTCAAACATTTATTTTTTGTAAAGCTTGTTAAAATTTTATATATAATAGGGAGCGTAGCTCCCGACCAGTTCACGAAGCGACCCTATTAAAAAGTAGGAAAGTCTATACACATATGTAAGTTCCTACTTTACATCGACTTTCGAAAGATACTAAAATTTCAGAAACTGCCTTATACTGAAACCACAGCAGCCCAGCAGAAATTCATACCGTGATGAATGAATATTTTTTTTTGAAATCAGTAAATCGATCATTACTTATCCAATTTTATTTTCCTTTGAGTTTCTTTGTCATTCACAGCTGAATAAAATTTACTAAACCGATCTTGCAAAAGTAAATAATGACGTCAATGATGTAAGTGCTCAAAAGTATGACGTCACAGTATGTGCGACTTTGAAGGAATATCTTTATAAATCTAATATGAATCTAGGCATTGCCTACGACGGAGCGTACTAATCGATTTACTGATTTCAAACAAAAATTATTCATTCACAACGGTATGAATTTATGCAAGGCTACTGTGGATTCCGGCGGAAATGGCGGAAAGAATACAGAAAGAAATTGGCTTTCAGTATAGGCAGTTTCTGAAAGTTGAGTATCTTTCAAAAGTCGATGTTAAGTTAAAAGTAGGAGCTTACAGATGTGTATAGACTTTCCTATCTATAGGGTCGCTTCGCAACCAGTTCGCTTCGCGTACTTGTCGGTAGCTACGCTCCCAATAATTTAGGATAAATTGTTCTACGTATACTAACGAACGAATAACGAATTCAAAATCGACAGAATTTGAATATTAAATTGGTAGATAAATAAATTGGTAGATGATCAGACAAACGGGTGCTTCAAATGTAAGACAATTACTTTGAAACATGGTACGCTCTCTTGTAGGCAATGTCTAGATTCATATTAATTTTATTTCGTAAAACTAAAGTAAGATATAACAATGTATTCTCCCCGACTTCCGGTTATTCCAGCCTATTTAAAGCACGAGATCTCGTGAGATCTTCCTTCTTCCGCTCGGCTTCCAAGTTGACAACATGGATTATTTAATTCAGATTTTAATCCACTTTAATCGGACTTATCTTTTCAACTATGCGAGCCTAGTTTAGGCATATATACTTGTTTTATTGGGATTTACTTTCTAGGTGATGTCTATACGACATGACTACGCCTTTTCAGGCGAAATTTGGCTCAGAAGGGCGGATTCATATGGCCCATGAGCGGAGACCATTTTATGGTCTGAATAGCCAAGTCATTGAAGACTGGCTTTTCTAGTCGGCTGCATTATGGCAGGACTAGGCCTTTTCAGGCAATATGTAGCCCAAGGGGCACAGACCATGATATGGTCTAAATAGCCAAGTCATTGTTGGCTTTTCTAGTCGATAACCACATGGTATGACTAGGCCTTTTCAGGCAAAAAAAAAGTAGCCTAGAGGGCACAGACCATTATATGGTCTAAATAGCCATTGAAGAACGGCTTTTCTAGTTTATGTCCAGAATGGCATGACTAGGCCCTATTTCAGGCAAAATATTGCCAGGAAGGGACCAGACAATTTCATGGTAGAATTAAGTAGCCTAGAATGATTCAGGTCAAAGTTAGTCCAGAAGGGACACCGACCGTTATAATGCGGCAACTTTTCAGGCGAACGTTGCCCCAGAGCAGAACCAATTCATGGTCTAAATGGCTTAAAATGATTCGGGCGAAAGCTGGCCCAGAAGGGACAAGAATATAGCCTATAAGTATAATGACATAAGGCCACGCCTATTCAGACTTAAGTACGTGTAGGTCCATTTATTTAGGGACACAAACGAAGTCATTCTCTTTAGAGAGAGAGAGAGAAAAAAAAGGCCAGACAAAAAATTTTATGAAAGAATTGTTTCGTCTTCTAATATATACAATATTGCATAAAAAGACATAATAGCCTAAATATAGGACGTTGTTCACTTTACCAGTCTGCATTTGATCATTAAATGGGAAGATCAAAGATAAACCTTTTCATGACAAGCATGGTTACTATAGTTAAAGAAAAGGACTGCATGGAAATCGATCCCCTCGCAGAAGAAGAGGTGATATCTATAGCTCGTTTGCGTTTAATACGCTTACAAATATTAGATAAATCAAGATTTAGAATTAAACCGTTCTTATTACATGTAATTTACCTTAATAAATTGCATGTCTAAAGGTGTGCTGTTATATACGTTGCACCAGTGCACATGCTAGAGGTGGACGGTTATAATATCGAGGACTTTGTCTATGACAGAAGGTCATTCCAAGTGAAATTTCAGCATAGAATTGAAGTGACAAATATTCCTTGAGAGAGACCCAACAAAGATCGAATTCATGCATAACGCCTAATATGGCCTAAATAGTATACATGTATACTTGTTTGCATTATACAACAATCATAGTTTATATAGTTTATCCGTATCCATGATCATTCCATGTACAAGTGGTCGGACAGATCTATTGCCTAACTCAGTACAGTACTGGAATGGTCAACAGGCCAGTCACATCGGGTTCAATTCCCAATGTAGACACACCTCTCCCACAAATATACTCGGTGAGACTCTTATAAGTCTACTCGAAGGACTGAGAGACGTTCTTATGTAAGAAAAGGGCAACGGAAATGCCAGGGAAAAAGGAGACGATATTAAATCGATCAATCATGAATTCATCTCCCAATCACCCTCCCATGCCTCGATTACCCAGATTACAAAAAAAGGAGGGGGGGGGGGGAGGGGATGCCTAAGGCTGTCATGCAACCAGACAATCAGTACGTTGACCAGGTGGCATGCACTAGTAGATCTAATACTTTGTTGCAGTGACTGTTTTCTCAGATAAACAGACTATGTACAACGAAGAGAGGAAAAAAAAAATTCAAAGTAGATGACGACTGAAGTTCTCAATATGTGGAATATTCTAGCATATATTATATAGCAAACCAAAATTTAAAAGTTTTCACTGCGAAAAACATACACTTATATGTACGGTACACACATATGTATACATGTTTTAGAAATCTGTGCAAAGCAGGTTGATTTGCGCCAGATATTTCAATTAATGGCATGGACCACATTCTATTCACAATCTGATTATATAACAATTGATTAAGTGCGGCTTTTTTGTTAGAAAGCAACACATTTTTTGCATGAGCAAAGGTAATATAATCGTGTAATAACTATCTTAATCCGAAATGAACATTTACACTTCGAGGAGGATGTTACGTATACATACGTAGTCCCTTGCGTTGTGACCACGACAACCCTATCTGGTTCGAACCCAGGTCATGGCAAGTTAAAAGCAATTATTTTATATATATACAAGAGTATTCAAATGAATAAGAAGAGTTAGGGCACTTTGAACAATGCTCTTTGAAATTTAGGCATTACTGTAAAAGGACTGCACCTTAAGCTGGTTAAAAATGTACATGCATGGATAGATGTATATGTTACAGGGAATAAGTGTAATCAGGGATTTCATGTAATTCCTGAAATTTAGGGATTTCGTGTAATCCCTGTTTCGATTAGTTATTACATGTAATTCCTGAAATTGGCCAGGTATTTCATGTAATTCCTGAATTTTTCATGCATTTTTACACTTATTTCCTAACCTTAATTTCTCCTTATTTTCAGTTTTAATATCTATTATTTTTGGCTCAGTTGATACTGAATATCCTCTCTGTCAAGTACCCAGAACTAGTTATGCCAAATAAGTGAAAATATTCAAACTAGAATAGGTAATTTTTATCAAAATATTCCCCAAATTTCGAAGTTCATTTAATAGACATAAAACAAACCCATAAGCGCAAAGAAAAAGAATTTATCGAACAAAATTGATGGTCAAAGTTCTATAAAACATATATCAAAAGTTTCAATCGGAAAAATTAGTATTTAACCCTCATTAACATATCCTGATAATGGGCAAAAAAAAAAAAAAAAGATGAAAATGGTCCAATTTTCAACTATTTATTATGTGATGTTTAAATAAGTTTCAGATATATTCAAAATTACTTTTTTGGCGAGGCAACGGATGGACTCCCCTTCCGACAGCAATTCATAATAATACAGAAGTGTTCCAACTCTATACATACATGAAGAAAATTCCGAACCAAATTTTCCTGCACCAGCCAAGTGTTTCGAATATTAAATTCTCCTCAGTGATGCTTCCAGCGGAGCCTACAAAATTCATTTCAGTAGCGCCCTCTTTAATGCTTTGAATTTAGATTTGTACATTTACTTCACAGTGAGTGCGCGGCTCCAAATTTCCTGTAGGGTCGATTCAGTAGCATATCCAAATAAAATATATGTTAAAAATAGCATAGGAGACCAGACTGAGTATGAAGGTCCATAAAACAAATCTATGTGAATTTCCCAGTAAAAAAAATTTGGATATCCCCTTCCTTTGTGTACATCTAAATACAAAGATTTTTTGATTGCAACAAGTTTCATTGAAATAGAATAGATGCAAAGAAAAGATTTTGGGATGAAGCGATCAGCATGGCGCTTTGGTACAATGGTTAATTGAGTTACATAGTCCATTCAAGATTCCATGCATACAATTTTACCGAGTACATATATTACAGTCATATCAGCGGGCCATAATCTATCTGTGCAACCAAATTGTCCGCTCAAGAGTTTTTCTAACATATCATTTTCCTATCAATCTTGAATTAAAATAATCTGCCTTAAAAGCTTATCTGATTATACACGTAACCATTTTGTCTCTTTCAGGAATAGGATTTTATATAATGAAACATGTAAAATATCTATCATATTTCAATTTCATTATTTTTATATGATTTTTGGCCGTCAGGAAATAAGTGTAAAAATGCTAAAATATTTTAGGAATTACATGTAATCCCTAAAATTTTGGGGATTTCATGTAATCACTAAAATGACCAGGGATTACGCGTAATCACTGAATCTTTCAGGAATTACATGAAATCCCTGATTACACTTATTCCCTGTAACATATATACAGGTAGATATGCGTGCTAAAATATCCTCTTTAGCATCTATACATGATATATATTGAGAGGTCAATTGACAAAATACACATACTTGCCAAGATGGTACAAAGGAATTTTATAAATATAGATAAATAAATAAGAAGAATCAAGGAGTAAATGAACAATTTTACAAATTCACTTTTGTCAATAATACAATCTAAATCTGATGCCGTACAACTTTATACTGTGATCATGATAATTTGTATCAGAATGGATGTACACTGAGACAGCCTGTGCCACAATAAATAACAGCAGGGATCCTATTAAATATTTAGCTTTGATTATAACCTAATGTGCTGATATACAGCTATATGGTGATAAAACACATTATAACAGTCATCCATTATAATGGATTCTGGCAACAAACATATTTTTTGTGAATATGCATTTTAATCAAATGTTGACGTAACAGTTTCGAATTTAATTAGCTACTTAACTGCAGAAATCAAATGCAAAATAAAATCTGCATTATGTGACCATATAAAGACATGCTTTTAAGGTTACATATATATAGGATCTCAAATGAATTTTCATTTCATACGATGTATTATGAAACGAGTTGTGTGTTTTATATCCCCGAGCCTTGGCGAGGGGATATAAAACGCACAACGAGTTTCATAATACATCGTATGAAATGAAAATTCATTTGAGATTCTTTTTATCACATGATATTGCATACAAATGTGTATTTCTAACGTGAAATCAACGTTTCCGAGAACTATAGAGGCGAACCACGCCGTGATGTAGAAGTCGTCTGCTGCGCCATGAGAAGTGGTGTCCCCATCGTATAGATATTCTGTGCGTAAGAGAAAAGTATTTCAATTTTGAATAGTATTTTAATGCAAGAATTAATTCAACAACAATAATTTTAATC
The DNA here is from genome assembly GCA_028142955.1 of Pinctada fucata. Lineage (NCBI taxonomy): Eukaryota > Metazoa > Mollusca > Bivalvia > Pterioida > Pteriidae > Pinctada > Pinctada fucata. The sequence goes on from AP027103.1 coordinate 33,163,185, forward strand.
ATTGATATTGACTCCGGGTCTGAATTTAACAGTTGACCGACATTTGAAAGGTCACATTTGTCAAGGTTTATGTGATTAGGTTCCAAACTTGACCAATCGCATTCAAGCAGAGCGATATGTACCGTGTTATCATATCATATATTTATGAAATGGCTTTATGAAACTGCATAACGGGTGTATCATGTGATAAATCTCTTTATCACTCATCATAAGTGACACCATTATTTGAAAGAAGGGATGATTTTTCAGAACGATTGATAACAATCCAAAACAAGTCAATTAATGTTCAAGACAATTTGAAAACAGCAAATTTTCAATTTCTCAAATCTCGTACATTTGCCTGGATAAGTTTATAAGAGCCTGTATACGTACGAAAGCTGTCGAATGTCTTCATACTAACAGAAAGAAAAAAATTTGAGAGAGACAGCGCTCTCTAAACAGAAGTTGTTTACTTGAACGATATATGCATACATGAAAATTTATATGAACGCTCTATCATAATAAAATTTATATATGTTTGTCATATTTTTGATACAGTAAATTTGAAATGCGAAAGTATACTAGCTGCCTGTAAAAGGCCTTCGTATTATTTACTTTTCATTCATTAGTTCTTGAAACATATTTCATTTGTCAATACAGAAATGATTAACTAGTTCTTAAAATTAGTGCTAATGATTAGTTCTTAAAACATATTTCATTTCTCAAATGCAGAAATGGGAATTGGGCAAAAGTTTCGCAACATTACATGTGCCCTTTCCATGATTCTGAAGAATCGGTGCAAATTGGAGATATCACATGTATGAAAGAGGGCATACTCGGCTTTGAACATACATTGTTATATCTTACTTTAGTTTTACGAAATAAAATTAAAAATTTTATCAATGTGCTTTAGCACATGCAATGAAATTTAGATTTTATGAGTAAAACTAAAGTAAGATATGTATCTCCCACCCATACAGATATATACTGAACATATATCATCCGCACCCTTGAATACTTTCGATGCCTCTTTCATAATATAGTAATTTAGTATGAGGGCAGTACAAAGTTCTAACTAAAATAGGACACAAAAAGACTCACCACAGACTTAGAAATAAGTCCTACCAAGACTTAAATGGAATGTCTAACAAATATATATAAATACACCACTTGTGCCAGGAGCTATATATATTGTAGTACTACTAATACTAATAGTAATAGATACTATAATGAAAAAATATACTATTTATGTATTTAGATATGCTTCTACAATAAGAGGTTCGTAATAGAATCGTCAAAATTATGTTGAGTTCATTATGTTGAGTTCATTCATGGAAATGAAACATTAATTATCATCACATCAAGTCTTTACAAAATATACGTCATTGGCGACAATCAGAATAATTCAGCAGATTGAAGAGACAATATTTTTGAAAAAAAAAAAGAAAAAAGAAATGTATAACATGTCTGTACATAAATTTAACATAGCATAGTTCATGTTGTATACCACGTTTGGTCGCAGAAAATATCTGTCGTACCCGCAGATATGAATTTCATAGTACTATTAAAACTGTAATACATTAAAAAAAAAAAAAAAAAAAAAAAAAAAAAAAAAAAATTATATCATATATCATTTTTTTCTGAACAGTGTTTACTGTCTTACAATGTGCACTGTTTCGATCAGTATGTTTTATTGATCACAATATTTCCTTTTCTTTTCATTTCTCAAAAAAGGAAAAAGGACATAATTAATTAAAATAAATAATTAACACGTCAGATGACTTATAATCTTCAGTTATCTATTCTTTGTTGTCAACTTTTCAGCCTCACGTCAGAAGGAAGATCTCACGAGATCTCGTGCTTTAAATAGGCTGGAATAACCGGAAGTCGGGGAGAATACATTGTTATATCTTACTTTAGTTTTACTCATAAAATCTAAATTTCATTGCATGTGCTAAACAACATTGATAAAATTTTTAATTATATAATGGTGTACGTTATGCTTTTAAAAAAGTTTAAGTGCTTCACGTACCAAACTTACTTTCACACTCTTTGGCCATTTAAAATTGTTTAGATTGAGGATCACTGATGAGGTCTAAGTACCCGAAACGTGCATGTCTGGTCCATGATGCAAATTTATCTGTTCTTAAATGATGCTGTTGAATTTGAAGATGTTTAATAATGGCATATTGGATGTATCTCGCTACTGCAGCTACACACCAACTATGGCTAAACATCAACAGTTGCATATAAAATTTACAATTACAAAAGATTCATGCAGTGTATTTAAGTAATCCCTCACTACATTCATTTCCTTGCGAATGTACTTCATCTGATTTCAACTACTCTCCTTGTGGACACTATTACTGAAGACCTTAGTATGGTCAAGAACGACAAGTTGAGAGGAGTGTTAAAAAGGCCCCAAATATAGAGAAAGTAAATCCTTTACATGGAACCAAAAATTCAAAATTATCATGGACTCTTGTGAGGGATATGCAAGACGTTTGGCTAAGAAAGAGGATGTACAGCTCGACACCCTTTCCGAATGGATAAAATCCACCAAAGGGTTACTTTTATCTAGAATTTACCATCTACAATCTACTATGAACACCAGATTCGATTCTATCTTTAAAGACCCTGATGTTATCACAGAACTTACCCACCTCCAAGAACATTATGTCATAACACCAGCAGACAAAGCCTCAAATAGTTACACATTTACTTGCAAAAAATACTATTTCGACAGCCTTCTTTAAAAGTTGGGTGTAAATTCGACACCTGGAAATCCTACTTACACCCCAATAAATCTTTCTGCCTCTGATATAATAGATAACCACAAACCAGCTCTCGCTTCCTTTGGCTTTGACACAAACAATTTAGATTTAGATTTACAATATAGTTATCCTGTATGCCTTAAATGCATAAGAATCCGTTCAAACAACGTTTCATCGCTGGTTCCTCAAAATGTTCTACCGAATTTGTATCGATCTTAATACTCACCAAATCAATTAAGTCTGGACTGCGAAAGTATTGTTCTATTATTAAACGTCTTCAAATTCAATAGCATCATTTATAAACGGATAGATTTGCAGCATGGACCAGACATGCACGTTTCGGGTACTCAACCCTCGTCAGTGATCCTCAATCTAAACAATGAAATATTGTCAAAGAGGGTGAAATTTATAATGTCAAAAAATATAGTATATTATCGTAGTGGCATTAACCAAATGTAGATTTTAAAGAATTCGAAGGAACTTTTAGAGAATCTGAAATACACAGTAGAGTCCATTCGATCCAAGCCTTTTATTTTCAACACTTTACACTACAATTTCACATTCTAAATAGAAAGAAAGACTCGCAAAAATTTTAAGTAATGTGTTTACAAGCAAGCACGGCAATCACAAATACAATTTTTGTTGTTGTTAACTATGACAAAACCTACTTTGTAAAAGAAAAGTCCGAATCTGAAAGTAAGAACACTGAAACAGATATTATTCAGATGTTAAACTTCTTGATCGAAATCATTTTTGTGGTATTTGGAGGAAAGGTCTTCCAACAAATTGTCGGAATTCCCATGGGGACCAATTTGGCACAACTACTTTCTTTTTCTTTACTCGCACGAAGCTGAATTGATTCAATCATTGGTCTCTGAAGGGAAAAGATACTTAGCTTCTTACTTTAACTTCTCTTACAGAAATATAGACGATGTGTTGTCCATCAATAATCCCAGATTCGCGGATTACCTTGAGCTTGGTTCAAATAATCATTAATGTTTGACATTTGAACCACTTGAGTGTCACTGAGTAGTGGACCAGGAGTCTCCGAGGGCACATATAGCCAAATTCGATCAACTTCGGTTGATCTTTTCTTCAACACATTCGATTTGTTATCAAAATTTCTTGAAATTTCTGAAACGTGGGTCCTGTAGTATCATATCCCACCCATCCTGCTACGTCTTTTGGTACAATTTTGGACATAATAACTTGCACACTGGTCATGTTACATTGTTTAGATTGAGAATCACTGACGAGGGTTAAGTATCCGAAACATGCATGTCTGGTCCATGCTGCAAATCCATCTGCTCTTAAATGATGTTATTATACCTCTACTTGTTTTTATACTCATTAAAAATAGCTGTAACTCGCATGATAAGACTATTTCCCTGCAAAGGGTGCGTAAGTTGAGAAGACTATTTCCCTAGGGAAATAGCTTCGAAATGGGGCGGAGCTACAGCGCGTGACGTCGAAATTGGGCGGAGCTACAGCGCGTGAAGATATAATAAAGCAGTTAAAGTATACCATTGAGGGTGTTAGTATGATTCTGGTTTCCCTCGACCAGACCTATTTCCCTCGGCTTCGCCTCGGGAAATAGGTCTAGTCTCGGGAAACCAGAATCATGCTAAGTCCCTCAATGGTATACTTTAACTGTATACTATTGAATTTGAAGACGTTTAACATCCCAACGATATCCCCTGATTTACCCTGCAGAGATCATATAAAATAAAACTTACTTTCAATGGCGTGCTAAAAGAATGACGTCTCACCCGATGTGTTTCAAAGTTCAGTGTACTGATGAAAAAATTTCTGAAAACTAAAAATGAAAGAAGAAGAATTTTCGGAAAACTCAAATGGAAACTAGACCAATGGATGGGTCTACAATTTCAGTAGGGACAAATACCTAGCATTCTTCCTTTTAAATCGTTATATCGATAATGGCGGCTGTGTTGGTGGTATTTATTCATTAAACTGTAGTTTTTGTCTGTTTGAATATTTTATAAAGAGTATCAAAAGTAACGGAAATTTTAAATAAGAGGATGCCTTACAGTTAAGTTATACCTCTATCAAAATAGTTTGATCCTAACATTTACAATGAGTCACATGATACCTCATATCATTTTATCAAGGTGTGCGTACTTAGTACTTAGTATACTTTAGAAAATCTTCTTGAGGTAAGCACTTATGGACTTTCTTCTTTCTATATGTTATTGTTAGATTGTTAAGATGATTTTGCTTCATGGTCATATTTCCAGACGATGATATATATATTGCATTCTGTAGGAATGAATGCCGGTTAATGATTGAACTATCATTGGAATTCGCTACCTCTTTGGATCCCTCATTATTCCTTAGATAAAAAAAGTAAAGTAAGAACTTAATTACAGTACAATACTTGATTCAACGCTTTCGAAAATTTCCATGCTGCAAATTTATCTGTAAGTTCTTAAATCATGCTTTTGAATTTGAAGACGTTTAACATTTGCTTCGTTTCTTAAAAGATGCGTTTTGTTAACTCGAACCTGGGACGGTGTTATTACATATCAGAGTATGATTTTTGAAAACTAAAACTGAAAGAAGAGCCATTTTCAAAAATATCAAAAACAGAAATTAGATCAATGGAATGATCTGTCATTTAATGAGATGTGATTATCATTCGCGGCATTTTCTGATTTTCAGTGATATAAATAAATGGTTAACAATCAGTGAATGAATATCAAACAAAATCCCCGAAATCAGATATATATCAGAAAATACAATCAGATCGCTAAAAAATTCTTGAAAAAAAAAGCCAAACAAAACTTCCTTACGAGGGAATAAAAATCGGACAAACAGACGGATACAATAACACAGCTCCATAGAAACACGAAGGACGACTAACTTTATCTAATACAGAAGGGTGACCAAGAGTCCAGTATAAGTACGGAATGCACTGTAGGTGGTGCTTTTAAAAACGCGTAGTGCTAATTTGCAAATTTAAGATTTGTTGGAATGAACATTGTAAAACATGCATGCATGATTTGATGGATTAAAAGAGATAAATGAGACAGAAAAAACTGACTGGCGGACGATATTCATACCAACTTTCTGAAATCTATTAAGAATTAATCCTATATCTACAATACATTACCACATACAAACAATGAAATACATGTATTATATAAGCAAATGCAAGGGTTTGTGTGGTTCGTAATTTGTTGAACTATTATATCTACCTGGGACGGTGTTATCAAAGTCGATTTAGATATTCAATGATTTCTGAAAACTGAAACTGAAAATAAACTATTTTTCGAAAAAAGAAAAAAAAGAAACTAGACTAAGACAATGGAGATTTCTATAATTTTGACGAAGAACAATTACTGAATTAAGACGTGTTTATCATACGTGACATCTTCGGTTTTTCGATTACGTCTAAGGGTTGTCGGTATTTTATTCTGCTTTGTGAATGTTTTCAAAAGATAAATTAAAGAGAGACCTCTTTTATAAGAGATACACAGTTCATGAAACCGGCTGAGTTTTAAGTCGGCGTTTGTTATTTTTTCAATATATTAAAACTTGTGGAGAGAATTATTGACTACTAGTATTTATTGAAATTTGATACAAATATCATGTATATATAAAGCACAAAAGGGGTACAAACAAACACTTTCAATATTATTGAATTTGAAGACGTTTAACATTTGTACCACTTGGTGAGTGTCACTGCTGGTGGACTAGGAGTACCCGAGGGCACATGTAGCCAAGTTCGATAAACTTCGTCTCTTCAACGCATACGAAAAATTCCGTTATCCAATTTTCTTAAAATTTTGAAAAGGTGGGTCTGTAGCATCATATTTCACCCATCCTGCTACGCTATCGATAAATATTTGATATAATAATTTTCACACTCTTTGGCAATATATCATTGTTAGATTGAGCATCACTGACGAGGTTTAGGTTCACGAAACGTGCATGTCTGGTCCATGCTGAAAACTTATCTGTTCTTAAATGATGCTTTTGAATTTGAAGACGTTTAACATTCAGTCAATGTCGGATCCATCCAATAAAGGGCGAATGCACGTCGTTTGAAAAAAAGAAGATATATAAACAGCTCAAAAAAGGTAAAAGTGACTACGACAACGTGTTTAAATCCAGCGGAAGGGACAGTCAGACCGGCAGGTGTTACCCGCTGCCACAAAAGTCTAGACGGAACAGTCAATAGAAACACGTCTATGACTGCCAAAGGGCTAAATGGCTAAAATAACTCATATGAAAAAAAAAAAAAAAGAAACCAGTCCTCAGATGAGCCTTTTGAATCATGAATTCCTAAAAGAGTCACAATAATAACTTGAATGTATTTTTGTTCATAAAGATATTTTATATTGATCAGGAAAATTGCGAACTACTGGTATGAACGAAGTTCTCAAACATAATCGTTTTAAAATAATTAAAAGGTTTCGGCAAGTCTCTTCAAAGAGTAAAATATCACCAGTCTTCTTTCTTAGTAATTTGAAAACGTTAGATAATGTATCCCTTTTTAGTAAGAAACTTATATCCCGAAATGAAGTCCCTTCCTTGGATGTTCCCTTATTCATCAGAAACATTATATGAATGCATGTATCAGTAACATGTGTTTATATTGCTAAGTACCCTTTATTTATGCCAGTGTGATGATTTAATAACTCCTGAAGACTAATATTGAAAGTAGAAGTACTCAAAGAAACTAGACAAACGACAATTCAAATAGAAGGGTTTGCTTCAGCAGGGGCAAAAAATAAACATAAAAGACGTACTCATCAGTTACTTACTCTAACGTCGAGAACTTAAGGCAAACACATTAGAATTTCAATCGGAACAGTTGCGAACCCCAGAATAAACAATATAGTTCAGTGTACTTACGCAGTTGGGAAGGTCGACATAATCTAGACTAGTATCGGTATGTAAAATTTGCTAGCGTTGAAATGCTTAACTAATTAATCCCCTTTCTGACATCTGCCATTGAATTAGGAAGAGAACAATGTTACTACCAGTAAAAAATATGATTACATTATATGAACTTAAAAGATATGAAAATGAAAACTTACTTTGTAAAGTTTCAATTCGAATCAGATGCGTGTGATAACTGGCTGGGTCGGTGTTATGACATCAATTTATGATTTCTGAAAACTAATACTGAAAGTAGGACACTAGATAAAGCGAGTGTTTATCGTACGTGGCGTTTTGTTAGTGGTATGGTCTAGTCAGACTTTCATATTAACAGTTGATGTGATTTTATCATAAGGTTTAGTGGGAGTAAATTTGAGGTAAGCATATAAAAAGAAAATTAAAGTACCATCTAAATGTAATTCTGTAGTTTAATATAAATTTGCTAATGAAAGGATTGATTTTTTATGAACTAATGATTGACTGATCTGTTTGAACTTAGGTGGTAAGAATGTACTCCAGTCTAGTATACAAATAACAATTCACATTACTTTGAGAAATTGATTGATTCATTGAAGAGTTATATATGGATAGCACAAAAAGGTACAAGCGGCTACGACACTAAACGTGTTTCGTCAGTTCATTCCGGGTTCTGACTAGCACGAGAGCGTGCATGTTTATTTAAGTACATATTCGTGTACCCAGACGGCTTGAGGGATGCACTGTCCCTTTCGCTGGATTTAAACACGTGTAGTGTTTTAGCCGCTTGTTTTTTTTTGCTATCAGTATCTTTATTCCAAGCGACGTGCATTCGCCCTTTATTGGATGGATCCGACATTGTCTGAAACGTGAACATGGTTGTTTCACCCCTTTTGTGCTTTCTCTCTCTCTAAATATATGTATTAGCTGTCTGTAAATCTAAGATTATTGTTTAGAAATAATTGCGACCACAGTGTTTCGACCATTTTGATTAAATATTCAGATAATAATTAAATAAATAATAAATAAATATACCGACAAGAGGTTTAAACAGAGTTGAGTTTTGAAAATGAGACAGAAAAAGCTGAATGGCCGATGAAATCAGATTCAGAATTAATCCTAGATCTAAAATACAGTCCCATATACCAATCATGAAATAATATCTAAGCAAATAAGAAAAATGAAAGGGTGAAATGATTTCTTTGTTTTGTAATTAGTATGAGTTGCGTGTACTATTTCATTTAATTTGGACGGTGCTATCAAGAGCGATTTAAAGATTCAATGATTTCTGCGAACTTCAACTGAAGTTAACAATGTTTCAAAATTGGATAAAAAAAACTAGACCACAGGGGCTACAGTGCACAAAGAGCACAGAATAAATACCCCCTCCCCTCCACTTGTAATACATAAACAAACACAAGGGGGGCCTCGAATGATGATATCGCCCGATTCACTCAATCAATTTCTTGTTCAAATTTTGTGCCATTAGTGAACACTTGGTACCCATGACAAATATGGATAATGACCATATCCATGTATACAGCACTAAATCGATAATTCAGAAAATCAGAAACCGAAGGCATACAAAATCAGGATAAAACAGGAACCAAAGCAAACAAACAAAAACCTCCACAACATGAAAAGAAGCGAACTCCCGATATGGGAGTGAGGCCAGGTGCCAAGCCGTAGGTGCCCAGGTGCCCAAAAGTGAGACCAGGTGCCCATAATAGACGTTAAATTTCTTGATCGATCGGTACCAATTTTTGCACTAGTAATTTTCATCAAAGGAAATATATGTTTATTGACAAATGAAGTGAATGAAAAATTGGATTGGGCCATCTAGGAGTTTTACCTAAATTCTGTCGTCAAAGACAGTTCCCATGGCAATATTAGGCCTTTTTGCTTGTTTCATATTATTTTTGAAATTGATTTAAGTCCTCTTTAGAGTTACATAAAATTGTCAAAATGTATGCATGGATAGATATGACTTAAATCTTTTACATGACTTCGAGGTCATTAGCTTGATGTTCAAGGTCATTTCCACTTTGAGACTCAAATTGTACAAAAAAGATAGATTTAAAAAAAAATGTATCCGATTTTAATAAATTTTTTATTTGAATATTTTCATAGGTCATATTCATTATGAAAGCACATTAATAAAAGGAAGAAAAATATGTAGGAAAAATTCTTCCGTCAACCCCCCCAAGAAAATACAGATTTGGTCCCTTTTTTTATCAAAATACTCACCAAGAATTTAGACATTCAAAGATGTGAAGAAACATATACGAAATCAGTTATCGATTAACTGCTAAGCTCAATATTTCAAGGTTTCTAAAATATTGGCACTTTCATTTTTTGAAAATCTGGTCACTTAAAGTTTTAATGACATTGGAAATGCAGAGGGTGACCTTGAAATATTTTCAAGGTCATCTCTGTATTAAAATGCCTCTGATAGATGTATACATGAACTTCTGTTCCAAGTTCATGCGTAGATAGTTTATCCCACCCATCCTGCTGCATCTTTCGGAACATTTTTGACATAATGGTCGTCCAAAGTTGGCACCGGTTACCCATTGGTCTCGTTGGTTTATGTGTAGTCTTTTGTATTTCATGTTTATATGTCGTGTGTCTCTTTTCCGTCTCTTGATATGCTCGTCTTTGGTGTTTTCGCATCGGATGTTTTCGTGTTTTGCTGTTGGTACTGCAACAGGGTGTTGTTGGAGATCCCCTCCCTTCTTTTACAAATATGCTTAATAATAAGGATTGAAAGAAAATAATCAAAGTAATTTCAGATTAAAAAGTTCCTGTTTCCATGGTTACGAAGCCTACAAATATCCTTCTTCCTATCAATTTTCCCCATTTTTTGAAACTTCACAACCAGTTACCATGGCAACGACAACATTTTTGAAAAATCTGAGGTTGTTTTACATACTAGTACTTCTTATTGAACTTCCATACCAAAAATCTCTAAAATCCATGACATGCCTTGCCTACATGTCATTGACATTCTTTACTCTTACAGAGAATTGCTGCTAAATTCCCATCAGTGATGCTTCTAGCGGAGCCGCCATTATTCATTTTGTCCCTGGTGGACAACTGGTTCAGACGTTTTTATTACGATCCAAATTTTCAAATATACTCGTTTAAAAAAGTTTAGGACAAGACAAGTTTGTTTAAAGAGTAAAGTATCATCAATTTTCTTCCCTCGTAATTTTGAAAATGAGAGGAGAATATATTCCTCTTGTCTGAATTAGTAACTGATTGAAATCATGAAGCCTCTTCAGACCTCCCCCTCCTTGGACAATGACATGAATATGAATTTACTTCATTTCGTTTCATATCAGTTTCGTGTGTTTAATTCGCTTAATTTAATATGTTTGCCAGCGTGATGATTTAATAACTCCTGAAGACTAATATTGAAAGTAGAAAAACTCCAAGTAACTAAACAAATGACAAATGGAGGTGTTTGCTTCAGCAGGGGCAAAAAGTACCCATTGGTTAGTCGAGGGAAACTCATAATAAGAATTTCCATTGGAACGGTTTCGAAACAATATTCTTAAAAATTCTAGTTCAGTGTATTTTGATTTATTGAACGAAATAGGCCATTTGGGAATTTAGACTAGAATCTAGTATCGGTATGTAAAATGTGATAGCATTGCAAGGTTCAACTTAAGAATGAATCCACATTTCCAAAATCCGCCATTGAATTAGGAACAGAACAATGTTTATTACTACCAGTAAAAATAATGATTATGATTTAAAAATATGAAAATGAAAACTCACCTTTTCAAGTTTTGATTTGTATTTAATGCGTGTGTTAAATGGCTTGGTCCGCGCTATGGCGTATGTTTCCCAACGTCAGTGTGAGGATTCAATTTATGATTTCTGAAAGCTAATTCTGAAAGAAGAACACTTATATGTACTTCTGACATAAAATGAATCTTTTCCTCAGTAGAATACAAATCGTACAAATCATGGACTTGATCTGAGTTGTTCAAGGCCTTTTCCTTTCTTTTAGACAACATTCATTTTTAAAGGATTTGGAGACACTCTATACAGACAAGTTATTGGAATTCCTGTTGGTACTAATTAAGCGCCTCTTGTTGCAGATTTGTTTTTTCACGTGCACCTGCTCTCACTTCGGAATGTTGTTCGTTCTGGGGTTCGCAACCGTTCCGATTGAAATTCTCACGATTTGGCCTTGCCTCCTCGACTTTGAGACTGAGTAACTGTGTTATATACTTATTTGATGTTTATTTTTAAACACATGTGAAAACAATTTCATGCAACATCTGCAAAAGCTCAAGTAATTTTTCTACTTATAAATAAACATCAAAGAATTACCTAACAGTTATTCAGTCTAATAGTCGAGAAGGCAAGGCAACATCTTGATGTTTCAACAGCAACTCTAAGTATCTTAATGATATTTTTAATATTAATAACCTAAATTTGACCATTACAAATATCAAATCTATCCACCAGATTTTACATTGAACAGATGATATAGCTACACAATTTTTGGATAACGGAGAAATTCAGACATAGATATACGTCAAAAGAGAAGACTTTGGCTTAAACATATTTAATTTTTCTCTTGGCTTGTTGCCATCGTACGGCATTTACATCTTTCAGCTCATCAGATACGCTAGAGCTTGCTCCTATGTTTCGGACTTCCGTGATGAAAATAAACAAATTACAAAAAAACCTTATCAGTCAGGGATATAGATATCATAAAATTGCAAAATCATTTGGAAATTTTACAATAACTATTATAAACTTCTTTCAAAATTTGGAAAACTCCAGCATCAGAGTATGTATCCTTGGGCATTTCATTGCGGCATAGTAAAGAAAATTAGAAGGATCAAAGGCAGATCAAACTTCAACCACAAATGTAAGAAAATAGTCGGTCACGTGCTTTACCGAGGATATGATTCTAAAGTCATAAAAAACAGTGGGCATGGTACTGGACCAATTTACAGTTTTGTATCAGTGTCTCTCCCAACGTTGCACACTGCCTAATCGTGACGACAGGAATCCATGACGGACCTTGTTTAATCTCATCAGAGAAGACTAGGTCCTGATTCTCTGTCCTATCTGAAAATTAGTCAGACTTCCCGGGTGATTGAGCTTTAGCTTGCTTTAGCAAGCAGAGCGCATATTGTTATACGCATGTCATATAATTTTTAAGATCCATTTACATAGAATTTATGTTATAACAGGCCGCTGCGTTTAACTATCTCGTTCGTGATGTCAACTTACAGTGTGAAGTTTTATGTGTATACAACAATTATGGGTCTATGGAGACCTCTGTATATCCGGATAAGTGGGAGGGCTGTGTGCACGTTTTGCGGATAACAACACAATTTGCTAATAGCAAATTCTGTCTGTCTGTTTCGATTGCTATGCATATAATGCGTCTTTTTGCTGTTTGTAGTTTTGCCTAATGTCATTTATGTGTACTTTCTTGTAGGGGATTGTTTCGCTGGGTATGTGCAATGTGGTCACGCTGGAGATCAATCCCTTTTCTTTACTAGACCAATGATATATTTGATGTTAGATTAGATTTTGTTCAGTGAGAATCAGACTAATATATTAACAGTTGATGTTGTTTTATCATAAGGCTAAGTGGGAGTAGGTTTGAGGCACTTGAAAAGAAAATGAAAGTACCTTCTTATAAACATTACAGAAGTACCCATCAGTTATTCAGTCTCATAGTCGAGAAGGCAAGGCAAAATCATAAGATTTTCCACAGGAACGGTTGCGAACCTCAGAATGAACAAAATTCCGAAGTGAGACCAGATGCTCGGGGAGAATCAGCGTCTCCTAAAGTAATTTCTGTACTTGAACATCTATTTGTTGACCATTATTTCTAGAAATTGCAATTTATGAACTAATGATTTCAGAAATGAATCTCATATTTTTTCTGTTGATGCAGGTATCACCCGAAAAATTGGACAGAAAACTGCATCAATGCGCGTAGAGCGTTGATGCAAAAGTTTTCTGTCCAGTTTTTCGGGTGATACCTGCATCAACAGAAAAAAGTAAGATTCATTTCTTATCATTTGATTATGGAAAACAGACTGTTTTCTTGGATCTAAAAACAATCAATCACCGCACTATATTTCGGAAGTCGGAAGGTTTCGCAGTGATACGTCTGCCAAAACAAGTTATGGCAGCCGCCATGATTCAAACAGCGAGCGATCGTCTCTTTATATCTTTGGAATAAGAATATTTTGAGCAAATTCTACATGCACTGTTAATTTTGGAGTAAGTAGAAATGAAATGGTACCCTTGAAATGATAAGCAAACATCAACAAATTGTATTTTCAGCCACGAGTTCATTCTTGTTTGAGGGAACCCCCGGTTCTAAAAATAGATCTATGAATAGACTTCCGTAAAAAATTGTGTTGATCGGTGTATCAACAAAATTTCTCAGCCAATCAGAATCTTCGTTTCTTGAAAACGACAATGGAAATTAAATGATTGACTGATCTATTTGAACTGACGTTTTCGTCTCATTTGGTACAAATGTGTACAAATCACACTTTGTTGAAATGAGTATTGTGAAACAAGCATGTATTGATTGAAAAGTTATAATGCTGTAGATTACAGTTACTGATATACATGTACTTTAACGAAGACATTTAAAAATATTGTTTAGAAATAAGTACGAAATCATTGTTTGGACCATTTTGATTCAACACTGATATTAATGACCAAATACTCAGATAAACTAATAAATGCACCGAAAAGAGGTTTTATATAGAGTTGAGTAAAGAAAAAGCTAAATGACCTATGAAATAAATATCCGCTTTCTGAATGCTATCCCACATACAAAAAAATGAATAAACACCAAAGAGGTACCTAATAGTTAATCAGTCTCAAAGTCGAGATGGCAAGGCCAAATCATGAGAATTCCCATCTGAAATAACAACACTTCGAAGTGAGACCAGGTGCCCGGGGAGAGTCAGCGTCTCCTGATTGCATGCAACACCCGTCGCAACGAGCTGTTGCGACGGGTGTTGCATGCATGTACATTTTGATGTACAGATCAGGTAAGTATGTCTTGTTTGGCGATGACTACAGCCATTCAATCACAATGTCGAATGTCACTGATCATTCTGGAAAGGGGGATCTGATATGCTTTTATTATATCCCCGTATCGACGGAAGAACTTCCTCAATGATGATTTCAGCCGTTGTGTGATATAACCCTGAACAAGTAGCTTACTTGCGTCTGGCTCTAACGATGAAATCTTTGTATTTGGAACATGCCCTGGCGTATCGTATCAGCTGAGAAACAGAAACGCCATAAGCAGGAGAAGACGGAATGTTGCTACTCATGAAAGGGAAGTTAGTTATGTGGAAGCTGAAATCATTAAGCTTGTCATACTGTGAGGTGTTCAATGGCCGTTTGCGTCGAAAGATAGAAGTATACCCAAGTTCGAAACGGATATGTCTCTTTCTGTTGTTTCCTTGATCTCTAGTTCATGAGGATAGATTTCATGAGGATGATCCTTAAAGGTCGGATTATTGATGGACAGCATGTCATCTATGTATCTGAAGGTAAAATTGAATTGAGATGCTAGGTGCTTTCGTCCAGTCGAGAGCCAGGTCTGGATGAAGTCAGCTTCGTATGAAAATAAAAATAATTCCGCAAGCAGCGGGGCGCAGTTTGTACCCTAATAATATAAAGTTGTGTAGAAGAAGAATACAAGGGTGACTGATTACTCGTTTCTTTCGTCATTCGTTTCAGTTGCGTGTACTAATTTATCTAGCTCGGACGGTGTTATCAAGGTCGATTTAAAGATTAAATGATTCTGAAAACTAAAACTGAAACAGTTTTTCGAAAATGGATACAGAAAAAGAAGAATCAAGACCAAGACAATGGAGATTTCTGTAATTTTGACGAAGAACAATTCAGACGTGTTTATTATAATCATGTGGCATCTTCGCATTTTCGATGACTTTATCGATTACGTCTGAAGGTTGTCGTTATTTTACTCATTGAACGTTAATTTACTTTGTGACTCTGACATGGTCGCCATAGCACTTTCTGTATAGATATGACCTCAGACAGTGCATGTATTTTAAATATTATTTTCATTTTCGTGCGTAAACATCGACGGCGGGTGCGGCTAGCCAACAGGGGATGCTTACTCCTCCTGGGCACCTGGCGCCACCTCTAGCTTGCTAGGAATCCGTCGATGTTCAACTTGGTGCTCTATTGTGCGTGCTGTTGATATTGTAGTCAGGATCTTCTTTATCTCATTTGTGAATGTTTTCAACAGATAAATTGAGGAGACCTCTTTTACAGGAAATACAGTCTATAGTTTAACATAAATAATATATCCATTTTTGATATATTAGGAATGGTGTGATAAATGAATGAACCAATAATTGAATGTTGACTGATCTTTGCTGTACTTAACTGACCTGATGATTATCTCCCCTGTTAGAAAAGTCACACTTTATTGAAATGAGCTTTTGAAAAAATAAATTCCTAAACCAGTCCTGAGATGTCATAAATTCCTTAAAGACTCAATACAAAAGATAACTGATGTATGTTTGTTCAAGGCTTTTCATATCGATGAGGAAAATGCAAACTACTGGTTCAGACGTTTTTTTATTTTACGAACCAAATTATCATATGTACTCGTTTAAAATTGTTTGTCTGTTCAAAGAGTGAAGTATTATCAATTTTCTTTCCTCGTAATTTTGGAATAATGAAAAGAAGAATTATATATCCCTCTTTTCTGAGTTAGTAACTAATTGAAATTCTGAAACCTCCCCTCTTCCTCTTAAGGCCTTGGAAAATAACATGAATATGAATTTACTTCATTTCGTTTCATATCAATTATGTGTGTTTATCTTGCTAAGTACTGCCCTTTATTTATGACTAATATTGAAAGTAGAAATACTCTCCAAAATAGAAGTAAGAATACGGAAGTGCTCCAACCCAATACCCTCCTATTGGTTATGTTTTACAAAAGGCTCCTCCTCAATGTTTTCGTTTTATCTTATATTTTATTTATATTCATGTTTTTAATACAATGCTTTTATGCAAATTGATTGCGATTTTTCGATTCTGATTTTAGGTTTTATCTTTGACATTTATTCAATGATTGATAAAATCATACGGCCATGCAGATAGGTTTCTCGTGTTTTTTTTTGCAGGTTTAACACGGACACTTGTTGTGGATAGTCACTGCTCAAATTTTTATCACATTTTGCTATGTACATGTACTAGTATCTAGCCTTTGACGGGGTTTATCTAGATATATCCAAAATTTGGTTCAATTCATTTAAGTGTGTACGACTTAAGAAAGATATTTATTGATTTTTAAAGCACATAAGCCTGATACTTCTGACAAGAAAAACTCTTTTTTTTCCAATCAGTTTAGTATCTTTTAATGTCCATAATTTTGGTGATTATGTTTTTCAGGTTGAACATGATTTTAATGGTATGCTCACCGTATGCGGTACAAATTGCAATCAGTGAATCTTTGACATAAGGAAAAAGTTAAGGTAAGCTATACCCTCGAATTCATGTACATTAAGTATAAACTGTGTTCAAATCATAAAATAGTCATTGCAGGTTGATTTTCTTTGTTAAACGTCTATTCCATATTGATTTTCATTTCACGATGAACACGGGTTGATCCCAATCGCAGTATATACGCGGATTGATCGATTAAAGACTTATCCGTAATTTTATTGTAGGTGGCGGCACTAAAATGGTTAAATGTAGTGCTGAGAAATTTCAAATTGGTAATAAACATCTTTAAAGGATTATATCTATTTTGAAAAGATAATCGGTATTTGTTCTTAAACAGCACATTTCAAATTTTGCAGTGAACTTTATATCATGTCCCTACTCGTAGGGAGAATTAACATACACGAAATATTCAAATCCTCTATTTTAAAGCAAACTGGAGTATATATTTAAATATTTACATTACTAGTAAATTCCCCATGTTGAACGCCCATTAGGCAACTAGAATTATATTCCAATAACTTGGGTTGCAATCGTGACGCCACGTGCAAGTTTTGCATGTATGGAGAATTTACCAAAGCGATGATATATTTGACGCTGTTACAGGCAAAATGTGCGATGTTCATGCAAATAAAAATGACTGATAATTAGGATAAATGTAAATATAAGTAATGACTGTCTTACTTACGCTTCGCGATTCACGGAATTTGCACGTGACCAACCAGAATTATACACCAATGAACACCAAAAGTAAGACAGTCATTTCTTAAATATATATCAAAGAAGTACCCATCAGTTGCCAAAAAAGCAAGGTAAAATCATTAGAATCTCCATCTGAACAGCTGCGAACCTCGGAATACACAATATTCCGAAGTGAGACCAAGTGCCCGGGGAGTCAGCGCCTCCTGTTTGAATGCAAAGATATTTCACATCTAAATGTCTCGGAACGTAGATATAAGGAATGAACATAAGTATTTTTTGTGTTCATGGTTTTTACACTCTGGTTCCAAGGACGTATATCTTTAGAGAACCGCTTGTACATTTGACGAACTAGTAACAACCCCCCCACCCTTTTTCCAGAACCGAAGCATCTATCTTCAAACCGAATGCATCAAGATGGTCTAGTAAGATGTTTTAAGAATGTAAACCTCATCAAATTGAATAAGTGATTTTAAGATTTGATTTGTTTCACTCCAGTCAAATTTTTGACAAATTGTTGAAGTCTTATCTGAATTTGTCAGAAAGAAATTTGTGTCCCCTGTTGAGCATTGCGGCGCTTAGGGATCAAATTGTCCGTAGTTCGTCTGTCTGAAACACTTCAAGTGTTACACTCCATTTCTTTTGACTTGATAGCTATAGGGGTTTAATATTTCATACATGTATAACTTATGACAAGACCATTTTACAAATGCACAGTTTTTGACCTCGTGACCTTAACGTAGATGTTTGACCTACGTTTCTGAAATTTAAGATTGAATGTAATTCTTGAAAAGTTGACATTGACAAGTTATTGAACAGAACCTCTTGACCATGACCTAGATATTAGATCTGCTTTTTAAGTTAGCCTTGATTGTTTCTTGATAGAGTTTTGATATTTCACATGTGAATTTTTTATGACAAGATCTTTCTAAAAACATCATTTTATCCCTCATGACCTTGACCGACATATTTAAAGTAGTTTTTATGTCGCCTGCGAAAGACAGCGACACTAAGGGATAACTTTGTCCGTTGTCCGTCTGTCTGTAACACTTGGGTGTCACACCCCATAACTTTTGATTGGTAGATGATAGAGCTTTGATATTTCACATGTGTATTCCTTGTGACAAGACCTTTCTACACATACCATTATTTTTGACCTCGTGACCTGATCTAGATATTTGACCTACTTTTAAAAAATATAAGATTGGCTATATCTTTTGATTGGTAAGTGATAAGGCTTTGATATTTCACATGTGTATTCCTTGGGACAAGATCTTTCTACACATACCATAATTTTTGACCTTGTGACCTTGACCTAGATATTTGACCTACTTTTCAAAAAATCTAAGACTGGCTATATCTTTTGATTGGTAAATGATAAGGCTTTGATATTTCAGATGTGTATTCCTTAGGACAAGGCCTTTCAACACATACCATAAATTTTGACCTCGTGACCTTGACCTAGATATTTGACCTATTTTTCAAAAAATCTAAGACTGGCTATATCTTTTGTTTGGTAAATGATAAGGCTTTGATATTTCACATGTGTATTCCTTAGGACAAGGCCTTTCAACACATACCATAATTTTGACCTCATGACCTTGACCTAGATATTTGACTAACTTTGAAAAAAAACCCCTTACTATACATACCATAAATGTTGACCTCGTGACCTTTTCCTAGATATTTGACCTACTTTTCAAAAAATTAAGATTTGCTATATCTTTTAATTGGTTAGTGATAGGGCTATGATATTTCATATGTGTATTCCTTGTGACAAGGCATTTGTACACATATAATAACTTTTGACCTCCTGACCTTGACCTCGATATTTGACCTACTTTTCAAATAATCTGCGATTGGCTTTATCTTTTGATGATAAGTGATAGGGCTTTGATATTTCACATTTGTATTCCTTTTAAAAAGACCTTTCTAAAAATTCCATAATTTTTGACCTAGTGACCTTGCCCTTGATATTTGACCTACTTTTAATAAAAAAAAATCTGCTTTGCAGGCGACACAAGCATTTCTTGGATTGCTATTTTCTGAAACTATTAGAGATAACAATTAAAAACACAAACATTGAAATACACTTTGGTCAAAATGGTGCTAAGATGTTTACCGATGATATTGAAATATCACTTACTAAATAGGCATATTGAATCTTAAAAATAAGTAGGTCAAACATGTTCCACTCCAGTCAAAGGAGCTGTTAAGATAAGGCGTAAAATCTGCCCTGGAAAGTCGAAATTTCAAAATGATAAAATTGAGAAATTTTTTCGGTAAAAAAAGAATTAACTCGGTTCAGATATGAATCTTCTGTCAGGCTGGATAAATTATTCAAAATAAGACCGATTTTTGGGTCAAAACCAGCGTTTTTCCTGTAGAAATCAATGGAACACGGAAAAGGTTTTCTACAACATTGCCCCCCCCCCTCGGTTCAGAATGCCATTTTCATCAAAGGTGTATATCAATAAAAAAAATTCTGGTCAAGTGGGGTTCTGAACCGAGGGGGGAGGAACAATGTCCCACAGACAAAAATCGAAAAAAGGGGGGATGCATGACTATTTTAAAATCAGTCTTTAGAGCGGTTAAATGAATAAAAATTGGCATTTTTTCTTTTTTAAATATCTTGTAACAATCTATGCAGAGTGTGTTCCGATCAAATATTTAACCGTTAGGAAGGAGATAAACGAGAAAGTTGTCTATTTCTACACTGTGCGTATTTCGCGCCTGAAAGTTAAATATATGGCTGACAAATACGAAAAGTTTTTCAGTTTCTGGATTGCGGATTTTGCCGATTATATTGATATACACGAGAAATTATATTGATTAATCTCAAGGTTAATTTCTCTTTTTAACTTTAAGGTACAGTCAGAAGTATAATAAACGTCAAATTTGTTTAAAGTAATGCATTTTTGTGAATTTTCGCTCGATATTTGACGCTTTCTCACATCAGTACCCCCTTCCTCTTCAACCCTTAATTATAACATCTTTTGCCAAATCTATTTGATACCATCTAGGAATCTTCTAATTCTTCATATTTTAATCCCGACCACTTTTTTCCTGAAATAGGAGGACAGGGCACGAGTTATAATCGAGTGGTTTCAGGGCTAAATCAAGTCCTTATCTTAACAGCTCCTTTTTGTATTTGAGTTTTTGTGTTTTTATTTGTATCATCCCTTCCCTCTGGAAGAAACATTTCAAAGTATTAGAGATAAATTTTCTTGAATGGTGAGAAAAAGGGCTTTGTCATTTCATGTTTTTCTCTTATTAAAATCTTTCTGTGCATACCAATATATGTACATACCATCCTTGTAACCTTGTCACACATGTTTGACCTACTTATTTCTAAGATTTAATATGCCTATTTAGTAAGTGATATATTGATATCATCGGTTAACATCATAGCACCATTTTGACCATAGATTTGACATCGACCCTTCAAAGTGAACGCACATATTTAAACTAGAGGGCGCTACTGAAATGCACTTGGATGTGTCAGAAAATCACTTCGACATTTAATAAGTTTAGTACCACTGATGAGGATTTACTATCCGAAACACGTGTCTGTTGCATTACAATTGGTTTGAAATTTTCTTCAAGAAGGCAAAGAGATGGAACACTTTCGTATTATTTTAATTTCACATGTTTGTTTCTTTGGACAAGGCCATTTAGTAATTATATATTTAGCTATAGTTATACTTATCGCAGACGACACATGTGTTTCTTGAACACTAATTTTTAATATGTGATTTTGTTGAGTATTCATTGACTGCAGATTTTCCCATTTCAGAAATTTAATGTGTTTATATTGCTTTTGGGTAAAAATGCTGTTTTTCTTATTTTTCATGACATGAAGTATTTCTTATTCAAAAGGAATTCTTCGGAAACACTGAAGGGATTTTGATGAAACTTAGTAGAAATGAAGTAGGCATGCATAGCATCCTACAAATGTTGTTTATTTTTTATCCATTGACAAATAACGCAACAAAAGGCAAAGAAGGTCACTGGGAGCATACTCCTTTGAGAAATTTTCTATCTTTAAAAAGGATATATTGACAAACACAATTACCCTTATGATCAAGACAAATCGATCCGACGCGGATTTATCAAACGAAACGAGAAAAGAAAATATTAGCGTTATGATTCGATAAACTATAAGCGTAATTAAAATCTTATCTTAGATATCTTGTAAAATAAATGCAACTGTAGGGATCTTGAAAATGTCATATTTTCGTGTGATTCCTTTAATTGCATGTTCTGATGCTCTGACGCCTCCACTCGAGTTCACTCATTTGGAAAAAAGGCGCATTCTTTTAAGAATGTAATGTTCATTCTTTCATAATAAAAGTCTATTTTTAAAAGAATTGATCCTTTGTTGAATTCGAGCGACCACAAAAAGATAACTTTCAGCAGTAGAATTGCAATTTCAATATTGAAAGTATTGAAAGAACAAAAGAGTAGTCATTGGAGTTTTTCAATGACCAATAGTCATCTTTCTATGTCGAATAATTACTCGTGGTCATTATACAACGCGGATCATTTTCACGACAATGTATGCAACGGCAAAATAAAAATGTGCCTACATTTATTATGTACTATGTTTGAACTGATTATGAAATGATGAATTTATCATTAAAACTTTGTTTCATTTCTTCTTCTTTATCATTTTGTTTTAGTTTTCCTGCCCATTTGTACGCAATGGCTGCTTCCTCAGGGGGAAACCTGTGTAAGTTTTGTGTTATTGTGTAATTCATAGATTTTACTTTATAAAAAAGAGGGGATCTCCAAAATTACGCGGTTACAGCACAAACAGCAAAACACCAAACACCCTATGCAAAAACATAGAGCAGACAAGCACATAAAGATAAACAAAATGTTCAAGGAACACCAAAATACATCGTAGAAACAACAAACACAAAAGAACGAGATTAATGGTGCCATAGGACGGTTATTTATCACGCAAGTAGCAGATGGCGTATTCATCCGGATTACGTGCAACAACCCTCCCACTTTTTCCGATTACCCAGAGATCTCGAGGGACGCAAAATTGTGGTATTAAATAACTCCTTACTTATAGAATAACTGTCTTTTGGAATGTGATTATACTGTGATAACCTACAATGGATCCAGGAATTATGTTCCATAATGCGCGTTAACGCATTATGAGAAACATAATTCCTGGATCCATTGTAGGTTATCACAGTATAATCACATTCCAAAATACCTCAAAATATAGTGCTTTTTCTAATTTTAGAATTTGCTGTCTGATACATGCAAAATACAAGAACAAGGATATTGTCCTTCTTGAAAAAAAAATTCAATTTCATATAAAGTAAATGTAAATGTTGAACGTCTTCAAATTGAATAGCATCATTTAAGAACAGATAAATTGGCAGCATGGACCAGACATGCACGTTTCGGATACTTAACCCTCGTCAGTGATCCTCAAATCTAAACAATGTGATATGCCAAAAAAGTATGAAATTTACTATGTCGAAAAAGGGTACCGGTGGGAAATGCATCACAAAAAATCAACGATGAATTTCTTGCTTTCACTGCACGTTGGTGGCGTAATAATATATTACTTTTGATAAGAGTAACATATAAGAGTTGTCTTCCTTATATTAATATTAAGACGAAACGATGAGAAACGAAAGTAGAAACAAAGCACGATCTTGTTGAAAGAGATAGGAAATTCTGGTAATTGAAATGAGAATTTTTGGAAATTACCAGCAATAATAAACTCTGGAACTACTAGTACACTACTAGTCTAAAAATATATGGTAGACTGTCAGTAATTTATACATGCATGCATGGTCTTTTTAGTTTCTATAGAACCAAACGGGTTAATTAGTTAAAGACATTGCTTCAGGTTTAAGTCATGAGAAAAAATTGTAGTTTATAGTATACCACTTCTAGTTAATATAAACAGTTTGTGCTGTTTATAGAACACATTGAGCACATAGAAATGAATAATTCATTTTCATTATTAAGCTTCGAATCCTAGCTATGTAAAAAAAACCATCATCATTTAAATACTTAAACAATAAAATGATTCAACATTTATCTGCTGACTTTAAATTTTGAAAAGAAGTATCTCTCAGGACCTTCAGTCCTTTGATTTTAATTTCCAGAAAGTCTTAACTAGTTTGTAAAAGCGAAAACCTTGACCTAATAGTTTCTTGTATTTTTGTTTGATGTCATTTACGTATCACTTTCTTGTGGGTTTGTTTCGTTGGGTGAGTGCAGGGTGGTCATGCTGGAGATCATCCCCTTTCCTTGAAAAATTGCAAAGCGATGCATATATTTGTTGAATATTTTAAAAGATTGTAAATATGAAATTAATTACCTTAAACATGCAAGTTAATCACGTTTAAGCCTACTGTAGGTAAACAGATATTATTTGGATGCCAAGTGACGACATAATATTTTTACTTTAAAGTAGCAAAGATTTCTCACTATTTAGCTTACAACTAAATTATAACAACATCTACAAGACTAGTACATGTACAAATGTTTTAGAATATCATATGAGACAGAAAAATATTAAATAATTGATACACTTAATTTCAATGTTTTAATGTCCCCTTTAACGAAAATTCGAGGGCATATCGTATTTGTCCTGTCCATTTGTCTCTCTCTTTGTCTGTTTGTCCGAAAAAAGAAAACCCTTGGCCTTAACTTTTGAACGGTAAGTCATATGACTTTGATACTTCACATCTGTATTCCTTGTGACAAGATCTTTCCATGGATTCCAATTTTTTCCTTGTGACCTTGACATTGGAGTTTGACCTACATTTCAAAACTTTAACCTTAGCCATACCTTTTGAATGGTAAGGGATAGGATTTTGATATTTCACATGTGTATTCCCTTTGACAAGACCTTCCATTGATACCAACATCCTTGGCCTTGTGACCTTGACCTTGGAGTTTGCCCTACTTTTATAATACTTTAAACTTTGCCATAACTTTTGAATGGTAAAGGATATGGCTTTGATATTTCACATGTGTATTCCTTGTAATAAGACCTTTCCATGTACACTAGTACCAAATTTATTTTACCTTGTGACCTTGACCTTGAAGTTTGACCTACTTTAAAAACTTTAACCTTGGCAATAACTTGTGTATGGTAAGGGATAGAACTTTGATATTTCCCATGCGTATTCCTTGTGACAAATTGTATGTTTAGGTATAGGGCTTTGATATTTCGCATGTGTATTCCTTGTAATTAGAGCTTTCCATGAATATCAAAATATTTGACATTGTGGCCTTGACTTTGGAGTTTGACTATTTTACAATTTTTACTGACAAAGATGCCGACGCGGGAATTCGTGTTTCGCAAACACATGTTTTTATTTCTTTCATTACCCGTTTAATGTTTTGACGTCTGTTCGAACATTCGAAATGCTCATTTTTTAACTGTTTCTTTGGGAAAAAATGCTATAAATGCGTGGTTTTGTATTCTTATATTTACTGTATATTTTGTCACATTCAAGTCATTCAATAATTTTATAATTTTTCATTTTGGTTTAAATCTAATGTTTCTGTTTTAATTATTTTTTTTATCATCCCCCCGCAATCAAAAATTCGGAGGCATATACTGTCCCTCTGTTTGTCTGTCTGCCTGTTTGTTCGTGGCAAAAGCTTTAGCACTGGGCATAACTTTTGAATGGCAAGTGATAGGAATTTGATATTTCACATGTATATTTCTTGTTACGAGACCTTTCCATTTCGCCAACACTTTTGACTTCGTGACATTCTTTTGACATTCTTTTAAAAAACATTAACATTGGACATAACTTTTGAATGGTTAGTGACAATACCTTTCCATTGATGCCAATATTTTTTACCTCTTGAGCTTGACCTTTCATCGACCCACCAGAAAAAAATGGTGTTAATACTTACAAAGATGCCGAAGGGGGACATTTGAGATTATTCCCTTTTCACAAACACATGTTTTCTTTTCTTACAAAAAAGGAAGGAGGTATTTACATACATATTGGGTTTCTCAAGAAACACTGAAGGGAACTGATTGACCTTGGTCGGCATAGAGCTTTACCAATAACAGACGGTTGTTGGCCGACGAAGTATGTCCGAACGAAACGCGACGAAACTCGCCAAACATCAGGGGTCGTGTATGAAAAACATGATACATGTATATCTTTCAAAAACTTCAACAAAACTCTATTAAGACGAATCATCCATTTTTTATTTTATTACTGACTGCAGTGCTAATATAGTTTTGTTTAAGTTTTTTGTTTTTATATACGACCCCTTCGTTCGGACGTACTTCGTCGGCCAACAACTGTCTGTTATTGGTAAAGCTATAATAAGAGTTTTTATTTTCTCGTCCGGATCCGTCAACAGGTGCAACCACAACAGTCATAAGTCGGTCCTTTGAGAAATCTGTTTTCTCAGAACAGACGCACATACTAGTATTGACAAACTGACAGCATCAGGATCTTTTGGAGGATGATGCGTTTTTGACTTCATTTTGGACTTTGTCAACATTGCTAATTTTTAGTATAACTCCACAAAGTTGAGTAAGCTGATGCTATAGCCCCGCACAACCGCGTCCGCCTCAACGTCCCCGTCCGTGTCCGCGTCCATATCTGCGTCCGGTTAGCTCAGTATCTGACAGAGTACTGATGCTATAGCAACCAAACTTGCACAAGTGATTTATCTTGAGATGCTGAGGTGCACCCATGCATCGATACTGCATCTGACCTACATTTTCCGCTTGAGTGACTTAGTTAATAGAAAATAGGGGTAGCTAAGTTTGACTTGGTTAAGAAGTTTGGGGTAGCTCAGTATCTGACGCAGTACTGATGCTACAGTTACCAAAATTGCACAAGTGATTTATTTTGGGATGCTTGGATGGACCCATGCATCAAATGCAGCATCTGTCCTACTTTTTCTACTTGAGAGATTTTGTTTGTAAAAGCCAACCTTGAGCAAAGTATAAGTGCTACATATACCAAACTTACATTTCGACTGTATCTTTGATCAAACTTTCATAAAATGACATTTACCTACTTTTTCTGCTTATGCGATTGTGCCTTTCATTTATACTCTGAAACTATTTAAATTGAATTTTAATGCCATGATGAAATGCTGCCACGAGATGAGCTTTGTAATCTGTGATTACCTATGTTTGAACTATCTCTTAAAACAACACAATAAATGAATGATCTTATGCACATTTATACTGCATAATTTATCATATTAAAGTTACATAATGCTTTGATACATATTGTTTGCTTAAAATTTAGTTTTATTGAATCTTTATGAATTCTTTAATATAATTATAAATAGTAATGTTTACTGTGCACTTGAACCAATCCCGTCGACAGCACACAAAAATTTTCGTTTTTCATTTTTTTCCTCTCATTTCGTTAGCAATAAGCAATTGTAAATTATCTGAATATCTTTAATTTCATTTTAAACCGATTTTTACTTCTGTTTTAATCTTTTTTCACATTTTATGCATTCATTGATTGTGTACATGTATTTGTCATATTTAAAAAAATAGCAATCCAAGAAATGCTTGTGTCGCTTGCGAAGCGGCTTATTTTTAAAAAGTGGATCAAGTATGTAGGTCAAGGTCACTTTGTTAAAATGACAAATATGGATAATGACCATATCCCTGTATACAGCACAAAATCGATAATTCAGAAAATCAGTTCTAAACCGAAAGCATACAAAATCAGGATAAAAAAGGAACCAAAGCAAACAAACAAAAACCTCCACCATATGATAAGAAGCGAACTCCGTAAAGGGATTGAGACCAGGTGCCAGGAAGAGTAAGCATCTTCTGCTTACATGCAACACCCGCCGCTTCCATTCGGTAGAACTGTCACATCCGGTTACTTCCATTTCGGAAGATATAGAGTACAATCTTTGGTTGGATGGTTCAAATGCTCTATGACAGAACATCATCCACCATTCTGGAGAGTGGGACATCATAGTGTATGACGAGTTCCCCATATCGACCGTTGAACTTCCTCAGTGACGATGTAAGTCGGTCACAAACATATCCCTGACTCAGAAGCTTATCTGAAAGACGCCTAGCTCTCAGAACAAAATCCGTATATTTGGTAGTTGCTCCGGCTTAGCGTATCAACTGAAATATGAGCACGCCGTAAGCAGGCGATGAAGGGGTGTTGCTACTCAGAAAAGGAAAGTTTGTAATGCTGAAATTGAAGTTGTCGCGTTTATCGTAGAGTTAGGTGTTCATGTGACCATCAGTGTCGTAGGACATCATTATGTCCAAATAGGATGCTGAATTATTTGTCTCTGTAGTTTCTTTGGCTTCAAGCTCCGAAGGATAGATACTGCTGAGATAATCCGCGAATTTTGGATTATTGATGGACAATACATCGTCTATGTATCTGTAAGTGAAGTTGAAGTCAGAAGCTAAGTATCATTTCCCTTCAGAGACCAAAGATTGAATGAATTCAGCTTCGTACGAGTAAAGGAAAGTATCGGCAAGGAGTGGGGCACAATTGGTTCTCATTGGAATTCCGACAATTTGCTAGAAGACCTTTCTTCCAAACACCACAAAAATGTTGTCGATCAGAAAGTTTAATATCTGAATAATATCTGTTTCAGTGTACTAATTTTCAGAATCGGACTTTTCTTTTACAAAGTAGGTTTTGTCATATTTAACAACAATAAGTAACAACAAAAATCATTTGTAACAGTAGGAAAGTATTGTCAAAAAACATATGAAATATTGGACCTCTTACTTACAAATCAAAAGATATGGTCTATTTCAATTTTTCAGAAAAGAAGGTCAATAATCTAGATCAAGGCCGCTAGGTAAAAAATATTTGGTAACAAAAGAAATGCACATGTGAAATATTAAAGCCCTATCATATATAGCCAATCTTAATTATTGTGAAAAGAAGGTCAAATATCTAGGTCAAGGTCACTAGGTCAAACATTATGGTATGTGTAGAGAGGTCTTGTTACAAGGAATACACATGTTAAATATCAAAGCCTTATCATTTGCAAATCAAAAGAAATAGACAATCTTAATTTTTGTAAAAAGTAGGTCAAATTTCTGGGTCAAGGTCACTAGGTCAAAAATTATGGTATGTGTAGAAAGGTCTTGTCACAAGGAATACACATGTCAAAGCCCTATCACTTACGAATCAAAAGTTGTGGGCTGTGACACCCAAAGTGTGACAGACAATGTGTGACGGCCAGACGGAAAACGGACAAAGTTATCCCTATAAGTGTCGCTATGCTTCGCAGGCGACAAAAAAGTTACTAAATGCTTTGATTTAAAATCTTTGCTTGAATTTTATTCATTTATTATTATATATATATTTTTAAAATTTTCTATGACTTTTTTAAAAATCATGAATCGTTGAAACAGTTGTAGGTTCAAATCCTGGCTTTTCCCTAGTAGTCCAGGTGCCATTCATGAAACCCAAAAGCTTGGTACGCACAAACTGTTTTTGTATGAAAGTGTTGTCAATACCCTCTACTTAGATAATCCGGTGGATACCACTTTGAGTCAACATCCATGGGCATTTCGAAAATTTGGGGTGAAAGTAGTGCTGTATATTGAAATAAATTTTTTAATACAATACGATACAATACATTTTGCTTCAACACTCAATATTTTCAATACAATACGCATTTTTTTTCATTTTTCTCAAATTTATCATTATAATGAATCAATAAATGGAGTTTTTGTGTTTAGATCAATGACAACTTTATAAAACAGAACAAAAATAAACAACAAATGTATTTTTCCATTGATTCAAAAAAAAATAAAAGACAACAATAGCAGCTATGGAAAGTGTTTCGCTTTCTACCAAAGATTTATGTTGACACATTTTTTACATACGAGTAATTACATCTGTCTTCTTTGGCATCGATTTTGTGAAAATGCTGACCTCACCATTTCGTTTTTCAACTCAATGTAAGATAGAATGACAAATATGGATAATGACCATATCCCAATACAGAAAACAAAATCGATAATTCAGGAAAGCATAAACCGAACGCATACAAAATCATGGTAAAACAGGAACCAAGGCAAACAAACAAGAAAATCCACCACATGGAAAGATGCGAACTCCCAATTTGGGAGTGAGTCCGGGTGCCCAGAAGCTTTTGTTTGAAGTTATATGCCTAAATATAAAAGTGATGGGAGAATAATAAGAAGAAATACAATATATTTTTTTCATACTGTAGCTAAATAAACAATTTTGGTACCAAACGCACAATGAATTTATTACCTTTCATTTTAAATAATGCGAAAGTCAGATTATTAATTTACTGGTACGAAAAATTGGGAAAACAATTACTTTTGGATGAAAAATCCTTGCCACCGAATAATATTCTGGTATCCCAACCAAACTTGTATCATTATATATATATAGTTTTTTTTTACTCGATTCCGTGAATGAGAGAATGCTTTTGAAACAAATGTTGGAATTTAGCTAATAGATCCTTTTCAGATGGATTTTACAATACTTTGTCGAAGAGGGTTGTGACTAAATCAGTGGAAATATAGTCTATCATACATAGATAACTCATGCCATGGTTGTTGAGTTGTTATTAATTCTTGAAGTGGATCTTAAATACCAGCTAAATCGTTACGTTGTTCTAATCCCTGTGTCAATGCTTGTCGAAAAGATGCAACTTCGAAATATGTTCTTAAAGTAAGCTCCAGGTTATTCAGTCGACAAAAATGCCTAGGAGCTGACGATTGATTGATGTATGCAGGACTCTGGTGTATCAACTGACTGACCATTAAATGGCATAATTAATACCTTGATTGTTTCTTGTCGTATACTTCTAACAAAAAAAAGATACGTAAGTGTTCCAACTATTTACCTTCTTGTAGAAAGATTTAAACCAATTTTGATGCACCAGACACGTGTTTCGGATAGAAAAATCCTCATCAGTGTCGAGATACTGATATGCTGGGCAATCTGCGCGTCGCTATTTATAGCTACGCTGGGGCAACTCGGCGTAATTTGCCGTTTTCCAGGGCTAGGTGACGTGAGCTGCCTATACTCAGCGTAAGTTGCCGATAACGCTGGTCAGATGGGCGTTATATTTTACGTATTTAGAGTACATTTAAATCAATTATATAATAAAGATAGATAATGTACAGACATACATGTATAAGCATATTTAAACTTATTTACATTACAATTTTTTATTTTGATAATTCTTAGTATGTTTAAATATTTTGTTGCAGATTTTAACATCACAATATCTCCTTGGGTGTGCAAAGCCGATTACAATGGATCGTCTACAGAAATTGCAGATACATTCCACAGAGAACTCCACAGCTTACGATTTGAAGTCGAGAAAACCCTCCAGCAAAATTTCCCTTACTTTAGAATTTCAACTGTCTACCCATTTCAATGTACAACTGACGTCAAAATCATGTGTGCTGTTGTTAAAAAAGTGGAAGATTGTGAACATTTTTTAACCCACTTCAGTTCTGGGAGATTCAAAGAGGAATTTGAAATTGCATGTGAGGCGTTTGGATTTTTTTTTAAGTTTGGCCTAGATCCAACAAAAAATGAGCATCTGAAATTAGATATGCACCTTGATGAAACCGATATGTCTAAGCTGAAAATTGTCACCAAAAAAGAAAGGTACAGTGCGCATTTCTTTACTAGGGATAGTTTGCGAAAGGAATTGTCGAGAAAAACTTTTGAAAATAAAATCCCGAAGAACTAAAGATATATTTGGTATGACCCAATAAGATTTCATTTATTTACTATATTGTTTTGAGTCCAAAATAGAAAAGTGATAGGATTTCTGATTAAATTGATATTACATTTTATATTCTAGATTAATTTTTGTTTATAAATATGTCCAAAGAGTTTGTACATGAGGGCAGTCCCAGAATAAATGAAAAATAGTTTCTTTACACTACTCACAAAAATTACATCTTTCTGTTTGGGACATCTGTATTTCACAAACACATTTTTTATTTGGTTCCTTTTTTGACGGTTTTTTGTTGGTGCGGTACAAGTTCAGTTGTTTGTTGCGATCATGCTGTCTTGCTTTGGATCTTTTCAATTTTATTCAGACATACATGTATATCACCCATCGGCAAAGATGGACCACTGGCCAGGTTTTGTATGAACAAAGTATTTCGCTCCTTGATAGCTCTAGTATATCCTGCTGTACATTGAAGATCTATCATAATAATATAGTGTGTGCCTTTCTGAATTTAGAGTCAAAAGGTCAAGGTCCATGTGAACTTCGAAGACGTTGGGATCAGATAGTGTTCTTTAATCTTGGAGCTTTATCTTTACGTTTGGACCACGTGCAGTCTAAAGTTGTTATGCCAGCTTCAAAGAAGAGCGGGCATATTGCTTTGCTGAACGCTGCCATTCCATTTTTGGAAAAGTGGTTAGGCCAAAAATATTTTAGTATTAGGTCATACCAAATATCATTTTTGCGTACGTCGTAGAAATGAAATAAAAAGTATCACTTCATTCCGTTCTATGTGCAGTAATCTAAATAAGGCCTTTTAAAAAAGTTTGAAGAATATGTTTCTCTTTCATGCTTAAACGACGTAAATTAATGAATGATTCAAGAATATAATTTCATTCTTTGCAAATATACTGCAAATAAGGCACGAATTAAATGATACCATTTAGCAAGCCAACCTAGCTATTCTGAAAATTATAAACCGAAACGCATATTAAAGACAGGCAGAAAGCAAGTAACTGTATTCCTGTTTTATTCTTCATGACAAACTTAACTTTAATTTTAATTACTTTATTCTAGTCAAAGAAAACCACAACAAGAAAGAGACGTTGGGATGCAAATCAGTAGCACAGATGAAATGGTATGTATAATATTGGAAAAGAACTTATTTACATTTTATAGTTCTTCCCTATCAAGATAACCATTCATAAATAGAACGGAGGAGGCCTTGATTATTAAAACTTTCAGGAAAATGTAATACATTCGAAAATATATACAGTGTAGAATGAAATGTTTAGGACCCTAACTAGTGTCCCGCACGAAAATGTAGAAGCCCAATAAGAATCACGTATTCCGTCTGTGGTTCTGAAATGATGACTGGTTTAGTCTTTGGGGTTCTGCTTTACATTAATACTTGCACACAAGAGGAGCATACCTTTGAATGGAACGCCATCGCTGTCTTATAATGAGATATTTCAATATATGCGGTGGTAAGTACATTATATAAGGTGGTAAGTACATCATATGCGGTGGTAAGTACATTATAAGCAGTTGTAAGTACATAATATGGAGTGCTAAACAAATTATATGGTGTGCTAAGTACATTGTATGTGGTGATAATAACATTATATGCGGTGGTAAGTACATTATATGGAGTGCTAAGTACATTCTATGGAGTGGTAAGTATATTATATGGAGTGCTAAACAAATCATGTGGTGTACTAAGTACATTATATGCGGTGGTAAGTACATTATATGGAGTGCTAAGTACATTATATGGAGTGCTAAGTATATTATATGGAGTGCTAAGTACAGTATATGGAGTGCTAAAAAATTATATCATGTGCTAAGTACATTATATGCGGCGGTAAGTACATTATATGCGGTGGTAAGCACAATATATGGAGTGTTAAGTATAATATATGGAGTGCTTAATACATTATATGGTGTGCTAAGTACATTATGTGCAGTGGTAAGTACATTATATGCAGTGGTAAGTACATTATATGGTGTGCTAAGTACATTATATGCAGTGGTTAGTACATTATATGGAGTGGTAAATACATCATATGCGGTGCTAAGAACATTGTATATGGTGTGCTAAGTACATAATATGCGGTGCTAAGAACATTATATGGGGTGGTGAGTACATTATTGGTCGATATCAAGATATCGACCATACTAGATTTGTACTGGTTGTCACTACTTTCGCATTGATTCCTCAGATTCAACATTGCAATAGGGGCAATTATCATATTGAAAGAAACATTTTTGTGACTAGTGAGAAAATACGTGACCAGATTATCCACTTCACAAAAATAGGTCATGTCGTCATAGGTATTCCGATGTCCTCGCACTTTATCCACGTCACAAAAATAGAACATGTCGTCATGACAACGCTTTGGTATCGCATTTGCACATTAACGTAATGTCTACAATGACATTTTTTCTTGAACAATTTTTACTTTTAGACCAATTAGTGTGTGATACTGTAAACCCTATGCCTTCAAAATCCTTAATGACATGATCCATTGCATCAAAGAAACGTTTGGATACTTAGAATGCGAGGGTGCCAGTTGGCTATTTAAAAAGTTTCTCACCATCCAATCGACTAGGCTGTTTCGTTGAGGATATACCATTTTGTTAGTATATTTGCTTTCCAAAGACAAATTGACCAATGCAACAAAGAAATTAATGAGCGATATAAAAATCGATAAGACTGTACGTAGTCACAGAATTTAATGGGAACTTTTGAGAAGTTTCCCCTAATTTTCCCCACATTCTTTTATCGGAACTCTCCGCTTTATACAGAAAGGCTTTTGATTGGTCAAGTTAATTTGCGTTATAATGGAATTTTCCTGCGGGTCAAGCAATTTATGAATGACTGTGACTTGTGTGACTAGTGTAAATGTACCTATTTTCTAACTTTTCAGAATCATCAACACATAAGTTTCTATTGTGTAACCAGTTTTTTTTTGTGAATTTCATGCATAGCTTTATACAAATACTACTCTTTATTCTAAGAGTTAAATTTTTTAACCTATTTGAACGAAAAAAAATTACGTGATTAAATAAAATTTAATGTTGATATCAACCAAGCTTTTTTGGAAAGCTAATACGTGTGTGGGGTGCTTAGTTCGCTTTGTGCTGATTTCGTTATGATAATTTAAAACATTCTTATGATCAAGATTAAACATTTCTGAGACTCGGATGCGTCTTATTACCCAAAAGGACCCAGAGGGACCAAAAACCCAAAAAGGAACCCCAAAAAACCAAAAAGGAACCCAAAAGTCAATATTTGAAAACTGATTATTTTTTTATCGCTTGCAGAATTTCAAAATCATGAGCTGTTAAGATAAAGGTCTGATTTAGCCCTGAAATCACTCGATTATTTCTCGTGCGCTGTCCTTCCAATTTAGATAAAGTTTGGTCAGGATAAAAATGTAAATTATAATAAGATTCCTAGAGTAGGAATTTTATTTAAATAAATTTGGTGAAAGGTGTTATGACTTCGGGTTGAAGAGGTAGGGGTACAGATAACGGAAAACGTCGAATATCGAAAAAAATTGCACAAAAATGCATTATACTATATACTTTTTTTATTTTTTAAGTTTATTATGCTTCTGTTGCCTTTTCATGTCAAAATTGGAGAAGAGAAACTAACTCTGATGTTATTATATCAGTATAATCCAGAAACTAAAAAAAGGTTTTATTTCGTTCTGTAGCTTTCTGGCGCGAAATACACACGGTGTAGAAATAGACAACTTTCCCGTTTATTTCCTTCAAAACGGTTAAATATTTGAATAGATTGATCCATGATATAAAAAGAAACAAATGGCAATTTTAACCTACATAGTCATCCACCAACCCCCCCCCCCCCCTTTTTTTTCGTTTTTTGCCTGTGGGACATTGTTTCCCCCTCGCTTCAGAACCCCACCTGGCCAGAAAATGTGTTCTATTGATATACACCTTTGGAGAAGGTGGCATTGTAAAGTGAGGGGGGGGGGGTCGCTGTTGTATAAAAACGTTTCCGTTTTCCATTGTTTTCTGTGCAAAAATGCTTAATTTGACCCAAATATCGGTCTTATTCTGGATATCAAATTTTCCTATTTGACAGCAAATTCATATCTGGACCAAGTTACTTGACATTTCTACCGAAAAAAAAATTATCAAAAGTTGCATTTTGAAATTTCGACTTTTCAGGGCAGATTTTACGCCTTTGTTTCAAAATTAAAAAATAATAATAAAAATTTAAAAATTGGAGTATATACCTGTATGTAGGATCTCGACTGAATGATTTTCTATTACATATGGCATATTTATGAATCTATTTGTGTGCTTTTTACATCACGAGCCTTATTTGCTGCCATCCATTGAAAGAGAGATCATGAATGGAGGAGTTGACAACTTGAAACCAAATCCAAATGTCAAACTCTGAAAGGGATTTTTCAAATACATTATCTGAAATATTTTATCTTTTTTAAATCCAGTCTTCTTTTAATCTTTATCTTCTTCATAATCTATAGCTCCTTTTAAAATTTCCACGAGGCTTTTCTTCCATCCCCCCAATTATAGAACTAGGAGATATGTTGAATCCTTTCGGGTATTTGGTCTTTTGTCCTTTTAGTCCGTTTGTTTTCCTTTAGGGTCCTA
Source organism: Pinctada fucata (assembly GCA_028142955.1). Taxonomy (NCBI): domain Eukaryota; kingdom Metazoa; phylum Mollusca; class Bivalvia; order Pterioida; family Pteriidae; genus Pinctada; species Pinctada fucata. The sequence continues at coordinate 33,199,370 of AP027103.1, forward strand.
TTTGGGATAATGATAATCCAAGTCTCAAAAATGTTTAATCTTGGTCATCAGAATGTTTATCATATAATGAAATCACCACATAACGAACTAAGCACCGCATAATGTACTAACCACCCGATATAATGTTCTTAGCACCGCAAATAATGTACTAAGCACTCCTTACAAATGTACTTAGCACCGCATATAATGTACTAAGCACTCCTTACAAATGTACTTATAACCTCATGTAATGTACATACCACCCCATATAATGTTCCTAACAACGCATAAAATGTACTTAGCACTCCATTTAATGTACTTAGCACATCATATAATGTACTTATCACTGCGTTTAATGTACTTAGCACCGCATATAATGTACTTACCATCGCATATATTGATTAATCCATCCCATATATTGAAATATTTCATTATAAGACAGCGATGGCGTTTCATACCTTTGTATTTTGAAGCTTCATCATCAAATATCAAGGTGAAACTTAGGCAAATATTGATAAAATATCATTACTTTAATCTCAAATGTGTTTAGATAAAGGAACATGTGATGAACATGCCTATTTATTTTAAAACTTCAAGGTCAAAAGTCAGGTAAAACTGAGGCAAGTTTATTCTTAAGTATCGACGCTTTTGTTTTCCATCAAACACCTCCAGAGGTATTGAAGGTACATCTTTTCTATGTCTTACTCAGATAAAGGATCATACGTGGAACATGCCTAAAAATTTGAACCTTCAAGATCAAAGGTCAAGATCAAACTTTGGCAATTATCGATGTAATTTTAAAACTTAACTACATGTAATTAGTTTTTAAGATATTGTTCATGAGCTGTTTCAGAATTATGATAGAAATATGCCTAGATAGATTCTATGGACAAACAAGCTTTAAGGTAAAGATTGAACGTAATCAAATCTTGAAAAAAATCAGTATTTTTGCATTCATGCAATACCTCAAACTTAAAAGGTAGAGAGATATGGTTTTCAAGGTTTAATTTTGATATTATACATACTGATGAATAATTATAGGAACAGTCTTGTACATTTCAAACTTTTATGGTCAAATTATGATTATATATCATTTCATTTCTTCTGATGCAATCATTTTAGTGTTTTTCATGGTAACAATTCCCCAAATGTATTCATCTTAAGATAATACAACTTAATATTTGTTTAAACAGTGTTTATTATGAAAATTGCATATGTTATAAATGATATAAAGTAATTTACATGGAAACTTAATAGCGAGCGAAGCTCGCCCTTATGGTTACGCGTATACACATATCTTATTGAGAAAATATGCTGAATCAAAGAATGAGAATGTACTACTATGCTTTCAAAAATTTTCGTCCCCTCGCAGACAGAGTTGCTGCGGAGATGCTGGATATTGCCATTTAAATTTTTTTTCGACTCCAAGTAGACGTATATGTTATACTCAATTTTTGTTTATAAGTTAAATTTATTGAAAATATTTTTCGTAAATCAGGTAACGATAAAGCATCAACAAGGCGGCGTAACCACGGGAAATCAGACATTTCCGGTTTTAAACGAGACGTTTCGCTCTGATTGCTTTTGTCGTCTCGGGTGGTTTCGTACCGTCAGAAGTCGGAATATGTTTGTTTTTTCTTTTGTTTTTAAGTAATTTATTTTCAGCTAGCCTAAACATTATTCTTACAAAATAAAAATGAATTATAAAGAGCCATATTTTCAAAGAACCATATTTTAAGCCCCCCCCCTAAAATGTTCACCTGCTGGTCTAGATCAATTTTACAAATGCTTCCGTGTTTCCACTCGCCTTATACATGTACTACCTTTTTTGGAAATCATCAAACAGAAAGTTTTGTAAGATAAGATAAACCATCTTAGTCAAAATAAAAAAGAAAGATTTTTTTTTATTTCATATAATCATATCTATTTTCTCTCCGCTCGCACAAAAAGGCTTTGCCTTGATTCATATTATTACAATGTAGAGAGATACTGCGAACGAAAAAAGTCAAAAGTGGGTTATATGAAAAAAAACATATTTCAAAATTATGTGCACAGCAGGGTCCCTCATTACTTTGTCAGTGTTCTAGATTACTCAGAAACTCAATTAACAAACTAGACATACTAGGCTCTTCAATATGTTTATAAGACTCAATTCATTTTCTCATTCCCTTGTTTTCTGATGCTGTGTTAAAATTTCTTTTTTAATCCTAGATAGATTTTCAGTCTTATCCTAAAATCGATCTTATCCTGGGCCGGGTTAGCGCAGTGGTAGCGCGCTCGCTTCTCAACTCTAAGGTCCCGGGTTCGAATCCCAGATTCGGCGAAGGGTCTTATGTGGGAGGGTAGGTGATCCCCCACCAGGCCTCTGCAGGGGGTTTTTCTCCGGGTACTCCGGTTTCCTCCTGCCCCTTGGACCCCCTCACGCCAACATCTGAGCCAACGTGAGACATTTATATAAGTTGTGTAACTTGTTTGTTAAACTTTGTAAAATAAATAAAGTTTAAATTAAAAAAAATCAAGAAACAATCGTACAATAGTCATGATTTTAGCATATTTACAAGTATTAGCTTTTACAAAAAGCTTGCCGGCATTAAGCTGACATTAAATGTTGTAAAATTCTAGTAAGAAAAAAAAATGGAATAAACGATTTTTATTCTTGTTAGACCAATCGTATATTTCCGGGCTTTTCAGTTTTTATTTCCGATTCGAGCTACGGAAATTTTCGAGGATCTGTGATTGTTGTAAGACGTATCGGTACAGAGACTTTTCGATGCATCTTTCGGAAGAAAATGCTCTGATACGATATGGCTTTCATTTGTCAAGTCATCTAGACTCTTCAGCCGACCAGATGAAGGTATCTTATGCACAGGTTCTGAATAACCTTGACGAACATTTGCATATTTTGTAGTTGTCCACCAATCATATTGCCAAGAGTTATTTTATCCTTGCAAGTATGTCACGATTGATAACAGTATACCGACAGTCATGACTGCCGGTAATAAAAACTGAATAAACGTTTTCTAGTCTAGGTGCTATTCATGAAACCCAAAAATTTCTTACGCACAAAATGTTTTTGCATGAAAGTGTTGGCAATACCCTCTTATTTGATAATCCGGCGGATGCCACTCTGGCATCCTTGGGCATTTCGAAATTTTGGGATAAAATGGTATTTTTCGAAGAAAAACCATTGAAAATAGGAAAAATTCAATTACTTTTACCATGCTGCAGCTAGATCAACAAAATTGGTACCAAAAGAACAACAATTCAATTGTCTTTAAGTCTCAAGCTCAATTTACCTATCTTCTAGTCCATAAAATGGGGAAAACTACGGATTTTTGATGAAAAAGCGTTGAAAATAGGGAAAATACAATATCTTCTCTTGTTCTGTAGCTAAATAAACAATTTTGATACCAAACGTACAATAAATTTATTGCCTTTTATTTTCAATAATACAGAAGTCAGATTCGCAATTTGTTGGTACGAAAAATTGAGAAAAACAACTACTCTTGGATGTAAAAACGCAAAATGCAATAAACTTTGTCAAATTGTAGTTAGTATGAGGTTCAGCAATTATGGTACCAAAAGAATTTTTTTTATTGTCTTTTATTCTGAACTCGTATTGAGCAACTTGCTCATAAATAAAGTGGGAGAAGACCAATGAGGTAGACAACTTTGATTTTTGAAGGGTATTTTCCATAAAAAGTTGGGACTTTGAAAAATGCCAAACGTTTACAGAAAATCTAGAAAAAAGATATGTGTATGAAAATGAGTTAAAGAAGATCATGACGATAATCTCAACAGCACTCACAATAGAGCACCAAATTGAGCATCGACGGACCCCCAGCAAGCTAGAGGTCGGGAGGAGAAAGCATCCCCTGTTGGCTAGCCGCACCCGCCGTCGATGTTCATGCACGAAAATAATATATATATATATAGAATGCATACATTGCACTGTCTGAGGTTATATCTATATAGAAATAGCTATGGCGACCATGTCAGGGAAAATATTCAAAAAACTTACCGTCAATCCCCTCGGGGGGACTTTTTTTTACGAGCTCCACACGACAAAGGGCATAAGTGTGACACAAATGAGTTAAGAAGATCCTGGCGATAATATCAACAGCACTCACAAGTCAACACTCCTTTTAAATAATTTACTGGTACATGAAGTCTTGTAGCAAGCTTTTGAAAGACGTGGGTGAGACATTGTTCAAAAGAAAGCGGCTACTGCCTATGATACATAACGTGCTTTTAAATGATGCTAATGAATTTGAAGACGCTTAAAATTTGTACCACTTGGTGAGTGTCAGTGCTGGTGGATCAGGAGTCCCCAAGGGCACATGTAGCCAAGATCGATCAATTTCGGTTGGTCGTTGCTTCAAACGAATTCGAAAATTTCTGTATACAAAATTGTCACAAATTTCTTAAACCTGGGTCCTGTAGCATTATATCTCAGTCATCTTGCAACGTCTTTCGGTATATTTTGGACATAATTATCACACATTTTGGCCATATTTCATTGTTTGGATTGAAGATCACTGACGAGGGTTAAATACCAGAAACGTGCATGTCTGGTCCACGCTGTTAATTAATCTTCTTTTAAATGATGCTAATGAATTTGATGACGTTTTTAAAACATAGATGATTTCTGCCAGGGTTGTGTAGTTGTTTTCAATTATTGAAGTGGATATTAAAGACCTGCTTATTCATGACGTTGTTCTAGTCCCTACGTCGATGTTGAAAAGATGACTTCGGTTTTGAAACTTCCAAACTTTGCAATGTATCTTTTTAAAAGATAGTGCATGAATTTTTTATATTCTTTTCATTTCCCTGCGTGAACATCGACGGCGGATGCGGCTAGCTAACAGGGGGTGCTTACTCCTCCCGAGCACCTGGTCCCACCTCTAGCTTGCTAGGGATCCGTCGATGCTCAATTTTGTGCTCCTTTGTGAGTGCTATTGAGATTATCGTCAGGATCTTCTTTAACTCATTCGAAATATGTTCTTAAAATAAGCTCCAGGTTATTCATTCGACAAGAATGCCTAAGAGCTGATGATCGACTGATGTATGCAGGACTCTCATTCATGCAGAATTAATACCTTTAATGTTTCTGGTCGTATATTTCTAAAACAACTAAACACTTCAGACGTTCAATAATAGTGTTCCAACTATTTACCTTCTTGAAGAAAGTTTTAAACCCATTTTGATGCACCAGACACGTGTTTTAGATAGAAAAATCCTCATCAGTTATGCTTTCAATTAAAGTGATTTCATGGCACAGCCAAACTCCTCTCCAGCAGATCCTCTGGCCATATTTTCTGAACTTAGAATTGTTATCACTTTACAGAGAGCAAATTTCAATGATGTTCAATTGACCCCTGTTGATCATCACAATGACATAAAAGATTCAGTCAGGAAAGCTACATCTCAGGAAATGAAGTGCAACTGATTGATATTACATGTACTTGCAATCAATTGATCGGAAAAGCAATCCGATTGATTAAGAACTCACATTCTACACATTCTCAAGATGAAGGTATTGAAAACAGATCATGATGATGGGTATCATCAACAAATGTTAGTATTGGAGAGACAAAGGTTGTTCTGTGGGAAGTTTTTGAAGTGGTGTTCCGTGTCAAATTTCAGAGAAGTTAATTCAGATATTGAAAAGATGGTGACTAAGGTCATGATATTCATAAAGAATAACTATGGATTAGAGAATCTAGACAGTATATCTGATGTCAGGTCCAGTGTACGATTAAATGAAATGGACTATAAGAGTTCAAAACTTTAAGATGGCCATTCCCACCAACAGTTAATTGAATAATTTCGATAACATGCCAAGAAAAAACGAAATATTTTAGCCATGCATTAGGAAACATTCTTAAGATGCAGTTCAATCAAACCTGGATCTGCTGAAAGAATTAATTAAAAAAAATATTGAGACCTATTGTGATAATATTTTCCAATCGCGTCTGTACCTCTATCTGTTATCCTGTTGATTTGTTGCAGTCGCACATGAAATCAGAGTTGTGTAACAAACAGGTGTGACAAATTCTGTGTTCATATTTCTTTAATTCTGTAAATGTTTTGGAGTAGAGAATTGTCAGAGTACGATGCAAAGGAGGCATTTTGATCAACCATATAAGAAGGGTTCTTTGTTGTTAGAAGTAGTTGCACACAAGTATTGTAATTGTATGTTGATGAAACAACAAAGCAATAAGAAAGGAGGTGATCTCCAACAAAACTGGGTTGCTGCACCAATATCAACACATCAAAACACCTCAAGTAAAAACACAGAGAAGACACACACACAGCAAGAGAAACCAGAGAATCTAGAGTAGAAAAAAGGGTAATAAGAGAGTGCAAATCTAAAACTGTCAATATGCAATCATTTTGATACGAAAATTGTTGTTCTAGAATCTCTTTAAACCGATTATATTTTTACAATTTAAAACCTTTTTTCAGCAAAAAAAAACCCCAACAAAACAAGAAGATTATATTTGTTTGAGTGGAATTCTGAATTTAAATCAATGAAATAATTTTTCTTGTCGTTGTTCTACCTGCAGCATGAAAAAAAAAAAACATTGCAATATCCAAATTTTCAGCGATTTTTCATTCAAAATGCATTATTTTCCCCATTTTCGTACTTGCAAGTTGCTTATCTGACATTTAAAATGAAAGGCAATACATTTATTGTGCGTTTGGTACCAAAATTGTTATTTTATCTACAGTATGAAAAAAGATATGACATTTTCCCAATTTTCAACGGTTTTTCATCGAAAATCCTTAGTTTTCCCCATTTTATGGACGAGTAAATTAATAAACTGAGCTTGAGACTTAAAGGAAATGGCATTGTTGTTCTTTAGATACAAAATCTGTTGTTCTGCCTACAACATGGACAAAGTAATTGCGTTTTTCCAATTTTCAACGGTTTTTCTTTGAAAAATCACACTTTTTCCCAAAAGTTTCGAAATGCCCAAGGATGCCAGAGTGGCATCCGCCGGATTATCAAAGTAGAGGGTTTCAACATCACTTTCATGCAAAAACATTTTGTGCGTAACATTTTTTTGGGTTCCCCCCAAAATAGCCAATGGCTACAATGCCATTGCCTTTAAGTCTCAAGCTCAGTTTATTAATTTACTCGTCCATAAAATGGGGGAAAACTAAGGATTTTCGATGAAAAACCGTTGAAAATTGGGAAAATGTCATATCTTTTTTCATACTGTAGATAAAATAACAATTTTGGTACCAAACGCACAATAAATGTATTGCCTTTCATTCTAAATGTCAGATTAGCAATTTGCAAGTACGAAAATGGGGAAAATAATGCATTTTGAATGAAAAATCGCTAAAATTGGGATATTGCAATGTTTTTTTTTTCATGCTGCAGGTAGAACAACGACAAGAAAAATTATTTCATTGATTTAAATTCAGAATTCCACTCAAACAAATGTAATCTTCTTGTTTTGTTGGTTTTTTTTTTTTGCTGAAAAAAGGTTTTAAATTGTAAAAATATAATCGGTTTAAAGAGATTCTAGAACAACAATTTTCGTATCAAAATGATTGCATATTGACAGTTTTAGATTTGCACTCTCTTATTACCCTTTTTTCTACTCTAGATTCTCTGGTTTCTCTTGCTGTGTGTGTGTCTTCTCTGTGTTTTTACTTGAGGTGTTTTGATGTGTTGATATTGGTGCAGCAACCCAGTTTTGTTGGAGATCACCTCCTTTCTTATTGCTTTGTTGTTTCATCAACATACAATTACAATACTTGTGTGCAACTACTTCTAACAACAAAGAACCCTTCTTATATGGTTGATCAAAATGCCTCCTTTGCATCGTACTCTGACAATTCTCTACTCCAAAACATTTACAGAATTAAAGAAATATGAACACAGAATTTGTCACACCTGTTTGTTACACAACTCTGATTTCATGTGCGACTGCAACAAATCAACAGGATAACAGATAGAGGTACAGACGCGATTGGAAAATATTATCACAATAGGTCTCAATATTTTTTTTAATTAATTCTTTCAGCAGATCCAGGTTTGATTGAACTGCATCTTAAGAATGTTTCCTAATGCATGGCTAAAATATTTCGTTTTTTCTTGGCATGTTATCGAAATTATTCAATTAACTGTTGGTGGGAATGGCCATCTTAAAGTTTTGAACTCTTATAGCCCATTTCATTTAATCGTACACTGGACCTGACATCAGATATACTGTCTAGATTCTCTAATCCATAGTTATTCTTTATGAATATCATGACCTTAGTCACCATCTTTTCAATATCTGAATTAACTTCTCTGAAATTTGACACGGAACACCACTTCAAAAACTTCCCACAGAACAACCTTTGTCTCTCCAATACTAACATTTGTTGATGATACCCATCATGCATCATGATCTGTTTTCAATACCTTCATCTTGAGAATGTGTAGAATGTGAGTTCTTAATCAATCGGATTGCTTTTCCGATCAATTGATTGCAAGTACATGTAATATCAATCAGTTGCACTTCATTTCCTGAGATGTAGCTTTCCTGACTGAATCTTTTATGTCATTGTGATGATCAACAGGGGTCAATTGAACATCATTGAAATTTGCTCTCTGTAAAGTGATAATTAATTTAAGTTCAGAAAATAGGGCCAGGGGTGCTGCTTGAGAGGATTTTGGCTGTGCCATGAAGTCACTTTAATTGAAAGCATCACTGATGAGGATTTTTCTATCTAAAGCACGTGTCTGGTGCATCAAAATTGGTTTAAAACTTTCTTCAAGAAGGTAAATAGTTGGAACACTATTATTGAACGTCTGAAGTGTTAAGTTGTTTTAGAAATATACGACCAGAAACATTAAAGGTATTAATTCTGCATGAATGAGAGTCCTGCATACATCAGTCGATCATCAGCTCTTAGGCATTCTTGTCGAATGAATAACCTGGAGCTTATTTTAAGAACATATTTCGAATGAGTTAAAGAAGATCCTGACGATAATCTCAATAGCACTCACAAAGGAGCACAAAATTGAGCATCGACGGATCCCTAGCAAGCTAGAGGTGGGACCAGGTGCTCGGGAGGAGTAAGAACCCCCTGTTAGCTAGCCGCATCCGCCGTCGATGTTCACGCAGGGAAATGAAAAGAATATAAAAAATTCATGCACTATCTTTTAAAAAGATACATTGCAAAGTTTGGAAGTTTCAAAACCGAAGTCATCTTTTCAACATCGACGTAGGGACTAGAACAACGTCATGAATAAGCAGGTCTTTAAGATCCACTTCAATAATTGAAAACAACTACACAACCCTGGCAGAAATCATCTATATTTTAAAAACGTCATCAAATTCATTAGCATCATTTAAAAGAAGATTAATTAACAGCGTGGACCAGACATGCACGTTTCTGGTATTTAACCCTCGTCAGTGATCTTCAATCCAAACAATGAAATATGGCCAAAATGTGTGATAATTATGTCCAAAATAAACCGAAAGACGTAGCAAGATGACTGAGATATAATGCTACAGGACCCAGGTTTAAGAAATTTGTGACAATTTTGTATACAGAAATTTTCGAATGCGTTTGAAGCAACGACCAACCGAAATTGATCGATCTTGGCTACATGTGCCCTTGGGAACTCCTGATCCACCAGCAGTGACACTCACCAAGTGGTACAAATTTTAAGCGTCTTCAAATTCATTAGCATCATTTAAAAGCACGTTATGTATCATAGGCAGTAGCCGCTTTCTTTTGAACAATGTCTCACCCACGTCTTTCAAAAGCTTGCTACAAGACTTCATGTACCAGTAAATTATTTAAAAGGAGTGTTGACTTTTGAGTGCTGTTGATATTATCGCCAGGATCTTCTTAACTCATTTGTGTCACACTTATGCCCTTTGCCGTGTGGAGCTCGTAAAAAAAGTCCCCCACCCCGAGGGGATTGACGGTAAGTTTTTTGAATATTTTCCCTGACATGGTCGCCATAGCTATTTCTATATAGATATAACCTCAGACAGTGCAATGCATGCATTCTATATATATATTTTTTTTATTTTCGTGCATGAACATCGCGGCGGGTGCGGCTAGCCAACAGGGGATGCTTTCTCCTCCCGACCTCTAGCTTGCTGGGGGTCCGTCGATGCTCAATTTGGTGCTCTATTGTGAGTGCTGTTGAGATTATCGTCATGATCTTCTTTAACTTATTTTCATACACATATCTTTTTTTCTAGATTTTCTGTAAACGTTTGGCATTTTTCAAAGTCCCAACTTTTTATGGAAAATACCCTTCAAAAATCAAAGTTGTCTACCTCATTGGTCTTCTCCCACTTTATTTATGAGCAAGTTGCTCAATACGAATTCAGAATAAAAGACAATAAAAAAAAATTCTTTTGGTACCATAATTGCTGAACCTCATACTAACTACAATTTGACAAAGTTCATTGCATTTTGCACATTGTCAGCGTTTTTACATCCAAGAGTAGTTGTTTTTCTCAATTTTTCGTACCAACAAATTGCGAATCTGACTTCTGTATTATTGAAAATGAAAGGCAATAAATTTATTGTACGTTTGGTATCAAAATTGTTTATTTAGCTACAGAACAAGAGAAGATATTGTATTTTCCCTATTTTCAACGCTTTTTCATCGAAAATCCGTAGTTTTCCCCATTTTATGGACTAGAAGATAGGTAAATTGAGCTTGAGACTTAAAGACAATTGAATTGTTGTTCTTTTGGTACCAATTTTGTTGATCTAGCTGCAGCATGGTAAAAGTAATTGAATTTTTCCTATTTTCAATGGTTTTTCTTCGAAAAATACCATTTTATCCCAAAATTTCGAAATGCCCAAGGATGCCAGAGTGGCATCCGCCGGATTATCAAATAAGAGGGTATTGCCAACACTTTCATGCAAAAAAATTTTGTGCGTAAGAAATTTTTGGGTTTCATGAATGGCACCTAGACTATACCAAGTTTGTGTTTTTCGAGATTATCGGAAATCCAAGATGACTGCCACACGCTCTGAGTGGCTGATGCATTTTCCACTTCTGCTCATAAAACGCTACACAGAATTTTATGAAACTTCCGGGAAGCAAATGCCCTCTACCAAGTTTGAGTTTTTGAGCCGATCAGAAATCCAAGATCTCAGAGCCAATCCCGCCACGGGCTCTGATTTGCTGACACATTTTCGACTTCTCCTCTGAAACCGCTGCACAGAATCTCTCGAAACTTCACAGGACGCAAGGACTCAATGCCGTCTACCAAGTTTGTGTTTTTGGAGCCGATCCAAAATCCAAGATGGCCGCCAAAGGCTCTGATTGGCTAATGCATTTTCCACTTCTCCTCTGAATGCGCTGCACAGAATTTCATGAAACTTCACAGGAAGCAAGTACTCAATGCCCTCTTCTGAGTTTGTATTTTTCGAGCCGATTGGAAATCCAAGATGGCCGCCACAGGCCCTGATTGGCTGACACATTTTCGACTTCTCCTCTGAAACCGCTGCACAGAATCTCTCGAAACTTCACAGGAAGCAAGAACTCAATGCCTTCTACCAAGTTTTTCTTTTTCGAGCCGATGAGAAATCCAAGATGGCCGCCACTGGCTCTGATTAGCAGACACATTTTCAACTTATCCTCTGAAACCTCTGCACAGAATCTCTCGAAACTTCACTTGAAGCAAGTAATCAATGCTCTCTACAAAGTGCTTTTGGAGCCGATCGAAATCCAAGATGGCCGCCACAGGCTTTGATTGGTTTACACATTTTCCACTTCTCATCTGAAACTGCTGCTCAGAATTTCACGAAACTTCACAGAAAGCAAGTTCTCATTGCCCTCTTCCAAGTTTGTGTTTTTCAAGCCGATCGGAAATCCAAAATGGCCGCCACAGGCCCTGATTGGCTGACACATTTTCGACTTCTCCTCTGAAACCGCTGCACAGAATTTCACAAAACTTCACAGGTAGCAAGTACTCATTGCTCTATATCAAGTTTGTGTTATTGGAGCCGATTGGAAATCCAAGATGGCTGCAACAGGCAGTGATTGGCTGACACATTTTCGACTTCTCCTCTGAAACTGTTTCACAGAATTTCTTTAAACTTCACAGGAAGCAAATACTCAATGTCCTCTGCCAAGTTTGTGTTTTTCGAGCCGATCGGAAATCAAAAATGTCATCTATAGCCTCTATTTGGATGGCACAATTTTGACTTATCCTCTTAAACTACCTCACGGAATGTCACCAAGCTTTTCAGGAAGTATGTACACATTGTTCTTCTCAAAGCTTCACTAAAAGCTATTTCCTTCAGGTCTTATACTGACTTTGATTATAAAAATACATACAGTCTCCTCAGCTGAGCGATGTGGCCCCCTTGGGCCTCTTGTTAAGATAAGGCGATGCGTATCTATAGAAAAAAATCATAGGAACTGTTAGACATATAAATCCATAAACTAGTATTTAGTTTTCATCATCACCAAACAAGACATACTTACCTGATATGTACATCAAAATGTACATCGAGACAGTCACCGAATTTGACAGGTTTCCATGGAGCTGTTGCGACGGGTGTTGCATGCAATCAGGAGACACTGACTCTCTCCGGGCACCTGGTCTCACTTCGGAATTTTGTTCATTCCGAGGTTCGCAACCATTCCTGTGGAAAATCTAAGGATTTTGCCTTACCTTCTCGATTATGAGACTGAATAAATGATGGGTACTTCTGTAATGTTTATTTACCGGAAATCAATCTTTTCTCGATTTTTTCGACGACCAACTTCGCCCAATTTTTTTTGAGTTGGCAAAGCCAACTGCATTGGTATCGTTTTCAACTTTTCTTGGTACGGACCGAACAACGCAAAATAGTACCCAATGGTAACACTATTATTTACAAAAGCATTTTAAGTGTAAGTCGTAAATGATGAATTCAGTGCAATTATTAGGTTAAAAAATGTATGGTTTCTAGAGCTATTTGTAATGAATATTCGGAACACCGTTTTCGTAGCGCGTAGGAATTCAAGTAGTCCAAAGTAGCACCGCAACGCGTGTTTTTTCGGGGGAATATAAGCAGAGTTTAATGATAGTTATCTGGTAAAAGCTGTTCTAACCGTGTGGATTTATGTTTCATTAATGAAAAGACAGATATAAGATAGTCTGTTGATGTCAATCGTCCATGTCGTTTTCGAATATTACGTGATATGAAAATAGAGTTATTTCCCTGTAGTCGCAACCCTTACCTTAAAGTCCGTGACTTGGCAAACCTCGTCATGGTACAAGCAAATCCTTGACATTCTGATTGGATTTCCTTGTCAATGCTAGATCACATCCGGTGAATGTTTCTATTAGTCTTAACCGTATGGGGTAAGAAAACATTTTCACGTGTCGATTAACTGTAATGACAATTCAGACAATTGTGATGTCATTCATGAATGCTGCGTTAAATTTCATTTCATTTTAGACAATGTAAGAAAAAAAGCATGTACATGTAAAGGTCTTGTTACAACAATATAGTTTTTGAGTGACAACATTCCCAAGTAATGTGTCGTCCGTTAGACTAAAAACTTGTTTATAAATGTATTTCCAACGTTGTTCATCAATCGTAGTAGACAATAGTTCATTCCATTTATTTCTAAAATTTGTTACGTCTGGTTTAATTTTTTTTATTAAAATATTTTGTAATTTTACTGTGTTCTTTCATGTATTTTATGTTTTCAGTAGTTATAGTATCCTTTTTTGCTATATTTTTAATTCTATTTTTCCATTCATTTGGAATTATATATTTTTTTTAGAGATTCAAGGCTATATATATATATGCTTCCATTATTGTCTCTTAAATCGTTAATAAAAACATTCCGTTTTCAATCCATTTTTTTCTTAATATCAATTCTCTGTAAGGACCAAAATATTTTGGAAACAGCATGTCATGGATTTTCATGATTTTCTCTATAAATGGTATGTATAATCCCCTGAATACAAAAATAACAATTTTTTGAAAATAGATATTCCGGTTGTCATGGAAACGAGATCTGTGTATTTATAGCACTAAAAATGGTCAAATAAGTCATCTTTGGTTATTATGTTGCCATGGAAACCATTGTCAGAGTTGATTGGTATTAACAACTTATAATCCTTAAAACCTCTATTTTTAGAAAAAATAACACATTTTTGACATTTCTTCCAATTAGCCGGATCCTATCAAATCAAAATCAGTCAAAAATTGCCATAAAATAAGGTCAAAATCCAGGCCTATTTTTGTCCAATTTTTACCATTTTTAAGCAAAAATAACACAAAATGTCAGGCTGATAACACCATAACTGTTGTCAGAACAAAATAGGTTTCATGTGACAAATATAATCACTGGAAAAAATAAGTGGGACCTTGTTTTGTTTTCCTACATTTTGAGGTCAAAAATGGTTGCCATGGCAACTTTTCGTTTGACACATGGTGACTCTATCTTTTCAAATTGGTTTTTAGCATGGTTTGAATAACTTGTATTGCTTAAGCTTTATGTAGGGACAACAGAAGAAATTATTCATTATTTGAACACTTCCAAAATTTTTCAAGGTCATTGACTCTAAGTTCAAGGTCAATTCAAAATATAGGTTCCAATTTCAATAAAATTTGCATTTTTGTTGTTATTTATTGTTACTAAATTTAGGCTTGACTGTTATATATTTGTATCAAAAATACTTCTTTCTAGAATAAGGACCGATAGATGGAAAAACATTACAATTTTTAGTTCAAAACATTTCTCCTAAAAAAAAATAAGCCCCAGACAAAAATCATGATAATCTCACATTTTTTATATGTATGTATGAAAAACTAGCTAAAAATTTAGGATGTCATTGATTTTGAGATTTTTTGCAACTTTGGTCAATAAATAGGGGATATATCCAAAATTACTATGTTTGTGTTTGTTTTACTCAATACCACATAATATACATTTTTGTATGAGTAACTGCCTCTCATATTTTTGAAAAATCACAGAATTTTGCCAAATTTTGTGAATTGCATTCAAGATGACCTTGACATTGGGTCCTGTGACCTTGAAAACTTTTAAGGTGATTTTTTTAATCAGTAATGCTCTTTTATATGCACTGATAAAAAGATGCTTAAAAATATATAACGGACGGCTGAAAATTTACCAGTAAATTACTCTATATGTAATCGCACTGAACAGAATATCACCATGGTAACCATTTTTTATACCCCTTTTCCTTAAAATTGTGAAGAGGTCCCACCCAAATTTTAACATTTTCTTAAAGATCGAGGATTAAACTTTAAAGATAATTGGCAGTAGAAATCAAGTTAGCCTGACATTTCTTATTATTTGCCCTTAAATTTGAGCAAAATCATGTTAAATTAGTAGCTTTTTCGGTCTTAAAAAGGGCCTCTTCAAAACAGGTTTTTGCCTACATTTTGAGCATATTGACAAAGAGAATAGCGAGCAGAAACATACTTCTTGTGTAATATTTATACTATTAAAGATATAAAGAGAAAAATTAAGGAAATTTCAGTTGACTACAATAGCTGTAACCATGGAAACGAGCCTTGTGAAAATGCCATGTTACAAGTATTCTACTGATGCGTAAAATTTCAAACATGGTTTCCATGGGAACGAAAACTTAATTTGTAAAAAGAAAGATTATTTTTGTCTCAGTACATCATATACACCTTCCGCACCAAAAATCTCCAAAATTGGAGACATGCTGTTTCCACGTGCTATTGAAATTATTTTGGTCCTTACAGAGAACTGCTATTAAGACTCTTTTGTTATTTATTTTAATGTCATTATTTAGGAAAATTGGTTGTGATAAAATCCCTTCAGGGGTTGCATGGAACTCAGTACAATTTAGTTTGCTCTTTGTAAATCATATTTCAAAGCTAAAAGTTTGAATTTTCCATTAAGATTCCATTCAATATTTAGATCAGTTGTTAATTTTTCCATGCAACCCCTTTTTGCCCCAATCCAAACCGCATTATAATAAAGTCTAAGTCCGGAGTATTTTGAGAATTTTGTGATGATATTAAGTGCAAACATTCAGTGAGGTAGCGTCATCTGTCAATGTCAAGGTCGTGTCGTCCGCATACGGTACTATAACAAATTCAGAGTTATCTACCTTAATTCCTTTAATGTCAGGGTGAAATTTGATAACCGCGGAAAGTACTTCTACAACCAGAAGAAAAATACTAGAAAGGTTTCTTGTTGCGGTTGCAACAAGAGTGTCTTCCTCCTATACAATTTTTGGTTTGGAAATATGAAGGACGTCACATTACATGTATTTATATTATTATATTATATATTTAAGTTTTCAAATAGCAGTAACATTAAATTTTCAAACCGATAATTGTTGGTGAGCAACCATTTGATTTTTTTTTTGGGGGGGGGGGGGGGGCCAGGAATTCTATTGCCAGCCGGTAAAATTTTTTCAGCAATTTTCTGAGCAGGCCATTTTTTTTCAGCCATTACCAGAGTCGGAGAAAAATTTTCGCCGGTTCTTCGGGCCGGATTTAAACAAATTGTCAAATGTTGTGAATGTCTGTGTATAAGTTAAACTCCCCGCTGTTACAGAGTATGAGTTAATAGCCGTTCCTTCAGATGTCTCTTTGCAATTAGCGAATTTCAGACAGATTGTATGATGTTTAAATAGAAGGGCCAGCAAAAATTTCCATATCATGCAATGTATCCTTACTTTTGCATGGTCCGGGAAAAAAAATTGCCGGCCCTTTGGGCCGGAATATTTTTTTCAGCATTTTTCAGAGCCGGGATTTTTTTTTTTGCAAATTCTTCCTGCCCCCTTCCCCCATAAAAAGGCGAGCTCGTAGCTGTAGAACCAATTTTCTTGAGAAGAGAAATGGTAATAACAAGTTACGTTCAATATATATATATAAATACCATGAGGTTCTCGCTGTGCAGGTTCAAATTTGGACCCCCCCCCCCCTTCCCTTTTTTCAAAGTTTATTTTGAATTTCCATCATGGCGACATCGTTCAATATAAACAGAACTGTTTTCGAAAAACGAGGGGAGGGAAGAATGTTGGAGAAATTGTTCATCAATTTGTAAATAAACCAACCGAAAATTATGTTCGAACGTTTGCTAGAATTAGAAATTAAACTTGATGTTCAAAATATAGTTATTGAAGTTTAGAAACAGGTTTGTAGGTTAGAAATCGGAATCAAACTACCACTTTTTGTGTGTAAATTCTGGTTTGTAGCTGATCTCTTCTAAATTAATCAACTGTTTTAAAATCAAATTGTGTATATCGAAATGTATTTATGAAATGCATATTCATCATTGCCGTGAAATCGGAATTTGAAAATCTCAACACTGCTTTTCTCGAGTCGGACTCGGACTACCAATTTTAGTGTGCGCCCGATCTGTTGGCGTGAAGGTGTATCGAAATACCCAACTCAAAATTTCGATGCTCATATCTTTTCAACAGTAAGAGATAGGAAAAATCAGAAAGACTAAATAAGACAGATATATGGATAAAAATAATAATATTGAAATTTTTAGGAAACTTCATAAGCTTAATTTTTGTTTACTATTATAACAAAAAAGTGTCTTCCTCCTATGGACTTCTGAATTTGGAAATATGAAGGACGGTGAAGGACGTCATCGTAATAAATCGTTACAGTGTGCATCTAGCATTTCATATCTTGCATGGCTGTCGACTTTCAAAAAGAATGGAAATTGTAGATAGCAAAATACGAGATATTTAAGCTTACAAATAGCAAAACATGAAATTTTCGGTCCTTTTGAGTAATTCGACGCTCCCGTCAAATATTTGAATCTACTAAAAAACATGATAAAAAAAATAACAGAGACCAAAAATAAAAAAGACCAATCTAGCTTTTACTCCAAACGTAACGTTGGAGAACTTTCATTGTCCTAGCTTACAGGGTTCTTGAGAAATCGCTGATCCAATTTTCCACGGTTACGAAAACAATAGGTCTTCCGACGGAAGTCGGAAGACCTAATGAGATGAGATAGGATCCCCCTGTCTTGCCCCCCTCCCGATACTAAAAAAATCGGAGCAATGACCGTTATTTATAATACAGCTCTGAATGTTTTGTTAAGTACTTCTATCCATTTTTAAAAAGATTGTCAAAACCCAAAGATTTCAAGTGTTTTTTGTATAAAGCCCCTGTCCACAGAATCAAAGGCTTTTTTCATATTCAAGCATAAGCAGCAATCCAGGAATATTGTCTGTGTCTGTCGTTTGTATTAGGTCATTTATTAATCTTGTACTTTCACTTATCGATCTATTTTTCAAGAAACCTGACCGTCGTCAGTTTCCAACTTTTCAATCTGTTTTTCTATAAAATGACGTTTTTAAAGATTGCTAAAATATCGTGAGCTTTTTTCACCTTCAACCTTCCATTTTACTTTTGCCCTCTGTATTATTCCTTTGATCTTTTCACTTTTTATACTTTTCAGTTCATTTTCTGTTTCGTTAATTTTGTTTCTTATATCATTGTTTAAAGATTATTCGTAAAGTTCTTTTAATTTTCCTTTTAATTCATTTTCTTGATTGTTTCTTAATTTCTTTTTATGAGATGCATACGCTATTGTTTTTCCTCTTATCATAAGTTTTAAGTTTCCCATAATAATTGCTCATTTATCGTTTGTTCAGCATTATCATTTTGGTATTGTATTATTGTTTCATGTTAACAGTCTTTAATCTTGGTCATGCAACAAGCTGTTATTGAATTTCCAAGTCCCCTTTCCATTCTGGATGATAATGTCTATATATATCTATTAGATCTAAATATTCCATCATATTTTTAATTTGACTATTTGCTTTTATATTATTTTTACTCTTGTAGCTTTTAGTGTCTTTAACATAATCTAATGGTACATTCCAGTCTCCACCAATAATAATGGACGTATTTCCAAAAGTTTCTATTTTATTTTTTATATCAAGGAAGAAATCTGGGTTGGTTTAAACAGTATTTATTCAATATACATAAAATAATTATTACAATGAAGAAAGAATTTGAGGATTGAATAACAAGGAGATACCTTATGAATACAACTCTCTCCTCCAGTTCAATAAATTACAAGAATAGAAAACATTTATGAAGTGGACATTTTTCAATACTATATAAACCTGATAAATAATTGTAGCTAGAGATAGAAGATGATGAAAAGATAAGGAAGAGGGTTGATGTAGAAAGATAAGAGAGAAAAGAAAAACAAAATAAAATTTATATATGAAAATGAAGTATATAAAGATGAAGATGTATATAAATATAGAGTCATGTTTAGTATTAATGTTATTCAAAATGTTGATTAAATTTTGTGTTAGTTGTGTTATTTTACGGTTATAGTTTAGTCAGATCATTTACTCGTTTTGATGAAGTTGTGGACCGCTAAAATTATCTGCTCATTTAGTTCATCCCTATAAAGCGGACATCCTTTCAAAAGCGTTTCAATATTCAGATTAATGTTCAGACTTAGGAGTATTGAGTTTCTTATTTGCTCGAAGGTTTTACATTTTAAAAGATAATGCTCAGCAGTTTCAGTCAATCCACATGTACATTTATCATTATCTGAAATATGGTTATTGAATAAATCTGCATTTAGGGAGCTGCAACCGAGGCGAAGTCTTGTATGTAGAATTTGAAGCTTTCTTTCACCAATATAAAAATGTTCAGGTACTTTACCACGGTTACTCTTTAACTTATTCTTGAAAATATTAAGTGAAGTACTGTTCTTGATGTCTTCTGTCAATTCTGAAGATGTCTTTGGTATGAAAGAATTTTGATACAAATTTGTTCTAGAGTGTGGAATATGCAGATGTGATCCTGAGCGTAAAGTCCTATTACTAATTTCTTGAACAGTAGGTGGAATTAAAGTATATAAGTATGGTGGAGTAATTTTATGGGTCATTTTAAAGAATGAAGTTCATCTGTTTTTTTTTGTGGATTAAATTTAACTAACCAATCTTTAGCCCAGATATGAATTTTTTGGAGATCATGATTTAGAATTTCTGCTGCAGTGTTGGGGTCTTCTACTCTAGACAAACTCCCCTCGATTGCAACTCTCTGTTTTCGATTATCAAGGTAACTTTTGAACCAGGATAGTAAAGAACCTGAGAGTCCAAGATCTGGGTTATCGTTATTAGGTCCGTAAATTCCTGCTAATGTTAACTTTTTATTCGATATTTCACAATCGATAATTATAAAGTTATCAAGAGGGTCAATAATTTCATCTTTTATCTTTAGCTTAAAGGAATTTTTGAAAAGAAAGGCGACACCAAGGGAATTACTTTGGAAAGAACTAAATTTGCACGTATACCCCCACTCAGCCGCCCATTTATGTTCAACTTCTTTTGTACTATGTGTATCGACTAAAATGGCAATGTCGTAATTCTCCCTGCAATGTAAGAAAATATCACGTCTTTTAACCTTGTCAGAAAATAGACCACGACAGTTCATAGATCCAATTCTTACGTTGGCCATATTTCGTTTATAGAATCAATCTTGTGTCTAAAAGAGTTTTTACGGAAATTCGCAAGTGTTTCAAATAAAATATGAATAAAGTTGAAAGTACATGTACGTAGAGGATACTCAGTAATTTTGTATTTTAGTAAATTCCATGAACCCTCCCCAAAAGAACAAACTTCTGGTATGAAAGTGAACTTGTAAAAGAAACTAGTAATTTACAACTTCGTTCATTCTGATAAAGTGTGTGAGAGAGAGGCAGAGACAGAGACAGAGAATGACTCTCTGACTAATTTAGTGTTGTTTAACAGTCAGAAACACTTTTTATTACAAAATAGTGGTACCTTGTACGGAGCTGTTAAAAGCTGCGTGTTCACCTTTCCATGACCGGAAGTCAACCCCATAGAAAATATAGATAGAAAACTTACTCTTTTCAATATTAGCTTTTGCCAACTCGCAGGACTTTCAGTCCTTTGATTCAATTAATAGACTTGAAAGATATATTTTTCTGAATTCAATATGCTTTCAACGAAAAGTTAAGAATCGGTGTTAAAAAGTCTTGTTGTGGAAATTCAAAACTATCTTACGATAATTTTTTTGCCGGTGGGCAAGGAAGAAAGGGTCTCGAAATAATTGTCGGCATTCTAATTTAGCCAATTGTGCCCCACATCTGACCAACATATTATTCTGTATTAGCTGTATTATTTCCGCCATTTAAGATCCCTGAACGCAAATGAACATATTCAAATTAACATTCAGTTGAATATTAAGGTCAGGGTGGCGACTTTTAATGGAAATGAGGTAGAAGAAAAATGGATATGTCCACATGTAAAGGAACATATCCTCGAACTATTCAGACAAAAAATATCATAATTTGCCCGTCTCGTTTTTAGCTCAACTGAGCGAAGCTCAAGTGAGCTATTGCCATAGCGCGCCGTCCGTCGGCCGTCATCCGGCGTAAACTTTTAACATTTTCGACATCTCCTCTGCAACCGCTGCACAGAATTTCACGAAACCTTACAGGAAGCAAGACCTCAAGGTTCATTACCAAGTTTGTGTTTTTCGTGCCGACTGGTCAACAGATATGGCCGCTGAGGGCTCTGATTGGCCTACACATTTTCGACAGCTCCTCTGCAACCGTTGCACGGACGTTCATAAAACCTTACAAGAAGCAAGTATTTAAGGTCCTCTACCAAGTTTGTGTTTTACATGCCGATCGGTCAACAAATATGGCCGCCGAGGGCTCTGATTGGGTGACACATTTTTGACATCTCCTCTGCAACAGCTGCACATAATTTCATGAAACATTAAAGGAAGCAAGAACTAAAGGTCCTCTAGCAAGTTTGTGTTTTTGTGCCAATCGGTCAACACATATGGCCGCCAAGGGCTCTGGTTGGCAGACGCATTTTCGACATCTCCTCTGCAACCACGGCACAGAATTTCATGACACCGTACAGGTAGGAAGTCAAAGTCCTCTACCAAGTCTGTGTTTTTGTGCCGATCGTTTAACAATTATGGCCGCTGAGGGCTCTGATTTGCTGATGCATTTCGACTTCTCCTCTGCAACCGCTTCACAGAATTTCACGAAACCTCACAGGAAGCAAGTACTCAAGGTCCTTTACCAAGTTTCTGTTTTTTTGTGCCGATCGGTCAACAAATATGGCCGCCGAGGACTCTGATTGGATGAATCATTTTCGACATCTCCTCACAAACTGCTACACAGAATTTAACGAAACCTTACTGGAAGCAAGTACTCAAAGCTCTACCAAATTGCCCACTATCATTCTTTTGTGTGCAACGCAGGTGAAAGATGTGGCCGCCTTGGGCC
The DNA here is from genome assembly GCA_028142955.1 of Pinctada fucata. Classification (NCBI taxonomy): domain Eukaryota; kingdom Metazoa; phylum Mollusca; class Bivalvia; order Pterioida; family Pteriidae; genus Pinctada; species Pinctada fucata. The sequence continues at coordinate 33,221,607 of AP027103.1, forward strand.
TATTGTTTGGCTATAAACGTCCATTTTTGGCCCATTTTAACATTTTCGTCTTTTTAGCTCGACTGCACTTTAGTGCAAAAGAGCTATTGCAATACCCCCGGCGTCGGCGTCGTCCGAACAAGATGATAAGGTAAATGTTAAGATTCCTATATTCATATTCTGTTGGTTTTTTTTGTTGCAAATGTTTAATTATACATCATTTAATATATCCAGATGAGGATATAGCCCCTGGGGTTGGGATTTTTAAAATTATTTCAAATAATAAGGCAAATGTTGAGATGATAAGGTAAATGTAAAGATAGCAATAAAGTCTTTAAAAGCCAATATTGAGCAAAGTATAAGTGCTACATGTACCAAACTTGCATATTGGATGTATCTTTGATCAAACTTTCATAAAATGACCTTGACCTACTTTTTTCCGCTTGAATGATTTTACCTTTAAAAGCCAATATTGAGCAAAGTATAAGTGCTACATGTACCAAACTTACATATTTGATGTATCTTTGATCAAACTTTCAAAAAATGACCTTGACCTACTTTTTTCCGCTTGAATGATTTTGCCTTTAAAAGCCAATATTGAGCAAAGTATAAGTGCTACATGTACCAAACTTGCATATTGGATGTATCTTTGATCAAACTTTCATAAAATGACCTTGACCTACTTTTTTCCGCTTGAATGATTTTACCTTTAAAAGCCAATATTGAGCAAAGTATAAGTGCTACATGTACCAAACTTACATATTGGATGTATCTTTGATCAAACTTTCATAAAATGACCTTGACCTACTTTTTACGCTTGAATTATTTTACCTTTAAAAGCCAATATTGAGAAAAGTATAAGTGCTACATGCACCAGACTTGCATATTGGATGTATCTTTGATCAAACTTTCATAAAATGACCTTGACCTACTTTTTTCCGCTTGAATGATTTTACCTTTAAAAGCCAATATTGAGCAAAGTATAAGTGCTACATGTACCAAACTTGCATATTGGATGTATCTTTGATCAAACTTTCATAAAATGACCTTGACCTACTTTTTCCGCTTGAATTATTTTACCTTTAAAAGCCAATATTGAGAAAAGTATAAGTGCTACATGCACCAGACTTGCATATTGGATGCATCTTGGGTTTGACTATTGAAATCTGACCTTGACCTACTTTTTCTGCTTCAGTGATTTATGGTGTGATATATGTTGTTGCCTGAGAAAGGGAGTTTAAATAAATTGGCTGTCATGAGAGATATTATGCTATGCAGTCGAGCGTTAGGTGACTCTGGCAACTATTTTTAGAGAATACCACATCATTACTTTACATACCTCTGCAATGCATGAAATTTCAAAAATTCATAAATATTCTTATTTTTGGGGATTTTTAAAGCTTGCGTATGAATTAAAGCCTATTTTGAGAAATTCTGATAAGATAAACAGTTCTAAGGAGAATATTTTCTTAAAAATACGCTTTTGCTGGTTGCCATGGCAACAACCCGTAGTTTTTACAAATAGCTAGAAGGTCGCCAGCTGAACATTTTTTTTTCTACGTATAGAGCTATGGTATTGATTTATTCTAAAGCAGTCAAATCAATATGTACCCAAATTAGTTTTAGAGCAAAATGACTGTTTCTATAAATAGAACAATAATTTATGCAAAAAAAATCAATTTTTGACCCCAAAACCATAGAGTTTACCTCGAAGTTCGAATTTCTGATTATCTCACTTTTAAAGAGTATAATGAATAGAATATATCTTTAGAAGCAGAACTCATGCGAAAATGACAATTTTTTTCCTATTTTCGGCGATTTTTTAATGTAAACAATGACAAGAAAAAAAAAATGAATTTTAAAACATCCAATTGCCCCGTTGCTGAAATACTCCATCCTAAAATCAACACCTATTTGTTTGGTGGTTTTCCCACGGAGAGTTCCAGACTTCATTAATTAGTGGAGATGGGATGATACCGGTAGTTACAGATGCAACAGAGAAGTGATATTTTGGTGTGTCTTCTCTTGATCCGCCTTTGCTCAATGTCAAAGTATATATTACTAAAAGACGGTACGCCTTGAAAAAAGTTACTAGAAAGGAATTCTTCTCCAGTTTTGCTCGCACCCTGTGAGACAGCCTATGTGAGACACATAAGTTGTCTCAAAGGCTCCAACTGACCAATGATAAAAGAGAATTTTATTGTGATGTTACAATAACGTCGTCAGAAAACATGACGATGTCATGAAACGTTGTTTGAAGTCCCTTTTTGTATTAAATTATAAGGAATTATTGCCGATTTTGCTAATATCTGATTGGTGGAGACGCTGTTTGATAGAGAGTACCTCACAGTGAGTTGAACGCTACCGCTCGAAAGCGGTCTATTCGGAATTCAGTTATGTAATAATACCGGTAACCAGCACGTGCACGTGCGTTAATTTTTGTAGTGTTAGATCTTGACCTCGCGTATCTGATAATTTAATAAAGCAGCTATCGACTTTTGATATCGGTCTACTCGTGACTATACAGACCTGGTGAGGCATTGGTTAACCTCGGCCTTCGGCCTCGGTCAACCAATACCTGACCAGGTCTGTATAGTCACGAAGAGACCTCATCAAAAGTCAATAATTGTTTAATGTTTCATAGGAGAAGAAATAGATTCCGTCACTCGTGACGGAAATTTTTCATCTTTTCTCTCGTTCCGCTAAGCTTCACCCGGGAATAGCCAAAATTGCCGTCACTTGTGTAATTTTTTATGTCTCACTCAGTACATAGTGAAAGAACCTATTAATCCCTATGGTTACGTCACAGTGACTCTTCTATTAGTCTGTAATTCCCTCATCCCACTAGTTACAGTTGCAACGAATAAGTGATATTTTGCTTTTCTAATAGAAATTCTAATGATTTTGCCTTAACTTCTCGACTCTGAGATTGAATAACTGATGGGTATTTCCTCGATAATGCCTCTTATTAAGTATGTTCACTATATTTCAGCTCGTTCAAAAGCACATCTTAGTGTCATTTCCATCGTCATCGTCGAAACAGGTGTTTAGTGTAATGTTCGTCTGCCCCGAAATTAAGACACTAGACGGCCAGTTTCTTCTACCAAAGGGATTCGAAACTAACGTATGGGAACTACACGCTAATGTTCCAAGCGCAATATCAAATTTCAGATATAGATATAAGGTACAGATTTACAAAAAGTTGGATGTTATTGGGAGCGTCCCACTTCTTGGAAGTATGTTACCTTGGACAACAGAGGTAAAGGAAACAAAGGACTATTCCTCAGGCGACTTAGCCTACATACTAGATGTAGTCGCGGATGAGAAGAATTACTTTTCAGGATATTTAACAATGTGCAGTTACTTGGTAAAAGATGCCACAATCAACACAGTGAAAGACAGGATAATGATGCTGGAACATTTTCAGAAAGGAGACGTAATGCATTCTTTGGGGAAGTCTGCCTCGGCAATAGAGCAAGTTTTAAAATCGTCCGATGTTCTGAATACAACTGAGCAATGTCTAGCTTTCACATGCTTCGTTGGAAATATCTTAAAGGACTTGTCGAAATTACGTTCAGAAAACCTCATTGATAGTGACACTTCATATAGAGTGTTGACCCAATGTCGCCAGGGTGATATGAATCAATTACCTACATCTTGTCAAGAACTGGTTGTGAAGGTACTAGATGAACTGTGTAAAATAAGATATGGAAATAGGTACAGTATATTAACCTTTATGTACATGACGTATCCATTCTTGCCATTGGAAAGTTTTCCTTTGAAAGAATTTCAGCAACAGAAAGCGAACTTGAAAAGCAGTGATGAAAATACGACTATGGTGAGATCGATTACTAGAGTGCTCTGTCAGAAAATGAAGGAACATCCACCTGCAAAGAACGAGTGTCAGTATCTTGATCAAATGCGACGCCATTTACCACTGGAACTTCAAATAATCATCGTTGATTATTTGGTTGAAAAAGGGGTTGACAAAAAATACGTGGAATCGTCGATAGAAGGACTTTTAGGAATGTACACCGTTCATTTGAAGATTGCTTCGAAGGAGGGACGAATGGCTGATGTAATAGCCTATTGCGAATCGCTCAGAAAGAAATCATACTTTGATGGTGATGTGATAATATCTCATTTCGAGCCAGATTTCCTTCATTGCCTTGGAAATTTCGACATGAAGTTGACAGATGAATCCATGAAATTCGTTCATAAAGTCTGTAAATCGATACACTTTTTTAAGTCTATGGAGATGAAAGAAAAACTTCTGAATGTTATTGTAAAGTCAAAGAATAAAAACCTTCATGATTTGTTCACTCAGATAATCCAAAGTGGAAACTTCGACGATCTTCAGACTGATAGCCACGAACAACTGGCATATGGGTGGTTTGCCACAGCTGTCGAGCATCATTGTAGTAGGAATAAAAAAGAAAACACCGAATTTGTTAAAACAGTTTACGCCTACCTTGGAAAACTGTTGTCAGTGCCAGTATTTTCCGAAACACCTGACTTTCGAAAGAAGATGAGTGAGAAGGCCTGCAGCACCCTACATTCAATTGATTTACTAGATATGATCAATTCAATACCAAAAATAGAGGATTTGCAATATGATTTCATCGAAGATATCTTCAAATTACACGTTCAGAGTTGTCTGAAAAAAAGTTTTGCAATAGCTGGTCTCATGAACTTACAAGAGTTAGTGACGAAAATATCCGGTAAAAATCTCCAAAAAGTTCGAATTAATTCCAAGTAAGTTGTTTTACATTTAGAATAGATTTGATTTAAAGACTAAATTTGATATAATTATCGCTATTCATGTTTTAGCTCACCTCAAGTGAGCTATTGTCATAGCTTGCCGTCTGTTGTAAACTTTTTCCACATTTCCGACTTCTTCACCAGAACCACTGAAGAGACTTTGATGAACCATGGTAGGAATAAAGTACTAGTGGTCCCCTACAACTGCTCTTTTTTGTCCAGATCCGTCAATATGTGGCGCCACCAAAGGCAAAATAGGTCACGGGGTACCCGCCTTTGTCAAACTTATTTCTCAGAACCGATGCACATAAAACGAAAGCATCATGATAATCTAGAAGGATGTCTGAAGAAATGGTGTTATTTTTGGTTCCACTCAAAAGTCAACTGTGTGACGGGTTTTGAGGATTTTTGTTCGGACTTTTATAGAAATGTTCTTTTTTGAACTGTTTTTGTGACTAACTCTTTTGATGCTTGATTTTGGGCCCTTTTACTGCATATTTGTCTAATTTGAGTCATTCAATGGTTTTATATTGATTTTGGTTGCAAATTTTATTTTTTCCTGATTTTTCATGAATGTGTCTCTTATTTAAGAATAAAAGGAAGGCATTATTTTCACACAAAGTGGACATCTTTTCCAGAGCAACTGATGGGATTTTATCAATGGCACTTTGTAGGAATAAAGAACTCTGTATTCCCTACTAGCGTTGTTGTTTTTCGTAGGTATCCGTCAATAAGTGGCACCACCACAGGTAAAAGTAGGTCACAGAGGATATCCTCGTTTGCCAAATTTCTTCAGAACCGAATCACACAACTACAAACCGAAAGCATCAGTAGGGTCTAGGGAGAATTTTTATGATTTTTCAAAATGATGAATATGTATGTTTAGTACGCACATGGAAAGGGTTATAGGTTCAAGTCCCGACATCGGCATCATATTCTTTCCCATTCTGTCAGCTTTTACCTTTATTTTCAATTTTGACAATTTTTTACCTTTTTCCTTTTTTGCGCTCTTATTTATGACATATGTATAGTCAAGTCCGATCAACGTCTTCGATTAACAGATATTGAATTTGAAGACGTTTAACATTCGGTTGATCATTTCTTCAACGCATTCGAAAATTTCTGTAATCAAAGTTTCTTGAAATTTCTTAAACGTGGACGAGTTTGAAGCTCGTCTTATATACCGGCACTTTAGCGATGTACTTGGATTTTAGGTCGTACCTCCATTAGTATGCGTACGTCAACAGGTCTGAAGGGTCGCCATTGCTTATTTCTGTTTTCCCCCAAAAATTATTTATTTCATCAAAGTTTTTAATGTAGGCTTTCAGCTTTAAGTGAGCTATTGTCATAGCACGCTGTCCATCGTCAATCAGTCGTCCGGTATGCTTATGAATTTGAAGATGTTAAACATTTGTACCACTTGGTGAATGTCACTTCTTCTGGTGGACCAAGAGTCCCCGAAGGCACATGTTCAATCAATTTCGGTTGGTCGTTTCTTCAAACACATTAAAAAATTTCCGATTACGAAATTTTCTCAAATTTCTAAAACCCGAGTCCTGTAGTATCATATCCCACAATTTTGCTATGTCTTTCGGTTTATTCAGGACATAATTTTCACAGATTGAGGATAACTGACGAGGGTTAGATATCCGAAACGTGCATGTCTGGTCCATGCTGTAAAGGAGAAAAGTCACTAATTCCTTATACGGCCTAGTAGAATTTCCAAAAATAAAGTAATTCATGCATGACTTTATGCATAGGAATTTTATTGAGGAAGATTTTGTGTTGAAAAATCCATTAACCTGGATCACTATCGGAAACTACATTTAGTGCAGTACATGACGGAACCTTTAATGATCCTACGATTCCGGCATTTTTCTGCAATTTTCCATCATAAAACACAAAAATTTACTATGAACAGAAAGCGGACCCAACACAAAACATATCTTAAGATAAACTATACTTGATAAGTAGTTCACAAGAGAAAACCCGTGTTGGGTTATCATTCTGTTCATTGTTTCCGAAGACGATATATAAATGTAAAAGACGATGATTTGCTTTTGTTTTGCGTCATTCAGGGCAAATGACATCAGAACATGACGTCATACATCACGTGCGTGACGTTACGAGGGCTCAGCGTTATGACGCCGTATTTTCTCAAACAATCAACATTGCAAAAAGTGATAATTTATAGTTCGTTTATCAAAAGCATTTTTCGTCGAAATTATAGGGCCGATATAAAGGGTTAGCGCATCTAGTCCAAAGTTTATAGCATGCATAAAATTGTATATATATATATAAAACGTGAAACGCTCATACATAAAATCGCCGTTGGTAGAATGTAATGTTCCACAGAATTATCTTGTTTATTTTTAAAAAGCAGTACAGAGTGATTGATATAGATTTTCGATACTTTGCACATTTATTACCAATATCTAGAATTCAATTTTGCAAGGTGTCCGATTCATGTGATCTATAATAATATTACGATGAGTGACCGGTTGACGTTTTGATGAACAAGCAAAATCAAACAGGGAGGTATGCACTCTTGTTTAATTTCTTGTTTATATAAGTAGGACCCACAACTTGGCGGATGATTTTTTGTAATTACTCTGTCCGTCTCTCCATATGTATCTTTGTCCCTCTGTTACTATGAAAACAAAACCAGTGACGGATTTAGAGGGGGCCCAGGGGACCCGGGCCCCCTTTTTTTCATCCAAAGTTATTGAATCAAAATACTCTTTTTATGCTTAATCTCTTTACTTTTGGGGAAATTTTTCGGATCGCTTCGCTCGCCGCACTTCATTTTTCATTACCTGTGTATTTTTTCGTCGTCACTTTGTCTTCAACTTTCTTTGTCATCGTGTTTGAACGGATTCATATGTCATAAACATATGCAAAATCGAAAATCAAATTAACACTTGAATAATTACCAAATGCTTCATTTTCATGAGCCGATCTAACCAGGTTAGACAGGTGGATAGTGGGGTTGCAATTATGCCCTACTCTTCCCAACCCTCCCCAATTGGTCAAACAGAATTAGAGCATTGAAAATGAGAGAGAGATTGTATTCTTAATGTAACCATCTATTCCAAAAAATGTACGGCTCGCTCCGCTCGTCATTATAGAATAAAGTTGTATATACATACATGTATGGATGACTGAATTTAAAACAAAATGAATACTTCATATCTTAAAATTTTCCGACTCGCTACGCTCGCCAGTCTACCTTAAAGTTTAGACTAAGGCAAATGCATCAAGAAACTCTACATCTTGTACATGCAGCGGGAATGAACACACCCCCCATCACACACACTCCCTCTCACACACACCCTCTCTCTCTCTCTCACACACACACACACCCTCTCACCCTCCCTCACACACACACACACCCACACCCTCACACCCACACACACTTCTTAATCATATCACCAGCCTTGAGATTCACGTTTGTCGTCTGAGAATTTTTTTTTTGCTTGTCAATTTTTTTCTGTGAACAATTTTCTTCGAGCTGAAACCCCCCCCCCCCCCCCCCTTCTGAAATCCTAGATCCGCCATTGATAACGTTGAACTTCAAAAGGCACAGCTTGTCGATAAGTTAGTGACATCGGCGAAACTCCTGTTACACTACAGTGGCTGACAGCAGCGTATGCCAGCATAGAAGGCCACTAGCTAACACGCTGAATGATCGTTGTACATGCTTCAGGGACGTCTCACAAGAAGCTATACGCTGTCGAACGCTTTTGGATTAAAAAAAATATTGTCTGCACAAAATTGGCAGCGTGATCGTACGCTCCGGAACATGCTCATGAAATAAACTTGACGATAGTCTAGCGTTTGCGCAATGTCTTTGTAATATGTATGGAGCGTTCTCTAACAACTACCTGGCGTATAAATTATGTAAACCTATATTTCGCCGGGTACTATTAAACGGCATGTCGTACCCGAAAATGACAATGACACGACTTGCATCTTTGATTTAAGCAGTAAATTTACGCGACAATCATACCAATTTAGTAAAAAAAAAAAAATATATATATATATATATATATATATATATTGTTCATTCTTCTAATATTAGAATCATAAAAAATAGTACGTATTTGAAAATTAGATTAGAATTATAAGAATTATATGATATAGTACTACTACTGATGGATCTTTATACACACATATATATATATATATATATATATATATATATATATATATATATACATATACATATACATCTAAAATGATGCTAATGAAATTGAAGACGTTAAACATTTGTACCACTTGGTGAGTGTCACTGCTGGTGGACCAAGAGTCCCCGAGGGCACATGTAGCCACGTTCGATCAACTTCGGTTTATCGTCTGTCTCTTCAACGCATTCGAAAGTTTCTGTTACCAAATTTCTTGGAATTTCTAAAACGTGGTCCTGTAGCATCATATCCCACCCATCTTGCTACGTCTTTCTGTACATTTTTGGACATAATAATTTTCATACACGTTGGCTATATTACATTATTTAGATTAAGGATCAGTGACAAAGGTTAAGTACCCGAAACGTGCATGTCTGTTCCATGCTGCAAATACATCTGTTCTTAAATGATAATATTGAATTTGAAGACGTTTATCATTTGTACCACTTGGTGAGTGTCACTGCTAGTGGACCAAGAGTCCCCGAGGGCACATGTAGCCACGTTCGATCAACTTCGGTTGACCGTCTGTCTCTTCAACGCATTTGAAAGTTTCTGTTACCAAATTTCTTGGAATTTCTAAAACGTGGGTCCTGTAGCATGTAAACGTCTTCAAATTGAATAGCATCATTTAAGAACAGATAAATTGGCAACATGGACCAGACATGCACGTTTCGGGTACTAAACCCTCGTCAGTGATCCTAAAATCTAAACAATGTAATATGCCCAAAAAAGTATGAAAGTTACTATGTCGAAAAAGCGTACCGAAAGACGTAGCAGGATGGGTGGGATATGATGCTACATCATATCCCACCCATCCTGCTACGTCTTTCGGTACATTTTTGGACATAATAATTTTCATACACTTTGGCTATATTACATTATTTAGATTAAGGATCACTGACGAGGGTTAAGTACCCGAAACGTGCATGTCTGTTCCATGCTGCAAATCCATCTGTTTTTGAAGACGTTTATCATTTGAAGACGTTAAACATTAACTTTAAAAAATCGATATCCCCTCTGTAACAGCTGCACGGAATTTCAGGAAACCTTACAGGAAGTAACAAATCAAGGTCCTCTACCAAGTTTGTCTTTTACGTGGCGATCGGTCAGGCAATTAGGCCGCCGAGGGCTATGATTGGCTGACAAATTTTTGACTTCTCTTCTGGAACCTCTGCACAGAATTTCACGCAACCTTACAGGAAACAAGTACTTCAAGGTCCTCTACCAGTTATGTTTTTTTCGTGCCAGTCTCTGACGAATGCTCTGATTTGCTGACGCATTTTTTTATTTCTCTGAAACCGCTGAACAGAATATAACGTTACCTTACAGGAAGCAATAACTTAAGGTCCTTTACAAAGTTTTGTATTTTTGTGCCGATCGGTCAATAAATATGGCCTCCGAAAGCTCTGATTTGCTGGCGCATTTTCGGGTTCTCATCAACCGCTACACGGAATATAACGAAACCATACAAGAAGCAAAGACTCAAGGTCCTCTACCAAGTTTTGAGTTTTCTTACCAATCGGTCAACAAAAATGGCAGCCGAGAGCTTTGATTGGCTGAGACATTTCAACTTCTCTTCATCTGCTGGACAGCATTTCCCGAAACCTTTCAGGAAGCAAATACTCAAGGTCCTCTACTAAGTTTGTGTTGTTCGTGCCGATCGGTCAATTAATATGACCGTAGAGGGCTCTGATCGACGGACGCATTTTCGATTTCTTCTATGTCGCCGCTGCACAGGATTTCAAAAACCTTACAAGAATCGAGAAGTCAAGGAAGTTTGTGTCTTTCGTGCCGATTGGTCAACGAAAGTGACCGCCAAGGGCTCTGATTGGCTGATGCATTTTTAACTTCTCTTAAACTAATGCACGCGATTTCAGGAAACTTTATAGGAAGCAAGTACGCAAGGTCCTTTACCAAGTTTGTGTTTTTCGTAACAATCGATTAACAAATATGACCACCGAGGGTTCTGATTGGCTGATGCAATTTCAACTTCTCCTCTGCAAGCGCTGCACAGAATTTCACGAAACCTTACGGGAAGCAAGTACATGTACTCAATATCCTCTACAACGTTTGTGCCGATCGGTCAACAAATATGGCCATCGAGGACTCTGATTGACTGACGCATTTTCGACTTCTCTTCATCAACCGCTGCACAGAATTTCACGAAACCTTACAGGAAGCAAATATTAAGGACCTCTATCATATTGTCCACTGTCATTCTTTGGTATGCGACTCAGGTGAGCGATGTGGCCCCTTTGGCCTCTTGTTGTTTAAATCTTTCTGTTTTGCCAAATTAATTTTCAAGATTAATAGGGAATTAATTTTCATAATGGAATCAAGAGTTGTCTTGCTTCCATCAATGCTTTAGTTTAGATAATCAGATGTCAATCAGCTAAGAGTTTACGTGGGTATCAGATGAGAGTTTTGATCCCTTGTGCCTCTTGTTAAAATCTCTTATACGTCAAATTAAAGGATGTTTTATCATGAATGCAACATTTTTGTTTGCATTATTGATTATTTAAGTTGAGAGGGAGAGAAAAAAGGGTTGTGCATAACATAATTCTTTAAAACTCTAATATTGGTTGTTATGTGTTGAGACTGAATACTTCAAGAAAATGGAAGTTCTTTCATTGGTTATAAAGGATAAGCAAAAGCTTCAGTTGACTGCCACCATCATTGATTTAAGTGATCCACATTTTTGTAACAATTTCTTGAAAATTTTCAATTCCTTATTGGCGTATCTTGCTGTGTTAGGCTTTATTAGAACTTTCCATGGTCCTCAGATTTGAGACCTAGGCCAAACCTGTTTAATCTAATCGACAATTTGAAGTAATATTCTCTGAAATTAGTACCATTTCTACTGGCGACAAGGGATTATAATCTTTGTTTTCTTACGCAAAAATTATATATTCTAACGAACCATAGATTTGAGGCGTATTGTTTATGTCTTACTGTTTGTTCTTTATCTGTGATCAATAACAGTTATTTAACTGACACAGTTGGCAGAGGGCGTATCCATTTTAACAAATTCATAGTCTAGGGTATATTTCAAACTATATAATTGCTTTAATCATTGTTCCAGGCCTTCATTAGCAACTTGGACGTCACTCATTGAGAATACGGGTCTGAAGGAAAGTTTTAAAAACGAGGAGGCATTTCCAATAGTTTTAGATACGAGAGTGCTGTGGATCGCAATAGCCAATGCTGATGGAAAGAGGTCACAAGAAATTTGGAACCATCCGCTCTTTGTGCATGCATCAAAAGTGATAAGATCTACAAGGGACTGTATCTTACAAAAGAAGATTACATCAGCTTTCTTTCAGAGATTCAGAAACAGATTTGAAGAATGCCGCGAAGTTTGGAATGCTTTTGACGCACCTTTGAAAGTTCTTTCGTCCACATGGAAACACCTTGAACAATGCATCGAAGCAAGACGTCAAGAAACGAAGAAATTATCCTCACTGATCCACACTATCAAGGCAAAAGTTGACGATCATGAGATGAAAGAGGCTTTGTCCCATTGTAAAATGTTGATAGACGATCATTACGAACAAATTGAAAATGGGGATGTCCAGATTCTTGATATTGAGAAAGCACCTTTCATAAACAAAACATTGCAGTCAATTTTCCTGGAGAGCAAATACGTTTTCATATTAGAAAAATCTTGTGTATTTTGGAATCTGATAAGAGATCGCATTCAAACATTTGACAAAACGGAAACCGACGATGTCAACGAAACTGCCGACGAGGAGATGTACATATCACGACTATTTAATGAAGAATCTGATACTGCAGAAACTTTCATTGAAAACTCATCATTGGATGCTTCAAGATTTTTGACTTTTGTTCATAGGATAGTCACATATATTGGAAAGGAAGGATGTGAATTATATCAAAGCTTTTGGTTTCCTTTACTTCAAGGAAAAGACAAGCCTTTGGTCAAAGTTGCTGAATTATTTCTTGGATCAGATTTGAAATTCGAAATAGACACTGCAACAGAGTTTTGCTCTCGCCAAATGGATTCTCAGATGGAAATCTCTTTGCGAAAGTTCTTCGAATTCGATGACAGTAAAAGAAATTTGGACATATTAGAAAAGGCGTTATGTGCGTTTAAAATAGACTGCAACGAAGACATCCTTTTCCGTGATGCAAAATCGGCTTATCATAAATTAAGAAGTCGTGCACTAGAAGAACTTACGCTTCTGAACATTAGAGAACCCCTAACAATGGTTGAAAAAGTATCAACTTTAATGTCAGATGACGTGACTGAGATTTTGAATGAGGTTGGATATGCATCCCAGTTGATCGAGTTTCTGCGTAGTGTGGCGGATGATGATCTTAGAAATCTTATCGATGCTGTGGAGGAACATTCAGAGCAGTCTGTTAGAGAAAGTACTGTTTCGGATCTTATCAGCATGAAGAGATTTTTTCAACCACTTCTGAGAAAAGACTTTTCAAGTGATGTTAGTGACTTCTTGCTAACCGTCAGAAGGTCGGTTGAAAACAGTGGTGTTCGAAAAGTTTCTGAAAAAGTTGACGAATGTGTTCGTCATCTCCATGGTTTAAAAGCGCTATACAAGCATGTAGCAAACAGAGGGGAAAGAACAAAGGAGATAGTAGAAAACATTGTTTCTCGAGGAAAGTTCCGTTTCACTTTAAAGGTTAGATTTTGTGACGTTAATGTCGAATACAAGCAGGACAAGAAAATTTCCAGTCATGGACTCGTTACTCTTAATGACTTAAGAAGCAGGGCTCTTCTTTTGATGAACTCAGAGGACAGGAAAACACACACTGAAAAAGTTGCCTCAACCTCCACGAAGGATGCATTAGAAAAGTTTGTGGAAATCGTAGACATGACATTGGAGATAGCATCTGTTGTTGTCAAGTTGAAGATGTCAGGTCATTTCAAGTATTCAAAATATGACTCAAAATGCTCTGTCGGCGAGAAACTTACTCTAACACGAAATGAACTGGTTAGAGATTACGAGGAATGGCAGCAGCTCCTCGAGAGTTCCCGGGAAGAATTCTACCTCATGAATTTCTTATATGGAGATCAGCTGCAAGTTATTTTCGAATATATGATAAATGGAAGAAATGAAAGAATGGTCCGACACATTTTGAAATTTATGCATCCAGAGGTTACAGATTTACATATAATCAGGAAATACATCAGTGATGTGGACGGTCACATGCAAAATCCGAAAGGCATCTTGAGCATTATCGGAAAGTCAATTCATTTGTTATGTGAAGATCTTCCTACTAAAGAAAGACAGTTTCTAATAAAGAACGAATTGAAAAATCCATCTGACGTGGCGCAACCAGGGCGCCCTCATTTAGTAAGCTTGGATCCACAAAGCCGACTTGTTGTTAGCACGCTTCTGGCATTGTATCTCAACACTACAGGAAACTTGCCGAAGGCTCATCAAATTTTGTTTTGTGATTCATCCACAAGGTTTGAAGAAGTTCTTCTTATCATTCGAAGATGCGTTGGCGATCATAATGGAAATTTATATTGTATCGCAAATGTTGAGAAATTGCATGATGACCAACAATTCCAGCTTGCATCCGAGATTCTACAGCTTCCAAAGGGAAACTACCGTTTTGCATTAATCTGCAAAGGTGGTGAAAATCATCCTTTTGTTGATCGTTTTTCCGACTTTGTAATGCACCCAAAAGCGTTGACCCATAACCAACTCCAAGAATGTTTTAAACATATGTGGCCTAACGTATGCACTATCACATCAGATGTACCTGGTCTGGGAAAAAGTGATCTCATACACGCGATGTCTAGACAAAAAGGGATGGGAACTGCTACATTACATGTCAGTGGTCCTATACAAAAGAGGGGAATAGTTGAGAAACTATTGAGCATCAGAATCAAATCATTTGACATACTACACATTGACATAGGCGTAGTAAACGATCCGTGTGAACTTGATGAGATTCTATTCGAATTGATTACTACAGGATATCTGTCATCTGGCACAGCGTCTTTTTTCCTCCCTACATCTTACGTGTACATAGAAATAGGCAATTCTATAGGCAACATTTTACGAAATTCCATGTCAAACATTATATGTTTTGATCGGAAACACCTAGAATGGGATGACTACAAGTCAATGAAGATAAGTAAAGAAATATGCAGTCCAGTACAAGTGGTGTGTACGTACTTAAAGTCATTCAGTGAGAAAACCATCGATACGAAGGATATATACTTCAATGGACCACAACAAACAAAGGTCTTACAACAAGATGAATGCAGGTCATTGCTTAAGTTACACTTCTCAACATCAGCGGACTTAAGCTACAGCATAGTGAACACATTTCTTGGTGTTCTTTCAGATCAACTGAAAAAGTTATCCACAAGTCTATTTTTCAGGACTCAAAATTTGCAGGATCTCAAAGTGAAAAGCGAGCTGATGCAAGCATTATTAACAATGTCGAAAGATTTTTCATCCAGATCTATACTTTCTTGTCGTTCAACGCAAACGGCAGCGTTGGTTTCGGATGATATTACAAAGGACGAACATACGATTTCTCCGGCTGAAGAATTGGCGAAGAGAGTGGAGGGAATGATAAGATGGGAGGATAGCAATCATTTAATGGTACTGTTTCACGAAGATATGAACACTGTATCTGCACTTTATCGCAACAAATCGGCAGTTTCGCTTCAGATAAAACGTTTGTTTGAGAGTCAATTAAATCGAACGCTTGAAGAGTTTTCATCAAAGTCACAAGATGGTTTGATTTCTATACTCATCAAACTGACAAGACCCCACCATAAGGAGAGACTTGACCCATCTTCCCTTACTAAGGATTATGCTCTAACGCCCGACAATCTACTTAAGATGGTGTTAATGCATTTGAGAATAAAAGCGCACGTGCCTGTCGTAATCATGGGTGAAACGGGATGTGGCAAGACATCACTTGTTCGTTATTTAGCTTCTGCATGTGGAACAGAATTTGAAGTTCTCAGTATTCATGCTGGGGTACGTGAGGATGTCATTGTAAAGAAGATAAAAGAATGCGACAAGAGAGCACGGAAATGTCCCAGTGACATATTATGGCTGTTTCTTGATGAAATAAACACTTGCGACCACCTTGGACTTCTTGCAGATATTATATGCCACAAAAAATGTCTCGGAGAACCAGTAGCAGCAAACATAGTCTTCATTGGAGCTTGTAATCCATATCGACTTCGTTCAATAAAATCCATTCACACAGCAGGTCTACAGAGCAAGATAAAAACCGACGAACTTTCACGATTAGTCTACCGAGTACACCCGTTACCCGAAATGATGGTTGATTATGTTTTTGACTTCGGATCACTTAGCGACAGGGATGAAGAGAAATACGTTGAACGCATGGTGCATGATGTAATCAATGAAAAAGAATGGAAGCATTTGATTGTTGCCCTTATTACTACGTCTCAACGATTCGTTCGAAAAGAGGAGCAAGCATGCAGTGTAAGTTTACGAGATGTTGAAAGATGCAAAAAACTTATAACCTGGTTTATGCAAATTTTAAAGAAAAAGAATCCAGTTGGTACATGTAGCAGATCTTTCGTGGATTTAAAAGTTAGGTCCACTGTCATGGCCCTTGCCGTCTGCTATCAGAGTAGGTTTGTGGATGGT
The DNA here is from genome assembly GCA_028142955.1 of Pinctada fucata. Taxonomy (NCBI): domain Eukaryota; kingdom Metazoa; phylum Mollusca; class Bivalvia; order Pterioida; family Pteriidae; genus Pinctada; species Pinctada fucata. The sequence continues at coordinate 33,238,165 of AP027103.1, forward strand.
AAAAGAAGAAAAGAATATAGGGAGGTCGTTGCAGCAGTTTTTAGGTCGCACACTTACGTATGGGCAAATGCTTCCTCCGAAGATTGTATAAAAGACATCATAGAGAAAGAACAAGACGACATAATAGATCGAATGGAGTTGCCCGAGGGAATAGCCAGGAACACAGCACTTCGTGAAAACGTGTTTGTCATTCTTGTTTGCATTTTGAACAAAATTCCTATATTTGTAGTTGGCAAACCAGGATGCAGTAAATCCCTATCAATGCAACTTATCAGAAGCAATTTGAGGGGAAAAGATTCGAAAGACGAGTTTTTCAAGACACTCCCCCAACTCTACTGTGTGTCATTCCAAGGTTCCGAGTCATCAACCTCTGAAGGAATCATAAAAGTGTTCGACAAAGCAAAAAAATACCAAGAACATAACAGCGACGAGGACGTCATGTCTGTGGTGATATTAGACGAAATCGGCTTGGCAGAAATTTCACGCTTCAACCCTTTGAAAGTTCTTCATTCACTGTTAGAGCCAGAAAATAAAAGAAGCCCAGATGTAGCTGTAGTTGGAATATCTAATTGGGCTTTGGATGCTGCGAAAATGAACAGGGCAATTCATCTCTCTAGGCCTGAAATGGACTGTGAGGAACTCTACGAAACATCGAGGTCCATTAGTTTGTCTTTGAAAAAGCAATCGTGTGCTGACAGGGGCACAACTACATTTCTTGTCCAGAGGCAAAAGCTTGATATTTGTTCTCTCAGTCATGCCGATGAAAAGATGTTGCGGGGATTAGCTGAAGGTTTCTTTCAGTACAGTAAGGAACAAACATTTAAAAATTTTCATGGTCTTAGAGACTTCTATTCCTTAACAAAATATATTAGCAAAGGACTTCTTGAAAGTGGTACGGACATAGAAGAGAAAAAAGTTTGTGAGATAGTGTTACGTGGCATCAGGAGAAATCTTGGTGGTTTGCCAACGGAGTTGATAAAAGCAGAAAAGACATTTATGGACAAGATGAATATCAAAGGAATTGAAAGCACGCCCGTGTTAGATTTAATCAAGGACAGTCTCGCTGATAAGTTTGCACGACATTTGATGTTAATCAGTTCGGGGAATGCTGTCATCGGTGTTCTTGAAAAAATGCTGAAAGAAATGGAAAAACACTTCATTGTCATATTGGGAAGTCAATTTGAAGATGACCAAACAGATGAATATCATTATCGAATTCTTAGTCGAATTATTCTATGCATGGAACAAGGATTTTGTCTGATATTAAAGGACTTAGAAAATATCTATGGTAGTCTATATGACTTGTTGAACCAAAACTATACAACAGTCGGACAAAAACGAAACTGCCGAGTAGCTCTTGGTCCTTACAGTAATCCTATGTGCCATGTACATAGTTCATTCAAATGTATTGTCATCGTTGAAGAAGCAAAGCTTGATTTTACTGATCCACCATTTCTAAACAGGTTTGAGAAGCAATGTTTTCGCTATGCGGATATGCTTGATGACAACTGCGCAGAAATCATTGAGAAATTAAACACTTACGTTGATGATTCATGCCTCGCAAAAAAGCAATTTCAACCGTCCGATACATACCCATTATACACAGAGGACTTGATTCCTTCCCTCGTCATTGCCGAAAAAATGAACCCAGAACCAGTAGAAAACATGTATGCTGACTGTTGTTCAAAACTGCTGTGGATATCTACTCCAGATGCTATTTTAAGGATGCCTTTCACATTTGCATGGGATCAAAACGAAATGTACGTTCGCAAACTGCAAAAGGAATACTTTTCGCTTCCCATTCACAATGGTCTAGAAGACTTATTAACATATGTTACAGAACGAGAGAATAAAATATTCAGTGTTCCCAAGAGTCTGAAGGCTGAAGGCTTTGAGGATTTTGACACAAAAGATATTCCGCCTGACCATGAAGTTGTTTCCGACAATTCAGAAAATCAGCAAGAAGGTTTCAGTAGTACTTGTAACTCAACAAAGAAAGTATGTAGTGATTTTACACATACCAAAGGAAAAAACAATTGCGTGTCTTTGGTCGCAGTTCTTACTCACAGTAATATCCATACATCTATTAATCAACTTTGTCCCACTTTTGAAATGCAAAATGAAAAACTCAGTTCCTTTAGATCAGAGAAGACATTATACAGCAAAGTTCGGGAATTTTTTGATTCACCGAAGACCTTACTTACATTACAGTGCAGTTTTGTAAGAGACTCACACCATACACTAATGGCAAAAACAATGATTGAAGAACAAAAACATGACTATGAGGCAGACACAGGGAACTGCTTCAAACTTGTTTGCATGATTTTCCACTTAGAACATGACGATTCTGAGACCATAGCTGTGCCGCAAATGGATTTCTTGTCTGGATGGCGAATATGCATGCTTGATACAATCCAAAAGCCTCTCAAAGACATTCCGTCAATGCAGGAACAAACTGTTTATGACATTTTATCAGAGAGAAAACCTTTACACTTCCATATTTGCGAAAACTTATTCTGGGCATTTTCAAGAATCCAATATTCAGGTTCAGGTCATTCCATAGAAAGGATATTGAAATTAATTGAAAATATTAAAACATCAGACAGGATGCTGAAAGCAGTAGAAGACTTTATATTAGAATGGATCCTCAGAAAGCCTACGACAGAAAAGAAGACAAATTGGATTTTAGACATCGCATGTGACAAAAGGAAACTTCATAATGGCGGGAGTTTCAATCGAACAGTTGAAACCTACCTAGCAGATATGATCAAGGTTCCCCTGGCAATGGTTATATATAGGCTTGAAGAAGAGAATGCATTCGAATGCGTTTTTGTAAATGACGAAAGATCGGCCGAGAGATTTGATTCGTGGTCAAAGTTGCTGAAAAATAAGGATTTCGTAAATATTGACGAAACAAATGAACCTAGCGGTCCAGAATGCTACACCTGTGAGTCTCCATTGCTGAAAGCAAAGATGCCATTTAGCTATACAATCATTCAGCTATTAGAGAAACACAAAGAAGAATATTTAGACGCAGTCTCTAGGCTCAAAATCGCTTGCGAAATTGAGGATGAAGAACTTCCGAAAAGTATCTTCACTGACTTGTTGACAAAGTACAAAGACATTATTCATATTGATGTGGCAGAAATAAACAATTATGCTTACAGTAACTGGGAGGAAGACTATACGTCAGATTTCTGGGAATATATCTCTATGAACCACTGTAAAAGCATAACGTCTGATGACAAAATTCAAATTTTGAAGTGGACGTCCACATTTTTCATTGAATTTAATGACGAAGAGCTGATTGAGAAGATGGCAAAACTGCACTTGGTGAACTGGACTTACGGATCAACATTACTGAACATTCTCATGCTGTTTGAGTTGCTTCAGTTATTCAGGCATATTAGTGCAAGTGAATTTATATACATGGTTCAAAACGTGGCTTTGCAAAAATGCGATAGTTTTGGAGAAATGGAAGAAGACATTGATTCGTTGCAAAGTGAAGATGGAAAATCAGTGCTAGAACAAAAACAAAAATATGAGATGCATAAAGAAAGTATAGTGGAATCGATCTGTTCTATTTTGCTTCCACGAGAATCGACTATGATTGAATTCAAATCGGTACGACAGTGGCAGACTACAACAAATAGCATTCTTCCATATCTTGGAAGTGTTTCTTTGAATACAAATGGAATCCACTGCTTACGATTTTGCAATGATTTAGCAACAAATTTGTTTGTACCATTTGATATTCAAGAAAAGTCTTTCGTGGCTATCGGCGACTTGCTGGCTGCAAAGGATGGAATTTTAGATGGACCAGAAGTGCGTGAAACAGTTTTTAACTTTTTGTACCAGTTATGTGACGAGAGGCCGGATATAAAGAAGCAGATCCAAAAAGTTCTTGTCATTTTCGTTCACCGGTGCCTTGCAGCTAACGCAAACAGCAACATTTTGCATTACGTCATAGAATACATGGGAAATGACAGATTTATTGACTTTGACTGTTCCTTTATGGGTCCCATTTTCAGCTATGCCTTTGATATCGAGGAATCGGTAGACGAAGATCTTTTTTTGACGTTACTAGAGCGTTCGAGTGAAAACGATGAATTTAATCCTCTGCTACAAAGTATTGACACAACATTAAAGATTTTATTTGGAAAAGGTTTCCCAGACCCTCCGTTAGCAAGCCTTTTAGTCGAAGTGATTCAAAAGAAATTTCAATGCACTGTGAACGAGTCGAACGTGTCAAATTTTGATTCTACTTCAAACACCCACGTCCATCTACTTACATATGCAGTTGATGTTGTGAAATCTTCATCCGAAACATCAATTCTACTCGTAGTAGCTATTGCGTATATAAGGCAAGTTATTATAAGCACAGTACATCTCTTGAAAAATGAAGGGTTCAATGCGTCAAACAATCCGCTCTTGATACAACAGATGGATGCAATCTTTACGCCGAACAACGATGCCGATGAGTTAAACATACATAGAACTCAATGCCTTGTTTTATATTTCTTACGGTCGATTCGTGAGATGGAAGGAACAATATGCTGCCAAAAGCAATGTACAACACTGATGAAGGTAATGCCATCACTGAAAGAATATTTGTTATGCAATGAAGAACTTTTAGAAGTCCCATATTTGAAGCCGCTTAGATTTTATGCTGCCGAACACAGAGCAGTCGAACAAGCTCTTTCTGCAATGGAAGAGAAAAAACCTGAACAACTCCAACAATTCCTATTGGAAGCTCGACAGGAAAAGAAAAAACTACTCTGTCTCTTTAGTGTGTTTGCAGAGAAAATATTTTTTCGAAACGTAGTCGAAGGAGTGACAGACACCGGTAAGGACGTTGCCAAAAGAGCACTTAGCATAGTCTCTTCCGTCGATATAGCTTCAACACATCTGAATGTAATGCGTTTTCTTGCTCTAGAAGCAGACTTTTCCCACAAAATGTTTGTTGTAGACACCGAATCTGATACACAGGTGGTCCACAAAGTATCCGTACTTATCAACTTAATGTGTAGTATTCTTACCTACGGTCAGTCTGGAAATATCTGGTTTGACTTGTTAAGTAAAGAAAAAGCAGACACAGATTGTAAATTACCAGGACTAGAATACACGGAGAAAGATCAACCCTGTCATGGAAGTCCTTCCCTGTGTTTATGTGGCTGTCGGTTCATTTCAAACAATGGAAGATGTCCCCAATGCGGATCAAACCAGGACAGTGCAAGTCTCGGAGAGATGTTGCCGTCTGCATCCATTCAGATGTCAAGTGGGTTTTCGAACAAATTACACTTTCAAATCGGACACTTTATTGCTGTTGGTGTTCAGATTTGTTCTTATGCTATTGGCGTATGCAAGGACCCAAACAGCACTTACTTTGGAATACAATGTAACGCTGATGTAGACATTCAAGATCATCTTCAGGGAGAGATATTTGATACATGGAGTCAACTGGAAGAGAGCCTACAGATGAGTAGTGAAGATTTATCTTCCTTTTTGAGACTGACGATCCTGAGACTAAAGGAGGTTCTATATAAAGGCGAAGCACTATTCTGTTACAAATATGCATCCGATGAAGTCCATATGGTCGAACGTGAGATGGATAAGGTTTTTAAAGAGCTCATACCAAATAGATTCAAGCAAATTACATTATATCATCAGGAGTTTTTTCAAACTATCAAGGAAAATCATCGTGGTCTTCTGACACAGTTGGACGAGTCAGTTGTAATTGACAGCATAGAAGGAAAACAATTGCTTCTTCCTTCATTGTTCAAAGTCAATGGAGTTCCGAGTTTTCAAGGTCTTTTGACAGAGGTTCAGATGTGCAAAACTGATCATTCCTTCCTTGCAATGATGCTACACGATCAAGAAATGCTAAATCTACCGCAGTACATTCTACCTCTTCTGAGGTGGCACCAAGTCAGCATTGCAATCGGAAGTTTCAAAATAAGGAGAGTAGAATGTCCAGAAATTACAGTGCGAAATTTTATAAGTATGGAGCGAGTAGATTCCCGTCGACGTTTATTAAAGAAGAGTTTCGAGAATTTTATAGCAGCTTGGCAGAAATTACGAATGTGCATCGAGCTTATTCCAGATGAGTTCAAGAGCAATCTGCATGTAGGAGAACTGTCAGTTATCTCGAACAATTCAAAACTAGAAACGTGTTTAATGATAAATGAGAATTCTCCCTTCGAACTTATGTTACGTTTTCTTGTACAAGTTCAAAATGAATTTCTGGACAGGTGTTTATCACTTTCCTGTAATGGATGTGTTAGTCTTCAGTTTCTTCAATCCCCATCTGGTGATTGTTCATCGACAGTTCGATCAGTTCCATTAAAAGAAGCCATGTCAACAGACATCATTGTGCTCAAATGGGATGATGAGATTTTGAATTTTTCGCAGTGTAATACCAATATGGGCGAAGGAAAGCGCGTTGCATATGATATGGAAAAAATTGAAAGAGAAGTTGCGTTCTCTATTGTGCAGGGCAAACGATACTTGGACTGCACTTTAGATATAGGTAAAATAACATTTATAGATGAACTTTTCCAAAACAGTGCACAACTGCTACATGACATTCAGCAAATGATACCACAGGAACCGCTGAAATCCGAAATCATCAAAGCCATCATAACGAAGAAAGAAGGAGACAATACGTTCACTGAAGCATTGTTAACGCAGGTAGGAATGGCTTTGTCGATAATGAAAAAGGCAGGGGGTGATGCTGAAGAGACACTAGTTGAATTCTTAGAACGATGGAAAGATATCATCTCTCCAAAGTCATATATTGATTTGTTACCGGAACCCAGATCTAGCCTCAAAGTGTGTCATGTAGTAGCACTGTTTCAATATCTAGAGGAATTAAGTGGAGATAGCATTCTAGAATCGCTGGATGACTGCTACAGATGTGAAGTACCGATAGATGGGAAAATGACGCTAGAAAATACCGGAAATACGTATCTTAAACATCTAGGAAAATTAGGACAGTCCCTGAAAATATTTTTACACCGGAGCATGACGTTTTCTGAAAAAGCAATTAAAGTGGACCAACCACTCAGGGACTACCTTGTTGATCCAAAACTATGGCCCCATGGATCCTTTATGGAGGGAAATATTGCAGCAGAAGAAAAGGGGAAACTGGTACAAGTGCCATTGAGTGATGTTGTACACACTGCAATACTGGTAGAGCACATTTATGGAACCATATCCTACATCCAGGAGTTCATTGAGGTAAGATGTTCTTTCCTTGTATTTTTCTTTTTAAACCATTCTAATGTTCACACGTTTCATAACATTTTTCTCTATGAAAGAATTTGTCTTAGTTTAGGACAGTAAGAAATACCCATTTTAGAGTATTCTACAATCTACCTCTGTTGTCATATTGCAGTCTTCTTGATAAAGTTGGTAAACACATAGCACCGGACACCGGACAAGTTCTCGGCTATTTGAATGAGTTTTCCTTCAGTATTTGACCCAACTTTCACAACACTTGAGTTCACCTTTCAACACAGGTGTCTGGACCGATTTTGTATTACTGGCCATTACACTTTTTTCTCTTGTATTTTGGACCAGTTTCTTTTTTATTCAAAAATTAATTATTTACAGAGTTCTGAACAGTTACAATGTCAAAGAATCATCTGTGAGATTATCACCATTAATAATCTGAAATTCCCCTACTTTTTCCATCCCCAGAATCAATGTAAAAATTTCCTTTAGGGTTGGAAGAATTCTAAAATCATTAATTTATAAAAGCAATATATTTGGAACCCTTCTTGTTCGTTTCCTCCTTAAATTTGAAGAACAATGAAGTATCTGTTTGGGTTCATCGAAATAATTTTTTTTTTAGGTTGTTCATTTATATATGTGTTTTTCTGTGACAACGTTTTAATGAATTTAATGAATTTTGGCTTCAGATTCCTGAGCAGAGATTAAAAAAAAACCTTAGAAATAAATATTATTAGATTGTTTCATGTGGTACTGAAATCCCAAAGCTTATTCATCATGTGCATATTTTTTCCTTTTCGTTTCCCAATACAGTATTAGGCACATGCTTTCTGTTATCATCATATGTCTTTCGAACATAAAAGCACGTTTAATCTCTTTTGCAAAGAATCTGATTGAAATGGGAAAAAATGCGAACGGACATTTTTTTCTATATTTCTTCACCCGTACATGTACTTCGTGTAAATCTAGAGCAGCCTTATTTGCTATATGTATGCAGTGTTTAAATGTATTTAGTTTTGAAAATGTTCTTACAGGTACAAAAGCAACAGGATCAGAGAATCTCTAGTGTGATAGTATCTTATCAATCAACATACAAAGAGCAAAAACAGACAAAGAAGAACAAAGTAGCGAAGAAAAAATTTGGGAAGACTTGATTGCTTAGACGATGTCTTACAATAAGCGCAGTGAATGAGTGATTCGTATAAAATGATCATGGGTGTTGTACTAACACCAATCAATATTCTTTTATTGAACAATCTGATTCGGTTTAATCACCCACATTAATATCTTTTCATAAAGTGAATATTTTACTTGCATCGTGCCTATTTTTGATTGAGAAATCCACTATGCATTTGTAGAACAGGGACTCAATTCGATTTTAAAGTTTCGCATCGGGAAAGGACCTGTAACGTTAAGAGCCGTAATCTGCCCAAATTTTACTTGAAATACCAGCTCAACCAGAATTATTTAAAATGTGCCCTGTACGTGAAATTATTTCATTTCAAGTATCTTTAATCAAATATAGTAGTTTTATTGACATAATTATGATAAATAACCTATATATTTACGTAGAAGTGAGGATGGGGGTCTTTTTTATGATATAGATAATGCGAGTGAAATGTCGGAAATTTTCTAACAATCGGTCGCTTTTGTTGATCAAAGTGTCAAAATGAACTACAATGAGAAGATTCAATAAGAAATACCGTGCTAAAACATGATTTTCTCCGAATATTATATTCCGGATTTATTAGATCGTAAACACGTGGCCAGAGATTATAATCGAACACTCATTCTCACTTATATTGTACAATTAACAACGCCGCCGTTATAAAAATACTTTGAATAAGCTTTTTTTCAGTATATAAAATCATATTTCTTTTACATTTACCGTAATTAAATTTTCTAAATTCTTTGTGAATGTTACCGAGTATTTTCCGAAGATTGACTGGTACATCAGTCGTCAACACTAATTGGTAACTTTTATTGCGAGGGGTTGTTGAATTATCAATGTCCAAAATTAAAATAAAGTGGTTTGTTAGTGAAAAAGTAAATAACAACAAATATTTTTGTTGAAAATTGATTAATTTGAAACTATTAATAAAGAAATTTAATTATTTGCCAGAAGCGAATCAAATGCCAATTACTAATTCTCTGTTAATTTCACATCTTTCCTTCACCCCTACCCGCCCAATCGCATTTTCGTAAATTGACTATTGTTCCCCCCTTTGGAACACAACTCCGCTTTTACAGAAAATTTGCATTATGAAAATACATCTTAGGTAGAAGTGGTGTTGTGTTCCAAAGGGGGGGGGAATGATATTTTATGAAAACTTTTCCGATTTTCATTGATTTCAATACGAATAAGCACATTTATACACAAATATCTCTCTATTAGAGCAATTTTATGAAAAATTTTCTTCAGATTTTGAAGGGGTTTTATCTTTTAAAGTATTTCACCAACTTGATTAAAGAAATGAAGTACTTTAAAATTTCATTGTTTTTTGGGCAGATTTTACGCCTTATCGTTACAGGTCCTTTGTGATAGTAAGAATTAATTAACCATTTGAACATAGGGTCATTCCGAATTAAAGTAAATAAAGAGAATTTTTTCATATAGTCTGTATATAAAGGGGCTCTCCTTACTGTCATATCAAAAAGCGAGGATATTTATTGTAAATAGCGTCTTATTCATTTCTATAATACATGAAAAGGTTTATCGGTCATTAAAGACATACCGTACTACTAGTATATTGTGGGTTTTTGTTCTGAAAATGTCTATGAAAAAAAAAATATTTTCAAGATGTAATTATTTTTCCGGTAATTGTCGTATTTATGAAAAGATTCTTCCATATTATACAAATATATATATATTTCATTGTTTATTATTATTATTTTTGTCAAGAATTCAACAAAATTCGTTAGGCATTGTATATATATAACGCTCCCATGTGATATTCATTTTTATTCAATTTGTGATGTTCGATTCCGAATATATATTTATGATGCAGGAGATACTTACTCTTCTTGGAATCTGTTGTAAACTCTTCTTGCTGGAGATAAGTTTCGTTCCATACTTTTTTCCTTTATATTGTTTTGATAATTTACCAATTTGTCATTAGGTTGCATTTTTGACAAACGACTTGTTTCCTTTTCCATTCATCTTTTTTATGAAAAAAGCCCTTAGCCATGTGTAAATACTTATAGCATGTTTCTGATTATCAGAATATTTCTAGCAATGTTTCACTCCTATTTGAAAAATCATTTTCAATTTGTATATAGCAATTTTATTTATGTGAAGATTCCTTTATGTGTAAATCTTTTTTAAGTTTCAATACATTTCTGAAGAATTTTGGTGATTTTGTAGATTAATTAAGTCATCGAGAAAATTAATTCTACCAAACTTTGTATAGATTTGGACATTCAAGTATCGTTTAATTAAGATAGAGCCATTCCCATTTTGTAAATAGTGTTTTTTCCCATTGGTAGAAGGCACATATACATGTATGATTTTGCGACGAACGAGGGCTGATTGATATGTTGTGATGCTCGGATTTTGGGGTTGCTGAAGGTACAGTAAGTATGCTTCACTTCTAACACAGTTATGCTGTGCATCACTTCTGACACAGTTACGGGAAAATATTAAACTAAACGCCGCAGAAAGCCCTTTCGTTAGAGGTGTGCTGTTCCACCAGGACAATTCTCCTGTTTACAATTCTGGCACTGCCACTGACGATTGTGGCTTTAATTTGATTGAGCATCCGCCTTATTTACCTGATCTTGCTCGATCAGACTTTCATCTATTCCAATAACTGAAAGCAGCTATTTCTGGCGCCCACTTTCAGTCCGGTTTAATGACTTCTTACTTGAAGTTGATGGCTTTCTGACCAATTAAGATGAAGAGTTTTAATAAGATAAGTGGTATTGAGGCCCTTAAACACCGATGGCAAAAGTGTTTAAATACTGAAGGGAATTATGTAGAAAAATAATGCAAAATGTCTGATAAAATTCAAATCCTTATATACAAGGCTCACAACATATTAATCAACCCTCGTAAGAATGGCATACACAAGGTTCATGAAAGTATTGGATGTAAATATCAGTTTTCGATAATGTAAGATTTTCCATAAATAAAAAGTTTTCTTTTGTCTTTTACTTTATTTCTTCGTTGTTGGAGGAGCTACTTGAATAGTGTATGAATAATTTGATTTGATTGATTTTCGACTTGAGGGAATATGAATGAGAAGAACTAATATGCTAAATAATACTATATTATTTGGTGTAACATATCCATTCATCAATTATGTAAATGTAGCTTCTTTAAAAATATTTATTTTCATGAACCTTTGCTACTTTCGATGCAGGCATATATGATGGATTTGATTTATGATAAGGCGTAAATATGACGACTTTTTACATTTCATTTTCATGCAATAGAAACAATTATGATTTTTATCTGATAGCTTTTGAATTATTTTATGCAACGCGCATTCCCTGTATCGTAATACAGATGTACAGACTTCATGTACAGTTATTTTATATCATTGTTATCTATCATTCAGTTTGAATTATGCATCATGTACAGTGTTGTCAGCAATTGGTGTTTGTTTGATTGTAACTTTTTATTTTGTCTTGATTGTGTGAAGACCTATGTCAAAATCTCTTCCAATCAAGTTAGAGAATGGAAACACTCATTTGTATGAAATTTGTTCATTGTACAAAAACATATTTGAAACATAATCATTTTTTAACTTTCTTTATTTCTGATACGTACATGAATCTATTACATGTATAAATGCTCCCTTGTTATTTTTGCACGACGCTTAATTAAACTTGTTTAGCTTTGTGTTACTTTTTTCATTAATATGAATTTTGTAGATACAGTGTTCTTGATGTTCTTCATGAATTGTATTCTTTGGTGTTTATGTAAATAGGGGATCCATGGTTTTCTATGACACATTATTTTTATACAGCCTTTGCAGTAAGCATTCTGTTTTTGAACATTGTTGTTTGTAAGATATTTGCAATGATTGATCAATTTGCAAAATTATATTAAGTGTTTTTAAAAATGTAATTTTAATTGTGGTTGTGAAAATGGTCCTCAATATATGATTAGAGAAACGAAAGTTAATGTATTTGAGAAACTATAGCGATTCAAAGTTTAATGCTGTACAGTTGTATTTTATCTTATCAAGGACATCTATTTTGAAACTAGTATGTAATTGTTATTATTGTTTGATTTTTCTTTTATTTGGATATTATTTTTTTGTGTTTCTGAGAGGATTTATGAACCTGCGACTTGCATTCCATGTATTGTGCTATAAACGTACAAGAGGATGTCGACCTGGCTTCTTGCAGAGGTGTTTTATCACTTGCTATTTATCATTCAGCCTGTATTTTGCGTCATGTACAATATTGTCAGCAATTTGTCTAGTTTGATTGTAAATGTGCAAATATCATTCCGACCATATTACTGACCTGTGTCAAAATCTCTTCCAATCAAATTAAAGAATGAAAACACTTATTTGTATGAAAAATTTTCACTGTACATAAACACATTTGGACTAGGATTTTTTTTTAAATTTTGAACATGTACAATTATCGAATTGTATGACGCTTAAATTTATTTACTTTAATCATGTTACTGTTATGTAGATATGAATTTTGAATATGCTTTAAATTGTTTATGAAATGTACTCCGGTAGTGTTGATGTAAATATATATGGGGGATCTTTGTATTTTTCTGTAGATTTTGACACAGCCTTTGCATTATGCACATAATTTTGTTGGAATGAATGGAAGCACAGCTATAGTATATCAATTTTTCTTGACACATTGTTTTATTTAAGTCTATGCCTCATGGTCGATGTAAGATATTTGCAATGATTGCACAATAAGCAAGATTAATTAATATTTCAATGCTTGTGTATAATGGTTGCATGTGCAAATTGTAATTAACATATTATTGCGAAACTATAGGACTATTCAAATTTTAATGACATTTTATCTTATCAAGGTCATCTATTTTGAAACTCACATGCAATCATTAGTTAAGTAATCTATTTTGTTTTTTTGTATTTTTGATTTAGTTGAGTTCACAGTGATATTGTAACTTACTGGGTTGAAATAGATCGAAATATTTCTTCCTGAGTGAAGGAATGATATAAATAAAACACAGGCACTCAACTCAGCTACACAATTATTAGCACTCGAATGCACTATAGTGTTGAGAGTAGTTGAGTGTTTGTGTTTTTATTTTGCGTTGATATAGCTTGTCCTGAGATTATATTCAAAGGCATCTATATTGAAACCAAAGCGTATTAAAGATTATTGTTATTGAATTATTTTCAACTTTTTATTTATATAAATATCCTCTTTGCTTTTGATGTGAATGGGTTTATTGTCTGGAAATTAGATCCAGATTAAAGTACGCCTGTATCACTTATTCACGTGTATGATATATTGCAATCTTTGTTTACATTTTAGACCCCTTTACGATATTTGCAGCTAACGGTATTAGTGTTAAACGTCTTCATTAGAAAATTATTGTCAGAGGGATGGGTAGTTGGTTAATGACATCAAAACAATGGTATATGTACATTGCATATTCAATGTTATGTTCTCAGATTTGGGTGTGTTTGCCCAGGGTGGTGTAGCTGGAAGATGTACCCAATGCGCAGGGTCGACAAGTGTAGCACGTCTCGTGAAAGGGTCTTCAACAATGATAATGGAGTTATGTTTTTGAAAAAAAAAAAAGATTTTTATGTGCATATTAGATGCAGTATTAAACATAAATATTTAATATTCATTTCAAATATCTTCTTACGTTCAAATGTTCTTAAAATATCAATGTGTTTCACCATTTGAAAAGAATTATTTGTTTGTGATGTTGTATGCAGTATTAAACTTGAATGTTTAATATTCATTTCAATTTGTTTTTGAAAATAACAATGACTAAACTATTTGAAATGTTATATTTTATTCAATCTTTGAATTGAATTTGCATTTTGAATTTTTATGTTTGACATGTATGTATATTTAGGTATTTTGAATATTGGTCATAGTGGTACTGGTACCGAGATTTAAATGTATAATTGAACATTTGTTTTTACATAATATGTCAGATGAAGATTTCATGATATTGACATTGTAAAATTTCTATCCATGAGTCTTCGTGACCATGCATAAAATGAGAGAGGGAAAATTAACATACTGTCCTTGGCCTTGTCCAATACTTACAATGTCTTTGAATTTTAGAGGGAAATCAAATACTTTTAGAGCATGTGCTACGTACACTGTAAAAGAGCAACTTTTGATATGAAAACACAGAAAACATCGCATGCGTAGTGTAGAATGGAAAACAATAAATAACTATACATTTATTGAAAATATACTGGAAGTGTGCGTAACTAAATTAAGACCAAGTTCTATGCCTTTAAATTCGTGTAAAAATAATAGAAATGTCAACTTTTGATGTATATCAATTTTCATTCGTTTTAAATAAAATTCGAAAATTAAGCATTCTGCGTTAAGTCGATCACAGGATGCGAAAAGACTTAAAAATTCTAAAGTTTGTGCGAAATGTTTTGCATGATTAAATAGAATGAGCAACTGGGTTCAGAATAGCCGCAGAAACGGCAAACGATACTTAATACATGTAGCAAAGTTTCTGCGGCAAGATGAAGAACTGATGGGTAGCTATTATTCTATTGATACCATATGTGCGGATTTAGAAAAAAAAAATATTATACACATGTATCAATGATAAAAAGGAGGATTAAGAGTGTAGATGATTTCATTTAATATAACATGTAAAAATCTTCTTTCGAAAAATCGGGGCAACAAAAAATGGGGGAGGGGTTGAATCTTTTGATAATAATTATAAATATAAAATTATTTCAAAAGAATTCCTTTAACTGACAATTGATGGAAAATTTGAAAAAAAAAAATTAAGAATGCCAAAATATCAAAATCCTTTGATTCAAATATTCTAATTTTCAGACTTGTTTGATCAGTTGTAAAATATTGTTTAACAGCGTTTCCATGACATTAATTTGATTCTTAAACATGAAAATTGTGATCAAAGATATCATTCAGAAAGGATTATAATGCTTTAGACTCGTGAAATGATACGATCTTGAATTATCAATTTGTTCAGATAAATTACCCAGAACTCTGTATTAACCATATACTATCACGAAGTAAGAAATGAAGAAGCATTTTCTATCGATTAATCATGATAATATTCATGTTTATGAAATGGACCATTAAATTATGAGATAATATACTCGTTAAAATGATCACTTAATACATCTAGGTGAAACTGGGAACGTATGTAATTTTATTCAATAAGGGATCCCTGGGGAAAATACATGTAGCCAAGTTCGGTATGGATTAGGACATGCGGGATTAGAAATTGGAAAGACATTGAAAGTTATATTGCAATGCTCTAAATGACATTTTAACGGATGTCATTCAATAAAAACAAGGAATTAACCTATTAAGACCATTTATATACTAACCTTGATCTATATGGAGAATTTCAATGTCGGTAATTAAATTCTAAGAAGTTCTTGTATGTGTAGGCGCTATATTCCACCCACATCCCTTTATTTGAATCGTCGTACCCTTATGACCTTAAGTGAACAAATTTATGAAGCATACATGTACATGTACATTTTATAATTGTACATGGGATTAATTTTTACTTTGTATTGAAAACAAAATATCAGTTTTCGTAATAACCTGTGTCAAAGATCTGATGGCACATATTGCTTTTGTCCTGGCTGTCATTTTTTCTGTCTTTGAACCGAAAGGAGAACTTTTGAACTAAATGTACTTTCCTTAACTTCTGGATGTGTTAAAAATGATAAACATTTTGACAAAAAATACCTCTATTTTTTCTAGTAGCGATTTTGCCATATAACTGAAATTTTCTATTTATTAGAAAAAAAGTTTTATTTTAAATGTTTAAAGCTGAATGGAGCTGTCATATATACACATATATTTCACTGAATTTTTATATCAAAACCTTGGCCTTGACATTCATTGCCAAACACAAAAGAGAATATACCTCCAAAAGATGAGCATTGTGTTTCATAACCATATTTTCTTTTTTCAAAATGTGACAATTTCACATTTACATTTATTACACTTAGTTAAATTGCTATAAATGTAATTTAATGACTGTGTTGCTTAATAAATTTTGAAATGTTTTCTTCTTTTATTATGAATTGACTTTATATGAAAAGAGTTAAATCCCGACATCCATTAGATGTGATATTGTTGGAAATATGACCATAAAGAATAGAAGACTGAAAAAGTCATGAAGGTGCCCGATGTAGACTTTCTGTTAAGCATATAAAACAAAAGTTTGACCTTATGGGTGAAAAAAAAAATCAAGATATGAGAAATTTCAAAAATGTTACCTTAAGTTTATACCTTCAAGGAGAAATAGCATCCTCGCATACTAGAATTACAATGTATGTGATTGTATAAAACATAAATGCTCCATATTTACAAGTAATCCAGTTATTGTATTACCAAGTTTTGACCAAAATACCATGACTTTGACCTTGAAAAGGTTTGATCTAAAATCTTTGGAGCATCAGTCTTACAGAAGGGTCAACCTATGCATGGAACAACAAAACTATCTAAAAACCAATAATTGTCATGTGACAACCAAAAGTTCTGATCCACATATATCTAAGGTATGACCTTGACCTTTTGACCAACTAGGTATCACCCTTACATCATAGTGAACCCATATATGAAAAAAAAAACCTCTACCTTTGATAAAATAAAATAGCACTGTTCAAGAACAGATATGTCACATGTTTGACCCAGGTACAAGACCTGGATCTTGAAAGTGATCTTGACTTATATTGGGTGCTAAGTCTCATCATGCTTTACCATCCCTGCAAATGTGAATGATGTCCGATGCATATTACATTGTAAGTTATAGCCAAATATGTTGAAGCGAAACTACAAGACAGACCGAAAGACAGACGCCAGACAAAGTGATCCCTATATCTCTATAGTTGGGCCAGCAGCGAAGCAAAGAAGAGATAACAATCATACAAATAGATCAGAGATGAAAAGCCTATAGAGATTTCGAGGACAAGTAAGAGTATATGTCCCTCTTGTGTTGCAGGCGACATAAAAAATTAAGCTCAACTAAAGTGCTGATCCATATACTTTACGAATGGAATTGCCCTTCTAACCTTGATTATAGGTATCGCCATCATATTACAGAGAACTCGTGCACAAAATAAAACATAGGTAATCAAAGATTACAAAGCTCACCTCATGGCATCAAAATTCAATTCAAACATATTTCTAAGTACGTGTATTGGCTTTCAAAGGCAAAATCATTCAAGTGGAAAAAGTAGGTCAAGGTCATGTTATGAAATTTTGATCAAAGATACATCCAATGTGCAAGTTTGGTACATGTAGCACTTATACTTTGCACAATATTGGCTTTTAAAGGCAAAATCACTCAAGTGGAAAAAGTAGGTCAAGGTCATTTTATGAAAGTTTGATAAAAAATACATCCAATGTGTAAGTTTGGTACATGTAGCACTTATACTTTGCTCAATATTGGCTTTCAAAGGCAAAATTATTCAAGTGGAAAAAGTAGGTCAAGGTCATTTTATGAAAGTTTGATCAAAGATACATCCAATGTGCAAATTTGGTACATGTAGCACTTATACTTTGCTCAATATTGGCTTTTAAAGGCAAAATCACTCAAGTGGAAAAAGTAGGTCAAGGTCATTTTATGAAAGTTTAATCAAAGATACATCCAATATGCAAGTTTGGTACATGTAGCACTTATACTTTGCTCAATATTGGCTTTTAAAGGCAAAATCACTAAAGTGGAAAAAGTAGGTCAAGGTCATTTTATGAAAGTTTGATCAAAGATACATCCAATATGCAAGTTTGGTACATGTAGCACTTATACTTTGCTCAATATTGGCTTTTAAAGGCAAAATCACTCAAGTGGAAAAAGTAGGTCAAGGTCATTTTATAAAATTTTGATCAAAGATACATCCAATATGCAAGTTTGGTACATGTAGCACTTATACTTTGCTCAATATTGGCTTTTAAAAGCAAAATCACTCAAGTGGAAAAAGTAGGCCAGATTCTGCATCCGATGCATGGGTCCATCTCAGCATCCCAAGATGAATCTGTTGTGCAAGTTTGGTTACTGTAGCATCAGTACTTTGTCACATACTGAGCTACCCCAAACTTCTTAACCAAGCCACTCTGAGCCACCCCAAACTTCTTAACCAAGTCACTCAAGCGGAAAATGTAAGTCAGATGCAGCATCCGATGCATGGGTTCACCTAAGCATCCAAAGATGAATCACTTGTGCAAGTTAGGTAACTGTAGCATCAGTACTTTGCCAAATACTGAGCTACCCCAAACTTCTTAACCGGACGCTGACACGGACGCGACGCGCAGGAGTATAACATTAGCTCACTCAACTTCATCGAGGTGAGCTAAAAAGCTCTACTTTCAAATTATGCAAGGTGTAGTCTTGATTCACCGGTTTCAGTAGTGCACACATGTATCAATGCAAGATGGTTTCTTCCCGAAAGGACCCATACCACATAAACTGAAGAGTCTAATAAGACTTGGTGAATGTGAAAAATCCCTTAGCAAAATCCCTCTGTACAACACACATATTCAATGAAAACACAATAGACAACATACAGAATCTAAATGGAACAAAAAGTAGCAAGATATGTAAAACACCAACATCAGCTTTATATTTGAATTAGACATGTCACAAATATCAAAACATACTAGAGATACTTGGGATAGCCTTGATAACAAATGGTGTGGTTATCCAGATGACCTGTAGAAACACTCCAACTGTCCCAAGGTCACAAAATTTCATAATGACAACACAATATGTGTTTTGTGCTCACTTAGATGAAGATGTTGACTTAAAGGACAGGATTTTTTCAGCATCCGAATTTTTTGGTAAAATAAACTCAACCATCAGTTTTTCCAACGCAGCAGTCATTAAATGTATTTATAGGAATTATATTACAGAATTACCATACAAAACTATAAACATGGATCATACAAAGGATGAATGGGAAATCAAGCAAGCAAATGATAACTTCTACAGTGTGAACAGTGATGAACTCTCAAAAAGGAAGCACAAGCAGAGCGTATGAAGAGTGAACATTTTCCTGCCAGCATGACCACTTGCATCACACTAATTTGGTAGCCAGAAATAGTCACATTAAGATACATTTATTTAAGTATTTGATGTAAACTCCGCATAAAGATAATCTCAAGTAAATAACAAGTTTTCTCTCACTCTATAAAAATTTTGACAAACGGCCAACTCACAAACTTCACAAGCTCTGCAAAGTATCCTTGCTTCCACCTACACCTGCTACATGTTCATGTATATACTCCTACACAGACTCCACTTGATATGAAAAAGTTGTTAAACAATTTTTTTAATGAAATGGCATTGTGCCTTATTGTGTAAAATATTACAAAATCAGGGACCAAATTTTCATGCGATATATTAACTGAAATAGATTGCAATTGCATAGAAATGGGAAAAGAGTCTCTAAAATGAAATGTCATAATTCCTAAAAAGTTTATGCAAAATTCTTGCAGTAAAGTATTTATGCTGATTGCAGAGATACTTTTACATATGAAGTCTTACACAGAAATGGAAAACATTGTTGTGTGCAGATTGACAAACAGGCAGTGGGAGAGTTTTCTGTCTTGCACTCAAAAGATGTCAAAATAACATAACAAAAGAAATTTTAGTTTTGTGTAAGGAATTTATTTCAGAAACAGACAAATGAAGTTTAAATATTACATTTCATTCTCTTCTTTTGATGTAAATATGTCTTTTTGTCTTTGCGTCTTTTGATCAATGTCTTTTTATCATACTGTTTGTGCTGTTTATGATGGCTGAACTTTTTCTTGCTTGGATGTTGACTGGAGTCGAGATTGCTCTGTCTGAAAAAAAAAAATTGGTGCCATGATGACCACATCTTGTGTAAGAAAGAGAAAAATGTGTAATTGAAGATTAAATACTGAATACTAAAGCTGAATTTCAAACTGCCTTTCTGTTTGTTTGTTTGGGTTTTTTTTTATACATGTATATATATACAGAATCATTTCCTTTTTAGGACGATAAAAAAGGTAAATGCATTATGACTGAATGTATTTCCAATAAAACAAGAGCCCCAGGAGGCACAACGCTCACCTGATACCCATGCACACTCTAATTGACATACTGACATTGAATACTGATAGTGCCAGTACCAGGATTTTAGCCCACAACCTTTCTAAAAAGATTTTTGCCGGATGCAGAGAAGTGTTTTTTTCAGACAACCTTTAAAAGTACAAAAAAGAAAAAATAGTCACATTTCAAAACAATAACTTTTTTACTGATTTGAAAAAAACGGATAAAGTGGTCCAACGTCATATGTCCAGCTAGTATAGTTCAATTATGCAACATCAAAAATAAAACATATTGTAAAATTCCACATTAATGTGCAGCAGAAAAAGAATAAAACAATGAAATGATTTCACAAATTAAGTTTATTTAAAATTGAACACAAAACCTTTCATTTTTGATAGCTAGCATGCCAGAAATTAAAAAGCCTGTGTTTGTGAAACGAGAATGCCCCCGGCGGCATCTTTGTTAGTATAAACGCCATTTTCTGTTAAGTATGTGGGAGGTCAGGGTCAGCGTAATATTGGTATCAATGGAAAGATCTTGTCACAAGGAATACACATGTACAATATGAAAGCCCTATCACTATAACCATTCAAAAGTTATGCCCAATGTTAAAGTTTTTGAGAAGTACGTGAAAGGTCAAGGTTATGGTCATGAGGTCAAAAATTTTGGTAAATACACATGTGACATATGAAACCTCTATCACCAGCTTCCATTCAAAAGTTATACCCAATGTTAAAGTTTTTCGGAAAACAGACAGACAAACAGACAGACGGACAGGCCAAAAACTTTATGAACCCGAATCTTTTATTCCAGGGGCATAAAAAACAAAGATTTTTCGGTTTTGCCTTTATTCACTGAAATCTATGAATTATGCTTTTGAATAGTATTGATTTCATCTCAAATACATGAAACGTACAGTTAAAATCGTTTTGATCCAATATTTATCAATTCAAGTGAGTTGTGCAGAAATTGTGCCAGTTTGTTTTCCAGAAAAGCAGTGTATGTTGTATCAAACCTCATGACCCAGTGAAGCCACTTGAACAAATAATTTTCAGTAAATATGCTGAAATGCGACACTTCTTGCCTATGTATATTTCAACAGGCGAGAAGGAGCGTCGCATTTCAGCATACGCTGTTCAACAACTCAAGTGGTTTCTCTAAGGTTTTGCAGTTTGAAACAAATTAAAAGGCCCATGAAATTGTTAAGCTTGTCCAACTAGCAGACCTACGACATAGTTATTTACTGTTAACTAATTGTTTTACCTCATCATAGGTCTGTTACACGGACAAGTTGTTAGCGGAGAGAGTTCATGAAATGTATCGGTTGAATTGGATTTGCCGACAAGAAGTTATTTGGTCCGATAAAAATTCATTATGTATCTATTATTTGAACAGATAAAAATTCCCAAATGTCTTAACACAGGATCCTGTCGTTTTATGAGAGAAAATGTTTTATTATTCACAACCTCAGGCCTCTGTGTTCCTCTTAGAAATATTATACATACAAGATGACGAACACAGTGGCTTAAGGTTGTGAATAATAATTTATTTTCTCTATTAAAACAACAGCTTCTGTGGTCCAACATTTCATTGGAAGATTTCAGGAACTCTGAACGGAATTATTTATTTTCAAGAATTTCAGATATAAAATGTCCTATGCATTCTCAAAATCCAGAGGAAGAGATTACTCATTAGACGTTTCTTCAAGAAATCAGTCCGTAAATTACTTCATCTAAGAGAGTCTAAGACAGAGGAAATTCGAGCAAACTTTATACATGATAACAAGTATATGCAAGTGTTCCAAGTACATGAATGATAACCATTATGAAAGTGTTCCAAGTACACTGCCGTCCATAAATAACTATACAAACAAGGAAATCATTCTAAATTCTTTATAAGTGTATCCTAATTTTTCAATCCTGAACTTGAAAGAATCATAATAATTGGCTTCACATAATTCAAAATTATGAATTGTGGTAACGAAAATGTAAAAAGAAAATTTTCTCGTAACGAAAATGTAAAAAGAAAATTTTCTCATCTGCACAATTTATTTCCAAAAAATGTCATTTTTATATAAAAAAGTGTAAAAATTCAAAAACTTCAAATATTTGGGTCAAGTTTGTTACAAATGATTTCTACAAGGTTCATTATTAGAATCATACAGCAATGGATTTGAAACTGTTAATTTTATAACAACAGAATGAGCAGAAATAGTGTATACTAATTTATGGATGGCAGTGTATAAAAATCTATTCCGTTTGCACTGTATCTCCTGAAATATATCGCAGTACTGCTTTGCGGTTTGTATTGCAATAAAGCGCCTAGGAGACGAAGATGAATTAATGCATATCTAGGTCATTGTCCTGTCAAATAGTTCCGATTATTTTCTTATTATTTTCAACAATTGGTGGAAAATACACACAATGTTTATCTTGAATTTTCTTCCAGTGATTGTTTACTAGATAGATGAAATAAAATTTTGAATATAGTTTTAAAGTGTGTGAGACATCTACATGTGTGGAAGAATACGTGTGAAAATGGGTCCTCAGATCATAAAATTCGAATAATTCCGGTCCGGAACCAGGTGCATGGCTTTGAAAAAATATTAATAAAGTTGTGTACTTTTACTCCAAAAGTGGATATCTTGACAAAATTCTTTCACTTGTAGGGTACCATGCATGAGTACCTCATACCTACAAATTGTCATGACAATCTGAAGAGTGGTTATAGAAAAGAAGCAGAAAATGTATGAATATCAATCCCCCCCCCCTTCCTTTTTACATAAGAAAAAAATTCATAAAAAATCAAGAAAATAAAATTTAAGCATAAAATACATATCAAAGCATTAAGTAAGTTAAATATAATAAATATGTAGTAAATGAGTGTGTAAAATCATATTGAGTTATTTAAAGAAAAAGTGCAAAAATGTGCATTTCTGACGAAGTCCGAAAAGACGTCAAAAACGCGTCAAAAATTAGTTATCGGATTTTAACAAAATGAACAAACTTGAATCATACATCCTTCTAGATCACATAGATACAATTAGTATTTCAATCCATTCAGTGGAACTGGAGAAGAAGATTTTTGAAGAGGGGTACCCTCCCGGGCCTATTTGACCCCGCCCTGGATCCACCCCTGAAGGGAACGAGCCGAAAATGAACAAGCTTGGTAGAGGACCTTTAGTACTTCATGCATACCAAGTTTCATCAAAATCCTCCAAGCGGTTTCAGAGGAGAAGATGAAAATGTGAAAAGTTAACAGACGGAAGGACAGACGACGGACGCCGGACAATCCATTATGACAATAGCTCACTTTGAGCCTTTGGCTCAGGTGAGCTAAAAAGGGAAAAAAAATTTTGTTGGGGTCCCGCCGGGGTTTGAAGCCACTCCCCATGGGTCCATTGGGCATGGAAAACATACATTATACCTATGTACAATCTTAAACATAGGTAATCACAGATTACGAAGCTCACCTCGTGACAGCAAAATTCAATTCAAACATATTTCTTAGTACATGTATATTGGCTTTTAAAGGCAAAACCACTCAAGCAGAAAAAGTAGGTCAAGGTCATTTTATGAAAGTTTGATCAAAGATACATCCAATATGCAAGTTTGGTACATGAAGCATTTATACTTTGCTCAATATTGGCTTAATAGAGCAAAATCACTCAAGCGGAAAAAGTAGGTCAAGGTCATTTTATGAAAGATTGATCAAAGATACATCCAATATGCAAGTTTGGTACATGTATCACTTATACTTTGCTCAATATGGCTTTTAAAGGCAAAATCACTCAAGCGGAAAAAGTAGGTCGAGGTCATTTTATGAAAGTTTGATCAAAGATACATCTAATATGCAAGTTTGGAACATCTAGCACTTATACTTTGTTCAATATTGGCTTTTAAAGGCAAAATCACTCAAGCGGAAAAAGTAGGTCAAGGTCATTTTATGAAAGTTTGATCAAAGATACATCCAATATGCAAGTTTGGTACATGTAGCACTTATACTTTGCTCAATATTGGCTTTTAAAAGCGAAATCACTCAAGTGGAAAAAGTAGGTCAGATGCTGCATCCGATGCATGGGTCCATCTCAGCATCCAAAGATGAATCACTTGTGCAAGTTTGGTTACTGTAGCATTAGTAATTTGTCAGATACTGAGCTAATCCAAACTTCTTAACCAAGTCACTCAAGCGGAAAATGTAGGTCAGATGCTGCATACGATGCATGGGTTCACCTCAGCATCCAAAGATGAATAACTTGTGCCAGTTTGGTTACTGTAGCATTAGTACTTGTCAGATACTGAGCTACCCCAAACTTCTTAACCAAGTCACTCAAGCAGAAAATGTAGGTCAGATGCTGCATCCGATGCATGGGTTCACCTCAGCATCCAAAGATGAATCACTTGTGCAAGTTTGGTTACTGTAGCATTAGTACTTTGTCAGATACTGAGCTACCCCAAATTTCTTAACCGGACGCGGACGCGGACGCGTGGGGTTATAGCATAAGCTCACTCAACTTCGTCGAGGTGAGCTAAAAAATATTCCTTAAAAATCCAAAAGTGGATATCTTGACAAAATTCTTTCACTTGTAGGGTACCATGCATGAGTACCTCATACCTACAAATTGTCATGACAATCTGAAGAGTGGTTATAGAAAAGAAGCAGAAAAT
Organism: Pinctada fucata; assembly: GCA_028142955.1. NCBI lineage: Eukaryota > Metazoa > Mollusca > Bivalvia > Pterioida > Pteriidae > Pinctada > Pinctada fucata. The sequence goes on from AP027103.1 coordinate 33,263,287, forward strand.
GTATGAAAATCACCCCCCCCCCTTCCTTTTTACATAAGAAAAAAATTCATAAAAAATCAAAAAAATAAAATTTAAGCATAAAATACATATCAAAGCATTAAGTAAGTTAAATATGATAAATATGTAGTAAATGAGTGTGTAAAATCATACACTTACTGAGTTATTTAAAGAAAAAGTGCAAAAATGTGCATTTCTGACTAAGTCTGAAAAGACGTCAAAAACGCGTCAAAAATTAGTTATCGGATTTTAACGAAATGAACAAACTTGAATCATACATCCTTCTAGATCACATAGATATAATTAGTTTTCAATCCATTCAGTGGAACTGGAGAAGAAGATTTTTGAAGAGGGGTACCCTCCGGGGCCTATTTGACCCCGCCCTGGATCCACCCCTGAAGGGAACGAGCCGAAATGAACAAACTTGGTAGAGGACCTTTAGTACTTCATGCATACCAAGTTTCATCAAAATCCTCCAAGCGGTTTCAGAGAAGAAGATGAAAATGTGAAAAGTTAACGGACGGACGGACGGACGGACGACGGACGCCGGACAATCCGGTATGACAATAGCTCACTTTGAGCCTTTGGCTCAGGTGAGCTAAAAAAAATACTGAAAAAACATGTAGCATGTTTTCCTCAAATTTTCAACTGGTTCCTAAAGAATTGGATGACATCACAATTAGTTTACAGAAATGTATGTCAGATTCCATCCCTAATGGTAAGAGTACATTTAGCTCTGTATATAATTTTTACACAAAAATTCATGAACATATAGATAACGGACATAAACCATTTGCTTTTAAATCCAGTTCTGTCTGTTTTGAATATCTGTTCTGCTGTCATTTTAGGGTTTTCTATACAATAATTTCACTGGAATGTGAATTAATTTTATTGGCAAGAGTGTTCTGTCTGCGCACATTTTCAAAGGAGTGTGTACATGTATTTGAATTTGTGCAAGGACCACCCAGAGTGTACAAAATGTATAAGCCATGAACACACACAAAAAACTCTTTATTTTCTAGAGAACCAGTTAAGATTTTTTCCAAAAAGAAAACATATTTGGGAAGGTGAAAAACAAAACGGAAATCTTGTTTTCATGATTGCCCACTTTTTTAGTCAACAAACAAACCATTGTTTGATTTCACTTCAATTATCAATATTACAAATAAAACAGGTATTTAAAAAAAAATCATTCCAAGGAATGCATGTGTCACCTGCGAAACATAGTGACACTTAGGAATCACTTTTATATAGGGTGTGACATCCAAGTGTGACGGACAGACGGACAAAGGACAAAGTGATGCCTAATGGTCGCTATGCTTCGCAGGGGACACAAAAAATTATACATTGTTTTTTCTACTGGTATGGTACTAAAGAAGTATGAAGTGAACAAGTATTGACTAAACAATAGAATTCAGACTTACTTTCTTTTGAGTTGTTTGAGGGACTTTTTGAGTTCATCTTTAGAGACTGCTTTATTTCCTGAGCCCAAATTATCTTCATCCTCATCTTTTTCTACAGCTGCCTGTAAAATTCATACAATTTTGCTTTTTAATTAAGAGCAAGGTTCATAACTTTACAGGGATTTTTCAGGGTATTTTACTATGGGTCCAGGGTCTGTTAAAATTGGGAAAAATCGCGGCGTTTCAATGAAATTGGGAATTTCCAACAGTTAAATTAATTCTTAATGGAATAAATCATAACACAGAGATATAACTCCTTCTTATTCAAAGTGTCTTCAATAAAAGAAACAAAGTACCGTACTAGTAAAGCCATCTATATACTTTAGATTGAGCTTCAAAGGACATCAACTTCTACATGTTCTAGGATCTGGAACAGGCATCTCTTCAGAGTCAGAGGGGCTACTTTTGATCATGATTAATCAGGATTCAGATTTCAGTGTTTGACGGGGGACATATTCCCACTGTCCAAGTCGCCCCCATTCTGTTTACATGTTTACTGAACATGAACTACTTTCTGTTGTTTCTTTTATTAGTCACTATCCAAAATTTTATTTTGAAGAACGTATCTATCCTCTACAAAGAAGAGCTAGAGAAACTCCCTTTTGTAATTTTTTGGTATCAGATTTGCTGTTGTGAGACGACATGGTCCTGGTGTTCCCAATACTGGAGATACATTTTGATGACTAAAACGTAATCCTGTACCGGATATAAGATTTATGACCAGTTAACATATCGATCGTTAATGTCGTATTTCTGCTAGGTATTTCAGTCGTAATTATTTTGCTCTTTCTTGAAGAACACTTTAACAAAAAATTAAGAGTATCAAATTGGGAAATTTCAGTCATAAATTGGGAAAATACAGTTCATTTTGGCGTTGGGAATGGGTCCGATAATCGGACCCAAAAACGGACTTGAAAAATCCCTGCTTTAATCTCATAAACTTCATTTCATCATTATACTGAGACTAAAATTGTCCAGAATTTACCTTCCTGCGAGTGAATACACAATTTTATAACTTTTTAAATCATTTTTAATGCTTTTTCATGCATATTTAATGGTAACAGTATTTTTACTATCAGGAAGATCTTTATAATGTAACATTCAAAATTTGATCTTTCAATATGTATCATTTATGTTCTCTTCAAGTTTTTAGTAACTAAGAAAAACCAATACATGTATAAATATACAGTTATAGTATACATGTACCATTGAGGGAGTTAGCACGATTCTGGTCGAGGGGAACCAGAATCGTGCTAACTCCCTCAATGGTATACTTTAACTGTTTTATCATACCGAAACAAACATTATACTGAAACAAACATATCTCTTACATTGTAGGTATACCGAAACAAACATTATACTGCAACAAACATATCTCTTAGGTATACCGAAACAAACATTATACTGAAACAAACATATCTCTTAGGTTCACATGGTTCCAATGGAAATTCTAATGATTTTGCCTTGCCTTCTCGACTGAATGACTGAGTAACGGAAAATATTAATTTTTGATGATAAGATAAACAGAAACATCATTTATCATACTCATACATGTTTAATTTTTGTTTGTTTTATTTTATTATGGATTGATTTATGTGCTAAGCTGATAGGAGGCGGATTACTCTGCTCACGTACCGGTATTAATAGCGTCATCCAATCAACCTTCAATGGCGCTGATTGGCTGATACTGACACCCCCCCCCCCCCCCAAAGAAGCTCCGCCCCATTTTTTAACTAACTCCCTAGGGAGTTAGTCTTCTCAACTAATGCACCCCTTTGCAGGGAAATAGTCTTATCAGGCAATTTTCAGGGATTTAGTAAAATCTAAGGAGTCTCTTTTTATATCGGAAAAAATCAGTAGAGGTATAATAATACACCTTAATAATTTTTTTTCCATTTTACCCTACTTTTACAAAAGAGAGGGACATTAAATTAGGTCCTTCAGTCTTTCAGTCAGTCCAAAAAACTTTAAACTAGATGTTACTTTCCAATGGTAAGTGAGAGTACATTTATGTGAATTACTTCTAACAAGCTCTTTTTTGTGACCTTGACATAGGAGTTTGACCTACTTTTGTGACATGTAACTTTAAGTGATAGTATGTGTATCGCTTTATATTGATACCAAGTTTGTGACCTTGACCTAGGAGTTTGACCTACTTTTGTGATAAACACTAAAAAGCGAGAGACTACAACTACAATCTGTTGGTTTTCAATATACAGTTAAAGCATGCCATTCAGGGAGTTAGCATGATTCTGGTTTCCCAAGCTTTGCCTCGGGAAATAGGTCTGGTCGAGGGAAACCAGAATTGTGCTAACTCCCTCAATGGCATACTTTGACTGTTTCATTATACCGTCACTAGAATCACGTGCTGAAACTCTGCCAAATTTTGCTGAAGCTCCGCCCCATTTTGAAGCTATTTCTCACGGGAAATAGTCTTCCTAACAAAGGCACCCTTTGCAGGGAAATAGTCTTATCAGGCGAATTACATCTAGTTTTAATGAGTATCTTTTTATATAGGAAAAAAACAAGTAGAGGTATAATAATTCATCCTAAGTTCATGTACAAATTACCGGTACCTGATTCTGTCCTAACCTAAGCCCATTGTGACCTGCCAAGTCAATTTCTGATATATCCGTTATAGTGACTGTATGATCGGGCAAGTCAAGCACCTTGGGCTCTGTTACATCTTCTAGATCTATGGCAGGTAACTCCTTCCTCTTCTTCCCTTTGTAATCCTGACTTCTCTTTAATAGTTCTCTCCTCTGAAGTTATAGAGCAAGAATTTCTAATTAAATCTTTTAAACTTTATTCATTTTACAATTATCAGAGTTATTAGTGTTTTACATTGATTAAGATGTTGGGGTTCTTGGAGCAGGAGGCATCTAACCTCCCACATAAGACCTTTTGTTGAATCTTCCTGTTCACCGTGTGGGATCGAAACGTATGATGTTGTGATTCCTTATGGAGGTTTCTGATTGTTTTCTCATCATTTAAGTGATACTGCACAAAGCTGATGAGACGTTGCAGTGGGGCAAAGCCTAATAAGTAAGTCAATATCGTTTATATATCTGAAAAGTCTATATTTTTTGCAAACACTACAAGAGTTCTGCTAGGTCAAGAACGGTTCTGTCGTTGACAAATTATTGAATTGTTTGCAAAAACTATGAACTTTTTATATACCTAGATGATATGGATTTATTTATTAGGCATTGTCCTACTGCAACGGCTCATCAGTTTTGTAAAGTTTAACTTGGAAAATGAAAAAATACCAAAAAACTGTATAAGGAATCACAACACCATACATTTCGATCCCATGCGGTGATGTTCGTTTTCCATTCTGGGACCTTAGTGGTGAGAAGCGAGAATACTGGAGTGGGCTACAATTGTCTACAAAGGATAATACGATTTATCTTTGATCTTGTCAAATGTTGAAGAATGGTTACAGTACAATGTACGAAGATAAGGGTAGAAGCTAAAAGTCTTCGTCATTGAATAAACATGTAGAAAGGAGGTGGGTGTTTCAGGCAGTCAGTCAATCAAGTCTTCGGCAGCAGTATGTTGAAAATGCAAACTTTGTAAAGGATCTTAAAAATGTTTGCTTCCTCTAAAAAGTATTTGTGAAATTCTGAAAAGTGTTTGCAATATAGAAACAGAAAATGTATTGGTCCATCAGAAACAGTGATGGCCATTTTGTAGATGGATGAGGTAAAAAAGAAGTGTTCTAGGATTTTATTAAAAAACCATTTACCAACAGGTAAGTGCCCACCAAAAACCTGCTTACCCAGCAAGGAAACTCACTTACCCAAACAGAATTGTCAGAACAAGAGGCCCAGGGGCCACAACGCTCACCTGAAAGCTACGTAAACTATATATATAAGCATATCAAACAAAAAGAAGTTTGTAAGAGGAAAATAACCAGACTACAGAGTGGAACAAAAATTAACAACACCTCTTAAGACATCTCTCTAGATAATCCTGATGCTTTCGGTATGTCGATACGTGCTTCCGTTCTGAAGAAGTTTGTCAAATGAGGGTACTTCCCATGACCTATTTTTGCCCGTGGTGGTGCCACCTGTTGACAGATCCGGACAAAAAACAACAATACTTGTAGGGGACCATGATTACTTCATTCCTACCAAGTTTCATGAAAATCTGTTCAGCGGTTCTGGGGAAGAAGTTGAATATGTATGAAAATCATCTCCCCCCTTCTTCTTGAGTAATCTAAGTAACCCGAGACAGACAGTTATAAAGAAGCTAAAGCAAAATCCTGCTAATAAATTACAGCCTTCTCCCCCTCCTTTCACTACGTTATGTAAATGTTTTTACATTAATATTTTGAGCTGCTCTCAATATTTTAATTTCAAAGTTATATATCTTAGTCTTCACAAGATGAATTTGAAAATACTTATTCATCTTTTTTGAATTATTTAATTTCCTTTTGCATACTCATTTAATAATTTAAAATATATAACATTCAAATGAATCGATAATCCAAGAATACATATATCTATATTAAAGAAAGACAACTCTTGCATACATGAGTTCTGCTGCGTCTTATACGAAACTAAAGTTACCAGGGTTTAAAATTCCTGATATAGATAAAAGAAGTACCAGAACTTGAACCCACAAGCCTTGGGTCCATGTGCACAGTAAACATATCTATTCATGATTGAAAAAATACTGATAAAAAATCTGTTCAGCTGTTCTGGAGAAGAAGTTGAATATGTATGAAAATCATCCCCCCCCTTTCCTTTTCACATAAGAAAAAAAATTCATAAAAAATCAAAAAATTAAAATTTTAGTATAAAATACATATCAAAGCAATGCTCAGGTGAGCTAAAAATTGTTGGGGTCCCGCCGGGGTTTGAAGCCACTCCCCAAAACATACATTATACCTATGTACAATCTTAAAAAATATTCCTTAAAAATGCAAAAGTTGATTCTTGACAAAATTCTTTCACTTGTAGGGTACCATGCATGAGTACCTCATACCTACAAATTGTCATGACAATCTGAAGAGTGGTAATAGAAAAGAAGCAGAAAATGTATGAAAATCACCCCCCCCCCCTCTTCCTTTTTACATAAGAAAAAAATTCATAAAAAATAGAAAAAATAAAATGTAAGCATAAAATACATATCAAAGCATTAAGTAAGTTAAATATGATAAATACATGTATGTAGTAAATGAGTGTGAAATGAGTGTGTAAAATCATACACTTATTGAGTCATTTAAAGAAAAAGTGCAAAAATGTGCATTTCTGACAAAGTCAGAAAAGACGTCAAAAATGCGTCAAAAATTTGACTTCCGAGTGGAACCAAAAATAACAGCACTTCTTAAGACATCTCTCTAGATCATCCTGATGCTTTCGGTTTGTCGATACATGCTTCGGTTCTGAAGAAGAAGTTTGTCAAAGGAGGGTACCCCCTGTGACCTACTTTTGGCTGTGGTGGCGCCACCTGTTGACGATCTGGACGAAAAACAACAACACTTGAAGGGAACCATTAGTACTACATACCCACAAAGTTTCATCAAAATCCCTTTAGCTGTTCTGGAGAAGAAGTCGAAAATGTGAAAAGTTTACGACGGACGACGGACGGACGGACGACGGACGCCGGAAGGCACGCTATGACAATAGCTCACTTGAGCTTTGCTCAGGTGAGCTAATAAAAAGGGATGTTAATTTTCTATCGCACACCATAGCCATTACCATGAAAATAAATTATTATGTCCAGAAGCACTGTCACACTAAAAATACATGATGACTGCTAAAATATGATCTTGTACATTGGGGTGACTATTTACTTCTGTTTTTGCTACATTATACATGGAGATTGTAATGGGGATTGTGCTTCAAAATTCACTTACCAACGGGTAAGTAGCATTCTGTTTTCCAGTTACCCGACCTCAATTTTCACTTACCTCAGGTAACGGGTAATGGAATTCTAGAACACTAAAAAGATCAACTTTAAATAGAAGTTGGAGTACCAGTATCTACTTAAATTATACACTACAGTTGTAAGTTAAAATGTGGTAAGTTTACAGACAACGGACAGATTGTTGGATGTTCGACAACCCCTTGCGATACAGTGCAATTGCTCACTCAGAGCTTAGAGCATACATGATGTAGGTTAAAATAAAGACATTGAAGTGCGATGTAGGTTAAAATAAAGACAATGAAGTGATTAAAATGTGAATTATGGTACCCTGTACCTGATTCTTTAATTCTTTCTTATCTCTTTTCATCTGTAGCTCTTTTTCCTCTTTTGCTTTTTGTTGTCTTTCTTTGCGCCTCTTTCTAAATCCGGTTAAATATTCCCTAAAATAATTGAAATTGATTGTTACATGTCAAAATAAAACCAGTACAATTTCAAGGATTGTTTATCTTTAATATAAAGTAGAGCTTCTAAATTGAGTATCAAACAAATTGTCACTGACAAATCTTCAACAGCAAAACCGATAGTGGAAATATGCAACTGATAGTCGCTGCACTTCAAGTGTTTAATTTTTCATAGAGAATATATACATGTATTAGGCCATAATAGAAAAAAAAATTTTGTTTCCCCTCGCCCCGACCGGGTCAGGAAAAATGCTGCCAAGTCAAATTTTTTGTAGCCAAATCTGAAAAAGTCCGATATTGTTTTTCCAGAAATCGAATCACGGCTTCGGTTTTTACAATATTCTTTTTCTTTTTTTTTTTACAATAATATGTTACAATATTCTGTCCAAATTGATTTTAAATCAACTCAATAGTGTAAATTCTTGAACTTGAACATATCTTATTTCCAAAGCAAATGATTATTCTTATTCCTACATTAGTAGGAAATCTTGCCATAAGACTCCAACCCCCCATTCTCATTACTTTGAACCGTCTATGGCTCTCTCCTGTAAATATTTTGATTACATTTTCCCCAAAAAATTTTTGGGAACATTAAGTCTTAGGTCATGATAGACGAGTGTTCTGTCTGCGGATGCAAGATTTTAAAGAAGCATGTACCATTAGAATTCTGCAAGTGTGGCAGGTATTGTTGGCTCCAATGATATGCCCAATCTAGTTCCTCGACTTATGAAAACCCGTTTCATGGATAGGCGTTTGAACGCTATAAAGACCCATCACAACTTCGGAAGGGTCCGCCGAGTCAGTGAGCCAAAATTCAGACATACAGAGTCTATCTCAAAAAGAGCGGAATATTATAAGTCAGGGGTCCAACATAAAAAAGTTATAACTAGCCCAAGTTACTGGTTTTTAGTATTTATAACTTAAACAAGTTATAACAGCAAATTTTGAGCCTTAATATCTCCTCTAAGCATTTTTCTTATGAGCTGAGCATTTGTAATTTAATAGATATTAAATTGGACAACCTCCTGGTATATCTCACTATCAAGCACATGCTTTTTGGGTCTGGCGCAAAGCTCTCAAAATTAGGGTTCTCTGGGGAATATTTATGTCATTAAATCCTATTTATCAGTAACAGACAAGCAAACTCAAGCAAAAGAAAATTAGGTCACAAACATAGTAAAGACCTAGATGCATCTTCTGAGTGTGAATATTAATAATAAATCACAATGCTTTGAATATTAAACATGTTTAAATCAAAAACACTGTTATAACTTGTTTAAGTTACTGGAGAAATTCTGAGGAAAATCTGCTCTTTTATTTATAACTTATTCAAGTCATAAACTCATGAACATAACTTGTATAAGTTATTCATGTTATTACTGATGCAAGTTAATTTAAAACTTCAAAAAGTTATTACTCATATAAGTTGGACCCCTGACTGATCATCTAAAAGCATAAAATCGATTGAATCAAATTTAACTACCACCTGATCCTACGTACTTGTTAACATCAATCTACGTTTCTCTAGCCGTTGTCGGCGGTCCGTGCTCACCTCTTACCGGTACATTGACATTGTGAAAATCATCAGGGTATGAACTTAATGCTCGCCCACTCACCCAAGACGAGTATTTTTTCCTGTGGTTGATCAAAAATTACTTTTCACTCACTCACGTGGCGAATGAATTACACCAGCTTATCGCCTTCAACGTAAGCATCAATAACGCCGTTAACATATGCTGTAGGTATTATAAATGAAATATTTAAATGGTCAAAATACATGATTGTGTTTGCTGATCGCCTGTTTACAACTTCATTCTGTATTTCATGGTCTATAAATCTACAGATCCATTGCACTATGTTTGCCGTTGCTGTCACTTTCCTCTAATTCACCATTGTGTTTTTATATAACGTGTACGGCATAGCAGCGATAGCAGTTTTGCTGTTGGTGCTGCAACAGGGTCTTGTTGGAGATCCCCTCCCATCTTCTATGGTATCCTGAATTTTTTCGCCGATTTCACTTCAATTTTATCCATCTTGTTTACTTTTCCCTGCTAGATCTCATGCGGCAATTTGATTGGCTGCCTTGATCTGAGTAACCTAGTACAGATAGTCTGGCGCATGCCTGACCCACTTTCTGCTATTACTCAGATTGAGGCAGCCAACCAAAAAAAAAAAAATTTTGGCAAGTTGTCCTTTTTTGACAAATTCCAGTACATTCAACCAAAAAATAACTCGTCCAGTCCTCCTGCCCCTAAAAAAATCCCCTCTAGGCCTAGTTTCACCTCTTTTTTCTCTTCATTTTATCCTCTGATCATTCTAAAAATAGCCTATATTTAGAATGGGGAAAAAACCCATGGATCATGGATGTAATGTGCGATTTCATTGTCGATTGCCTCTCAGTATGACAAAATATCGTCTATCGGAGGAAAAATCGAAGAGAAGAAGAGGTGAAACCAGGGCTAAAGGGGATTTTTTCAGGGGCAGGAGGACTGGGCGAGTTATTTTTAGGTTGAATGTACTGGAATTTGTCAAAAAAGGACGACTTGCCGAAATTTTCTCGCACCGAAATTCTCAAGTTTTGCCTATGCATAGCAGTCAGACCAAAGACGAAAAAACAGATAACACTGTCGTAGGTCTGCAAATCAGACTAGTCATTTGAGCACACTTTTGGTCTCCTTTGGCAACTCTGGTACAAATTTAGGCCACAATTAAAAAATTGTTTGTTTCCCCTCCCCCCGGGTCTGTTTTTTCCAAGTGACCCGGCAGGCGGGTACTTATTTTTTTTTATTTTTTATTTTTTTGCTGCCAGAACTACATGTACCTGTATCAAATATGTTTAAAGTCGTTTGAATCCAAATTGCACATTACTGGACTCCTTACAGCTGCACAGTCACACTCTGTGTTTCTAATTGATATGATAAAGACTAAGAGCTGGCAGCCAGTGATTTCTCACCTCTTACTTCGGGAAAAATCGCCGCCTGCTTTCCGTAAAACGTAGGGTAATCAAAGATTACATTGCTCACCATTGCAGGTTTTTGTCAAAAATCAAATAACTTCCAAAATACAAAAAGTATTGTCATAAGGATTCTATGCATCTAATGTTATAGTCTCATCCGTTAGAGAGCTAAAGATACAGCCAAAGTATGAGTAATTGAATAGTTAATGGTTAAGGTCAAAGTGCAAGGTCAACGTCACTGGGTCAAAGGTCATGGTCTCAAATGAAAGGTCCCATCAGAAGAAATCTACACCTGAAATATAAAAGCCCTACCCCTTATAGTTCAAAAGATATAGCCCAGGTTAAAGTTTTTGAAAAGTAGAACAAAGTCCAAGGTCAAGAGTTCATGATCTCAAATGAAAGATAACATCATAAAATATCTACTAGTGAAATATGAAAGCCCTACCTCTTATGGTTGAAGAAATATAGCACACTTTACGGTTTTTGAAAAGTAGGTCAAAGTCCAAGGTCAAGGTCACTAGGTCAAAGATCATGGTTTCAAATGAAAGGTCTCGTCACAAGGTATCTACATGTGAAATATGAAAGCCCTACCCCTTATGGTTATAGAGATATAGCCCAGGTTAAAGCTTTTTCTACAGACGACGCCAAGGGTATGGCATTAGCTCTTCGGACTTTCGTCCCGGCGAGCTCAAAATATCCGTTGTGTCTCAATTTCTATCGCTGGTTAAGTATGAAATGTTTATTAATTACATTGTCCTGCAAAACCTATTCTATATAAACAAAATTGTCCCAAGATACTCGATAAATATTTCCGCAACAGGTGCATCAAGTGTTTCAGCGCGGCGTAATGGGTCATTTTACGGCAACGTCAAATCTGCAAGAATAAGCCTTTTCCAGTGCATGATAAAGATGAAATAAGTTTGTATACCTTTCTTTCTCGATCTGTTTATTGTGTGTAAACAGCGTAAGTGAAAGATAATTATAAGAACACATCAAAAATTCATTGTAATATTGAGTCTATTGATAATGACATTCACGATGCAAAAAGTTAGCACGGACCGCCGACAACCGCTAGAGAAATGTAGGTCAATCATAATAATCGAGTACTTTGATCAGGTAGTAGTTTTCTTATTCACTCGATTTTATGCATTTAGATATTGTCTGAATTTTGGCCCACTCAGCGGATCCTTCCAAATAAGCGATGGGTCTTCATAGCGTTCAAACGCCCATCCGTGAAACGAGATTTCGTAAGTTGAGGAACTAGATTGGACACATGCGTATACATGTAAAGATGGGAGCCCACAATACCTGTTGCACTCGCAGAATTCGAAATAGGCACATGCTTGTTTGAAATTTTACATCCATAGACCGAGCGCTCGTCTACCATGACTTACGACTGAACATGCTCAGTGTTCTCAAAAAGTTTGAGAGGATATTTACTCTAGACATGATAGAGAGACATAATTATCGATGTACCAATAATACGTAAACTGACGGTTCAAAGCCAACGGGAATGGGGGGGACGGGGGGTTTACAGCAAGATTTCTTATAATAATGCAAGAATGAGAAAGCTATTGAGTTGATTTAATATTCTATTTGGATACAATATTGTAACTTTGAAACTGAAAATGGACATAGCCGTGATTCGATTTCTGAAAAAAAAAAAAAAATCTGACTTTTTGGCTATAAAAAAATCTGACTCGGCGGTGTTTTTCCTGACCCGGCCGGGGCGAGGGGAAACAAACAATTTTTTAATTATGGCCACCCTTTTGCTAAAGATATTTGCCTAAATTTGCCATTCAGACCACTGTCACATCCCGATTATTTATGATCTACTGTCTGCGTGGCTCACTTCGGAAACTGGATAAATGCGATTTTTACTATTTCATCATGCAAACCTTTAAATAAAATTGAAACCATTCAGTAGATCTCGCTTTTATCATAAATCATAAATTTTGGTAGAAGTTAAATGAGAATTAGTGCACGCAATCAAAATTAATAGACAAAACAAATTTTAGATAGGCAATTTCCAATGATAATTTTTCCTGTGACGCTCTCCATAGGCTCAATGTTAAACTCAGCAATGTCATGCTGAAATTTAACATTGAAACGTCCCATCTAAAATTTATATTGTCTGTATAATTTGATTGCATAAACCCTCAACCATGTAACATATACCAAAATTTATGACTAAGCGAGATCTATTCAGTGATATACATCTTATCTTAATTTTTGCATGACAAAGTTATCAAAATCGCGTTTATCCACTTTCCGAAGTGAGCCGTGCGGACAGTAGTGAGTAGACGACTTGCAGAGATGCATTGTGCAGAGTTCTCAGGGATTTTTTTTGCCCCTTTTTGGGGCCGTTATTCAGCCCCATTCCCAATGAAAAATAGTATCCTTTTAATCCCAATTGTGGGTCTAAAATTTCCCAATCACATATAGATGGAATTATCACCGAAATTAGTGACATTACTGGTTCAAAAGTAGCAAATTTATGAATCATTTGCCATATTATTTTAAGCACAAGAAATTAAATCATATCTAAAAGAAAATTATTTGATTAAACATTCAATTCTGATCTTTTGATTGTATAAACTGTCTTTTTACTTATATAAGTACTTCCCAAAATATTCCCAAATGTCGTTAATTTTCCCAATTGCACGGGCCCCGACCCCATTACCAAATTACTGAAAAAAATCACTGGTTCTTGAAATCTTCCAATGATTTGTCGGACATGTGAGAAATTTCATCGGTCCAAATAGAACATGATTTTTTATCGAACCAAACAATTTTCTATGGGCAAAACCGATACATTTCATGGACTCTGGATGTGACTGTTCATGTAGTCAGCTGGTCAGAGGAAATTCTAAAGAACAAAAGCACAAAGAGTAAAAAAGAATTAAAAGACTAAATCTTCTTCTCCGTACATTCGAGCTTGTTCATCAAACACCAAAAATTTCTTTGTTTGTCTGTTCTTTTTTGATTTTCGTTTCTTCGTTTCGCTCATCGTGAACCAGGGCGTTGATAAAATGGTACCTCAAAACGGTCAAAATTTTCCGGATTAAATCGCAGCAACGCGGAGTAAAAAACCTCAAGTTTTGAAAAATGAAATTATAGGCATCATTTTGGATCGATGTGATTACAGCTTCCCCTTCCCTAACAGTGGCGGATCATGCGCCCCCTTTGCCGGGGGGTCAAGGGGCGAATTTTGCCCATTTTTACTGAAAATGGGCCAAAATATACCTGTTTTTGGAAAATTTTGGGTCAGTGCCGGGGGGCGGACGCCCCCTCCGCACCCCCCTAAATCCGCCACTGCCTAAAAACTCTCAAAATTACTTGTGCAAAATGACACCGCCGTGAGATCATAATGTGACAGAGAGGTGCAGAATTTAGCTGTTTATTATTATATCAATCGATGTCAACTTCTTTTTTCTCAATATTTGATACTCCTCATAATTGTTCTAGCTTTGTAAACCAATTCAATCAAATCCGAAACCAGCCGCCTTCTTTCCTCCCCGAAGACATTGATTGTATAATGTCTTGAAATGTTCCTTCCTGGATTACATTTTTCACACTGTATCGGTGTATTTTACCATATGAATAAACGTTACGAGGGATAAACATCCAGGCGACGAAACGTCAATAATTATTTTTATTTCAAACAATTCTGTATCATGCACAGGAAGCACATCTGGACTTTAGTATGTCCCTAATGATGATACTCTTCTGCGAAGGATCCAGCAAAGCGATTGTAAGAATTACAGATCATGTATACATGTGTTGAGTGAGTATTATGTTTTTTTATTTCATAATTACTATTTCTCCATTTTTTTGTTGTTGTTGTTGGGGGGGGGGGGGGTGTCTTGTTTTATTTGTTTTTGCTTGTTTTCTTTGGGATGGGGGCCGGTGGGGGAGGGGAGAAGATGCCATTTTAGAAACCATATGGTATCAGTCGCCCCGTCTTTACATCATTTTGCTTTGGTGCGTCCCTGGTACATAAAATGTGTGGTCCATGCTGCAAATTTGTCTGTTCTTAAATGTGAAGACGTTTAACATACATGTACTAGCACATCGAAAGTTTTAGAATGTCATAATTGTCTTGAGATTACTTTCTTTGAAAAAAAATCCATGTTTTAAGAAAAATATCTTAATCTTAATACGTATTTGTATTGTGGAAACAATTACTTAATCTTAATGCGTATTGTAGAAACAATTATCTTAATCTTAATATGCGTATTGTGGAAACAATAACTTAATCTGAATGCGTATCGTGGAAACAATATCTTAATCTTAATGCGTATTGTGGAAACAATAACTTAATCTAATGCGTATTGTGGAAACAATAACTTAATCTTAATGCGTATTGTGGAAACAATAACTTAATATTAATGCGTATTGTGGAAACAATTACTTAAATTAATCTTAATGCGTATTTTGGAAACAATATCTTTATCTCAATGCGTATTGTGGAAACAAAATCTCAATCTTAATGCGTATTATGGAAAGAATGACTTAATCTTAAAGCGTATTCTGTAAACAATTACTTAATCTTAATGCGTATTGTGGAAACACAATCTTAATCGTAATGCGTATTGTGGAAAGAATTACTCAAGTTGTTTGTGCAGGCATGGACGGTTTGAAAGAAAGGAAGCCGCCGTCAAAGGAAAGGGCTCCTCGGATGTTACATGTATATTTAGAATGTCAACAAATACTAGTATACTTTGTTCATAATTGTTCGGCCGGAAAGAATGTGAAAATGACAAAACAATCCACCCTTCTTTGTATTTTGACAAAAGATGTGAAGCAACTCTTCTGACAGGGAGCAACCCTATAGACATAAATAGAATTAGAATTCGGTGCACCAATTATAATAATTGATGGTGATTTATCATCAGTGGAACTTCAAGCATAAAATGATTCATTAGCAACTTTCTTGAATTGAGATTGCATTATGTTAACTAGCAACATTCTATGACCCCCCCCCCCAAAAAAAAATACAAACAAATAACAACAATAAAAAGGAAAACAATGAAACAAACAAATCCAATTATAAATGCAAAAAAAAAAAAACAACCCACCCACCCACCTTCCTCAAAAAATAATAATGATAAGACGAAAGTCTCTGTCTAATTCACAAGAGCGATTATCTTTTTTTGCGGAGATAACGTGTCCATTACAGACTTTTATCGTTGAAATCAGCAATATGTATTACAGCTCAATTTAATTAGGGTATAAAGTTTCAGTGTATGAACTGCAACCACTCAAAGGCAAGTTTCTGCAGACACGAATAAATCTCCGAGACATTCTGAAATTCAAAATGCTTATATTGTTACATGTAATACATGTCCTTTACATGGAACCAAAATGTCAAAATTATCATGGACTCTTGTGAGGAATATGCAAGACGTTGGGCAAAGAAAGAGGATGTACAGCTCGACACCCTTTCCGAATGGATAAAATCAATCAGATGGTTATTTTTATCTAGAATTAACCGATTAAAATCAACTGTGATCACCAGATTCGTGTCTATATTTAAAGACCCTGATGTTATCAAAGAGCTTACCTACCTTCAAGAACATTATGTCATCACACCAGCGGACAAAGCCTCAAATAATTACACATTTACTTGCAAAAAGTACTATTTCGACAGTCTAGTTAAAGAGTTGGGTTTAAATTCGACACCTGGAAATCCCACTTACACCCCAACAAACCTTTCTGCCTCTGAAATAATAGATAACCACAAATCAGCTCTTGCTTCCTTTGGCTTCGACACTACCAATTTAGATTTAGATTTACCATACTTATACTGCATACCTAAAATGCATAAGAATCCGTACAAACAACGTTTCATCGCTGGTTACTCAAAATGTTCTACCAAATCTGTATCAATCTTACTCACCAAAGATTTATCTGAAATCAAATCTGGGCTTCAAAAATATTGTTCGACAGTATATTCTCGCAGTGGTATCAACCAAAAATTATAAGAAATGCGTTTACAAGTAAGAACGGTAATCGCAAATACAAATTTATTGTTGTAAACTATGACAAAACCTACTTTGTAAAAGAAAAGTCCGATTCTGAAAATAAGTACAATGAAACAAATATTATTCAGATGTTAAACTTTCTGATCGACAACATTTTTGTGGTGTTTGGAGGAAAGGTCTTCCAGCAAATTGTCGGAATTCCAATGGGGACCGATTGTGCCCCACTCCTTGCCGACATTTTCCTTTACTCGTACGAAGCTGAATTCATTCAATCTTTGGTCTCTGAAGGGAAAAGATACTTAGCTTCTGACTTCAACTTCACTTACAGATACATAGACGATGTGTTGTCCATCAATAATCCAAAATTCGCGGATTACCTGAGCAGTATCTATCCTTCGGAGCTTGAAGTCAAAGAAACTACAGAGACAAATAATTCAGCATCCTATTTGGACATAATGTTGTCCTACGACACTGATGGTCACATGAACACCTCACTCTATGACAAACGTGACGACTTCAATTTCAGCATTACAAACTTTCCTTTTCTGAGTAGCAACATCCCTTCATCGCCTGCTTATGGCGTGTTCATATCTCAGTTGATACGCTATTCCAGAGCAAGTACCAAATATACGGATTTTGTTCTGAGAGCTAGGCGTCTTTCAGATAAGCTTCTCAGTCAGGGATATGTTTGTGACCGACTATAACATCGTCACTGAGGAAGTTCTACGGTCGATATGGGGAACTCGTCATACACTATGATGTCCCACTTTCCAGAATGGTGGATGATATTAATTAGGAATGATGTATTGGTATTAATTACTTTTATTAAATATGTATGATATTTTAAAACCACAGAGAAGAGAATACTGCAAATTGGTTTTCACTTTAAAGCATTTCTTACAAATTAGGAATGATGTATTGGTATTAATGACTTTTATTAAATATGTATGATATTTTAAAACCACAGAGAAGAGAATACTGCAAATTGGGTTTCACTTTAAAGCATTTCTTCCATTTGAAAATATTCATTAGATATGAAATCTTAAAAAAAGAATTGGGGTCACTGTTTTGTGCTGTAAACAAGGTCACTATTATAGTGAACCATCCAACCAAAGATTGTACTCTATATCTTCCAAAATGGAAGTAACCGGATGTGACAGTTCTACCGAATTGAAGCGACGGGTGTTGCATGCAAGCAGGAGATGCTTACTCTTCCTGGGCACCTGGTCTCACTCTCATATCGGAAGTTCGCTTCTTTTCATATGGTGGAAGTTTTTGTTTGTTTGCTTTGGTTTCTGTTTTATCCTGATTTTGTATGCCTTCGGTTTCTGATTTTCTGGGTTATCGATTTTGTGCTGTAAACAGAGATATGGTTATTATCCATATTTGTCATCCATACAGACGGTTCACGAACATACAAATTAGGAATGATGTATTGGTATTAATGACTTTTATTAAATATGTATGATATTTTAAAACCACAGAGAAGAGAATACTGCAAATTGGTTTTCACTTTAAAGCATTTCTTCCATTTAAAAATATTCATTAGATATGAAATCTTAAAAAAAGAATTGCAGAAAGAATAACAGAGAAGAAAATTTCAGAGTTAAATAAAGGCGCCGATATATGTTTTCCAATATTGTGTTTGTAAAATTTGCCATAGAAATAATACTGCAAGTATCGTGATGGTAGTAGAGAAAACTTAACTTATTGGCTAGATAATCATACTAAGTAGCACGTTTCGTGATGTGTCCAGGAAACTTAACACAAAGACATGGACATTTTAATCACTATAATAGTGACCCCAAGGGATTTTTGTTAAAACCTTTAATTCCCCGGGAAAACGATCATCCAACGCCCGACTTGTTCCTTTTTATTATTACACGATTTTAAAACTAGTTTTCTTACCAACTTCAAATATCACGATTTCACATAATTTATTAAGCATAATAAAAATAAATAAAAATCCAACAAGCTTGAAGAAGGTAGCCTTGTTGATCAAAGGGATTTCAGTAGATTGAGATATTTCTTCCAGAGGGAAGGGATGATACAAATAATAACATAAACACTCGATTACACCTAGCAGAGGATGGTTTTAAAGAACTAAACCATTTTCGTTCTATTTTTTCTTTGTTTATTTTTTAAAGATTCATCCTTTGCTAAGAAAAGTTTGAAAACTTCCAGAGAACGATACGTTCATATAAGTCTTGACAGAATATACATCCCCTCTTTTCATTAGTTTCGTTTCAGCTGTAGCACAACATCTAAAAAAATGTGTTCAAGGAGCGATACATTTTCATATAATACGATAGTACTTTATCTAGTCACAGATTACTAACAAAACATCTTCTTAAATACTCTCATTCTTCAGAAGCATGTTCATAGGTTATCATATTTCTTACACAAGTATCAAGTATATATAAACAGTATGTCAGGATGGAAACACGTAAGCGCTAAATTGATATATTTTAAGTATCTGTTTGACAGAGGAAATAAAAAGTAAAGAAGCTAAGGAGTTCTAACTTTCAAGGCATGGCCTTGTAAGGAATAGAAGTCAGGCAAAACTCTCTTGGAAGAGGACTAACAATGGATTAAAGAACACAAAAGTTAGTGATCGTACGTAGATATAGAACAATTTATTTTCACTTTTATATTTTTGCTAGTCAACGGAAGGTAAGGATAATAAAAAAGATTCCATTGCCAGGTAGCAAGTCATAGTTTTGTCGAAATATTAGGCTAACGACGCACTCAAGTAGTAGTTAACATGTGTCCATTAAATACTTTTATCGTTGAAATAAGCAATATTTATCAACAGCAAATTATATAACATAAAAGCGAAAGTTTGAAAGTACAATGTATATTACAGCTCAAGTTTCAGTGTATGAACTGCAACCACTCAAAGACAAGTAATCTGCAGACACGAATAAATCTCCGAGACATTCTGAAAATCCTTTTATAGTGTTAATATCCATATAATAGACGGGTGAACTTACAAATTTAAAATGAGGTTATGGTATTTATGACTTTTTATTAAATATGTATGATATTTTAAAACCACAGAGAAAAGAACACTGCTTGGTTTCACTTGAAAGCAATTCTTCCATTTAAAAATATTCCTTAAATATGAAATCTTAATCAAACTTTGCACAAAGAATAACAGAGAAGAAAATTTCAGAATTAAAAAAAGGCGCCGATATGTTTTCCAATATTGTGTTTGTAAGATTTGCCATAGAAATAATACTGCAAGTATCGTGATGGTAGTAGAGAAAACTTAAGTTATTTGCTAGATAATCATACTAAGTAGCACGTTCTGTGATGTGTCCAGGAAACTTAACACAAAGACATGGGCATTTCAATCACTATAATAGTGACCCCAAGAGATTTTTGTTAAAACCTTCAATTCCCTGAGAAACGGACTTGTTCTTTTTTATAATTACACGATTAATTTTAAAACTAGTTTTCTTACCAACTTCAAATATCACGATTTTACATAATTTATTAAGCATAATAAAAAAATCCAACACGATTGAAGAAGGTATAGCCTTGTTGATCAAAGGGATTTCAGTAGATTGAAATATTTCTTCCAGAGGGAAGGGGTGATACAAATAATAACGCAAACACTCGATTACACCTAGCGGAGGATGGTTTTAAAGATCTGATCATTTTCGTTCTATTTTTTCTTTGTTTATTTTTTAAAGATTCATCCTTTGCTAAGAAAAGTTTGAAAACTTCCAGAGAACGATAGTTCATATAATATAAGTCTTGACAGAATATACATCCCCTCTTTTCATTAGTTTCGTTTCAGCTGTAACACGACATCTAAAAAAATGTGTTCAAGGAGCGATACATTTTCATATAATACGATAGTACTTTATCTAGTCACAGATTACTAACATAACATCTTCTTAAATACTCTCATTCTTCAGAAGCTTGTTGATAGGTTATCATATTTCTTACACAAGTATCAAGTATATATAAAAACAGTATGTCAGGATGGAAACACCTAAGTGCTAAATTGATATATTTTAAGTATCTGTTTGACAGAGGAAATAAAAAAAAAGAAGCTAAGGACTAAAAACTTTCAAGGCATGGCCTTGTAAGGAATAGAAGTCAGGCAAAACTCTCTTGTAAAGGACCAGCAATGGATCAAAGAACACAAAAGATAGTGATCGTACGTAGATCTAGAACAATTTATTTTCACTTTTGTATTTTTGCTATACAACGGAAGGTAAGGACAATAAAAAAGATTCCATTGCCAGCTAGAAAGTCACAGTTTTCTCGAAATATTAGGCTAACGACGTACTCAAGTAGTAGTTAACGTGTGTCCATTAAATACTTTTATCGTTGAAATAAGCAATATTTATCAACAGCAAATTATATAACATAAAAGTGAAAGTTTGAAAGTACAATGTATATTACAGCTCAAGTTTCAGTGTATGAACTGCAACCACTCAAAGACAAGTAATCTGCAGACACGAATAAATCTCCGAGACATTCTGAAAATCCTTTTATAGTGTTAATATCCATATAATAGACGGGTGATCTTACAAATTTAAAATGAGATTATGGTATTTATGACTTTTTATTAAATATGTATGATATTTTAAAACCGCAGAGAAAAGAATACTGCTTGGTTTCACTTGAAAGCAATTCTTACATTTAAAAATATTCCTTAAATATGAAATCTTAATCAAACTTTGCACAAAGAATAACAGAGAAGAAAATTTCAGAATTAAAAACAAGGCGCTGATATATGTTTTCCAATATTGTGTTTGTTAAATTTGCCATGGAAATAATACCTCAAGTATCGTGATGGTAGTAGACTACGTATTGGCTACATAATCATACTAAGTAGCACGTTTCGTGATGTGTCCAGGAAATTTAACACAAAGCCATGGGCAATTCAATCGCTATAGTGACCTCAAGGGATTTTTGTTAAAACCTTTAATTCCCTGAGAAAACGGACTTGTTTCTTTTTATAATTACACGATTAATTTCAAAACTAGTTTTCTTACCAACTTCAAATATCACGATTTTAATAATTTATTAAGCATAAAAAAAACCAACAAGCTTGAAGAAGGTAGCCTTGTTGATCAAAGGGATTTCTTTAGATTGAAATATTTCTTCCAGAGAGAAGGGATGATACAAATAATAACATAAACACTCGATTACACCTTGCAGAGGATGGTTTTAAAGAACTAAATCATTTTCGTTTTATTTTTTCTTTGTTTATTTTTCAAAGATTTATCCTTTGCTAAGAAAAGTTTGAAAATTACTAGTATTGTTCTCCCAGAGAACGATAGTAATAGTTCATATTATATAAGTCTTGACAGAATATACATCCCCTCTTTTCATAAGTTTTGTTTCAGCTGTAACACGACATCTAAAAAAATGTGTTCAAGGAGCGATACATTTTCATATAATACGATAGTACTTTATCTAGTCACAGATTACTAACAAAACATCTTCTTAAATACTCTCATTCTTCAGAAGCATGTTGATAGGTTATCATATTTCTTACACAAGTATCAAGTATATAAAAACAGTATGTCAGGATGGAAACACGTAAGCGCTAAATTGATATATTTTAAGTATCTGTTTGACAGAGGAAATAAAAAAAAGAAGCTAAGGACTTAAAACTTTCAAGGCATGGCCTTGTAAGGAATAGAAGTCAGGCAAAACTCTCTTGGTAGAGGACTAACAATAGATTAAAGAACACAAAAGATAGTGATCGTACGTAGATCTAGAACAATTTATTTTCACTTTTGTATTTTCGCTATACAACGGAAGGTAAGGATAATAAAAAAGATTCCATTGCCAGGTAGCAAGTCACAGTTTTGTAGAAATATTAGGCTAACGACGTACTCAAGTAGTAGTTAACGTGTGTCCATTAAATACTTTATCGTTGAAATAAGCAATATTTATTAACAGCAAATTATATAACATAAAAGCGAAAGTTTGAAAGTACAATGTATATTACAGCTCAAGTTTCAGTGTATGAACTGCAACCACTCAAAGACAAGTAATCTGCAGACACGAATAAATCTCCGAGACATTCTGAAAATCCTTTTATAGTGTTAATATCCATATAATAGACGGGTGAACTTACAAATTTTAAATGAGGTTATGGTATTTATGACTTTTTATTAAATATGTATGATATTTTAAAACCGCAGAGAAAAGAATACTGCTTGGTTTCACTTGAAAGCAATTCCTCCATTTAAAAATATTCCTTAAATATGAAATCTAATCAAAATTTGCACAAAGATTAACAGAGAAGAAAATTTCAGAATTAAAAACAAGGCGCCGATATATGTTTTCCAATATTGTGTTTGTAAAATTTGCCATGGAAATAATACTGCAAGTATCGTGATGGTAGCAGAGTTCGTATTGGCTACATAATCATACTAAGTAGCACGTTTCGTGATGTGTCCAGGAAACTTAACACAAAGCCATGGGCAATTCAATCGCTATAGTGACCTCAAGGGATTTTTGTGAAAACCTTTAATTCCCCGGGAAAACAGACTTGTTCCTTTTTATAATTACACGATTAATTTTAAGACTAGTTTTCTTACCAACTTCAAATATCACGATTTTAATAATTTATTAAGCATAAAAAAAACAAACAAGCTTGAAGAAGGTAGCCTTGTTGATCAAAGGGATTTCTTTAGATTGAAATATTTCTTCCAGAGAGAAGGGATGATACAAATAATAACATAAACACTCGATTACACCTTGCAGAGGATGGTTTTAAAGAACTAAATCATTTCCGTTCTATTTTTTCTTTGTTTATTTTTCAAAGATTTATCCTTTGCTAAGAAAAGTTTGAAAATTCCATATTTGTCATTGTTCTTCAAGAGAACGATAGTTCATATAATATCAATCTTGACAGAATATACATCCCCTCTTTTCATTAGTTTCGTTTAAGCTGTAACACGACATCTAAAACCATGTGTTCAAGGAGCAATACATTTTTTTCATATAATACGTTAGTACTTTATCCAGTCACAGATTACTAACATAACATCTTCTTTTAAAAATACTCTCATTCTTCAGAAGCTTGTTGATAGGTTATCATATTTCTTACACAAGTATCAAGTATATATAAAAAGATTGTCAGGATGGAAACACGTAAGCGCTAAATTGATATATTTTAAGTATCTGTTTGACAGAGGAAATAAAAAAAAGAAGCTAAGGACTTAAAACTTTCAAGGCATGGCCTTGTAAGGAATAGAAGTCAGGCAAAACTCTCTTGTAAAGGACCAGCAATGGATTAATGAACACAAAAGATAGTGATCGTACGTAGATCTAGAACAATTTATTTTCACTTTTGTATTTTTGCTATACAACGGAAGGTAAGGATAATAAAAAAGATTTCATTGCCAGGTAGCAAGTCACAGTTTTGTCGAAATATTAGGCTAACGACGTACTCAAGTAGTAGTTAACGTGTGTCCAGTAAATACTTTTATCGTTGAAATAAGCAATATTTATTAACAGCAAATTATATAACATAAAAGCGAAAGTTTGAAAGTACAATGTATATTACAGCTCAAGTTTCAGTGTATGAACTGCAACCACTCAAAGACAAGTAATCTGCAGACACGAATAAATCTCCGAGACATTCTGAAAATCCTTTTATAGTGTTAATATCCATATAATAGACGGGTGAACTTACAAATTTAAAATGAGGTTATGGTATTTATGACTTTTTATTAAATATGTATGGTATTTTAAAACCACAGAGAAAAGAATACTGCTTGGTTTCACTTGAAAGCAATTCTTCCATTTAAAAATATTCCTTAAATATGAAATCTAATCAAAATTTGCAAAAAGAATAACAGAGAAGAAAATTTCAGAATTAAAAAAAGGCGCCGATATGTTTTCCAATATTGTGTTTGTAAGATTTGCCATAGAAATAATACTGCAAGTATCGTGATGGTAGTAGAGAAAACTTAAGTTATTGGCTAGATAATCATACTAAGTAGCACGTTCCGTGATGTGTCCAGGAAACTTAACACACAGACATGGGCATTTCAATCACTATAATAGTGACCCCAAGAGATTTTTGTTAAAACCTTTAATTCCCTGAGAAACGGACTTGTTCCTCTTTATAATTACACGATTAATTTTAAAACTAGTTTTCTTACCAACTTCAAATATCACGATTTTACATAATTTATTAAGCATAATAAAAAAATCCAACAAGCTTGAAGAAGGTATAGCCTTGTTGATCAAAGGGATTTCAGTAGATTGAAATATTTCTTCCAGAGGGAAGGGGTGATACAAATAATAACGCAAACACTCGATTACACCTAGCGGAGGATGGTTTTAAAGATCTAATCATTTTCGTTCTATTTTTTCCTTGTTTTTTTTAAAGATTCATCCTTTGCTAAGAAAAGTTTGAAAACTTCCAGAGAACGATAGTTCATATCATATAAGTCTTGACAGAATATACATCCCCTCTTTTCATTAGTTTCGTTTCAGCTGTAGCACAACATCTAAAAACATGTGTTCAAGGAGCAATACATTTTTTCATATAATACGATAGTACTTTATCTAGTCACAGATTACTAACGAAAACATCTTCTTAAATACTCTTATTCTTCAGAAGCATGTTGATAGGTTATCATATTTCTTACACAAGTATCAAGTATATATAAAAAGATTGTCAGGATGGAAACACGAAAGCGCTAAATTGATATATTTTAAGTATCTGTTTGACAGAGGAAATAAAAAGTAAAGAAGCTAAGGAGTTCTAACTTTCAAGGCATGGCCTTGTAAGGAATAGAAGACAGACAGAACTCTCTTGGTAGAGGACTAACAATGGATTAAAGAACACAAAAGATAGTGATCGTTCGTAGATCTAGAACAATTTATTTTCACTTTTGTATTTTTGCTATACAACGGAAGGTAAGGATAATAAAAAAGTTTCCATTTGCAGGTAGAAATTTTAAAGTCACAATTTTGTCGAAAAATTTGTCGTTAACATATGGATCTTCTGTTAGGACATGGACGGAATGAAGAAAAAGGTAGCCGTCAAAGGAGAGGGCTCATCGGATGTTATTGACAATATATGTATATTACTTTAGGTGATCGACAAATACATTATTGTTCTTTATGGTCTACTTTATGAAATTGTATAAACAAACTACCCAGTTTTACTGTAAATTAATTCTTTAATCTCCTTTGTCACATACTAGCATATTCATTGACAAAAGAAGTGCCCAAAGAGCAACCCTCTGGACATAAAACATAAGAATAAAGTTCACCAGAATGTATGTATTGGGTAATGAACACTCATCAGTTGAAATTCAAGCTAGATAAAATTATTAATGGAAGCCAAAGTAATTTAGCAGCGCCTTCTTGAATAATCATACTGTAGAGACTCCAAATTTTGTGTAATTAGTTTTGAACAGAAAAGAATCTTAACTAGCTATCCCGGTTCTGTTTATTTGACACGAATAAAAGAAGAAAAAGAAGAAAATAATAAACAAAAATAAATAAATGAATAAAAAAAATTAATAATAAAGAAGTAACCCCCCCCCCCCAAAAAATCCTCGATTGTCGAAGTCCTATGCAGTGTCTAAGACGAGTGTTGTGGCAAAAATCTGTTTAGCTCATTAAATTGATGCTCTTTCTTGTGTCCAGATCTATACAGACTTTTATTGTTGGGTTTGCTATCGGCTTAAAAATACCTTAACTTTGTTGAAACAACAAATTATATAACATAAAAGCGAAAGTCCACATGGAAATTACAGTGCATGAGCTACTACCACTAAAATATTCTTCCAAATGATTTTATACGACAAATAATCTATCTGCTAGACATTCTGAAAATGCTTTTAAATGTCAAATATCCATTATTGAGAGGATGAACGTATTTGGATGTCAATGACAAATATGGATAATGACCATATCCCTGTATACAGCACAAAATCGATAATTCAGAAAATCAGAAACCGAAGGCATACAAAATCAGGATAAAGCAGGAACCAAAGCTAACAAACAAAAATATCCACCACATGAAAAGAAGCGAACTCCCGATATGGGATTTAGACCAGGTGCCCAGGAAGAGTAAGCATCTCCTGCTTGCATGCGACATCCGCCGCTTCAATTCGGAAGAACTGTCACATCCGGTTACTTCCATTTCGGAAGACATAAAGTAAAATCTTTGGTTGGATGGTTCACATGCTCTCTGACAGAATATCATCCACCATTCTGGAGAGTGGGACATCATAGTGTATGACGAGTTCCCCATATCGACCGTAGAACTTCCTCAGTGACGATGTTAGTCGGTCACAAACATATTCCTGACTGAGAAGCTTATATAAAAGACGCCTAGCTCTCAGAACAAAATCCATGTATTTGGTACTTGCTCTGGCATAGCGTATCAACTGAGATATAAACACGCCATAAGCAGGCGATGAAGGGATGTTGCTACTCAGAAAAGGAAAGTTTGTAATGCTGAAATTGAAGTCGTCATGTTTGTCATAGAGTGAGGTGTTCATGTGTGTAGTCTTTTGTGTTTGATGTTTACATGTCGTGTGTCTCTTTTCCGTCTCGTGCTGTACTCGTCTTTTGTGTTTTTGTATCGGGTGTTTTGGTGTTTTACTGTTGATGCTGCAACGGGGTCTTGTTGGAGATCTCCTCCCTTCTTTTCATGTGACCATCAGTGTCGTGGGACAACATTATGTACAAATAGGATGCTGAATTATTTGCCTCTGTAGTTTCTTTGACTTCAAGCTCCGAAGGATAGATACTACTCAGGTAATCCGCGAAATTTAGATTATTGATGGACAACACATCGTCTATGTATCTGTAAGTGAAGTTGAAGTCAGAATGCAATTACCAGTTACCTAGGCGGTTTTCAAGACTTTAATGCCCTTAGCTAACGATCATCCATCGTCCGATTTATTCCATCTTATAACACGATTCGACTCTTTTTCTCGCCACCCTTCTGTCGCACCATCAATTGTCACGAACAATTTTAAGTATAGTTTGAAAAAAAAGGTGGTAGCCTGATGCTATCTATATGTTTTAAAGATATTTCCCTCGCAAGACAATTTTGAAAATAGTAATTCTTCAGGAGAACGGTAATTCATATTAGTCGCGACTGGGTGCATCGCCACTTTTCATTAGCTTCGCTCTCTAAATTGATATATAAAATTTTGTGATCAAGGAGCGACTCGTTAATCGTATGATACGGTAGTACTTTGTTACCATGCAGATTTCTCACGGAAAAACTTCTCCTTAAACATGATAAATACTCGCATTCTGCTTTTAAGGAGCATCTTCACCAGTTATCGTATTTCTTACACTGTATCAAATCACACTTATGCATAAAGTTTGTCTGGATGGAAGTATGTAAGCGTTGGATTAATCTGATTTAAATATCTAATTGACAAAGGAAATAAAAGAAAAAAGAAACTGAGGAGTATCCAAGTGCGTAATCTTGCGTCCTTTATCGTAAGATCATGACGTGAACTTATAGGGAAAAGAAGTCAGTCAAAATTTCTTGGAAATACTCACGATGGAATAAAGAAAGCAAAACATTTTGTTGCACGGTCTACCTTGTAGACGGTAATTAACACCTTTCCAGACAGTGCAATATTTTTCATTGTGAAACAATGATTGAATTAATGATTGAACTAATCACTGAAGGATCAACTGAGCCGTTAACTGTCCTAAACTGACCTGACGTCCATAGCCTCCCGTTTTGAAAATACAATAATACAACAACAACAACAACAACAAAGACAGAATGTTCGCCTTAGCATCTCTAAAATGGCATTTCATAATAGGAATTAAGAAAAAAATCCCGCGATTTACAGGTTGAACTACTTTTTTCAATGTCACGGGCGTATCTAGATCCCCCCCATAACGTTGATTCAGTCCGTTAGGGAAAGGGGTCCAGCCAATGATTTTTAGAGAAAATACATTAAAACGGGAAATGTTGTGGGTTTTTTTTTTACAAATTCCAGGGGGAGATTCCTGACTCCTAGCCCGCTCTAGATAGATCCGCTTTTTGTAAAATATTCATAGGATCAGCTACCAGACAAAACTCGCAAGATTTCGATTGAATAATGTATATACGTACTGACTTGTACCCTGGAATACTTTTGAAAAGAAAGATATAACAGTATCATAAATTAATATTCCCGTAGTTTTGAACATTTGTTGGAAAACATGTACAGGGGAATCCGCATCTCCTAAAATCCGCTATCTAGTATGTAGTCTAAGTACAGCTGTTGTTTGAAAAATTCAAATACTGCATCAGTTTCCCTTTATTTCATTGTTGTTAAATTAGGGGAATTAAAGTTAATGAAATAAAAGGAAACTGATATTTGAATTTTTGACCGAATTTTTTACCGTTGTTTTCTTTGAAATCTACATTTGAAATGCGTGAAATTCTTAACGGTTTACTGACCATGAGTAGTTTTATCCTACTCGGAATGACGACTTTTAATTACTCAATCAACGGTGATAATTGGTTGATGGCCTAACAATTGCCGTGCAACAAGTGGGTTATTCAACTGCTCCTTGGGCTACGCCCTCGGAGACAGTAGAATAACCCTTACTTGATCTAGCGCAAATTTAGGTTTTTTCAATCTTGCATTTTTGTTATGGAAAGAGAAGTTAATGATGATCATAAAGGAATTTCATTGCGAGGCCCACAACAACTCGCACGAAAAACGGAAAGGAAAATATCCCAAACTCCAACTTGACGCCGTTAGATGTTTCACATTGAAAGGCAGTAACAACAGCCACGTACAGTCACAAAATACACAATTAAAGAGAAACACACCAAGTCAACCAATGCAAAGAAGAGAAAAATGAGGATTTAAAAAGTGGACAAATGACAAATATGGATAATGACTATATCCCAATTCATAGTACAAAATCGATAATTCAGAAAATCGTAAACAAAAGGCATACAAAAAACAGAAGATAAGACTGAAAAATGAAATATATAGAATAACACATGGAAGAAGAACAGTCTGCACCAGCAGATTACCACTTTCTTTACAGCGCAAATTGTTTTGATTATTGGTTTTTGTTTGTATGACACGTGGATGACACTCACTTAATAAGGTTACACGCACAGATTGTACACAAGTACATCGATGATAAAAGAATCCACGCACAACAAAGAATCATCAAAGACATAATGTGAATGTATAATTTTTGTGTCGCCTGATAAGCATAGCGACACTTAGGCCTTTTATTTTTTATCAAATGGTTTACGGGAATTTTTGAAAAAAAATTGAGTCGAGGGGGAAAAATAAAAATAAAAATAAAATGAGAAATTTAACACAGTCGACCAAAAAAATAAAAATAAAAGAGGAAACGGATCATCTTTTTTATTTTTTGAAACTTCCATAACAATTGTTGCTAAGTTTACTGCATTCCTGGTTCAGGCTTTCTACTCTACCTTGATGAAAAAAGTAGGAGTAGTCAATGAAAAAAAGTAGGAGAAAAATAGGAAAAAGTAGGAAATAATAGGGGAAATGTAGGAAATTTTCCATCACTTTTAGCGACAATTTTCAATGAGTATGAAACACAAATCACAGTAAGCAATGATTGTAGACTGGTAATGTTCATCTTTGAGGAAATCACAGAGAGGACGGATTGATTTTTCATGTAAAATATATAGAATGGGCGAGCGAAGCGAGCCGGAAATTTTTTAAAAGCTTTGAATCGGATGTTGATGACAAGTGAAGCAAGTAGTTTTTTACTTTTGAGATGAAAAAGTAGGAATAGTAGGAGGTTTTGAAGAAAAAGTAGGAAAAAATAGGATCAAAATAAAAAGTAGGAAAAGTAGGAAATAGTAGGAAAAAGTAGGAACAGTAGATTTAATGGTCATATTTAACACACGACTTTCTATTGGATAAACTTGGATACGTAAACCAATCAGAAATACAGACACATCCTATGACATGAGTTGTCTTGATCACTTAAACACTTTACATGTCTGGATAGAAAATTGAAGCGTTTAAAAGATTCAATGATTGCAAATTATAGAAATTTTATTTTGCGAGCTGACAGTTTAAGACGGTCGGCGGAAAGTATAAAAATAAAGGAAGCCATGGCCACTTTTATTTTTATTTTTTTTTCAGAAGAAATTAGAGTCGGCGCTCCCGTAAACCATTTAATAAAAAATAAAAGGCCTTAGGGATCACTTTGTCCGTTGTCCGTCTGTCCGTCCGTCCGTCCGTCCGTCCGTCTGTCTGTCTGTCTGTCACACTTTGGGTGTCACAGTCCATAACTTTTGATTGGTAAGTGATAGGGCTTTGATATTTCACATGTGTATTCCTTGTGACAAGACCTTTCTACACATACCATAATTTTTGACCTAGTGACCTTGACCTACATATTTGACCTACTTAAAAAAAAAGAATGGATATATCTTTTGATTGGTAGGTGAAAGGGCTTTGATATTTCACATGTGCAATCCTTGTGGCAAGACCTTTCTACACATACCATTATTTTTGACCTTGTGACCTTGACCTAGATGTTTGACCTACTTTTGAAAAAAAGATAAGATTCGCTATATCTTTTGATTGGTAAGTGATAGGGCTTTGATATTTCACATGTGTATTCCTTGTGACAAGACCTTCCTATACATACAATAATTTTTGACCTAGTGACCTTGACCTACATATTTGACCTACTTTTCAAAAAAAATTAAGAATGGATATATCTTTTTATTGGTAAGTGTTAGGACTTTGATATTTCACATGTGCAATCCTTGTGGCAAGACCTTTCTACACATACCATAATTTTTGACCATGTGACCTTGACCTAGATATTTGACCTACTTTTGAAAAAAAGATAAGATTCGCTATACATGTATCTTTTGATTGGTAAGTGATAGGGCTTCGATATTTCACATGTGTATTCCTTCTGACAAGACCTTTCTACACAGACCATTAAATTTGACCTTTTGACCTTGATCTAAATATTTGACCTACTTTTCATGAAAAGTAATATTTTCTATATCTTTTGATTGGTAGGTGATAGGGCTTTGATATTTCACATGTATTTTCCTTGTAACAATGCCATTCTACACATACCATTACTTTTTTACCTTTTGACTTTGACCTACATATTTGACCTACTTTTCAAAAAAATTAAGAACGGATATATCTTTTGATTGGTAAGTGATAGGGCTTTGGTATTTCACATATGTATTCCTTGTGACAACACCTTTCTACACAGACCATAAAATTTGACCTTTTGACCTTGATCTAGATATTTGACCTAGACCTACTTTTCAAGAATTTTGATCCACTTTCTAGAATAATAATCAAACCGCTTCGCAGGCGACACAAGCATTCCTTGGATTGCTATTTTTGAAGAAAATGACCATCTGAGATCAACAAAGCATTGCCGTGGCTTTTGTCAAAGGAACAGAGGAACCTATTCTTATTTTCATTTCTTCTGCAAAATGTAAGAAATGCATCATGATTGACAAGAACTCCAAAAACGAACTTACATAACGAGATGTTGAAAGGGAAAATTGGCTGGTACATGACGAATGTCTGATAAAGTTTCAAACTTTCCACCAATCATTTTTTTTTTTTCTCAATCTTGTATTTATCTTTGGATCAAGAGAGTGCATGATTAAAATACGAGAATAACTCCAACGTGTCAGAAATGTAATAACAAGACCCACCGTGAGGGAATATGGAGAATGTATCGCGTGGAGTCTAGTCAGGAATCAATCACTTCCGATTTGTTGTACGCAACATTTGACCGATTTATTATTAGACAAAAAGATAACTGATACAGAACTTACCGATTCTAGGATGTTAAACGTCTTTAAATTTAATAGCATCATTTAAAACCTGATAAATTTACAGCATGGACCAGACATGCACGTTTCGGGTACTAAACATATCAATTATAAAATAAAAAAATATCTATTTGTAAATTTTATACTCAATCGTTCAAGGGTAGGACGTCTCGTAAAAATACAAAAAAGGATAGAAGCATTAAAAGACGAAATCGAAAACAGGACTAAAACTTTGAAAAAACCCTAACATTACTTCTGCAATATTGACACGGTGAAAATTTGTTGCACACTCTGTGCAACGAAATGTCGACTCTGCGAGCGCGCCCTTTTCTCTATAAGTTCTCCCTCGCGCTCGCAGAAAGAATTCTCAGTCATGGGGTAGGTTCGTACCCTAAGGGACGCCGTGTAGAAAGACCTTTTTGAAACTTCTAACTGGAACTTCGTTGCTTTGGATTGAATATTAGATTCTGTAACGATAGGGGTGGCGGGCCACGGGGTGTGTCGATTCCCCGGGCCGCCGTGTGGGCTGCTTCTCTTTGTGATCAAATGCTGGAAATGACGAATTAAAGTCGGATTACTAAAAAGTTTTTGATCTTTATTTCCTCGCATCCAAATCTTGAAGTGAGTTAATATGACAGATACAAAACATTCTAAACTAAATATTATAAAGACTTGATAAGTATACATATAAGAACAATATAACATAAAGAAATCCAGAAACAGCGTAACTCAATAAATTTCAATAATTTTAACTCGCTCCCAAAATTATAAGACGAAAGCTCAAATTGATAACATTGAAGTAAAGAAATATAGTTTTCATTTTACGTACAAAATAAACGTATTTTCGATTATTTAAGAAATATAAAACATATTGATCATATTTTAATGATTACCTGGAAATGACGAATTAAAGTCGGATTATTAAAAAGTTTTTGATCTTTATTTCCTCGCATCCAAATCTTGAAGTGAGGAACGCGCTCACGGAACCCCCTTGCAACATTGGACGCGGATTTCCAGGAATCAACCAATCAAAATCAATAATCAAATATTTGACCTTTTGACCCGTTTCTTACTGCCCCAAAAATCTTTTTTTTTATCTTTACCTTGACTTGACAGACGAGACCACGCCCTGATCTCTTTTGTCCGCAAGGGACGGTCACTCTAGAGAAAAAAAAAACGGAGCTCGCGTGTCAAAATTGAGCAATAAAGTTTAGATAGCAATTAACAATTAATTTACTTAACAAAAGTCTTAAGCTGGCAAGTGCAAACAAAAAGTTCTTACGGACACTTTTATAAGCCCTAAAGTAATCAAATACGGAAATCCACTAGTCTACATATTTACAAGGATTAATGGTCATTTTCATGACTTATAGCCGAGACTCAAAAATTAGAAAATATAAATAACTTCTATAATTTTGAACTTTTGAAAATACACTTTCTTAATCTGACAAAAACTCAACAAGCTGCTTAATTTGATACTAAACATGACATGATTTTTTCAAAAATGTTGTATATGAAATTTTTCCATGCAATGAAATACAAAACAACAAAATCAATATAGAATATAGCTGTCCTATGACAAATTCGAAATATTGAAAATATTTAAATTTGCTTAATGACTACTTCCTCCTCACTTTCATTTCTTTCGTCTCGAAAGCTCAAACTGAAAACATTAATCAAGTAATAGAGTTTTAAAAAGTTAGGAAAATATCTATACATTATATACAAGTTCTCTTTCAGAAGTCTTAGATTATAGAGCGAATTAGCAAAAATATGTTTCCAATTTCAAAAATACAAAGGCAAATCTCACTTACTTTACATTTATTTCTTTTAGATTGTCGTTTTACTATCATTTTTACCAAAAATGTCTGCATGCAAGAGCCTATCATGATTTATGATAATGAATATTGCTTCTATTTTGGCTTATTTATTGAACATGCACATTGACTCCTCCGTGAGTCGTAAATGAATAGAAGTAGCCTAGCCTTTCAAGTTGTTTTGGCAAATGACGAAGTGACAGACTTACGGACATTGCCGCACTCAATACCTTACAACCAGAAGACATCACATCAAATGTGATTCCATTCATAAGACCAGATCAGAATTTAGATGTTGTAATAGAATTGGCCTTGTTTCTATACAATCAAGCACTATATTTAAGACTGTATTGAAAAGGAAACCCGTCGATTTCGATTTCTAGCACTCAATAAGTTTAATAAAACAAATTAACAAACATATTTTTCCAGTCTTAAATAAATCAATTCACATCTAGCCATGAAAAATTGGAACGTCTACATAGTTGTTATAAAGAGGATCTAGTCTTCATCATTAAATTACTAACAAGTTTTTGCCCGATTCAACAAGACTTTCAGCTCACTCTCTTACTTGTCCACCCTCGGGATCAAGTTTCTTTTAACTATAGCTTGCCCGAAACCCAATTGGCGCTAAGCTTAGTTTTACCCTAAAAAAAAGTGCTATTCAAAAATTACCGAGATGTAATATTCAATCAATCATCAAACGAATTCTTAAATTGTCAATAATACATGATCTATCATTCGTAAAAGTGTTCAATGCATGGACCAGTTCTTCTGCTGCTGGAATTGTGAATTCCGAGGCTCCTTTAAAAATATTTCTTTTCTCACTTACTAGTCCTTCTTTTCCAAATAGTACCAATATAGCGTTCCATTTCACTTTTGTAATTTTGTCACTATGTCCAAAACACTGCACTATAACTTCCTGTATTTTCGTAATTTCACTAGACTTCTGGAAGAAATGTTCGTTCGCATATTTACATAGAATCCTGTATTTCAAAAGATTCGAATGTCCTCAGAACATGGGGGAATTCTCGTATCATGGCTTCGATCGCGAGAGGCTTAGGATCTTCCTGTGAGACGGACTAGCGGCCATCTCCTCTTCTCCACCAGTTGACACGGTGAAAATTTGTTGCACACTCTGTGCAACGAAATGTCGACTCTGCGAGCGCGCCCTTTTCTCTATAAGTTCTCCCTCGCGCTCGCAGAAAGAATTCTCAGTCATGGGGTAGGTTCGTACCCTAAGGGACGCCGTGTAGAAAGACCTTTTTGAAACTTCTAACTGGAACTTCGTTGCTTTGGATTGAATATTAGATTCTGTAACGATAGGGGTGGCGGGCCACGGGGTGTGTCGATTCCCCGGGCCGCCGTGTGGGCTGCTTCTCTTTGTGATCAAATGCTGGAAATGACGAATTAAAGTCGGATTACTAAAAAGTTTTTGATCTTTATTTCCTCGCATCCAAATCTTGAAGTGAGTTAATATGACAGATACAAAACATTCTAAACTAAATATAATAAAGACTTGATAAGTATACATATAAGAACAATATAACATAAAGAAATCCAGAAACAGCGTAACTCAATAAATTTCAATAATTTTAACTCGCTCCCAAAATTATAAGACGAAAGCTCAAATTGATAACATTGAAGTAAAGAAATATAGTTTTCATTTTACGTACAAAATAAACGTATTTTCGATTATTTAAGAAATATAAAACATATTGATCATATTTTAATGATTACCTGGAAATGACGAATTAAAGTCGGATTATTAAAAAGTTTTTGATCTTTATTTCCTCGCATCCAAATCTTGAAGTGAGGAACGCGCTCACGGAACCCCCTTGCAACATTGGACGCGGATTTCCAGGAATCAACCAATCAAAATCAATAATCAAATAGTCATTAAGCAAATTTAAATATTTTCAATATTTCGAATTTGTCATAGGACAATATTTAAAAATTCTGGAAGGGGAGCAAATTTTATTGAAGAACGATCGTAAGATTGAATAATGCTTCTAAGCCAATGACAGTGTAGCTTCAGATGAATTGCAAGCGTATTCTTGCAATCCGATAAAAAAACCGAAACATATGTCAGTTCATCTTTTCTTACCAGGATATACGTAAATAGTTGTATTTCAGAGCCATTGAATCAAGATACAGGATTCAGATATTCGTAATTATTTATGCTTAATGAAAAATGTTTATAACAAATGAAAAATGTTTATTCTATCTTCTTTGCTGTAGAAGGAAAGGTGTAGAGAAAGAGACACACATTTCATCTACTTTCACTTTGAAGATCCTTGTTGGATTTGGATTAATAAGAGATTTATATCTATTAACGTAGGGGCTATATGTGAGATAATATTTACATTGTCAAACTCAAACAAAAAATGACGTACGTAACTTGAATTAGCGAAATGAATTTTGGCTGCTTATGAAAAGCAGTTTGGCCGGAAGCATCAATATCCGAAACACGTGTCTGGTGCATGAAAATTGGTTTGAAATTTTCTTCACGAATTTAAGGTATAGAGTTGGAACACTTCCGTATTATGGAATTTGACGTACGTACGTAACTTTAATTTGTCTTGATGACTCATTGACAACTAAAGCCGAGTTTGTTGAGTCCTTGCTCTTTCACAGAAATAAGCACTACTCGTAAGGCTTTCAATTCAGTGATGTACATTGATTTACTCTCAATTAATAATACAAAATTTTCGGATTACCTTTATAAGCAAAATCTATCCGTGTAAACTAAATGTGACGGAAACCAATGAAAGCATCAGCTCAGCTTCTGATCTAGAATTGCTGTCATCTTTCGACAAAAATGGTAACATAAATACTATACAAAAATAATATGATAAACGTTACGACTTCAGCTTCAAATTTTCCTTTCCTTAGAAGTAATATTCCTTCGTTCCCAGTCTATGGTGTTTCATATCGCACATTTGATACACTATACTCTAGAACAAACCCCAACGACTACGTTCTGAAGAAAAAGGCGACTGACCGAGAAACTATTTATGAGCTACCGGCATTGTCACTGACGAAAAAAAAATGAATTTTTTAATCATAATGTCTAAGGGTTCCAACTCTATACCTTCTTGAAGAAAATTCCGAACCAATTTCCATTTTGGAACATTACTTGTTGAAATATGAACAATGATGCACTGAAATTATATATATATTTGACATCGACTGAGAGTGTAGCTAGCTAATAGGGGATGCTTACTCCTCCTGGACACCTGGTCCCACCTCTAGCTTGCTAGAGGTCCGTCGATGCTCAATTATGTGCTCTATTGTGAGTGATGTTGAGATTATAGTCAGGATCTTCTTTAACTCATTTGAGTGTTTCGAGTTCTTGCTGTGTTTGCTGCAACTGAGTCCTGTAGGAGATCCACCCCTTTCTTCAGTACTGATAATTTGCGTACACGTCCTGTTGTTCATTATATATCTCTAAAATGGCTTCAAGTCATGTACCCCTTAAAAAAGAATAGTAAATTAATATTTTCAAGTATATTTTACTTTCAATTTTCACTATGAAAAAATGTACAGTACTTGAGCAGAAAATAATAGGTTTTTTTTTCAAAAAGAGATTTAAACTTCTTGCGGAGTGCTAGCACATTTAGAAGTTTTGCACAGTTTTTTTTTTTGGTGAAAATCTTACAAATGTAAAATTACGTTCCGAATACAAAATAGATCGTTTATTGTTCAAAATCTTTGCCGTTTACATCGAAATCCTTGAACACTATTATACAAATTGGCTTTTCCGTCATATCCCTAAGGTATTGCTTTACAAATGTTTAAGCTTGATATTCTCAGAATCAATTTAATGGTTAGATCCAGAAACAAACTCATAACCTTTACCCCGAAGAGAATATGTTCGGCAGAAGAAGAATCGTAACATTTACTTTATACTAATTCAATCTTAAAAAGTGCAAAAAAAAAAAATTCTTAAGCTGAAATATCTAGGGATGAAGGGAATTAAGGACGACATAACGTATAATCATTACTGATCCACTAGGAGCAATGAAACACGATATCAACTTAATATATATGAATTTGTTTGCTCAACCAGTTTTTTAAGGATGGACCAATGGGATAGTTACTACATGATCTAATTTAATCTTGAGAAGTGGAACTCATTTACATCAAATGTTCTAAAGTTGCATTAGCGCTTCATCATATCAGATGTTAAACGTCTTTAAATTCAATAGCATCATTTAAAACCTGATAAATTTACAGCATGGACCAGACATGCACGATTGGGGTACTAAACCCTCAGACAAATATATGCTTTTGTTTAGATCGGTGTTGCATTGTATATTTCATACAATAGATTACATCATACATGAGCTGTCATTACTGAGGGGACCTTTGATATTTAGAGTATGAATTAAGGGGAAATATGCTAATTACACGTATGAAAGTATCAAAATCACAATACGTAATGCATTTAGCCCGTAATTGCATTCATATGGTCGCTGGATATAAATAAAAAAAACCCACCATTCTTTGTCACAAAAAGTGACAAAATATACGCTATAAAATATCCAGATACCAATATTGTGTAGGTTCCTTCGAGAAAAGAACTGTGTAAAGAAACAAATTATGAAGCACAGCTTACATTGTATCATTGAATATTTCAGGTACATTTGCACAGCTCTTGCTTTTCAACAATATCACATACCGTTTCTTGTCTGAAACTGTATTCAATAAAAAGAGCATCTTATGGATTCAAAGAAATGAAAAGGTGAGTGGATAAGAAATGAAAAAAAACCCCGAATCTCTTATTCAAATTAATATCCTCAGTTATGAATATATAAAAAACACTCGAGCATACTTTTTTTTTTTGCCAATCACCTAAGAATATTAAATTTTCAATTTTTATATTTGATTCAAGTTTTCATTTTTTTCTGTTGAAAAATTGTGCATTTTGAAATTTGAAGCCGTGCATGCTTTAAAAAGACGATACAAAAAATTCAAAAAAATTAAACTAGAGGGCACAAATAGAATAATTTTGTTTGAAAATCACTTTGGCTGGAAGCATCACTGATGAGGATTTACTATCCAAAACACGTTGGTTTGAAATATTGTTAAAAAAAGTAACAAGGTGGAATACTGTTATCTTCATGAGAAAGGCCAAGAGGCCGAAAATTTGAGCACATTTGAAGATTTGCGCTCTAACATGTCTCCCCGGTCATGATGGATGCCAAAAGATGGAATCATATGCTTAAACGATCGAAAAGCATCAATTCCCAAAATGTTAAAAGAAAAAAAGGAATCCAATGAGGGCAGAGCTATGGGTGAGGGAGATTCCAATCGGATAGAGAAAAATCATCAATAGTGCAGCAAATACAAGCTAGGACAATTATGGGTGATGATAATTGATTGGACATGCTGCATCCTGACCGAATCAGCTTCATTGATGTCTAAAATGTTCTCGTAATTGAGACCTTGATCGATGAACGTCGTTTTCTGACTTCACTTCTAACCACTCTCGTCATTTTTGTTCTTTTACATGATCATAAAGACTTTTCCTCTTCGAACAATGCCTGAGGAAAAAGAGGGTTGCTGCTGATGTTGGTTATTGTATGACAATGTCATCATGAACGTTTTGCACAACCACTACGAACTTTTCAAGAATGAAAACTTTGAAAAGGGTAATCTATAAAGCTAATATTCAGGGTTTTCTTTTACAAAAATAAAGCTGTTATGCGGGGGGGGGGGGGGGGGGGTTCGCAAGAAGATCATATACACGAATCAAAATATCATTATGTAATTTGAACGACTAAGCAAATTGAGCAAAATATTGTATTCTATAACTTCGAGCCCCCTCTAAATCAAATTCAAAATTTTGCCTAAATCAGTTAATCAAATGTCTGACTTCATGGGGCATTTACCACCTATTGCGGAGTAGTATTTCTTCGTAATTAAACTTAGCTTGTTCAAGCAACACGGGCGTAATATTGGAACATCTCGGAATTCAGTTTCCAAGATAACGATGAGCTCGGAGAATAATGGAAACTAGCAGGTTACCTTGTTATGTAACAAAGTATGTATTTGGAGTATGGGATGAGTTCTTGTTGTAATTCCAGAAAAGCTGATTGTAATGTCGTCTGGGAATCGCTGATGATCGAGCGTATGCACGCGTACAATTAGATTCAGAGAAGAAAAAACAACAACATCTAAATATTAATAAGAGTTCACACCTTAAAAAGTATGTATAAAAACGCTTATTCTTGAATCTTGAAGAAGTTCCAATTAGTCTGAAGCAACTGATTGTATTGAAGAAAAGCGAAGTGCTCCCACGCAATCCCCTGAGAGTATTGTTTCTTTCAACTTGATGAAACTTCCCCAAAATGTTTTTCCTTATCATTAGTACTTAAGAATTGTCATTCCAATTGTTCCATGATTCCTTTTACCACCCTGGTGGGTTTTTTGTGAGAGCTCTCTCAGTAAATTGATTCCTTACTAAATTGGATTTTTGTGACACAAGCTGTTTATAAGCAAAGGGAGGGAAAACAAACAATAGATAAAGACGCCATTCCTTTTTGTTGAAGTTCACTTTCCTTCGAGACGTTCTGCGACAATTTCTTCATATCTTGCTTCAGCAGGCTCAAGACATACTGGGTTTTTTTTTAAATTATTAATTTACTTATTCGAATATTTTGTTAAAATGTCAATTAGGAAGCTAAGAATTACTTTTAGTACATCAAGAGTATGATCTTTCATGTCCTGTGAAACGATTAGGTTTCATATCCTGTAGGAAGGTGATATTTCGATGATCCAAATAATAACACGATTCGCCTCTTGAATTAAAGAATATTCATTCGAAGTCGACTCTAGTTGGCTGTTGGTATCTCCAATTCATGTTTTTATACTTTTAAATATTGACCATTTTCAATATTGAAATATATGTTCTACTATAAAATTTCAGTGCACCATACGCGCATTTCAACAAATTATGTGTTATCAGTGATGCTCGAGGCCGAAAAGAGAAAACTCAAATAGAATAAAATTATGAAGAGCAAGTTTTAACTTGACCGACAAATTCTGCAAAAGAACCTGCTCAGGACAGAGCTTTGTCATCAGGGAGTTACTTCTTAGTTTCAGAAAAAAATTCCTTAAATATTGTGACGTAGAATGTATAAATATATTTCAAGTCAAGTTCCGAAACACTGTTAAACTAGGAGAACGATGTAATCGGGAACTACACGATTCACCAGCAAAGATACTAACCTAGTGGTTGCTGTCAATATTGAAGTACATGTTCTATTATTCTATAAACTATAAAAAGCTACTCTCTGATGGCTGATAACGTCACCGACGCTCCTCGATAAATCACCGTATACCATGGTCTTAAAATAGACTAGGATTACCCACACTAACATCTAAAAGTCCATAATTGTATTTTATAAAATCGCAGTGCACCATATCCATGTTTTGTATTTCTGATTAGTTGTACGCACATAATCTGCATAACCATAAAGCGGATAGTCTTCCAAAGTTGGCCCTGGATATAGGTTTCCCTCTGTTTATGTACTGTCTCTTATACTTCAATGGTGTGACTGCTTAGTTTTTTGTGTGGCACTTTTGCTGTGATTGTTCTCTCTTTTTTATTGTCTCTAGCTGTTTGTTGATTCGTTTGTATTTAGGTGTTTATGTTGTTGGTTTAGAGCTTCTGTGTGTGTTCCGCTGAAGTCGTTGTAACGTGGTTTTGTGGGAGGTCTTTATTTCCTTATCAATGTGTATTACTGGTATAGCTACAATAATTACATATGGGCAAAATCCTATCTGCAGCTCTTTTTTGGTCTCATTTGTCGCAACGAGGTGCGTCTTTGAGGTCTTTGATAATTAGATCTATACAAAACAGTAATATGAAAATCATACAAAATTAGAAGGAATGCCAAAACTATGGAAAGAAAGGGAGAAATGTGTGAAATGTGTCCGTTTATAATGTTTGTTGGTGTCATGGCAACAGGAGAGTTGTGTATTTAATATAACTATGCGATTATTAAGACCTTTTTTGGGAGGTTTGTATGTTATCAGGCTAACCACACCATTCGAGTTCATTTGACGAATGAACACACTGTCAGTGTTCCATTCCGTCAGATCTTTTCATTCTGTGTTCAAAATATTTAAAGGTAGTGTTAACGTGCCCTCTTCTTTAGGTCCTTATTTTCTCCTGTGGAAGTCAGTGCCTTTAGTAATTGTATGCCCTCATTATGGAACGCATGTTGGATTTTTTTTTTTGTCTGTTCTAAACTACACATAGCTAATTTGTTAATCTTACAAGTGATGGACTCTTCGACATTGCCTGTTTGTTAATATTTTGCTTCCTTTTATACACATAAATTTCCTCAAAGTTAAAAAAAAGGAACAAATACAAATTAAATTGATTCATGTGAACTTTGTACATTAGGGAATCAAACAAAGTGGCAATCAAATTCATTCACGAATTCACTATTTAAATAGCACGATTTACAGTCTAACAATATGAAAAAAAAATCGCTAATGCAATGAATTTCTCTTTTTAAAAACAAACATTCCAAACCTTTAAAGAGAAGACTACGAAATAAGTGGGCGGTTGAATTCAAAGTAAAATAACAATACATCTATAGTCTCATGGATGCTTGAGATGTGTTTTGCCAGCTTCTATTGTCATTTTAATTGCAGTTATGTTTCCTATGATGTCAGTGTCGTTCAATTGCGTCAGTAATGGAAAGCGTGCTTAATGGGTGATATGGATTACGAATCGTGTATTTGCCGATTATTTGATTCGCCTTTCACACGACATCACGGCGTTTTGTCGATTAAGTGCTTACTATTCAATGCAAATAAACATTCAATTTGGAATATGGAATTTTCTAGTGGGTTTTTTTTGTACGTTTTTTACATATTAAAATCCAGTGAGGCTTTACTGACTCTGTGATTCAAAACTTAAAAATGTTTGAACTTGAGGGAAAATATGAATGGATGTCATTTATATTAGAATTTGGAAGTCAGTATATTCTTAAGGATTTTTATATTCGGACGTTTAAATTGAATGGAAAAAAAAACGAATAGTCCATTTTCCAGAAAATATTTCAGACCGTTATATGCACAGACACCAGACATCACATCATTTTGCAAAATTTTGAATTGTGACGTCATATTTGATCGCACTGACTGTATGCGTTGTCATGTTTTCTATTTTGACGTCGCACAATGAAAATATCGCCAAATTTTGTGATGCCTGGTGTCTGTCCGCCCAACGAATGTACTGGAAAATCAGCTATTAAAAAAGAACAACCAAAAAAACCTAACGACATGTTTTAATCTAAAAAAAATTTTTTTTTTGACAAAGTTAGTTAAGAAGTTACGAAAATGTAACTTTTTTGGAAAGCATGTCACTGATAAGTCTTCCAATATGGCAAATGAAGCCAAAGGCTATTGAATTTACAATTATCTGAAACATGCACATTTGATGCACCGAATTTAGATGGTTTTTGTCCAGAAGGTAGCTTCTCTGGCAACAGAGTCGAACACTTCGTTTTTCCTTCATTGAAAGGTTAAGTCTGGGGTCTATGGAGTTTCAGGCAAGAATGAAATGAACAATTCAGCCAACTTGCACTCAAGGATATAAACCGATTCAACCCGGAATTAGTTCTATATGCAATTCAGCAATAAGGGTTAATCTCCTGTCGTTGACTTCTCTAAAAAATAATTATTTCCTCTTATTTTGCCTCGAGTTTCACTGAAGCATAACAGCTTTTTAAAATGCACATATGGCGCTCTTACTATATTTAGACAGTAGTATATCTGACTTCCTCTCCATTCAAATTCTTATTTCATTCCGTTAATTTCCAAAAATATAAAAAGAAGTCTATCATACCAACTCCAAGCCCGAAGACAAAGATCTGATCAATCAAGTAAGGAAATGTGCTCTTAATGATGTTAATTGCTCCGTTTAACAGTTACATGTTCATGTAAAGGTCTTATACATTAATATAAACATCAAAGAAGTACAAAAATGTACCCAACAGTTATTCAGTCTCAAA
Organism: Pinctada fucata; assembly: GCA_028142955.1. Taxonomy (NCBI): domain Eukaryota; kingdom Metazoa; phylum Mollusca; class Bivalvia; order Pterioida; family Pteriidae; genus Pinctada; species Pinctada fucata. The sequence continues at coordinate 33,307,675 of AP027103.1, forward strand.
GTCGAGAAGGCAAGGCCAAATCGTGAGGATTCCCATCGAAACGGTTGCGAACCCCAGAATGAACAACATCATTTTAGATAATGCTGGAGAGGAGAGAGCATGATTTGTTTTTCCATCTACAAAAATATACTTTATTAAACTTTGGGCTGTGCATATGGTAAAATAAGGATAGACAACGCCATTTGCTCTTCGCATACCGGCTGAATCTAGTAATACGGAAGTATTCCAACTCTATGCCTTCTTGAAGAAAATTTAAACACTCTTTGATATCAAATCATCATCAGTGATGCTTCCTGCCAAATGGATTTTCATAAGCCGCCTAAATTCATTTCAGTAGCGCCCTCTGATTTTATTTTGTGCGTTTACTTTACAGAGAGTGTGCGCGTTCAAATTTTTCAGTAGCATATCCAAATAGAATATATGTTCAAAATAGCACTGGTATCATTACTCAGGAATTAAAAATATGTCTGATGTTGCAAATTGTATTGCCATATTCTCATAGCCATGGATGTTTGCAATTTCTAAATAATTTTTTTTTCTCTGGAGGAATATTCGGCTGTATATTTTGATATCCATTCCGTTTAATTCTTTTCTTTATATGGATAATTTCAAAACAAAATGTAATGAGCACAAACTCTTGTATCGTAGAAAACTTGAAACTTGTAACCTTCAGGGAAGTTTTGAAGTTGAATTCTTCACTTCTTTTCAATTATTAATTATTTCAAAACTAGCTGCACGGCGCATAGACTCCGGTATCTTAGAAAATCGTGGAAAATATTACATTGTACAGCGACATTTTATTCTAAATAGACCACACACTGCTTTTTTACAATTATTAAAATCAAGTACCGATCTCTCATTATTGTCTGTCCCATTCTGGAACACCATGTTGTCTAAATAAAATGTGAAACATGGAATAAAGTTTCCCATTTTTTAAAGTGAAAGCTCAGCCTACCAGACTGTGTTTCAATCTACGAATATTTCGAGTATTCCATCGCTCAAGGAAGAACGCGGATTGACAGTGTCCAATATTTGATGACAGCTTTTAGCAGAAGTTGACAGATTGGCAATGCTCTTAATAAATTGGTATAAGAGTTGTTTAACGTAGAACCTTAGCTTGTAGTCTTTGCATCCCATTCTACTACATTAAATGCAATGAAGATATTGTGTGTCTGCATACAAGATTCAATGAACTCGAACAGGGGTCAGAAACGACATCCCCACGCCCCTCTATCAGGTAGACCAACATTGAACTTTTGTATTTTCACAGAATCGCAATAAATCTTATCTTAAGGTACCCGTTGTACAATAGAGTCATAGCGTTTTAATCATCTCCATTGTAAAGTATGGTAAATTCTATGCCTGGTAAGGTTCTATAAACCATATATTTTCTAAAAGGTAATGATGCCCACAGCACAGATATAAGACTCTCAGGTCTTGAAAAACAGAGGGAAAATTTTCTTGTACAACTTTGTTATTTTGCATATGTAATAGAGAAAACGGACAATTCAAATGCTTCGTCAGTTATTCCCCTTTGTTTTTTCTGGCCCCAAAATTAATATTTCTGAGCAGTGGGCATTATAACCTTCAGAAAATATATAGTTTATAGTACCTTACCAGGCATTGAAAAATGCCCAATTGTACATCAGATACCTTAATAACAAAAACTGGACCTCTGCCAGTGTTTGAAAAAAAATGATGTCAGCCTAGTATCCCTTGACCGAATTTTGAATTTACCTTTGTCTCAAATAGATGAAAAAGACGACTCGGAGTGAAAATTAATTACGTCACACTTCCTCTTCTCACAAAATTCTACAACCACACTTAGTTTATTATATGTCAAGTGTTTACTAAAGTAGAATATAGAATGACTTTTATATCATCACATTACCCTTTTGCTTACAGTACAATTTCCTTCACAAAATAAATAGACGTATCTAGAACATTTTTCTAAGTGGAGGGTCCAGGGTAGGGGTTTTCAGTCTATGATTTCGAAAAAACTAAAAAGAAAAAAATATTATAAAGTGAAAAATAGAGATTTGGCAAATTTTAAAGGGGGAGGGGTGTCATGCATGACCCCGCAACCCCATCCTAGATACACACTTGCGGTATAACCCTACACCCAAAGCAAGCGCAATCTGGAAATAAAATAAAAGAAGGCACGACTAGTGAAAGTTTCTAGTAAGGCTCATATTAAAAAATGCATATGCAAACATTTGCATAAAAATATCATGTTTTATTTACTTTTAGGGTATGCATTTTCATACCTCAGTACCCTTACTCCTATCCAACGTCATGTAAATTAAACTCATCTCAGTGCATTTTACTATTGTCTCTTGCTATTTTTACGATGTAAACAGGATGCACCTCTTTTGATTTCCGACTCTTTTAACGTGTATACGAGTGCAAAAATATCAACACAATTATTGTAGTAACTCCCTATTTGAATAATTTGAAATACAATATCTACATCGCGTATTCAATCGTACGAAACTTCAACCTTTTTAATGTTCCTATTTTTCAAAGCGTTTTGAATGAAAATATTTGAAGAGCTATCAAGTGTTTTACACGAATACTTATTTAGCAAACGTAGAAAATCCTAGTGAATAGATATAATTGTTCCTACAATTTGTAAGTATTTATGATGCTGATTGTTTCAGTAACAGTGCTTAAAATGTTTATTCCATCGCAAACACCTTTGCTCCTTTGTGAGGATCGGGAGAATCAATAGAAACGCACGCTGGGGATTTAAAGAGCCATTTAAAGCGTACAAATCAAATTGTTCTGTTAAATATTTACTTTACTTTTATATCGTCATACTTTCAACTTCATCTATATATTTCAGAATTAAAGGAACAGATGTAAGCAATGAACTTAAAGATACAGGTCAGAATTATATCCAATACACTCATCACCGAGATTATAATACTGCGGAAATTACCTTGTAGAGAACAAAACTACGCAACATTCGTGGAGTGAAGATCTTTTGCTTACACATGCGAAATTTTACTATTTTTCATGGAATTATCTTAATATATTCTAGTTTTCTTTTCGGAAATTGTGATGAAGAAAAGAAAGAAATATTACCAGTTTCCTTTCTTGCCTCGGTTTCTAAAGGTACTGGAATGGGAAAGTTATACGGTGGAGCATTCTATCGTGCAATTGCTGACATCAATGGTGACCCTTCGCTTCTTCCGAAACATATAATTTCTCCAATTTTTGCGGACACTTATTCGGATGTATTAGCGGCTACAAAGTTTATGTCAGATCATCACTGTGAAAATGATACTTTGGCTTTTATTGGACCGGAAGGAACATGTGCAATTGCTGCAACGATGTCCGCAGCATGGAACAAACCGATGATTGCTTACGTAAGTAAAAGTTGTACGTAGGGTCTAGTTTAGAATGAAAGTTAAAATTGCAAGAAAAAATCATAGTGAGATTAAATTAGTAAATGATATCAGGGGACAGTCGTTTCTTAATTTTAAGTTTTCAGACGCATAGAAATCAGGATTTGTAAAGGTTACCGTATTTTCTCAAAACTAAGTATAAATTTAAAACAGTGGTACAGTCTACAATACGGTTGATTTTTATTCGCGCTTCAATATTACGGTACGTGTTACGTATTTTGGTCAGTAGCTGTTCTGTTGTACGTTATGTACGTCTTTTATGATCATGTATGTTTTTGTTTGTGTCCTGTCTTGGGCGTCGTTGCTGTTCACTCTTCTTTCAACATGTTTTCCTTTAAAAGTAATCATCAACAAGACTACATTGCAACTTCACACTCCCGTTCAAACAGCCACATGTAAAACACACAAACACGGCAAACATAACCCGAAACGACGAAGTACGTCAAACACAACCAGAAACTTCAAACAACAACAACACACAAATGTGAAAACATACATAAAGGACACACACCCTCACACACACCCTCTCACACACAGACAACCACAGAAGACGAGTCACAAACAGAGGCGGATACAAATATAACATGGGGTAAAAACAAAGAAGTAATTAATAGATAAAGCCTTGTATATTGTATGGTGATTATGAAAAAGGACGAGGCGTAAATAGTTCATACTAACTTATTTGTGTGCAGTGTCAAGTTTATTGCATGTCTTAACAGACTGCGATCTGAAAAATTTTTCTCAAGTGTCTTCCTATAATCAGAGAACAAAGCGTTATAGAATGAATCCTTTATTCGATGAAAGAATGCTTTCTTTTATATCGATTAATTGTACAAAGTGTGCTCCTATTCAAATACAGATGCCGCACTATCAATTTATTTTAAAGATAGTTCATTTCTTTATTAAAATGTGCAGTAAAAAATATTTGTACTTTTGATTTAGCTGCCTTGCCCACCAAAATATTCATCTTCACGAACCATTTAGCTACCTTTACCAGAGAGTGAAATGTAAAATTATAATAAAAACTTAAGAATGTTTGCAAAGGAAACATGTAAGCATACTGGAAATCAAATTTATTTTAGTATTAAGTACGTTTAATTTAGGAGCAAACAAATATTTACTGATAGAAACTAGCTTTCAACTTGTTTCTCTATCACGTTAATTTTATGAAACTAACCTACTGAATTTTCGAGTCTTTTACTTTTCCTTTTTCTCATGTAAACCTTAAAATCAACATTTCTTTCACTATTTTTCAAAAGCAGTAAAATACTCTTTTTCCGTTCTGTCAGAAAGTCAAATGTGTAATGGATCAAGCTTTTGTAAAGCATGCAAAATCCAAATGTGATCAACTATTTTAAAGAGAAGGATTTAGGCGTGATTTAAATTGTGAAATAAAATTAGCAAATGATATCTTTTCACTGTTTGATTTAAGTGAAAGTCATCTATCATATCAACAATAAGCACGTTTTGACAATAATAAATGCACTACAAATAACCGACAGAAGGAAATATGAGAATAATTTATGTATGTTTTGCAATGATTTCTTCTTTGCGTATTTTTTTCTCCGAGGAACACGTGCAGTATACTAATCTAGGTAAAACGATATTGAATCTGGGTGGATCTACTGATAATTTTTATTATTTCTCTGAAGCTAAATTGGGACGTTTTCCAACCAAAAACTAAAACTCAAATTGAAGACTGACATGGAGAATGTGTACTTATCTATTAAGCATGATTGAATTTTCCCTGGAACCATGTGTGAAATATCCGACTTCCGTACATCGTTAGTGAATTTTAGGCAGAGGTTAATGCTAAAGAGAACTGAAATTACATTTTTACTCATGCATCTTTCACTCACTCAAAGCTCTGTCTTTAGATGATTCTTAAATAAACATTACCGCTTTCACAATGGAATTTCACAATTTAGATTTGTTAGACCTAAATAATGATATACGATCTGTCGAAATCATATGTCATGCACGAATTGAAAAACAATAGGTATGTAGCCAATAAGTGATCATAAATGATATTTTTCGACACTCTATCCATTTTCATTTATCAAAGAAAAAAATATGCCTCCACAACCAAAGAACTACCTTATGATAAAAAGCTCAAATTAAACGCATAATGCATACATGTTTCGGATATTTTAATCCTAATATTGGTACATTAGTCAAGATAAACTACCAGTTCTTGCGGCTAGCCAACAGGGGATGCTTACTCCTCCCGGACACCTGGTCCCACCTCTAGCTTACTAGGGGTCCGTCGATGCTCAATATGGTGCTCTATTGTGGGTGCTGTTGGGATTATCGTCCTGACGGGATCTTCTTTAAATCAATTGAGGTTAATGATTGCTTTTTTATATAGGGTCTCATAACCAAAAACCAAAACGAGCATTATAGGATTTCTTGTAAATACCATGTCGCAGTTTAAAAGAGCAACTCTAAGCAATTAAGAAATAATAGCTTCCTGATTACTGATGATCAAACGAAAGCTTGTTCTAAGGAAGAAACCATGTAGCAATTAACAGTAATTCTAACCATTTATGAAAGAAAAGCTTCCTGATTATTCATGATCATACTTGTACTGACCAGTGTTTATCATAGAATCTTACCAGAAGAAGACAAAATTAGATTTTTTTTCTTTTTGTTAACAGCTTTCCGGGAATCGAATTTCAGAGGGAATTTATCATTAAGAAGGAGTGGACGTGTCTGATAAGTGTTTTGAATGATCTACTTTGGAATTTAGCTATTCATGATATTGATTTCCTCTATTTTGACCCCGAGCATAATAGATGAAACAATTTACTTGTTGAATGCGCATATGGTGCTCTGAAATTTTTACAATAGAATGTATATTTCAATATTGTTAATAATTTCAAATTCTGATACTGGGACTTTAATATTATGAGTCTACTTTTTTTTCTTCGAGCATCACCGATGAAACATAACTTACTGAAATGCGCATACGGTGCATTGAAATGTTATAGTACAACATATATTTCTATATTGATAAATTCAACCTCCAGGTTGGTATCTATGTTCGTGGATTATTTAGTCCCGATGATATCGTTTGCTTCGTTTCACGGTACTTCGGCACTTGGCTTGAAATTCATATGTAAATTTTCCGTCAAAAAATTCAATGCAAAGTTTTCCAATACTAATGGATATCTTGCTGAATGCACAGCTCTGTTCTTAGTAGGTTCTTTGGCAGATATACGTTAAGGTCAACTTAAGACTTTTACTCTTCGTGATTTCATACTATTTGGATTTCCTCTTTACCGCGAGCATCGCTGATGATATAAAGCTTGTTGAAATGCGCATATGGTGCGCTGAAATTTTATAATAGAATATGTACTTCACTATTGTTAATTTTAACCACTAGGTTGGTATCTCTGCCTGTGTATTTTTAAGTACAGGTTCACGTAAGGATCAGGCAGTTGAAAAACCTTAAAAAATGTTGGCAGAACTTCAGAACTTTTTTCTCTTGAAATGAGTTCAGATCAGCCTCCATATGAATGTACTGAAGGAATATTCCTCATACTTGGATGTAATGGTGAAGAAAGTTATAGGGGTAGCTAATTTGGTTGAATTATATAGAGAACATTTTCCCGCCATTTTATTCCTTTATAATCCTTAATTTATAAATTATGATTTTTTTAATATACATGTAAGTATAAATGCCTGATTCATGAAGATATTGTCCGATAGAATTTGGAAAGAAATGAAGGTACTCCCTTTGCAAAACAAGAGATGGAATGTGAAAATGTAGTCCATATATGCGGTACAAATTCTGAAAATACTAAATAAGCACTGATTATTCAAAAACATAAAATCTTGTTTATATTTCCTAAATTTAGCATACTTTTTTTTTGGTCGACGCACGAGTAATGCTTTAGGGGTATAATACTCTACTTCCGGTTGTTCTAATAACAGAAAAATTACCATACATTTTCATGGTGAGTTGAATGAAAAATTTTAAAATATCCGAAAATATGTAAGATATGGAAGTACGTATTTTTTATCTTTTCGCCGATATTTTTATCATACCCTTAATACCAAATGAGGTAAATGCAATACCTTTCAAGTGACGTATGATTATTGCTTTAATGTTCTTGAAAGAAAGAAAAAATAGATTTAATATATATTTCTAATTAAAGTGTCAAAGAATTTGAAGGAATGAAGTGAAGTCAGAATGATTGAATTGCTGGCACGATCGACATAAGTGACGTAAAACATTAAAAATTGTGCAATCAATTTACTTAATCTTAAGTCTTTAAAAATGTATGTATGAATTGGTATTGAACAAGTTGTCACATCATTGATAAGGTTTTTGATCGAACAGGATATGAACGGGTGGCTTACTACACTTATATTTAAAAAAAAAGAATTCAAAGTATAAAAGAATTTCTTTAAATATGGAAATTTTACACCGAGTGACACGGATGATTATAAAATCATCATACTTTTTTTTTTATAAATGTTTTAATGGCTGAAAATTTCACTTTAAGACTAAAAGAGCAACGATGACTATGAAAAGGCGTTTAAAACAGACAAAAAGAAAAAAGACAATGTCATTTAGGACATATACTGTCTATTCAGTTTTAGGATAGATATCGATAGGATAGATTCGAATCAGTTTCATCTTATTGTATGTAAAAGTGATAAGTAGTAATGTTTGCTGTGGTTACCATAGGAAAAATTGAAGTTCTGCGTACTTCTGGTAGGGATAAACAGGTACATCATGTCCAGTCGGTAATATAATATAGACTTTAGTCTTACATTATTTCTATATGTCTTTACATGTATATAAGGGTGGAGAACTCTCCGATGTGAAGATTCAAAATATTGGGTGCCGGATATGTCCTTAAGAAAAAGAAACAAGCATGAAACATAAAGCGGGATGGAGCAACTAAAGATCAAAGTAACAGATATATAGATTCGTTTCCGACACACAACTGAAATTGCAAAAGTGTACTTTAAAGCTGCAGTATAAATCACTTGATAAAGCTTTTTAACATCGGAATCTTTCGACGGCTCCAGCACACTTCTCAGAAATAGTTACCGATTAATCAGGTTAACTGTCATCGGGGATAAGAATGGAACTCAAGTATACAACTCCTTAATATCATCCCACGACGGCCCGTTAAAAGTGTCCTTCACGTCATATTACGTTGATAACAAAGGTCTGTATTCAAGGTCTCTCAGAGTTTATCACATTGTCTGTACCCTAAGTACCAGAATTGACAACTCTATATTGTTTATATAGGGGGAAATCATCGAACTAGTAATTGCCATTGGATTACCATGGGGCTCGTAGAGTGTGTTTTGAAACACGTTATGAGTATCTTGACTGGTTTTCGAACCATTATAAAACTCAAAAATTCTGATATTATTGGCGGAACGATCGTATTTATTGTATTGATACAGTAATCAGCGTCCATTAAAGTATTCTCGAATTTCTTGTTTATTGTAACATGTTTTATACGTTTCAAAGTTTGTTTTTATGGAGTTTTCAAAGCAATGCTATAATCTGTACCATATGACTCTTGCTTCAAGAATGAGTACCACACCTTAAAGTATCCTCCATCCTGAATAAAGTTATTCTGGAAATTTTTATGGGATAATTATCCAGTGAAAAAAGTAGTAGAATTTCTCATTCATCTGATCATCATTGATCAGTTGAATGAATTAGCAAATGGGTACTTTGAATGACTGAATGATTCTATGAATGAATGAATGAATGAATGAATGAATGAATGAATGAATGAATGAATGAATGAATGAATGAATGAATGAATGAACTAATTTTCCCGTTTACAAATGAAATTTTGAAATATATATATATATGAAACTCATAACTTCATTTTCAATTAATGACATCTTGAGGAGAAATAAACACGGCTACCGAAAATACAGGGAGAATAATGATAGAACGATGCCCAAGAAAAACGCCGTTCTGTGTCAAATATAACAATAAACAGTATATATACCGTCGAAGATGTCTCTTGCCAACTTTGCATGTATAAGGTATTAAAACATTCGAAATAAAAGGGAAGCTGGCTAAGGAAATTAATCCCGGCTATTTAGACCCCGTATCTCAGCTATTTACGGAGTAAGACATGGAATTTCAGTCTGTGGATCAGAAAAAGCAAAGCTGGTCATTTGAGGTACATGTATATCTTTTGCTGCGCACCTATTCATAAGTAAAATGACTGTCATATCAGTGACATCATTCACAGTGAATTTTTTGTCGTAGTTCTTTTGTTAATAATTCCCAGAAATTCAGTGCTTAGAAACCTATAGGAAGAAGAAAGCGTTATATGTATAACGTACTTCTTAAATTTGGTATGAATGGCTAGATGTACATTTTCATCATCAGACTGGCTCTAGAACAGTTCTTAGAAATGGTTACTGGTCAATCAGGTTAACTGTTATTGGGTATATGAATGGATCGTAAGTGTACTACTTTAATAACATAGGTCTGTATAAATGGTCCCCGAGTCAATTACATTGTCTGTACCCTAAGAACCAGAATTGACGACTCGATCGTACTTGCAGAGAAAAATGATCGAACTGATAATTGCCATTGAGTTCGTAGTAGAATGTAATTTATACTCGTTATGAATATCTTGACTGGTCTTTGAACCATTATAAAACTTAATGTTTCTGATATTGTTACCAGAAATATTGTATTTATACAGTGATGAACGTCCATATTTCTTGTTTATTGTAACATGTTTTGTGCGTTGTAAAGTTCCTTTTTGTTGGTTTTTTTTTTCAAATCAATGCTATGTTTTGTACCGTGCCATCCTAGAACTTAAATGCTTACCGCACCATAATGTATAATATTAATGAAGTTAATAGTTTGCGTTTATTCTGGAAAGTTATATCGGATAATTATCCACTCATCCATCTTATCATCAATGAGTTATTGAAAAAACAATTGAATGAATGAGTAAATGTATGAAAAGGAGGAAGAAGGGAATGAACAAAGGGAGGCCGAGTATTGAAGGACGGAGCTAGGAAGGAGCGAACTAAATGACTTCGTTTACAACTGAAATTTTGAAATTTTATATACGAAACTCATAACTTTATTTCTTACCAATTACATTCTGAAAACAAATTAAAATCACCCCCGAAAATACAAGTGGAATTCTTCTACACAAGGATCTATACACAAGAAAAACTTGATTATTACTAAAATGTAATGTATTTGGAGATTCCTCATAATACTTTTATTTTGGTAAGCTAATTTTAGATACTTAAATTACCGTCCAAAGAGTAGGGGGTAGCCATGTTGGAAGGAAGCTAAAATCGATCAAAAAACGTTGAAAATTAAGATCTGACTAAAATGGATATCTTTAAACATTAAAATATAGTGATAGTCTAAACAAGATACTAGAAATCAAATATAAAAGACTGGTCTCAAGTTTATCCGTAAAAAAAATCTTGAATCTGAAATACAGTTGTATTTTTCATTGATTGGCTATAAAGTAGGCAATTTACCGCGAAATACACACTGTGTAGAAATTAACAGCACGCTCTTGTTTATTTCATTCCAAAATCTTGTGCATTTCATGTGAACATGTTTAGAATAAATAAACGAATGACTTTAAAAAGGAAAAAAATGAAACTTTGCTTATATTATGGCGTGAATCACAGATTCGTAAAAGCTCCCACCCTCCCTTTTCAGTTTTTCGTCTCTAGGGCATCGTTCCCCCCTAACTACAGAACCCCACTTTGCCAATTTTAAGATGTGTATTAGTGATATACACCTTCTGTAAAAGAGGCGTTCTGTAGCTAGGGGGGGGGGGGGGGCAATGTTTTAAAAAACTTTTCCATTTTCCGTTGATTTCATTGGAGAAAAGACATATTTTGCCCCAAAATTTAGGAAAACGATGTACGATAAATCTTATCCAACTGAAACCAAGAACTGGCATCATTTTTGTGACAGAATTTTCATGAAACAAAGGAGGGGATCTCCAACATCATCAGGCTGCAGCACCCACAGCAAAACCCCAAAACACCCAATGCAAAAACACAGAGCAGACAAGCACAGGAAGAGACGCAAAAGGGACAAGGAACGTCAACGCACAACACAGAAACATCAAACACAATGGACTACACATAAACCAACGAGACCAATGGGCAACCGGTGCCGACTTAGGACGGCCATCTGCCACGGAAATAGCAGAAGGTATGTTATCCTCGATTACGTGCGCACAACCCTCCCACTTATCCGATTACCCAGAGGTCTCGAAGAAGGTACAATTTTGGTGTAAAACAACCTTCTCACTATCAGATGACCATACACAAACAAGACCGCAAAACGCAGGGGCCCAAGCAACACAGATGAATATGTAAATGGATATAAAAGAGGGCGTACGTTATTCCCATTTTGAAAATCTAACTTTTTCAGGGAAGATTTTACGCCTTATCTTATCAGCTCCTTTTCACAATTGATCTTGAAAATATTCTGCATTCAATTTTAAACACCTTCAGAGTTGATAACATCATTTAAGAACAGATGAAATTTCAGCATGGACCAGACATGCACGTTTCGGGTACTTAACCCTCGTCAGTGATCCTCAATCTAAACAGGTACTTAACCCTCGTCCGTGATCCTCAATCTAAACAATGTAATATTGCCAAAGAGTGTGAAAATTATTATGTCATAAAATTTACCGAAAGACGTTACAGGATGGGTGGGATATGATGCAAGTATTTCCCAAATCGAACTATTGATATTTCAATCCATAACCTCAAGTGAACACGATGCCTACGAGAAACACCATTTTGTTACATATATAACAATTGTCTGAATCTGGAAAACGATATATGAACTGTCGATGAATTTCTTGCCAACTTTGCATTATATGGTTGTAAAACGTGTAGATTGAAAAGGGAAGCTGGCTAGGGAAGTTAAGACCGGTTGGTAAGACCCATAACCTCTGCTAATGACGGAGTAAGATACAATGTAGAAATATTTTTTTAACATTGGATAAAAAAAAAACTGGTCATTGGAGGCATATCTTTGGTTGCGTGTCAATTCATAAGTAAAATGACAGAAATGAGTGACATTATACACAGTGAAATGTTTGCTGATTGGCTCTGTTCATTTTTTCTATAATTGTAGTCTTCAGGAACCTATTTGAGTTCTAGCATAAGTAACGTGATGAAGCTTATTATCATCGGAATCTTTCGGTGGCTCCAGCACACTTCTCAGAAATAGTTACCGATTAATCAGGTTAACTGTCATCGGGGATAAGAATGGAACTCAAGTATACGACTCCTTACTATTATCCCATGACGACCCGTTAGAAATGTCCCTCATGCCATATGACGTTCATATCATAGGTCTGTATTCAAGGTCCCCCGAGTTAATCACATTGTCTGTACCCTAAGTACCAGAATTGACACCTCGTTATTGTTTATATAGGGAAAATCATCGGACCTATAATTGCCATTGGGTAACATAGGGCTCGTAGTAGAATGTGTTTTATACGCTTTATGAGTAGCTTGAGTGGTCTTTGAACCATTATTAAACTTAATGTTTCTGATATTGTTGCTGGAACGATTGTATTTACACGGTGATGGGCGTCCATTAACATCTTCTTGAATTTCTTGTTTATATCTATATGTATTATGCTTTCCAAAGATTCCTTTTGTTGGTTTTGCAAAGAAATATCTTAATTTGTACCAAATTACCCTAGCATTCTGAATATTAATGTACCCTCGATCCTAATTGTATTCTTTGTTTTGCATTTATTCTGGATAGTTATATCGGATAATTATCAAGTCAAAAGAGTAGAATCATTTCTAATTCATCTGATTACCATTGATCAATTGAAAGAGCAATTGAATGAATGAGTGAGGGAATGTTTGTATGAATGAATAGATGGATGGATAGATGAATAAATGGAGGAAAGGAAGGAAGCAACTAAATGACTTTACCGTTTACCAATGAAGTTTTGAAAACATATATGGCACTCTATTCACTTGGTTCCAACCTGCAGACAAGAGAATGCTGGAGTTGTCAGAAGTAGTTTTGATACTTTTAAATTTAAGTATTTTAAAATCAAACTACATGTATTGACATTTCATTCCATCACATCACAACAGGAAATCGTTATATTCACAGCCAACGATATTTCTTGCCTTTGAATTATGATGGTAAAACATATAGAGAAAAAAGGAAAGCTGGATATGGAAGTTAAGAGTGGTTGGTAAGACCTCTAATCTCTGCTAATTACAGGGTAAGATAGGGAATTTTACTGTGGATCGAAAATTCTGGTCATTTGAGGTATATCTTTGGTTATGCATAAATTCATAAGTAAAATGATTGACATTATTGACATTGTTCACAGTGAAACTTTTGTCGTAGTTGTTTTGTTCATAATTCCTATGAATTCAGAGCTCAGGAATCAACAGAAAAAAATAGCGTATTAACGTACTTCGACAATATAGTATAAATAATTTTGTATCACCAGAATCTACTTCTGAAGCGCAGTAGTCAGAAATAGTTACTGTTTTAAAATCAGGCATGCCGTCATTGGGATAAGAATGCAACTCACGTGTATTCTTAAGACTGTCACGACGGGACACCATGAAAAACCCTGCCAAAACCTCTTTAAAGAAGACAGGGCCCGACCACTTGTCCTCTCTGAAATTCGATTGGACATTATATGTATGAACTCGGTACAGCCAACAGAGCATGGACTGTAATTCGTAGGCCCTTTGTTCCTTTGTTTTTATATCCAATGATACATTCATCTATGTGTTGCATGGACCCCTGTTATTGCTGTCTTGTGGGGGATCTTACAGTTAGGAGGTTATTTTAAACTACAACTGTGCGTTATTCGAGACCTTTCGGTAACCAAGAATCTGGGAGGATTGTGTGCACATAATCCGGATAACCACACCATTTACTACTGGCGTTACAGATGGCCATCCAAAGTCGGTAATGAGTGACCATTGGTCCCGTTGGTTTATGTGTAGTCTTTTGTGTTTAATGTTTCTATGACGTATTTGGTGTGTATCGTCTCTTATACGTCTCTTGTTGTGCTTGTCCATTCTGTGTTATCGTATAGGGTGTTTTGGTGTTCCGTGTAGTTGCTGCAAGCAAGTGTTGTTGGAGAACCCCTGCTTTATACAAGAATACTCCTTACTACCATCCAACAACGGCCCATTAATAACATTGTATGTACCATAAGTACCAGAATTGACAACTCGTACTTGTTTATATAGGGGAAAATCATCGGACACGTAGAGTGTGGTTTATACTCTTTATGAGTAGCTTGACTGGTCTTTGAACCAATATAAAACTTAATTGTATTTATACAGTGATGAGAATGTTCGTGAATTTCTTGCTGTATTACATACATGTAGTTTAGATTAAGGTTCACCGACGACGGATCAGTGCAAGATGATCATGCTGGAGAACCTTCTTTTTTGTCTTAGGTAGTTGCCTAGTTTTAATTAAAATTACTAGATTAATAATATCTTTTGCAATCAAATACATGTATATACATTGCAATGGATTGGACACAAGCTGCTAACTTAGATATTGCCCTCTCCGTAATAACTAATTACTCCAATTATGTAAGAACCAACACAATGCATAGGAAATTGATGCAAGAAAGAATGAGTAGCAAATGGTGTGGAGAACTGTGGTACCTCAAACCAAAATGATTCAAAAAAGCAAAATGATATAGTGTGCTGTACCTCGTTCAAATTTCAAATATCAGGTATCTATTCCATTGCAAAGAAAGAGAGGCTCCAATTTCTGAATAACCTGTAATAGCAGTAAATGTCCATGTATTTGGTTGTGCTCTTGTTTGAAATCACATTGATATCATGAAATGCAAAAACAACAAGTCTATATAAACGAGTATTCTATATCGAAAGTATTGTTATCTGCTTCTTCTGTCATCTGAATCAGAATCAAAGAAAGTATTTTCTTACGACTGAAAAAATAGTGGTGTCATCTACATTACACTTGATCTGTCTCTTTAAAAGTTTTATTTGTGTTCCTTGACAATCTTATTTCCGCCTCCTGTATCAGAGTCGGAAGCAGTTAAAAACTATTCACAATGTTCAAAAACAGTACTAAGCGTCACCATCATTACAGTTGATCGGTTGATTTTGCCGTTGTTGTATCTTCTGTTTGTTTCTTTTTACTTTGTTTCTAGACAATCTTATCTCCGCCTCCTGTATCAGAATCGGAAACAGAAAGATTTAAATTCTTGAAAAGACCCCTTTTCCTATAGAAAAAAAAATAGAAATTAAATTGATGCCACCTTCATATAAGAGTTGATCTGTAGTTGTTGTGTTTTTATTTGTGTTTATTGACAACCTTCTTTCCGCCTCCTACATCAGAGTCGGAAGCAGAAAATTAGCACTGCTTAAAGTTCTGTTTTCTCTGGACTAAGATTAAAGGAAATTGAAAAAAGGAAAGAGATCAAATATTAAAAGCGCTACCTTCATTACAGTTTATCTGTTTTTGTTTTCCATTCGTGTTTCTTGACATTCGCTTTCCGCCTCCTGCATGGAATCGGAAGCAAATTTATTTTTACTACCACTTAAAGCAATGTTCAATTTTCCCATTGACCTTCATTAATTAGTCCTTGTTATGTAGCTGCTTCATTACCCAATTATCTGTGTATATTCTTTTTCTGAGAAATGTCAAGGAGAATTGACCGTCATCACGTAATCTGAAAATATGTCATTGAACGACTTTGCTTCAGGATTGCTTACTTTGATACGCTAATCACAGTTTTCCTCTTTATGACAGTTAACTTTACTCAAGACCATCTTTATTGCCTCTTTCGAAATCAATATGGTCCAAGACGCTCGCTTTATGTACGCACATTCGGATAGTTTACAACTTGAGTAATCGACACAATATTAACTTTGCAATAAAACGTCATCATGTTGACAGAAGAGGGAAATGCGTATCTCTGATTATCGCTCAATTTTTGTTTTCTGACATGAGTGCATGGAATTATCAACAGAATTCATCGTGTTCTTATAAATGATTTCTATTTTTGGAGATCCCCTCCCTTCTTCTTTAGATGTATGTTTCCTATATTGATAATGTATTTTATTTGCCGCATAAATTCATTTCATTGGCACCATCTACAGTGATTGTCGTATTAACAGTGAGGCCTTGTGGATTTGATCATGAATATAGTCTAATTCTGATGATGTTTCAGGCGCGTAGCCAGAGGACGTTTGAAGTGGAAGCACTTTCAGCCAGGGTGTTAGCGATCGCTTTGAGGCCCCTTATGGGTCCAGGGATAAGCCTTTGGGGGATTCATAGGGTGAATGCCCGGACTATAATATATTTTATACATTCACAAGCAGTTTTCTACGCTAAAATGACCCTTTGTACACTTTTTTTTGGGGGGGGGGACGATGTGGAAGCATCTGCGTACTTGCATACGTCTGGCTACGCGCCTGCTTATAGAAGGGAGGGGATCTCCAACAAGACTTCATTGTAGCATCCACAGCTGATCAGCCAAACATCCCTATGTGAAAACACAGAATAGATAATAAGCACAGCAAGATAACAGATCAAAACTCCAAACACAAAACACTACACATAAGCCAACGAGACCAATTGGCAGTCGGTGCTGACTTAGGACGGCCATCTTGCACATACATGTCAGTAGCAAATTGCTTGGTTATTCGCGTTTCGAGCGCACAACCCTCCCACTTTCCGGTTACTTTGAGATCACAATTGATGTGTGTAGTAACCTCCTCACTGTAAGATGTGATTGTTCTGGTAGTCTTTGTCTTCTCGTCTCCTGCGCGTGTGTTCCGCTGTGATCACTGAACGCCGTTATGTTAGGGATCTCTTACTTATATCTATATTGATAATATGACATTATAAAATTACATTGCATTCTTTATACATCCGCTATGACAGGAGTATTCTAATCTAAACTGTTTGGTATCACTTGAAATTCATTTTCTTTTAATTTTCTAGATAAGAGAAAATATTGTTTGGAAAATACGTAATCGAGCCAAAATTTAATCAAGAAGCATCATAATGTCTTAAAAATAAATGAGTTGCTTTCATCAAATTGATACAACACCACCTGCGGATTTCCCTTCTATCAGTCATATTATGTAATATCCGCAATCTTGCTATAGAATTAGGATCAACATAAGAAAAAGTCGGAAGAAAAACAATCTATTTTTCAATAGTTCAGTATAATTCACAATTCATTCTGAGTAGCTCTACCAAGACAGATCATCTAAGCATCGATGTATCTAGTGAATAGAGTAATATTTATTGCTTGTTTGGAGATAGGGAACACAACAAGAACATGCACAGATAGCACATAAAGTTACCAGAAACAAAGACAACATGTAAAAAGGCAACAATTTTTGGGAACAAATTAAAATAAATAAATTTAGGAGACGGCGCCACTCACCTGAAAATCAAAATTGACAGAAAGTAAATACATGCATTGAGAAATTAGGAAAAGATATTCTAGTTCCATGAGCGGACCTAGAATATTTTCCCAAGGGGAATAAGCCGCGAGGAGCTGGAGTCCAGTTTATGGTTTAAAAATATTCGTACGTAAATACAAGAAAAATTAGCATTTTTAGCACATTATGTAACTTTTCTAGATATGCACTTGAATTAGAGGATTTCGAAAATTTGAAATCTCCTACGAGACGATGCCGTATCGACAATAAAAGCACACACGAACAAGACAAGAAACTGAAACAGACATCACGTAAAACAACAACACAAACATCCAGTCAGAGAGAACGAGGCAAAATAAAACACCCATATCAAAGGATGTACCAAATTAACAAACCAAATTGAGATATGAAACACAAAGGACAATACATGCACAGGGGCATCCGGAACACACGGGTTGGTTTCTTCAAATAGAAACACTTTACTGTTACGTAGTATAGAGAACCAAAGTTCGTGTGTTCCGGATGGCATAGGGGAGGCCAATGTGCACATGGAACTGACTTTGACGATCATCTGCCAAAGGTATATTATGGATTATGACCGAAAGGGTAAATCAGACACCGATGACTATTTCATTTGTCAGATATCGTAAAATAGTCCATTAAATCATGAAACAAAATCTGTTCATAAACTGTTAGAAATGGGGAAACTGTGTCCCAAAAAATCTATTAGACATGAAATTCAAACAATACTTTCAAATTTATTTCAATATTGATCATAGCGAACAGTGAGATCAGATGTCTTAGTCAAGTTGGACAGCTTCTGAAGAAATAGAACGATCACATATCTGATACTAATAGTCAAAGCTTGTTCATTTCAATTCTTACACAAGTCACTTCAGTTCCTGTATGATCCGAATGTCACAAACGGGAACTTTATTCAATGAACTAGATATTAATATATATTTCCTATTAGTATAATAATAGATTTCTATCCTAAACGGAGTTCATCTAGATAAAAAAAAAAACACATATCATTGAGGAAAAAATGAAAGATTACGGAAATGATAGCAGTATACATACTTGTGGAAAAGCTCAGTATAAACATGTACTTTGATACTTTGTGCCTGTCTAAATATAGTGTAGCACTTTATTCCTTTATTCTTAACCTGAAATGTGGTCAGGGGCATTTATATCATCAGTCACCATAAGAAGGAAAATACTATTTTAATAAAATAAAGAAGACACTGATAGATCAAGAAATTTAAGAAGCAAAAAGGGAAAAAAGTTTGGGGATTTGCACCAAAATGTAGAATAAAATCAAGAACTTTCTGAGGACAACCTTCGGTTATCACAATTCTGTGCACGAAGGAAACAAACATTATTAATGAAAGAAAAGATATAAGTATAAATGAATTTTAGAAAACACTCTCAATGGAAAATTGCTTCTTAATGAGTGTTTTGACGGACGACTATGAAAAAGTACCAAGGCTATGATTTTAACAGTATTTCTCGTCATTTCGAAATTGTTTCCCACCAGAAAACAACAATAAAAAATATCCATTTTAGAATCGCCTCCATTAAAAAGTTATTTTGAAAGTTTGCAAAACTAAGGTGATATATGTTTTATTCCTTATTGTATATGTACCTATAAGTTAATACACATGTATATCAACATATGGCTCTAAAATTCATTTTACACATGATTTATCGTTTCGAAAATTATCTTTAATTTTGTTTTTGCTAAGAATGATAGGTAATAAATTTTTCGTCTATATTAACAAAAGCGATAGGCAACGATTTTTATGATCTTTTAAAAGAAAACGTTTTTTGCATGTTTGATTTCACAGGATATATTATTACATTACACTTGCGTCATAGAACATTTTATTATTGGTAAAAACGCGATCGTCCATCTATTAAGGTTCAATTACAATAGCTATCAAATAACAAACACAGCAGAGAAAGTGTATAAAATACAAAACCACTGTCAGATCACGAACTCTAAAACTCATATAGACCCCAGAATGTCTGGGTTTTTTTTAAAGACAACGAAAAACAAACCTTATCTCTACTGTCAGAGAGCCAGGACAACGACCAAAGGAAGTCAAAAGCAGCGCAAAAGAACTGCATATCATATTCACTCCCTTATTCTATGGATGGTCAGATAATTACCTTAAGATTGCAGGCCTACTATTTTGTGAAACTAAATTTGCAAATAAATACTATTATTGATATAAATCTTCGGGTAAATCTCCAGTCCGGAGTTCTATATCCAAGTGTTCACTAAATGCAATATATAATTTAGGAAGAAATAAACTCTTTTTTTCTCTCCCACCTTTCAGCGATGTCATGATACAAGTCTTTCAAAGCAAGGAGAGTTTGAGGATCGGCTGCGGAGGACATTCGTTAGAACGCAACCGTCATCATCCAAAGTGTCAAAGTCTATTATCTCGCTGTTACAGTATTACAAATGGCGGGTCGTAACAGTGATATCCGGAACTTCTTTAAAATCAAACCAGACTGCGGAAAGCCTTTTCAGTTTACTTAAAGATACTGACATCCAGGTGACCCAGATGGTTACGTTTAAAGAACCGTATGACCGACGCATCGAGAACCCGAAATATTCCAAAATGGAGACGTTGTTGGAGAGGACATACCAGAATGCCAGAAGTACTAATATGCTATTCTTAATAATTTTTTAAAACTTCATTTCAGAATATGTTTTTCAAACATAAACGACGAGTCATGATCTAGAACTAGATTAGAACTTTGCAAAGCGAGATATTAAAAGTACATTGAAATATTTAATAAGCGAATGAGATAATTTAAAAGTATATGATCACAATTAGGTTTGAAAAACACATGAATTATGTCATATGATACTCCCGCCTTCCTTTCAGAATCGTACCTCAAAATTATATATCAACATTGAATTTTGAAATATCAAAGTAAATAGATGTGAATGTGATTAAAAGAGAAAAAGAATTTCAAAATTATTTACTTAGCTTTTTACTTATTTGTCCCTTTGGATATCGACTAACAACATTTTCTATATGTACCAATTATAAAAACTTAAAAAAAAAAAGAAAAAAAAAAAAAGATGAAATTTACACCACGTGAAGATGTAGAATTATTTCGTAATACCATTCCAAACACTCCACACTTTTGATCACATTCTAGTATTATAGATGAGAAAAATTACTGCGCTCATCTTTTTATTTTGTTGATGGCTTTACTGATTATTTATCACCCTCCCACTGTTTAGGAATCATGTTGAATTATTATTCCCTGATTTGACAGCTTCAAATTACAATAAAACATATCATTGCTATCTTATTTCCAGTATACGTATTCCTCGGAGACAGTCACGCACTGATTGACTTTGCCAGGGCCCTCCATCGTCATCCCAAAGTCAATCAAGACGAGTATGTGGTCATTACCGTCGATGACAGGCAATACTCTTCAAGCAGCAAAACTTATTTTCTCAAAAGTAAGCCATCCCGCTTTATTGAATTAAGTTATTTGGAGTAAGTAACCCGCTTTTTCAGATTAAGTTATTTGGATCCAAATCCCTCATTGATATTTCCGTACATGTTGAAAGTGACTGGGAATAAATTTCAGATTTAAAAAAAAAAATTAAATGAAAATTAGGCAATACTCCTTAAAAAAATTAGGCAGCAAAACTGAACTCAAAAATGTGTCATCCCGCGTTATTGGAATTTGAAAAACAAGGATTTTTTTTCTTATTTCCGTATATGTTTAAAGTGACGCGTAGTAAACTTCATATAAAAAGTATTTCAAGATAAATATACAAAAGCATCCCCTAAAGCAAGGGATTTTCTGAGGGCCATAAAAACAAACACCCCCCCCCCCAAAAAAAAAAACAAACAAAAACAAGGTGCAGATCTACATAGCTTACGAGTTTGAACACTTTAAAAATTATTTGATAAATTTATAAAGCACATATCTTTAATTGGTGGTTATTTTTAACAAGACGAAGGACACCAATTCTTAAGGAGTCATGAGAACAAAGTTTAAGGACACACTTTTTTTGGATAATCATCTTGATGCGAAAATGAGATGCACGATTATTCCATTGAATTTCTGGTAAATAAAAATAAGTAATCATGTATACTATATAATTTTTCAGCTCCGTTTGAGACTAATCTGAAAACATCCCATGTTGAGGCATTCAAGCCTGTATTGGTTGTTTCACCAAGGCATCCCAACAGTACCAAATGGTCAGCATTTCTGACGGACGTGAGGCAACTAAATACAGAACCTCCCATAAACTTACCAAAACTTCCTAAGATACCAAATATCCCCGTCGTAGGTACACCTCTGTCATATCGTCAGGAAAAGTATAGATCTATACATATCTATATAATTTTCGTTATAAAGTAAGCAAACATTAATATCCAATAAACTTCATGAGAATGTATTCGTAAGCTCTGCCCCTATCTAACTTGGTAACATTTTTATACAATCCTAATCCTGTGTTGAAAAATTTAATCAATATTTCCTCAAATCTGAATTATGACATTCTTAATATGGAATATGATATCTGAAGATAGACAAAATTATTCTTTTTTTTTTGTCCGAACAGAAGAATCTTTTATATAGAAGCATACCTATATAGTATAGTATAAATTGTGTTTCAGCAAGTAGCACAACAGGTGCCGATTTACGCAGCTTACTTATATGACGCCATCATGGTTTACGCTCGTGCCGTCAATCAGCTTCTACTGGAGGGGAAATCTGTCTACAACGGCTCAGCAGTTGTGCAATGGATCCAAAACAGAAGTCACATGAGTGAGTTAAACTAAATTGTATATGCTAAGAGGTATGCTTTGATGTGTAAAGATCTAGCAATTGTAAAGAAACATTTTCTTTCTTGTCTAAGACATATCCGTGACACACAAAAGGAGTTTGTCGCCCCCTTTATAATTGTCTTCACGTCTGACAATGACTAGGGCCAAACTCAGACGATTGAAGCTTAGAATTTTTAGGAGGATGATAGCAACTAGACTGGTAATCAATAGCATTATGTAACATTACAACAGTGACTCTCAGCATTCTTAGAATAAAACTGACGAGTTGACCACTAGTTACATGTATTTGAATTTCGACACGTCTCGTAAATCGTCCTTGAAATCTCATGGAGCCGTTGACCATAAGTTCAAACTCATTTCATACTAGATAATTTATCTGCAAAACTGACCAAAGAAACAGATAGCATAAATTAAGCATTTTTTAAAATATCTAACACGTTGAAAACATAAAAACGTGAAAGGAAAACCGAAATCAAAAAGAAAACCACACCAAGACACATGAACGCATGAACGCCGTCGAAGATGAATGTACCTGTCAGAGCAAGTCAACATGCATGACCAAGACATGCTTACTTTAATCAATGGCCCGTGAAAAAGAATTTAAAGTTGGTTCCTGAGCTTTGCAAGCCGATATGTAAAATTCAATGTATACACCATGTACACCAGGCGTAATGGTTAGACTACAAGACAAGTACTTTCCATTCCTTTGATTGGTCAAGTGTATCTGCAGAATGTGTTTGCATGATTACCAAATTTTCGAGATAACCGATTATTCACTTTTTTAGTTTTGAGTGAAATATATTATACCTGGTCTCACTCCCATATCGGGAGTTAGCTTCTTTTCATGTCGTGTAGGTTTTTGTTTTTGTTTTTGTTTTTGTTTTTTTTTTTTTGCTTTGGTTCCTGTTTTATCCTGATTTTGTATGCCTTCGGTTTATGATTTTCTGAATAATCGATTTTGTGCTGTATGTAGGGATATGGTCGAAATGACACAATATATCTCGACACATCTCCTTTCCTTTTTCATTAAACAATGTTAAGTTGCTTTGGAAAGGACGTGTCGAGATTGTTTCCTTTCTTGTCCGCTCTAAATGCACATATCACAAAGGATACAAAAATCAGGCTAACTTAACACGCATGTCTTCAAGAGAGCATTTCTGAAATATGAAATGACACAATCAGAGAGAGAGAGAGAGAGAGAGTCTTGAGGGTTGCGACGCTCAAATCGGAGTGGCACTAAAAAGTAAAAAAATCTTTAAAAAGCAGGACTTTTATTTATTTGAAATTTGATGTTGAAGTCGTAGATGTGAATTCCTTGTTCATTAGCCTATGTCGAACAATAGTAAAATGGTTATAGAAAAAATGTTTAACAAAGCGAAAACAATTTTTGTTAAGATATACTGGTAGTATTCATCTTATAGCATGAATTATTCTAATTCTAACGTTTGCGACGTCATCTTAGCGGTTTTAAACATTTACGTAACTTGTGCTTGTTGGAAGAGTATTGTCGTAACACGCAATCACGATTAGCTTATCATATGACTATCATGTGACTTTCCTTCAATGTATCATTGTTTTCTTTTCTGTCTGACTTTCAGCGAAAGGTGTCAAGAATTTTTTTTTCTGTTTCATAACTAAAGGTATTCAGGGATTCGAGGTGTACATCGACCCACAAGGAGATGCAGAAGGAAACTATAGTCTACTCAGCTTAAAAATGACAAAGAATAAACCTCCTTCATTACAAACATTTGGTGGATTCCAACGTAAATCAAATGGTCTTGGAATTCCGGTAGGCTGAAAAATATGTATACGTTGGTTAATATATACAATCTAAAGATAGAAAGCATCCCTAAAATAAAAAATCAGCATTTCTCAGAAAGTTCCAGACATATGATAAATCATTTCAATGGAAGATAAACAGCAATTTGAAGAACTCCGGCCACAAGCCATATTTCATTCTGACTTTTGTAAGGTGTCGGATCTTTCTTAAGATTAATTGACCTTCCATTTCTGTCAAACTCGATTTTCTATTCAACAGCTTTGCAAATTTGCAGCAAAGTGAATGTATTCAGACGTCTGATATATTTTTTTACAATTCCGTCATGTCTTTCCTGGTCGGGATTATCTTCAATGAAACAAGATAAATGTTCTAGCAGATGAATCCAGTGAGGCCAAAAGTTGTTTGTTCTGAATTCTGTATGTCCCTCGTCTTTTTAAAGTGTTAAATGTCCTCAAATTCAATAGCCTCATCTAAGATCAGATAAATTTGCAGCATGGACCAGACATGCACGTTTCGGTTACTTAACCCTCGTCAGTGATCCTAAAGAAAAGAAATTCGGCATGAGGTGAAATTTTATAGTGAGATAAGAGTTGACCTTTTAACCATGTATTAACTGTCTCCCCTCTGATCTCTCCCGTTTTTCCACCAATTTTGAAAGTTTTTAAGCGTACATTAATCTTGTCTTTCATTCTAAGAAAGTTTCATTCTATTCTAAGAATAGACATTTTTACAGTATGTGAGCTATCTGAATGGAGAGGAAATGATGGATTCAATCTTGCCTTTCTTATCTCTCCCGTTACAAAACTCATATTAACTTCTGCATAACTCACAATGATCTTGTTTTTTTTTTTCATGTTCAGAACTTTAGTCTAGTACAAGAGATAGACTGGCCATTAGGGCACCCACCTCTAGATCAACCAAAGTGTGGATTTGATGGCAAGAAATGTGAACATAAACCTGGTAAATTCTGTATGCAAATAGTTTGTTATGAAAAAAATTCGAAAACCAGAGTTACTTCCCATTTGAGACGGTATCTGACGTAGACTGATTGTGACGTCATCAAATTCTATGGAAATAGTCCTAAAAGTCTGGGAAATGACGGTGTAAAATTGACGTTACCATACCATTTTTATAACGTCACAGTGGTTTTACGTCAGATACCGTCTATAGGGGGAACTAACTCTGTATTCCACAAAGACTCAATATGTATCAGTGCCTTCATTTCTTCTCTTGGACACTCCATAAAGTTTGTTTACCTGATTAACATTATTCATAGTACTTACTTCTCAAAGATTTTACACAAACGTCAAATTTCAACAAATTTTATCCTGATTTTGTATGCTTCCGGTTTATGATTTTCTGAATTATCGATTTTGTACTGTGTATTGGAATATGGTCATTGTCCATATTTGTCATTGAAAATGATTTTAAAGACGAACATGATTATAATGATTAAAATATGTTTTCATTTTACAGACTGGAAATTGGCAACGTTTTGCAGCCTTGTGGGAGCTGTCGTTGCTCTTGCTGCTATTTTCGTGTTCAGGTACATGTATTTTTTTTAAACTTTTCGCATTTTATTAGTTTGTAACTTTAGTGTTCATGGAATTTTAATTACTTTTCGGATTTTTTATTATTTAAAAAAAAATTGCGTTCAGCTATAAAAAACTGGTCGCATTCTTATTTTATTTTTTTTTATTTCGTTTAATTATTTTTAAAGTCTAGTAATTAAGCTCATCACTTGAAAATCCTAGCAGTTGGTATAATACCATTCTTCTGTATTTTGAAAAAAGGCATTAATAGTTAATGTATCTTAACTTTTGCTGAATTCTAGGTCAGATTCATGACAAGATCAATTTTAGATATCAGTTTTTAAGTACTTTCTAGAGCTCTTTTTTACATTAAGTACGCATACAACGCCATATCACATATATCGCCTACTTATAATCATTTTTGAGAGAAAAAAAATTACCACGTAGAGATCCGGTCCTTATTCAACTTTATGACGAATAATAACCTTTTTTCATATAGTTCCGCTACTTGACGAATCAAATTTCTTGCAACAGTAGTTGATCCTATTAGTAACCATAGCAACATATTACTTTATGAAAAAGCACGTTTTGTGAATTATTAGGTGAATTTAGACAGAAACGAATATCTTTGATATGATAAAAGTGGAAAATCAATTTAATGAATGACATGCCTAAAATAATTTTCTGGTCTTTCTTTAGATATTACAGATATGAAAAGAAATTAGCTCGGCTTCTTTGGAAGATAGAATTTAAAGATTTAGTCCTACTGGATTCTGTAGAAGAAATTGTCACGCATAGGAAGCCTAAGGTAAAATTGTAACTTGCCTTTAAGGAGGTCGTGTTACCATGACATACTGAGAAAAATCAAAACTACGTCTTAAAAATCTTTCTTTCTTCATCATTCACGCTTATTTAATAATCAGTGCTGTCGCAGATTATATTTCTATTTTGAACACTTACTGCATTATAATTTGTAAAATTTTCTGTAGTTAAAACACCACATCTACTATATACACAATTGTTAAATACTTCTTCATCTTTTAAGCGAGATACTTTCCGGACACAACATATTATGTTGTCTTGCAGAATATTATGTCAAAATGAACGAAAACTATGTCAACTATATGACAAGCCAATGTGGACAAAATGTGGTATTTTCTAATATAAGAAATTCATTTCTTAATATTAGAAATTCATTTTCTAATATAAGAAATTCACTTTCTAATGTAAAAAAATCATTTTCTAATATTCGAAATTAATTTTCTAATATTTGACAATATCGACCTTACATCATATGACACAGAAAGATATTCAATGATAAATACATCTAATTTCAATGTTTGTGTCATAATTTCCTTCATTACCCATTGAGTACCTTAATATTAGAAATTATATTCTGATATAAGAAATTACTATTTAATTTGCAATAATCGCAAATTACTATTTAATTTGCAATAATCGCAAATACAAATTTATTGTTGTTAACTATGACAAAACCTACTTTGTAAAAGAAAAGTCAGATTCTGAAAATAAGTACACTGAAACAGACATTATTCAGATGTTAAACTTTCTGATCGACAACATTTTTGTGGTGTTTGGAGGAAAGGTCTTCCAGCAAATTGTCGGAATTCCAATGGGGACCAATTGTGCCCCACTCCTTGCCGACATTTTCCTTTACTCGTACGAAGCTGAATTCATTCAATCTTTGGTCTCTGAAGGGAAAAGATACTTAGCTTCTGACTTCAACTTCACTTACAGATACATAGACGATGTGTTGTCCATCAATAATCCAAAATTCGCGGATTACCTGAGCAGTATCTATCCTTCGGAGCTTGAAGTCAAAGAAACTACAGAGACAAATAATTCAGCATCCTATTTGGACATAATGTTGTCCTACGACACTGATGGTCACATGAACACCTCACTCTATGACAAACGTGACGACTTCAATTTCAGCATTACGAACTTTCCTTTTCTGAGTAGCAACATCCCTTCATCGCCTGCTTATGGCGTGTTCATATCTCAGTTGATACGCTATGCCAGAGCAAGTACCAAATATACGGATTTTGTTCTGAGAGCTAGGCGTCTTTCAGATAAGCTTCTCAGTCAGGGATATGTTTGTGACCGACTAACATCGTCACTGAGGAAGTTCTACGGTCGATATGGGGAACTCGTCATACACTATGATGTCCCACTATCCAGAATGGTGGATGATATTCTGTCATAGACCATTTGAACCATCCAACCAAAGATTGTACTCTATATCTTCCAAAATGGAAGTAACCGGATGTGACAGTTCTACCGAATTGAAGCGACGGGTGTTGCATGCAAGCAGGAGATGCTTACTCTTCCTGGGCACCTGGTCTCACTCTCATATCGGGAGTTCGCTTCTTTTCATATGGTGGAGGTTTTTGTTTTTGTTTCCTTTGGTTCCTGTTTTATCCTGATTTTGTATGCCTTCGGTTTCTGATTTTCTGAATTATCGATTTTGTACTGTAGACAGGGATATGGTCGTTATCCATATTTGTCATTCATTATTGAATTTCTAATATTAGAAAATATACTGAATTTCTTATATCAGAAAATGAATTTTTAATATTATTTTCTGGTATAAGAACGTGCATGTCTGGTCCATGTTGCAAATTTATCTGTTCTTAAATGATGCCATTGAATTTGAAGACGTTTAACATGAGAATATAATTTTCTAATTTGAAAAGTCAAAAATTCGCTGTTTCCCCTTTAAATAGTTGATAATTTCTAATATCAGAAAATGAATTTCAAATATTAGAAAATCAATTTCGTACATTAAAAATGATTTCTTTTATTCGAAACTACCAAATTGATGATTTTCTGATATTAGAAATTCATTTTCTGATATTAGAAATTCATTTTCTGATATTAGAAATTCAATGAATTTCTGATGTAAGAAAATCGAATTTCTAATATTAGAAAATGAATTTTTAATATCAGAACAAGGATTCCTTGTATTAGAAAATGAATATCTAATATTAGAAAATACATTTTTTTGTCCACTTTGACTTGTCATAAAACTTTGACTTATTTATGTCGACATGCAAGAAAATTATTTTTCATGTATGCATACATGTAGAGTTATCCTCATTTAATGTGCAAATAATAAATCAATCAGTACGGGTTTCGTTGCTTCAGTTTGGATCAAAACATAAAAGAATCGCGTTTTTCATAATTATTATTTAAAATGGAGAAAAATATAGCCATCACCCATTGTGACTATCGACAATGAAATCGACCATCGTGTTCGTGATTTGCTTTTACCAATGACTCGACGAGCCTCGTCATGACACAAGGAAATACTGGACACTTTGGTTGGACTTCCTTCTTTTATGTTGACAAGCAAGAAAAATAACTGTTGAGCTTATTGATATAAATAAGTTGAACATTTGTACGTTATGTTAGAAAGGTTTCTTGAAAGCAGGAGGAAGAAACATCATTCGATATCTTTTGGAAGACGTACCATATCTTAAATAAACGCTATGAGAATTAAGCTTGTGACCGCAATAGATCTAGAAAGCGGTCAAGAAAAATAACAATTCAACATGCTAATATTTAGATAGATTATATGAGACGATAATTGAAGAGTAATCAATCCTTTACTTAGATGACATTCCTCAAGATGATACGGGGAAACCTCTTAAGTAAAAGACATGATGATGAATTACAGGTTCGATTTCTTGGAAAATCTGTCAGTCTCTTCTGTGATACATTTTTCCCTAACTGATCTACATAATTATTTATGGAAACGTATAAGTGCCACATCGTTGTACTCTTTACATTCGACTTCTACACAATTCAGTATATTACATTTTGTATTTTTAGACACAAAGATGTGAATTTTACACTATAATATGTGCAATTTTCACATTAATGTGTTTCATTTACACTTGAGTGTGATTTGAAGTGCAAATTATACACATAACTGTGTACAATTTACACATTTATGTATAAGGATTACTCTTTTTTGCGTAGGAAAAATGTGTTGATGTGGCACTAATTCGCTTTCGTAATCATTAGATGAATTGATAGAAAACTATCTGTCTCTGACTCTTCTTACTCGTTGTGAGTATTAGACGCTTTTATCTATTTGTAGAAATTTTCGACTGCGGATTCCCATTTTCCCACACTTTTCCCAAAGTATTACAATTATATCATGGAAAAAGCAAGAGGCGATCATTACAAGGTGATCTAGCACAATATAAGATGGAATTTTGTTTGTCATGTATCTGGAAGTTGTGACATACATATGTTTGTAAACAGAATGAATAATCATAGTAATAGCGGATCTAGCAGGCACAAAACCCTTTTATGCGCGGGTAGAAATTATTCTATAACATTTCACGTAAAACATAAATGAGTAAAATCAGCATATTTTGCAAATTGTCAAAGTGGAGGATTCACCGCTCCGACCTCCTTTAGATCTAGTACACATGACTGTCCCCACATTGTGTTTTTCAAACATTACTGTCTTCAGCGCTTATACCATCCATTTAAATAGTTTTCTTCCAACAATTTTATTCAGATTCGAAAACAAACTTGGTTAAGTACCCGAAATGTGCATGTCTGGTCCATGCTGCAAATCTGTCTGTTCTTAAATGATGCTATTGAATTTGAAGAGGTTAACATTGGAACAGCTTGAAGTTTAGAACGGATAATGCTTACATAAACTTTAAAGATAAAAGTCACCATTTAGGCTTCTAATTTGTTACGGCTACGAAAGGAAATGACTGATTTTGCTCATAGAAGTACATAACAAGTCAGATCCTATTCCTACAGTATTCCTACAACAACCAAAACATCAAAAGAAACTTGAATTTCATAAATACTATGTGAGATTTGAAAATAAAAATTACCTTCTAGATCTGCTGTTGTTTATGCATTGTTGTGTAAATTAATGTTGACCCATGATACCTGTAAACCTAATCCCCAATATAATGGTTATGGCATTTATTATGAAAAATGGTGATGCATGTTTTGAAATAACCCAGAGATTGGTCTTGTAAGTCTCGCATGTATTTGTTTCTGAAAGGTTACGGAGTGTTAGAAACAGCCTACCTACTATGAAAATTCAAATTTGCAATAGACATTCCTGAAAACGAAGTTCCAGTTTCAAATTACATGTCAACATTTTTTTCAACGGATTTTTGACATAAAAGTTTATTTCTATACAGTCTCATGGGCTGTACTAGTTTATCCATGTCTATTCGTCCGTCTCTCCCCTCATAGAAATAAATCAATTTAAATTTTCACTTTTCATATCATTTCTTGAAAACATTCTTTGCACCTCGTCATTGGCATTTTTTAAAGAAGAGTTATACGGTGTGTTAGGATGAACTATGGGATAAATCGATTTTTTCAAAGGCTTCTTCCATCAATTTAATATTGTGTGTCTTGTCCAAACATCCGTGTACCATTATTATATCTTATGTTTTATAAAGTAGTTTGCATGCTTCTTTCTGCATGACATGTTCAAATCTAGATGGTGATCTGTTTGTGCTCCTTGTTTCAATGTTAAATCTCAGGGGCTCTGGGTACATACAACTTTGTAGCACTTACATATTCCTGATTTGTATGGGATTTGTGTTACTGTGTTTAATCATTATTACAGATTTACAAAATTTTACCTAGAATTCAAATTATCAATGGTTGATAAAGAAAGAAATTACATGTATGGAGTAAAAAATAATAATAGATTTATAATTTGAAGGATGTAAGGCTTAAAAATACCATACGAAGGAAGAACCAAAAATAGTTTGATACCTTCTAGCGAAAATAACGGCTTCAGTGATGAATTTTTTTTCTTTCTTAATTCCTTTTTTGGATTTTCAGAGAAAATCCAATTCCTCATGGCGATTTCTTATAGACGGAGATGAGCCCGAGAGAGCAACATTACTGGGAAATACCAAGCAAGACAAAAAACAAAGTGTCTGGGAACAGAAGCGTATCGGCTCCTATAAAGGGAATATAGTATCCATAAAATGTTTGGTTAAAAAACACGTAGTGATTAATAGGTCTCTGAAGAAACAGTTACAACTCAGGAAGGAGCTTACCCACGATAATGTCAATCGTTTTATTGGTGCTTCTATCAACGAACCATACATCTACGTAGTGACGCAATATTGCGTACGCGGCAGTCTGGAAGTAAGTCCATCTACTTCATACAGAAAACAAATACATTTAATATCATATTTCCATCTTCATCAATTCATCATATAGAAAATAATTAGGAAACAAGTTTAAAAACAAAAAGAATGAAGATCTTGAAAAATATTTTATGTTTGAATAACAAGGATCGAGAACGTTAAACCAAAAATGTTCTTTAGGGAGCAACAGTTTGAGTTTTAATGAGAAGGGAAAAAACTTTGTAAAAATCTGACTGGAGATTTCCGGAAAAAAAACCCAACAAACTAGCACTGTAAAATGCAGAGGGTATAATCCATTTGCAAAAAAAATAAAAACGTTCTCACACTACCCCTTCCCCCCAAAACCAAATGGCTCCTCTACATGGTCAAATAGAGATGAATCGTCACAAAATATATATTCTAGAATGCTTTGTGATGGGAATGAAGAAAAAATGTCTTCATCCCACAGAGGCTTGAATCTGTGTTGGTCACTCGGTGAGCATATTCGTTTTCAAGAAAACCATAACCGAGTAACACAACTTTAAGAGAATATTAAAGTCCCCATACCTCATCCACACCATTCACGGACCTTGCGTGTACAATAAATTGTTCTCAAAATGGAAGAAATAAACATTGATCTTTGATTAGATAGGTCAACACAAGAGTAGATTGTATTAAATGATGCAAGGAGATTCCGGAAAACTTTATTTAATTCCGTTTTATTTCAATTACACAATATCCTCTGGAGCATTATCTTGATATTGAATGCTATAAGAATTGCTCTAACCTTATTTCTCCCCCCTCAAGAAATAAATCAAGAGACACAAACGAAAGAACATTAGATTCAGATGGACCGCACCATTCAGTTCTCGGCCTGGACAAAATTATCTAATGTACAGCAGATATAGATAGCATGCATGCACGTTCGATATATATCGAACCAGATAATTACATGTCAAACCAGATAATGAGATATATTCATGCAAAGTAACTATTCATGACTGGATAAATTATTTTTTTCTTTCTGATTCAAAGAAGACAAGGCCCGGTCACCTGTCCTCTCTGAATGTAATTCGGACTCCTCGGGTGATAACATGCATACGCTCGCTACAGCCGGCAGAGCCCCCCCCCCCTTTTTTTATATCAATTTACATATTCATATGTGTTGATTTAGTCCCTGTTGTATTTTTGCTGTTGTGTTTGTGTTGTTATCTAACAGTGAGGAGGTTATTTTACACTACAACTGTCCATTCTTCAAGACATTTTGGTAACCGGAAAAGCAAATGGGGTGGTTATCCGGATTAGGTGCGCACAACCCTCCTTAGTCCTTAATCAGCACCGAATACCTATTATATGTTGTATTTCTTGTTTAATGTCATTAATGTTTCTATGTCGTATGTCTCTTTTTCGTCTCTTGTTATGTTTGTCTTTGTGTTTTCGCATCGGTAGTTTTGCTGTTGGTAGTGCAACAGGGCCAGATCCCCACCCTTCTTCAAAATGGTTTAGAGCCACGAAGAAAAAATATATTCTTAGATGTTAATCTAGATGAATGATGTAAGATCTCACTTAGGAATTTCATTCATTCCGAGGTTCGCAACCGTTCTAATTAATTTGCCTTGCCTTCTCGACTTAGAGACTGGATAACTGATAGGTACTTCTTTAATGTTTATAGAAACCCAAACGTGATAATGACACAATTTATGATCAGATACATATGTACACGTCGTTCGTGTCTTTTTATTAGTTGTGTTTAGTAATTGTAAAATTGATAAATTGTCAAGTTGTAGTAGGGTACATTCGAAAAAAAAATGCTAGCTAAAAGACCATGTTCTGTGCTTATAAATTTATCTATAAGATCGTCTCATAAGCTATATAATTGTTTACGTCTTTGCCTGGAAGATCATGTAAAGGCCACACTCGATGACACAAAGAAAACGCAATCAATTTGACAACAATTAATCCGCAAATTATTTGTCAACATTTCAACGCGCTAACACCTGCAACGCCATTCCTGCTTCTCCTGGGATACATTGTAAATCCAATTCTTAAATAACTTAATGGTAATAATTCTTTACCAATGGTTATCCCTCCATGATTGCTCTGTCACCACGTAGAAAGACAAAATGAATATTTTATCTAATTTTTGGAATTAAGACCATCAAGTTTAAAAAATTATAAGTAATGGGTTTACAAGTAAGAACGGTAATCGCAAATACAAATTTATTGTTGTTAACTGTGACAAAACCTACTTTGTAAAAGAAAAGTCAGATTCTGAAAATAAGTACACTGAAACAGACATTATTCAGATGTTAAACTTTCTGATCGACAACATTTTTGTGGTGTTTGGAGGAAAGGTCTTCCAGCAAATTGTCGGAATTCCAATGGGGACCAATTGTGCCCCACTCCTTGCCGACATTTTCCTTTACTCGTACGAAGCTGAATTCATTCAATCTTTGGTCTCTGAAGGGAAAAGATACTTAGCTTCTGACTTCAACTTCACTTACAGATACATAGACGATGTGTTGTCCATCAATAATCCAAAATTCGCGGATTACCTGAGCAGTATTTATCCTTCGGAGCTTGAAGTCAAAGAAACTACAGAGACAAATAATTCAGCATCCTATTTGGACATAATGTTGTCCTACGACACTGATGGTCACATGAACACCTCACTCTATGACAAACGTGACGACTTCAATTTCAGCATTACGAACTTTCCTTTTCTGAGTAGCAACATCCCTTCATCGCCTGCTTATGGCGTGTTCATATCTCAGTTGATACGCTATGCCAGAGCAAGTACCAAATATACGGATTTTGTTCTGAGAGCTAGGCGTCTTTCAGATAAGCTTCTCAGTCAGAGATATGTTTGTGACCGACTAACATCGTCACTGAGGAAGTTCTACGGTCGACATGGGGAACTCGTCATACACTATGATGTCCCACTATCCAGAATGGTGGATGATATTCTGTAATAGTCCATTTGAACCATCCAACCAAAGATTGTACTCTATATCTTCCAAAATGGAAGTAACCGGATGTGACAGTTCTACCGAATTGAAGCGACAGGTGTTGCATGCAAGCAGGAGATGCTTACTCTTCCTGGGCACCTGGTCTCACTAACATATCGGGAGTTCGCTTCTTTTCATATGGTGGAGGTTTCTTTTTTTTGTTTGCTTCGGTTCCTGTTTTATCCTGATTTTGTATGCCTTCGGTTTCTGATTTTCTGAATTATCGATTTTGTACTGTAGACAGGGATATGGTCATTATCCATATTTGTCATTTGAAAGTTTCAATTTCAAACATTTCAATCTCGATCATTAATGAAAGAAAATTAATTTGTTAAAATGCACTGGAGTTGTCGTCGTAGTGTACATATTCCTATACTCAAACAAATGAATTTAATGCATTTTACAATATTTTGTCAAGTCTTCCATGTGCCAAAATGTATCTATAATTTTCATTTCGTTTTAAGCGTCCACACTAGAATATAAAATAAATTTGACTGTGTCTAAAAATCCCTTTTACTTTAAGTAACACTGATGAAGATTTAGTTTTACAATCGGAAACATGTCCCTGGTGCATAAAATTAGTTTGAAATGTTGTTTAATTTAAACTCGTTCCCCATGACTTGATGTTTTAAGTGTAATGATTAATTTTTTCCAGCTTTGTCGCCTGAAAGAATTTTCATTTGGCCTTTTATTAATTTGGCATCATATATATAATGTTGTTATTTCGGAAACTCGTCATTTCATCCAAATATAAGATCAAAATTAAAGGAGATTCACATCTGAGCACCTTTCCTCCAATGCTATTTTGGTCATCGATTTTATTTAACTTTGCCAGTGAATCGAAACTTTGGAGCCGCGCACTTACTTGAAAGTAAATTTAGATTTAAAAAATAAAACCAGAGTGTGCTACTGAAATGAATTTTGGTTGTGTCTGAAAATTACTTTGGCTGGAAGCATCGTTGATGAGGATATTACTATCCGAAACACGTGTCTGATGCATTAAAATTGGTTTAAAATTATCTTCAAGAAGGTAAAGAGTTGGAACACTTCCGTAGTATTAAGAAGAAAATGAGTTGATATACTTCGATTTTCATTATAATCGGGCAAATTTTCAAACAAGAATATAAGATATTGAAAAATGCAAAATAAACATTAATATGAAATCATTTTTTTTTTTCTTCATTACTGCTTTCTTTCGAGTCAGAGCCTTTAATATCATTCCAAAGATATTTTCAAATTATATATATTATCAGGGTTCTCTCGAAAAGTGTCCTGTTCGGAATTTTGTCAAATTTGTGAAACTTGTTCTCGTTATGGGTACATGTACACATACACTATTCAAAATTAAGTTATAGGTGGTCAATATTCATTTCTTGCTTAAAGGGGTTTTTTCATCCGCAATGGAATTCTGTTATTTGATAGCTTCTGTGACAGTACTTAGTGCTTGATAGGATTATAGATATATATCCTGAAGAGGATGCACCGAATAACGTTGTCTTTCCAGCATTTCCTTGTAATCAACTAGAAAATTGCTTTTGCTTTGAGACTTCTGATTGGAACATGCACTAATCAAGACTGAGAAAGAGGATATCAAATTTATCAAAAGTTCTATTTTCTGGCTCTAATGCAAAGGAACAGATTGACATAGGACATGTCCGGATAGCAAAAGAACATGATGACATTCATGCACTAGTATGTGCTTCTCTTTACTTGGTCTGTGTTATATGTTTACATAAGATTAATTTCAGCATATATCTCCAAATAATCTCTTCCATTCTTATGGGACATTTCCTTTTCCGTCCGATTTTATGATTGCGTATCTAAAATGACAAAATAATTAATAACATCGAGCAAAACTGATGAGACAATATTTGTTGAAATGCCAATATGTACTTAACTATTATCATAGAACAAGAGACGCTGACTCTTTCCGGGCACCTGGTCTCACTTCGGAATGTTGTTCATTCCTAGGTTAGCAGCCGTTCCTATTGGAATTCTACTGATTTTTCGTGCCTTCTCGACTTTGAGACTGAATTATAGGTACTTCTATCATGTTTATTTATACATAACAATATTGATAACACCAACCACTGCACTTACTTGGGACATATTTGAACATTTTCTGATACTCAACTTCATTTATTGTTCTAGAACTAGGGGGTACTCCCTGATGGCATTGATCTGTCCTATGCTAGCTCTTTGGCATGCATTTTAATAATACGGAAGAGTTCCAACTTTTTACCTTCTTGAAGAAGATCTGATGCCCTGTTCACACGAAGGGTTCGATGCGCATTAAATCGAATTTTATGCACATTAGATTTAATGCGCATTGGATTTTGTCGTGTGAACTCAAAGCGAATCTAATTCGCATTTAATCTAGCGCATGTGTATATGAGGTACTTTAATCCTACAGTACGTATACACCACAACTTGGCACTTTTCTCCAACCTTTGACCTCAAATCAGAGAAAAAGTGGCCAAAATGCTTCATTTCACTTTCTATGTGCACTGCACTACATCTCTTGACTTTTGTAAAATCACATTTTACTATGACGTCATTTTTCTCGTAATGACCAACTTGCAACAAATTTATAGGCGACACAGGCGTACAATATAACCTTGCCGTCATCGCTACTTTCCTACGCCATTTCACGCAATGATAAAGCCCGAAAGGTACTACATGTCGTCATAGTGACGTCTTTCGGATTTCTGACATACAGTGCAATAGCCTCAAAGTCAGAAGCACATAGATTACTTCTTTGAGTGTTTAGTGGCGAGTAAATGGACAATGAAGGAAACTATTCTTATCTTGATGTAGGAAAATTTACAAGACTCACGTCTAAAGATGGTAGGTTTCGATTTATAGCTAGTATTTTGTATTTTTACTGGAGACGTCTCGCTCTCGCGAACGAATGAAGAAAGAATCCCTGATACTGCATCATATTGCATCGAAACAAAGATAATGCTGTACATTGTATACCTCATAAATGTAGTGATACCTAATGGTATATACTTGCAATACTTTATTTACAAATACGAAGCCTTAGTTTCAGTCTGCAAGAATCTCGCAGACAAACAATAGGCGATGATGGCAGAGGTCGATTTCAAAGAGAAGAAAAGTGGAACTGAAATCTGACGCATGCGTAGGAGATTGCGTAATGACGTCATGCTATGCTATGCTCTATCCTTGTTGTAAAAATTTGCGAAGAGGGAAAACCCATGAGAAATACAATTATTTAGCATAAATTATATCATTTTCTGAGTTACATGTATATGACTACCAGTGCAAATGTACCAAAATGTAATGCGCATTAGAATTTGTCGTGTGAGTGCAATGCGAATTTAATTCGCATTAAAATAATGCGTATCAACTCAAATGCGAATAAATTTAATGATCATTCGTGTAAACAGGGCATCAAACCAATATCAATGCACCAGAAAGTGTCTTGTTTAGATTTCCCACTTCTTGTAATTCGCTTTTGGATTTTCTCTTTTTTTTTATATCGAGAATCATTAATGAGACATTACTTGTTGAAAAGCGCATATTGTGCACCTAATTACTACGATAATCTAGCTAATGAATCTAATATCATTTGTCATCTCAACATTACACCATCCCTCCAACGCTTTTAGTCAAATATGTTTTATTATACACTAAAATTGGATCCTCGCGCTCCTTGCTAAATTGCTCTCTAGCATATAAAAATTGAATTTGACAGGCACAACGGAATAAGTTTTGTTCTTTTTAGATCTATGAGTTATTCTGACTTGATTTCGTGTCATCAATGATTATCAATTGTCCGAAACATGCATGTCTGTTATTATTATATAGTCTGTTTACTAGTATATTCCCACTCTTACTGGCTGAGAACTGTCACGTGACGAGTCATTGTCTCATCATATTGACCTGTGAGGGCAATCTCCTACGCATGCGTCCGATTTCAGTTCCGCTTTTCTTCACTTTGAAATCTACCTCTGCCGTCATCGCCTATTGTTTGTCTGCAAGATTCTTGCAGATTGGAACTGGGGCTTCGTATTTGTAAATAAAATATTGCAAGTATATACCACGAAGTATAACTACATTTATGAGGTATATGATGTACAAGCATTGTCTTTGTTTCAATGCAATACGATGCAGTATCAGGGATTCTTTCTTCATTCGTACGTTGCCAACACGATCAGCTGAGCGAGAAGTCTCCAATAAAAATACAAATTCTGGCCATATATCGAAACCTACCTCTTTAGACGTGAGTCTTGTAAATTTTCTTGCATCAAGATAAGAATCGTTTCCTTCATTGCCTATTTACTCGCCCCTAAACACTCAAATATGCACCTCTACCTTTGAACCTTTTGCAATGTTTACGTCAGAAGTCCGAATGACGTCACTGTGACGACATGCCGTACCTGCGATGCCTCTCGGGTTTTATCATTGCGTGAAATGGCGTAGGAAAATAGCGATGACGGCAAGGTTATATTGCAAGCCTGTGCCGCCTATGACCTTGTTTGCGAGTTGCTGTGAGGGGCGATTTCATTAAATAACACTACCGCGAAAACTCTTGCTTCCGGTTTACCATGAAATATCGAAAACGCGCGAAATTTTTATCTGTGACGTCATTAATGTCATTTCGTAAACAGCAGCAAGGACGCTGAAGCTGAGCTCAAATCCTTGAATTTTGAGCCTATTTACGGGTTTTTACTCTGAAATAATCTTCACTGATTTGACTCATTGAATGAATTATATTACGTTCAGGATAATTCAGCGACAGATAGCGCTTAAGTCCACTATATAATAAAACAATTGTGGACTTTTTACCCGGTGAATATGGTGTGATATTTTCTGAATTTGAAAATATTGACCTCGGCTGTCGCCTCGGTCAATATTTTAAAATTCAGATAATATCACACCATATTCACCTCATAAAAAGTCCATAATTGTATGATATTTGTCCAGCTGACTGCCCTATTTAAGTTGGAATAATAGGTTCTATCATGATCTACTGAGTGAGACATACAATTTACACGAGTGACAGAAATTTCATCTTTTCCCGAGTGGAGCGTAGCGAATTTAATTTTTTTTTATGTCTCATTCAGTAGAAAGTGAAAGAATCTATTTCTTCTTCCATGAAACATAAGAAAAAAAGGGAATTCAAACGACGTTTCATGCCATCTTTTCTGACGACGTTACTGTGACATCACAATAAATTTCTCTTTTATCATTGGTCAATTGGAGCATTTGAGACAACTTATGTGTCTCACATAGGCTGTCTCACAGGAAATGAGCAAACTGAAGAAGAATACATTGTCTTTTTATGAGCTCTTGTTTATAGATTACCATGTACATCTTACTGTTGCCTTTTTTATTAAACTTGACGACTAAGGCCATTTAAGTAAGTTAAAGAAGATCCTGACGATGAATTCAACAGCGCTCACAATAGCTAGAGCACCAAATTGAGCATCGACGGACCCCCAGATAGCTAGAGATGGGACCAGGTGCCCAGGAGGAGTAAGCATCTTCTGTTGGCTTACTGTAGTCTTACTTTCAGAACTTTCACAGTCTTTAGCCATATTCCATTGTTTTGATTGAGGATCTCGGACGAGGGTTACGAACCCGAAACGTGCATGTCTGATCCATGTTGCAAATTTATCTGTTCTTAAATGATGCTATGATTTTGTAGACGTGTAACATTTCAAACTAAGTTTATGTATTTTCCATTTGGTATAGGATATACTGAAGAACGAGGATTTGAATTTGGACGACATGTTCATAGCATCTTTAATTGCTGACCTAATTAAGGTAAGAACGTGAAAAAAATTATCCGAGGACGATTTCTAAACAGTTTTAAGACTTCGAAACTTATCTCATTGATACAAATCTTAACAACTGAAAGGGTACGTGAATGATCTTTCTCTGCTTCTTTCTTCAAACCAGGGAATGATTTTCATACATGACAGTGAAATCCAATTTCACGGAAACCTGAAGTCCAGTAATTGCTTGGTGGACAGCCGTTGGGTGTTACAGGTCAGCGACTTCGGACTGCAACAACTTGTCAGTAAAGACGGAGCAAGCAAGAACAACGTGGAAAAGAATTACAAAGGTACAATTAGATTACTTCAAGAGGTACAATGTAGAGATTGGCGTGGCGAAAGTAGGTGGATAAGCAGGGACACTGATTTGAAGTTCGACAACGAGGGATTTTTTTTATCAAATTAAAAAACTAGGTTGATTGTTATTTGCGCAAATAATGCAAATTACTCGAAGGAATCGACAAGGAGACAAAGCTGTGCCTCTCGTAAAGAAATAATACTGATGAAAAATGTCTTTATACATCTCTGTCAGTATTTGCTTTTCCTTTCAATTTCAAAGAATACAATCTATGATACGTCAAAGATAGGCTGCCACATAAATGACAAGACCCGTGATTCAACTAGAGCTGACTGGACCACATTGGACAAGAGGGTGGATTTTGCGATGATTCGGATGATTTACAAAATCTTCCTTCAAAGCTGCATGACCTTAAGTCTCCAAAAAGATATAATTGAATTTTGAAATGATAGCATGAAAAAGTAATGGAAATAAACCCCGAATGAGGAAAATAGCTCCGTAAATGACTATAAGAATGATGGACTTTTATGTACTTTGCCGGCAGTAAAGCAATTGAACTTTTTGAACTTTGCAAAAAATAAGGGCCCCTTTTCTTACTTCTCCCAAAACACTGTAAACCAAACACGTGACAATAAGTGCAGAAAAAATGTTAAAATATATTGGAAAATAGATGTGCGAGTCTTCATATTTGCCTTTTAATGTAGCCTTGTTTTTTACCCTCGGAAGAACAGAATTGCTATCCTCCGAGTTTTTATACTGACAGATTCTTTTTCTTAAGAGTTTTGCTAACACCCTATATCACAGTGAATTGAAAGAGAAATCTACTTTGCTGGCTAAATTAACCACACTTGTTCTGCAATAGATTTGGTGAAAGCTACGTGATACTTCTTTCATCTATGATAATTAGTACAAATAAAATGAATTATTGGAGCTGATGGTCATAGGGTTACTGGGTCTCCTTCGATTTAGACTGACCATGAAAGTAGGAAATCATTTCAATGGAATTATTAAGCTATTTTTCCTCTGCTTTCCGGGAAAGCGGATCGTCATACTTCCTGTTAGTATGATATGTTTATGAGACGACAATTTCTATGGTCAAATCTTCAAGAACCAAACAGACAAAATAGTTATCGGCACGCAAAAGTTTTATAAATCAAACATCAATGAGAGTGTTTGACCGAAATCTCAGAAATAGTTTAACTGATTTATCTCATTTTCAGGGATGCTTTGGAGAGCTCCGGAACTTCTCCGTTCCAGAAGTGTTAATGTTTATGGTACTCAAAAGGGAGACATTTATTCGTTTGGAATCATCATGTATGAAATACTCGGAAGGAAAGGTCCTTGGGGTGATATAGAATACTCCCCTAAAGGTTCGTTTCTGTAAGATTCTATAATGATTGCACAATTGAGCATATAAAAACGGTTCTAAAATGTTACTGAAGAATTGCAAATTAGTCTTTCGACAAAATTCTAATTGAATGGAGAGAAATGAAAATGCTCGCATCACAAAGATGAGAATTAAGTCCAAAAGATTAGAAGAAACGCTTTTTTCAAATCTGAGAACTCCTCTCATTTCAGAAATTGTTCACAGAGTAAGCTATTGCGTAAGTGATTTCCCTTTCCGACCCGAACTATCAAAGATTCAGTGCGAAGACTATCTGAAGCAGTGCATAGAAAGTTGTTGGAATGAGCATCCAGAACAAAGACCTGATTTCAAATACATTAGATATAGACTGAAACCTTTACAACAAGGATTGTAAGCCATTCTTTTAAATCTTCATTACCAAAACTTTATTAAAAACACGTTTGAAGAAAGTACAACGAATTAACATATTAACACAATTATTTTGAAATTAACAATATTATTTATTCCCGACGATCGTCTTTTTTCACACTTGATAATGGCCAAGGGGCTGAAAATTTGTGTATTTGAGTGTTTGTGTTTTTATTTGTTATCATCCCTTCCCTTTGGAAGAAAAGTTTCAATCTACTGCAACAATGAAACTACGTTATGTAAAATACTTCACATAAACCAACGTGACCAATAGGCAACCGATGCGGAAATAGGACGGCTGTCTAGTCCATGCTGAAAATTTATCAGGTTTTTAATGATGCTATTGAATTTAAAGACGTTTAACATTTGAACTACTTGGTGAGTGTCACTGCTGGTGGACCAAGAGTCCCCGAGGGCACATGTAGCCAAGTTCGATCAACTTCGGTTGATCATCTGTCTCTTCAACGCATTTGAAATTTTCTGTTACACAATTTCTTGAAATGTCTAAAACGGGGGTCCTGTAGCATCATATCCCACCCATTCTGCTACGTCTTTTAGTACATTTTTGGACATAATTTCCATACTTTTTGGCCATATTACATTGTTTAGACTAAGGATCACTGACTAGGGTTTAGTACCCGAAACGTGCATGTCTGGTCCATGCTGAAAATTTATCAGGTTTTAAATGATGGTATTGAATTTAAAGACGTTTAACATTAGAACGTTAGTAGCAACCCTCCAAGTTGTACAGTTGTACCTAGCTTTATTAAAGGATGCGCAAAAGTAGTAAATTATAGCCTCATCACTGTAAGACGATGAAGCAAAGAGATAGCAGAACGTAGGGGCCCAAGTGAAAATGCAACTGGATATCAAAAGCATAAAGGCGTACGAAAAGTCCCAGCTCTGCCGACCGGAGCGAGCTAATGTGTGCAAACATTCGAGGAGTCCGACCAGCTTTCAGAGAGGAATATCAAATATGAAGAAACAAAGAGACAAAATCGGAGAGGAATGTTTGATATGAAATATGAAGAAAGAAGAAAAAAACAAAATCGATTTGAAAGGCATAAAAGAACAGCCTATTACATTTTGTAGACTCAATCCTGAAAGAAGTAAAGAACAACTGTTTCATATTCTGCGATTGAATCTCAGCATCCTACTATTTATTACAGTAACTCTTTTTGTTTCAGAAAGTCAAATATATTTGATAATATGTTAGCTATAATGGAAAAATACGCCAATAATCTGGAGGCTTTGGTTGCCGAGAGGACTGAACAGTTATCAGACGAAAAGAAAATGACGGAAAATCTTCTCTACAGAATGCTTCCGAGGTAGACAATTTATGAAATAAATACATGAATCGATGACAATTTCTCATTAACATAAACCTTTTTAGAATTCAAAAAGCGTAGAATGTCCGTGTACATTAAATAGGATTTCATTTTATCTTAACTTTACTCAATTCACTAGACAAGTACATTTTACAGCTTTA
This sequence comes from Pinctada fucata, assembly GCA_028142955.1. NCBI lineage: Eukaryota > Metazoa > Mollusca > Bivalvia > Pterioida > Pteriidae > Pinctada > Pinctada fucata. The sequence continues at coordinate 33,352,199 of AP027103.1, forward strand.
CCTTATTCTCCTACTTCCCCTCTTGCCAGATAGTATATCTGTCTGTCTCTTCAACGCATTTGAAATTTGCTGTTACAAAATTCCTTGAAATCTCTATAACGTGGGTCCTGTAGCATCATATCCCACCCATTCTGCTACGTCTTTCGGTACAGTTTTGGACATAATAAATTTCACACTCTTTTGGCCATATTACATTTTTTAGACTGAGGATCACTGACGAGGGTTAAGTACCCGAAACGTGCATGTCTGGTCCATGCTGCAAATTTATTTAGTCTTAAATGGTGCTATTGAATCTGAAGACGTTTAACATTGTACGAAATGATAGAAATATCTTAAAGTTTTTGTTTGCTATAAGTTTATCCTTATGTTTGCATGTTTTGTAAAAATATTGCTTAACTTTCCATATTTCTGCCAGAACGATAATGCATAAAAACATGTTAATATTTTATGAGACCTCTTTTTAACGTTTAAACATATTATATATACCTTGTTGAAATGCGCATATGGTGCAATACAATTTATACAATAAAACATGTATTTCAACATTGACAATGCAATATTGATTTTCTTGTAATATTCCAAATGACTGTGAAAGCACATTCAATTTATCATTGCAGGCCCGTTGCAAACAAACTCAAAAGAGGACATTTTGTAGAACCAGAGACATATGAATGTGTATCCCTGTACTTCAGTGATATTGTCGGTTTCACCTCACTGTCTGCGGAGAGCACTCCTCGGCAGGTCTTTGAATTTACATCTTATCTACAAATACAGCTAAGGCCAAGCCTTTTTTATCTTTGTTAAGCCTTATGTCAAGCAACTATTACCCATTCGTTAAGAATACGGAAGAGTTCCACCTCTTTACCTTCCCGACGAAAATTTCAAACCAATTTATTTCAAAATTTCATAGCAATATTTACCATTTGAAACAAGCAATGGAGACACGTACGAAATATCCTAGAGAACCGCATCTCGTTGTAGAAGAAAGGAGGGATTCTCCAACAACACTCGGTTGCAGCACCCACAGCAAAACCCCAAAACAAAACACCCAATGCAAAAAACACGGAGCAGACATCCACAGATAGAGACACAAGAGGGAAAGGAACACCAACTCACACCATAGAAACATTAAACATTAAAGACCACACATTAACCAACGAGACCAATGGGCAACAGGTGCCGAGTAGGACGGCCATCTGCAACGTAAGAAGCAGACGGTGTAGTTGTCCTGGATTACATGCGCACAACCCTCCCACTTTTCCGATTACCCAGAGGTCTCGAAGAACGCACAATTAACCTCCTCACTGTAAGATGACCACACACAAACAAGACCGTAAAACGCAGGGGCCCGAGCAACACAGATGAATACATGCATGTAAATGGATATAAAAAGAGGAGCAAAAAAAGTAGCACAAAATTATCCTTTTAAGTCCTTTGTAAGACAAAACACCCACTGTAAATTTATGAGGCTAGACTTTTCTGTCATTAAAAAATGCAAATTGTGATTGAAAAATATGAATCAAGCATCAAGCATTTAATCAGTTCGCTTCGAAATTTAGGTCAAATATACATGTACGCTCTAAATGGCACCAATTTGCTTCATGTTTTCAAAATGGACTGTTTGTTTAGTTGCAAAGGACACATTGAAATGACAAATATGGGTAATGGTCATATCCCTATACACAGCACAAAATCGATAATTCAGAAAATAATAAACCGAAGGCATACAAAACCAGGATAAAACAGGAACCAAAGCAAACAAACAAAAACCTCTACCACATCAAAAGATACGAACTCGCGATATGAGAGTGAGACCAGGTGCCCAGGAAGAGACAGCATCTCCTGCTTGCATGCAACATCCGTCGCTTCAATTCGGTAGAACTGTCACATCCGGTTACTTCCATTTCGGAAGATATAAACTTTTAAGTATAATCTTTGGTTGGACAGTAAAAATGTTCTATGACAGAATATCATCCACCATTCTTGAGAGTGGGACATCATAGTGTATGACGAGCTCCCCATATCGACCGTAGAACTTCCTCAGTGACAATGCTAGTCGATCACGAACGTATCCCTGACTGAGAAGCTTGTCGGAAAGACGCCTAGCTCTTAAAATAAAATCTGTATATTTGGTACTTGCTCTTGTGTAGCGTATCAACTGAGATATGAACACGCCATAAGCAGGCTATGAAGGGATGTTGCTACTCAGAAAAGGAAAGTTTGTGATGCTGAAATTGAAGTCGTCACGTTTGTGGGTGTTCATGTAACTATCAGTATCGTAGGACAACATTATATCCAAATAGGATGCTGAATTATTTGTCTCTGTAGTTTTTTTACTTCAAGCTCCGAAGGATAGATTCTGCTGAGGTAATCGGTGAATTTTGGATTATTGATGGACATCACATCATCTTTGTATCTGTAAGTGAAGTTGAGGTCAGATGCTAAGTATTTTTCCCCTTCAGATACAAAAGAATATTTACATTACTGGTAGATGTCCCATGTTAAACGCCCATTAGGCAACTAGAATTATATTCCATTAACTTGGGTTGCTATTGTGACGTCACGTTCAATAGTTGCATGTATGGAGAATTTACCAACATTCAAATACATTTGACGCTAGAACAGGCAAAATGTGCGAAGTGCATGCAAATAAAAATTACCGATATTTAGAATAAATGTAAATATAAGTAATGACTGTTTTATTTTTGGTGTTCATGGGTGTATAAATCTGGTTGGACACGTGCAAATTTTCCGAGAATCGCTTCGCGATTCACGAAATTTGCACGTGACCAACCAGAACTATACACCCATGAACACCAAAAGTAAGACAGTCATTTCTTAATTGAATAAATTCAGCTTCGTACGAGTAAAGAAAAATGTCGACAAGGAGTGGGGCACAATTGGTCCCCATTAGAATTCCGACAATTTGCTGGAAGACCTTTTCTCCGAACACCAAAAAAAAAAAAAAGGTTGTCGATCAGGAAGTTTAAAATCTGAATAATATCTGTTTCAGAGTACTTATTTTCAGAATCTGTCTTTTACAAAGTACAAACCTACCCGTCCGGTGATGATTAACAAAGACAAAACTTGCCAAGGCCTAATGATATGGATTCGGAAGTCGTTATCCTTAATATACCACACAAATTTATAAAAGATATAATTATGATGATCAGATGTCTGTCATCATAAACTTTTAATATATAATTTACGACAGTATTTAGTATTCAGTGCAAACGTGATGTGAATTTTGCATTTTCTTTCTCTTAATTACCTTTTGACTATAAGTAACATAAAATTTACTTTATTTCTATTAATGAATATCCCCGTTAAATGTCCTTAAATGAAAAATTCCAATTTACAGGTGGGTTTTTTTTTTTTGTTTTGTTTTTTTTCGTAATTATACTTTTTGACTATAAATGTAACACAAAGTTTACTTTTACTGTAATAATGAATATTTCCGTTATACTAGGATGTCTTTTACTGAAAAATTCCAATTTACAGAATTTTTTTTTTTTTTCGTAATTACCTTTTGGCTATAAATATAACAACAAAGTTTACTCCTACTCTAATAATAAATATTCCCGTTATACTAGGATGTCTTTTACTGAAAAATTCCAATTTACAGGTTATAGACATGTTAAATGAGTTATACACCTGTTTCGACTCCATCATCGGTCACTTTGATGTGTACAAGGTGGAGACAATTGGTGACGCTTACCTAGTGGTCAGTGGGCTCCCCATCAGGAACGCAGACAACCATGCCGGAGAAATAGCCTCCATGTCCTTGCGACTTCTGGCCGCCATTAAAAGCTTCAAAATAAAACATCGACCAGATTACACGTTAAGACTCCGAATAGGTGTCCACTCAGGTAGGGATACCCCTCTGATTATAAAAGTGAATATGAAAGATGAAGGTATTTAGTAAATTAAGGGAATTAAAAGAAGGAAAAAACTTATGTGCTGTCATATTCTGACAGAAGATGCTTTCTTGTCCTAGTCAACTGGTGCCTGTTTTACAGAAATACTTACGAAAAAATTTAGGAATTTTCGTAACTTTCATATTCAACTAAAAGCTTAAAATCTTTTTTCCACTTTAGACTATGTTGTCCTTCCTAAGAGCATTTCTACAAACTAAATACAAATTGACAAAAAAAAAAACATCGCGATTTTATATTATAAGAAGGAATACATGTAGGCAATCAAAAGATACGAAAATTCCTTTATTTTTTTCGAAATTACTTTTGTAAAACAGGCGCTCACTGGTATAAATGGTTCTTCTTTGTAATTAATTGCATCTGACGGGTTTGTGAAATTTGTATAAATTATAAAATTCTTTGAGGAAAATTGAGAATAGGCATTGCTAGCAAGTAGGAGATACTCTTCCCGGGCATCTGATCTCATCTAAGTTGGGATTCACTTTCGTTTCTCTAAGAATATTTAAGTTTATTTTACTCTTTGTTGTGGATTTTTTTTGGGGGGGGAGGGGGTTATGAACAGTGGTGTGTTTTTATTATGTAATAGAAGATTCCACAAGAACTTGGCAGACCTTGGAATAATGGAATCGCATTTCTGAATTACAGCGCACGTCTCGATCATTTTTTTATTTACCTAATTAGTCCCCTACTGACAACGCCGAAGGGACTCTTAGTTTTTCAAGATAAATCCAAGACATTTTTTTTTGTAATTTTCTTATTCTAAATTCTGATTCCATGGCAAGTTTGACCTCCTGATTTTTTAAAATATTTAAATAAGCTTGAAGCATCCTTTTCAATCCTACTGGATACTGTTGCTTGCATTATTCATGTAATACTTGAATTATGTTTAAACTTAATTCCGTTTTAAAAAAGAATGACTGGACTCTAGATATCGCTCTTTAGATAAATGTTGTCCATCGTGTTTCTATTGTACTGTGTTATTGTCTCCGTTTTTCTCTGTTCTGTTTCATAGTTTTTCAAGAATTTGTAAGCCTCATTGATTGTGATTTTTGGATTCTAATTTGTTTTTCTGTGTTTAAATTTCATTCCTTTAATACACAGGGAGTCGTTGCCAGATTTTTATGGCTTTGTTCAATACATGATTCTATGATTTACCGGAGTAGATTTTAAACTTGTCTTTCTTACCTTATTTACATAACGTCTTCATAGGTCCGTGCGTTGCTGGTGTAGTTGGTCTGCGCATGCCCAGGTATACATTGTTTGGAGACTCTGTAAATACGGCATCAAGAATGGAAACAAACGGTGTCCGTAAGTGACAGTAGTGAAACATTATAAAAATCCAACTAATATAGAAAACCCACCGAAATTACGTCAAAATTTCTTTTTTGTTTTTTGCTAATATTTCTTAATCATATTCTCAATATAAGGCAATCTTTCCAATATTCATTCTTAAAAATATGAATTTCTTTTATCTTTTAGCACTAAAGATCCATTGCAGCAGTACATTCAAAACAATATTGGATAAACTAGGTGGTTATTCATTATCAGAAAGGGGCTACATAGCAATGAAGGTAATATTGTTTCTATTGTTAGAAAATGTCTTACATGCGCAGATAAACCATTGATATAAGTCATATTGATATAATACTGTAGTAAATTTGTCCTTTCGCTTTCAAACGGTACAAAAAATCGCATACCTCGTTGTATCAAGTACTGAGATACTATATGTACATTATAGCAAAGTTTTTTTTTCAATTGTTCAATTGTAGGGCAAAGGTGAGCAGTTTACGTACTTCCTGGAGGGAGAAGATGAAGGGTATCGTCTGCGAAGAATGAACGAATGGAGAGCAACGATAAACGACCAGTTATTGATGGCGCAATCTGACGAACGATGTAACAACATCGGTATTTCTTATTCCGAACACTGTGATAAAGTACATTTATCCCCCAATTGCTGGGGAGGATGTAATGGGGTAGATAGGAATTTATCGCTCACGACAAACGAGGAGTCACAAACGTTAGACATACCGGGGTCCCTGACAGACGACACGTTGTCAACTTTATCAAGTCATTCCGACTACAAACAAAATCTTGAGAATGTTGAACAGTTTGTATCGTTTAGTTCGGGCTCGGCATTATGTAAAATGTGTGACGCGGTGCCATTGATGACAAAACGAAAGGAGAATTATGCTTTTATAGGTTCGGACGGAGAGGAGGATGAGAAAGTGTAAAGAAGTTGTTGACAATCTTTATTGTTATTATTATTTTTTTTTTTTAGTTACTTCCTCTAGGAATCTCATAACTATTCACTTGCGTATAATTCCTTCGTAAGGAGTTCACTTCTCTTCATATGATGTATTTTATTTATTTCTGTTCCTTTGCCTTAGTTCTGGTTTTGTATGCCCTTGGTTAGATGAATTTTCGATTAACGATTTTGTACTTCTTACTAGAGATATAGTTTTGTCCATATTTGTCATCCGGGGTCCATGGAGGAAACTGACCGTTTTTCGAACTTTCTTTGATAATTGAGGAATTATCAACTACTAGATGTATGTAAAACAAGGCAACTGACTTCTTAGAAAATTCGTGAAAGGATCAATGTTCTATACAATTATAAGAATGGAGTGAAATAACATACTTAACGCTGGCCACTCATACCAGGAATCAGGAACGCCGTCCGTAATTTAATTGTACGGAAACCTATCAATGAATTAAGCACAAAGCACTGAACTTAAATTAAGCCTCGGAAACAGATCAAGAAATGTTATGGAATCCATGATAACATGTCGGAAAGATATGAATAATTTTATTACATGATATCAATTACATATTCTACATGGCTATTTGTACGGACCTACAGCATTAATGAAAAGTTTAGTCAGTAATGTGAGCTTGTATGTACACATATGTATGAATATTGAAAACTTAAAAGTTCTTTTTTTTTTAACGATAAATTTAATTTTTAAAGTAACAAGAAGTGCGGACTATTATTACGTAAGAAAGAAAGAGAGAAAGAAATGTTAAAAGTGTGGTAGAAAATTTAATTATCATTGTTCCCAAGTTGTTTTTGTTTGTAACTCACGTGTATGTTTATTACTAATACGATGTAAGAACTAGAACAATTCATGTAGTCACCTAATGGTGCTGTTATTGATACTAATTGAAAAAAACAAGGAATATTACATGTAACTGTATGCCATGAAAAATACATTTGCATAGTTTGTATAGAGGTAAAAGCTTCAGGGAATTAAATGCATTTTATTATCTTAAAACAATGTTGATGCATAAAAGTTTTTCTATTGGGCATCTTGTATCAGAAATTGATATTTATTGTTCAATCACTGATTATAATTCACTCGTTATGTATTCATTGTATTCATGCTATTTATTCATTATCATGAGAGAGAGAGAGAGAGAGAGAGAGAGAGAGAGAGAGAGAGAGAGAGAGAGAGAGAGAGAGAGAGAGAGCATACACAATATAATAACAGGAGATAAAGAGAGAGAGTTTCTTCTTTACAATGATAATTATTCGTATAACTCTGACATGCTCAAGACATATCTAATGAATTTAGTATTACTTTTTATTTTCAAATTGTTGATATATAATCATAGATTTCAATCGGATGTTTTTCCTTTGATATTTCGTTTTGTCCATTGATAATTTTGAATGTTTTGAAATAAAATTCGTCCAAAATGCATTTGTTCTGCATGTATTTAAAAATGCATTCATTTCAGTAGAAAAAAATGTAGAACTGGAAATGTTCGACAATGGATGATGAAGAAGTAGTATGATTAAATCACAGGGGTCGTTGATAGATTTTTTACGCCCCCGTAATCGGAGATTCGGGGGGATATATACTTTGGTCTGTCTGTCTGTCCGTCTGTCTGTCCGCAAAAACGTTAACCTTGGGCATAAGTTTTGAATGATCAGTGATAGGGCTTTCACATTTCACATGTGTATTCTTTGTGACAAGACCTATCAATGAATACCAAAATGTTTGTGTTTGACCTTCTTTTGAAAAAGTTTAACCTTGGCCATGAGTTTTGAATGGTAAGCGATATGGCTTTCATATTTCACATGTGTATTCCTTGTGACAAGACCTTTCAATGAATACCAAAATTTTTACTTCGTGACCTTGACCCTGGTGTTTGACCTACTTTTGAAAAACTTTAACCTTGGCCATAACTTTTTCATGGACGGTTTGATATACACAAAAAAACTGGTATCTCACGCATGCGTTATTTTCTTTTTATTTGAACTGAAAACAGTAAGTATATATGAACGATGTTTTCATATGATTTTTAAGAATTTCCATTCATTTCTTAAGAAGTGATCTGTTGTAAGCATCTTTTATTTTCATTCATAGCAATCTGGATGAATTGTGATTTATCTAAACTTTTCCATGGATACCAAATATGACCTTGTGACCTTGACCTCAAAATATGAAACTGTTCCTTCTTTTCAGCTGTTATACTGTCAACGGGGGTATTTTTGTTTCACAAAGACGGGGGTTTTATTTTACTTCCATAAAATCATACTGCAATCAAAAGTTCACCCCCTTTCCCTCTTTCAATTTAATCATCTTAAACGATTTCCCCCGGATTCTATATGCACTACAAAGAGAGAAATATTTTCTCTCTGTGCAGAAAATATAGAATCTGCGGGAAATGGGGGTCTAGAATTTTGATTTCAGTATGATATATGGAAATGGAAAAAAATCTGGCAACGGTCCATGTGTATTAGATTGTAAGCATTAAAGAAAACGCTTTCATTTTAGATAGCCAATTCAATGAATCGTGATGAATCCATATACAATCTTAAAATTTCCAGTACTTTGATATTTCAAAAGGTGAGAGAGAGAAATTGAGAGGGTAATAAAATCAATATAAAATTATAAAAAAGTAAATTAGACATCTTGAATGATATTAAATAATTGACAGAGAAACGCCTTAATTATCACAATTTATCCCAGAAAAATGTATAACGTATAGGTTACACGACAATGACAATAAATAACACTTATGTACATTGTTATTTTAGATCACCACGTAAACCGCAAATGTATACATTATTTGTATGTAAAACAGATAATTAATTTCCTTATACTGATTGATTGATAACCTTTCAACAAAAAATAATATAAAACATATTCGCACAATACGTCATCACTTCCTAAATGTAATTAATTGAAAGTTACCAAATCAAGTTCAATCCGAAAAAGTGACATGCTTGATGAAGGAGAAAAAACTCTGACTTAGCGAGCGAGATTTTACCTGCTAAATGATTCAACTTACCTTGATTTTAACATGACGTTGATTGTTGTCAATTTTCGTTCACGTTTTGTTTAAAACCTATCTCTGCCTTTAATTAGTTTGTGAATTAATTAGAATCATTTTTTACCAAAGTTTGAAGGAGATTTCACAACGAAGACACGGAAATCAGATTCTGAAATATTATTAGGACTGAAAAATCATGCGGAGAGTTTTACGTTGAGCGTATTTATTATTTGGATTTAACGAACTTCGAAATTCGCTACGTTGACTGATCGAAACATGTGCATATCTTGATACCTGATTCGTGATTACTCATATTCATTAATATTTCGTGATTGATGTATAAAAAGTTTATCATTTGACTTCCTTAAAATCGAAAAGAAAAATCAGTATGGAATATCATAAAATGGCCATCAGGTGTATTATTTTTCTAACTGTGATATGGACATTGACATTGGTGACGTCAGCACAACGGTCGCGTGGTATGTATTATATGTCCTGTACATTCACGTTTGTGAAGCAATGAACTTACTAACAGTACAATGGTCATTTCACGGTCTATGGTTTCTTAATATCATACCAGTAATGTTGAAATAATAGGTGGAATGTAGGTTTATGCATAAATATTGTCAAGGACTTCACTAGAACAAAGGAAGAAAAAGTACACGTCTGTGTATCTCTCGATGAGTGTACAATTTCAAAGTACTTTTCAATTTTCAAGATACAAGCAATAAACTTCTTTTTATATGTTCCTCCATTCTATTTTCAAGTTCTGTGATGAAATCATCGATGAAATTAATCCGTTGTGTAACATTTTAAGCGATCCTGTTACTTAGAGAATAAATATAAATCTTTGAACGCTGAGTGAAATATGTCCCCTACCAGCATAAATCTATGTTCTGCAACTCTGCCTAGAACACTTCAGTTAAAAATGACTTTAACCTTGTCAATGACCTGTACTAACATCAAAATATGAATGCTCACACAAAAATCAGTTCAGTATGAGTGTTAACAAAAAAGGTCTGGAAACTGAAAAATTCAAGAAATATGCTAAGTCAAGGGACCGTAAACTTGGTAAAAATGAATTAATCAACACCAAACTCATGCTTGATCTGTATGACTACATATTGCATTCAAATACCAAAAATCAATTCTATATCTTCAACAACAGTCAAGAAAAGTCCAGAAAACTGTAAATTTCATGAAATTTGCCAAATCCAAGGACCATAACTCCTGTAGAAATAGGTCGATCGAAACCAAACTCCAACTTGATCTGTATCACCAAAAGATGTATTCACTTACCAAAAACGTCTGGAAAACTGAAAAATACTTGAAATTTACTAAGTCTATGGACAATAACTCTTGTAAAAATAAGTCAATCAAAACCAAACTAGAACTTCATCTGTATCACCTTTTAAGAAGTATTCACATACCAAAAATCAGTTCAATATCTTCAACAAAAGTCAAGAAAAGTCCGGTAAACTGTAAATTTCATGAAATGTGCTAAGTCCAAGGACCATAACTCCTGTAGAAATAGGTCGATCGAAACCAAACTCGAAGTTGATCTGTATCACCATAAGATGTATTCACATACCAAATATTAGTGCATCATCTGAAATAGTCCGGAATAAAAAAAATGAAATGTTCAAAGTCCAATGAGGTAAAGAAGTATTGATCCTGACAATAATCTCAACAGCACTTATAATAGAGTACCAAATTGAGCATCGATGGACCCCTAGCAAGCTAGAGGTGGGACTAGGTGCCCGGGAGGAGTAATCATCCCCTGTATGGCTAGCCACACCCGCCGTCCAAGGACCATAACTCTTACAAAAAGATCAATCGATACTGAAATCGAATTTGATCTGTATCACACTAAAATGTATTCGCATACCAAAAATCAAATAAACACCTGCAATAATACCGAAGAAAAATCCGGAAAACTTTTTCATGACATTTCTTAATTAAGAGTCCCTTCTATACCTCTAAAAGTCCAAGGGTCATAACTCTTGTGAAAATAGGTTAATCGAAACCAAACTCGAACTTTATCTTTATCATATTGAGATATATTCACATGCCAAAAATGAATTCAGTATATGCAACGACAGCGAAAAACCTCTCGAAAACTTAAGTGTGACAGACAGACAGAAAAACGGGGTAGACACTACACACCCTCCGGTGAGCCGGTAGGTGTCTTAATTTATGTTTTATTACGGGTATGCAACACACAGCAAGTGCATTTATCGGAAATGTAATGCGCTTCATGCGATAAATGCACTTGCTGTGTGTTTCATACCCGTAACAAAACACAAATTATGACATTTATTCTATATATATGTACACCACAATTGTCAGTTTCATTTTTGTTTTCTGAAATTGCGTTTTTCCAGGTAAAGAGATACGTAAAAATTTAGGTCATCGCGGGTTTAGTTTGCAGGTTAGAACAGCCGTTGCAGCATGTTTATGTATTGTGACGTCACGAAAGTTTACATTTCGGAATGTAACACGTTCCTTTCCATAGTTTCATCTCAGGGAATTACATCAGTTGTGAATATTTATGTATTAAAAAAGAACACAAAAAGTCATGAGTTTTATGATACTTTGAAAAATAAACTTATTTTGGTGAATATTTTGAAATTGCACACATAAAACACTTTTTACTAGATGTAGTATAAAATATACAAATTGAGATTTTTGTATCCTTCAGCGCACTATCTCCAAAATCTGGGTATGACTAATTATAATTAAAGATATATCTCTGAAAAGTACACAAATCACAGTAAGGTTAGCAAACAAAACAAAACTTCGGTTGTTTCTTTAAATGAAAAATAAGAAAAGAAACCTTCAAGCAAGTGAACATTTCTTTGATATGAACAAAAGCGATCCCTTTCCTCAGACTTAATTTATATGGCTTAGTGAGCATCTTCTGCTTGCATCGAACATCAGTATCACTTTAGATCTGAAGTTTGCTAGGATCTAATAATTAACTTAAAAACCTCGTAATTTCGTCCTTCACACGCCCTTTTTAAATTATCTATGTGTTATGTTAGACTCATAGTCTCATTGGTCGGACGCTTGCCTTTAAAAATGAAAGTCACTGTATTTAAAATGGTACTAAGCATATTAAAAGGTACATGTAAATACGTAATGTAGTTTTATGCAATTGAGATGTTCGTCGAGCGGTGTCTCATGTTTATCGCTGCTGTCTAATTACTAGTATCATCAGACACCTTTTTGCCCGACCTACAACAAAGACATGGTCCAGAGTAAATCTCCGCTTGTAAGACAGAATACTGACATCAAAGTTAGCACGAAGGTCCCATAATATTTTATATATCGAGGTACAACTAAATGACATACCAAAAGAAACTTAAACAATCATCAGCCTGTATCGAATACTGAGACTGTGACTTTGTCATTTGGAAGTTTCAGTTTTTATGCTGCGAATGCTATTGAAGATCCCTGGCCTCCTTTCTTGAATGAATTTTGGAAGACGCCGATGTTTTATGCAGATGTATGACACCGATCTTAATGACGTACTTTATATGGAACTTAACGAGTCACGTCAATGTAGAAAAATCACAATTCATCCAGATTCCCATTACTAAAGCTAAAGCTATAACTAAAAAATATGATGCTAACAACAGATCACTTCTTAAGAAATGAATGGAAATTCTTACAAATTATATGTAAACATCGTACATAACAAAAAGAAAATAACACATGCTCGAGATACCAGTTTTTTCTACATAAAACCGTCCATCATTCGCCGAACGAATGCATTTAACATTAGCGTACGATTATTCCAGGTAATTTCTTATTTTGTGATCTTTAAACTTGTTATAATGATATACATGTGCATTTTAAGACATGTTCAAATTCAAATTCTTTATTTACAAAAGACAATTTGTCTTATAGGACATGACATTATATACAAAATATATAAATAATGTATGATCTCGATGATTTCACGACACAATATGCATGTAATTGAAAATAAAGGTTACAATGCCTGACTACTTGTGTTCTATAGTAGGTTTAATTTATCATAAGGACATAGTAAGAAAATAATTTGTTTTAAGTATTCTGGATTAGTGTTAAGAATAAAAGATTTTACACAAACATCCATCAAAGTAAAAATTAAAACATCTTTTAAATCAAATCTGATAAGAATGTCCTTATGGTGGAGTTTTTGTTTGTTTGCTTTGGTTCCTGTTTTATCCTGATTTTGTATGCCTTCGGTTTCTGATTTTCTGAATTATCGATTTTGTGCTGTATACAGGGATATGGTCATTATCCATATTTGTCACTAAAGACAAGCATGTTCTAATCCACCTCCCCCCATTATGTCAATTAATATTACTTTTGAGCAAATGCTTACACTATCAAGCTCACTTGGAAAATAATCAATCCTTATCTTCTTGTCTAATCTGCAAATCGCAAACACCAGATGACACCATGTTGGTTGTCATCTTTCTTTTATTTTAATAATTTTTTTTTCATCGATGAACAATGGTCAAATCATACCCACTATGATTTCTTTTTTTCTAGGAGGAGTAAAATGCATTTACTGTGCCAGTGGATGTGATAATATAACGGGGACGTGTCAAAAATGTATTGATGGATTTTACGGATCCAAATGTGAATTGGCATGTGAAAGATCGTGTAGGAACTGTGATAAGAATACTGGAGTATGCACCACTTGTTTGGATGGTTGGCGCGGTGAAGACTGCTCGCTTCCATGCAATGAAAATTGTCATTTATGCGACAAGGATTCCGGAAGATGCACACTATGCAGGGAACGACGTTGGGGTGACTCCTGCCAAAGTTTCTGTACAAGCAATTGCCACGCGTGTAATGCAACAAACGGGGAGTGTATCGTCTGCTCGCTTGGATTCTTTGGACAAAAGTGTGAAAAACAATGCGGAAATTGCAAAAGAAATATATGCGAACGTACAACTGGGGCATGTGTTTACGACTGTAATGAAGGATGGCACGGTCCCCGATGCAACAGACCCTGCTTGAACAATTGTTTAATGTGTGAGAAACAGACAGGAGAATGCATCATGTGCAAGGGAGGGTTATGGGGAGAGTCGTGTACCCTCAACTGCAAGGAAAACTGTGATTTCTGTAATATCACAACTGGAGAGTGTGTGGAATGTAAAGTAGGATACTATGGTAAAACTTGCCAAGAAAAATGCGGTAATTGTCAACAAGAAGCATGTGATAAAGACACCGGACAGTGTTTATACCAATGCAAGGATGGATACTTTGGCCTCAAATGTGATAACAAATGTTTGGAAAATTGTACACGATGTTCCTTCAGAGATTCTTGTCTCGTATGCAAACCAGGATTGACTGGAGAAACATGTGATATACAATGTCCTTCTATATGCCAGTCATGTCACGTAGACGAACTCACAAACAAAGTAATGTGTAGTCAATGTAAAGCAGAGAAGCGTCTTCCTGAGAGAAATTGCACATGTTCGGACAAAAAGTGTCTCCGCTTCAACACAGAGCAGCCTGGGTTTGGTCGATTGTGCGAGGAATGTGAGAGTGGCACAGGTTGGTTTTGGCATCAAGGTACCTGCTGTCCATGTTTGAACTGTAAAGGGGGTATTGAGCAATGTGCCCACAATGGAACGTGCCTTCAAGGCTGCAAGCCAGGGTTTTATCCAAAGAATGAGGGCTGTAATCTAGATTGTGACATCCCTAATTGCGTCTGGTGCGAACCGTTCTTTTCCTATGGAAAGGTTTGTGTGGGCTGTGAAGACGGTTATTATCCATCCGGAGGAGCATGCGCAAAATGTAACCAAAATTGTAAAAATGGCTTATGTAATAACAAAACAGGAGAGTGTCTAGATGGTTGTGTTCCTGGGTGGTACGACAACAGATGTGATACCCGATGTGATTATAGACGTTGTGACGCATGTGATGAAAAACATGGATATTGCTCATTGTGTAAAGCTGGATATTGGGGCAAGAATTGTGAAAATAAATGTTCAGATAAATGCATAAGATGTAACCAAGATACTGGGGAATGTTTACAATGCTTTGAGAATTTCTTTGGCCCTAACTGCACTGGATCTTGTAATAACTGCATTGACGAGAAGTGCAACAAAGTTGATGGACAGTGTCAATTAGGTTGCAAATCTGGATACTACGGGCCGAATTGTAATAATGCGTGCCAGTCTGGTTGTGCTGTCTGTGAGAATGGAACATCTTGTTCTACCTGTACACAGGGACTTTCGTATAAGAATGGAAAATGTGTACAAGATTGTGTCAACTGCACAGATGTTCAATGCGATATCAATGGAATTTGTCAAAAAGGCTGCGTCAGTGGTCATTTTGGTCCTAAATGCCAGGGCATGTGTCCTTCGGGATGTGACCTGTGTACTAAAGGAAGTACATGTGATGTCTGTCTATCAACCCATAAAATGAATAATGGTGTGTGTATTTCAAACTGCGAAAAATGTGTAAATAGCACGTGTGACAACGAGGGTAAATGTTCTCATGGTTGCATCGATGGTTGGTTTGGAGAGGACTGTAACAGAGAATGTATGGAGGGATGTGGCAAATGTACACAGGCAGATGTGTGCACGGATTGTAAAACAAACTATAAACTTATTGATTCTACATGTGTAAGACATTGTCCGACTTGCCTGTTGGGACATTGTAATAGCAACTTCGAATGTGTATTAGGATGCACGCTTCGATGGTTTGGATTAAAATGTGATAAAAAATGTTCAGATGGCTGTCTTACTTGTTATCATGAGAAAGAATGTAGACGATGTGCAAATAGAATGACTTTG
The DNA here is from genome assembly GCA_028142955.1 of Pinctada fucata. Taxonomy (NCBI): domain Eukaryota; kingdom Metazoa; phylum Mollusca; class Bivalvia; order Pterioida; family Pteriidae; genus Pinctada; species Pinctada fucata. The sequence continues at coordinate 33,368,217 of AP027103.1, forward strand.
AGTGAAGGATTTTGTTTCGCAGCTTGTGAAAATTGTAAGTTTAAAGAATGTACCAGTAATGAATATTGCGTAAATGGTTGTATAGACGGTTGGTATGATGGAAAATGCAACAAAAGATGTTCTGAAGGGTGTGTTTCATGCGCATCCTTTGGCGAATGTAGTTCTTGTCAAAAAGGATACGACTTGATTGACAGTAAGTGCATAAAGAAGTGTATAAACTGCTTAGAAGAATCTTGTGATAAGGACGGAATTTGTAATTTGGGATGCAAAGACGGATGGTATGGCTTTTTATGTCATTCAAAGTGTTCTAGTGAATGTAAAACTTGTCATGACGGACAGGGATGGATATGTAGCAGCTGCAACGACGGAAGTTATGGTCTACAGTGTGAAAAGTCATGTCCATCGACATGTGTTTCGTGTCAAGTGGATAAAACAACGAAAAAACTCGCCTGCAACAGTTGTAAACGAGGATATTCTGTCCCCGAAAAGGAATGTTCTTGTACAAATACAAAATGTGTCACATTTGCATCGAGTATTACAGACAACAAGAAGTGTTCGGTGTGTACAGAGGGTTGGTACCCCAATAAAGAAGGTTTCTGCTGCTCATGTCGTAACTGTGCAGGTGGAAATAACGTGTGTAACGGAACAAGCACATGCTCAAATGGATGCGTGCCTGGATGGATTTCACCGAAAACGGGATGCGATGTCAAATGTGATGTGGACGGATGCACCGAATGTATATCTAACGAGAAAGAGCAAATTCAATGTAAAAATTGCCAAGATGGCTATTATCTTGAGAGCAGTAACAAATGCACTCCTTGCAGTACACATTGTGCCGGTAAAGAACATTTATGTGATCGCTTAACAGGAAAATGTTTGGAAGGCTGTGAGCCGGGATGGAAGGGAGATAGATGTAATGCAGCATACATTAAGATTCCATTTGTTTCTGTTTGTCATACCTCTTGTTTAACATGCAATATGACGAATGGAATCTGTAAAGGTTGCAAGGACGGATTCTGGGGTAGCCATTGTGAGAAGACTTGCTCATCCACATGCCTTAAGGGCTGTAACCAGGATACGGGGTCCTGTTATACTTCGTGTAGCAGGTACTGCTACATCAAGGAAAAAGACAACAATCCACCGTGTAATATCACCACAGGGGAGTGTTATCATGGGTGTGTCAACGGATGGAGAGGTCATGAGTGTAGAGACAAGTGTGGCATCAACTGCTTTGATCACTCGTGTAACAGATTCACAGGGAAATGTACCAAAGGTTGTGACCAAGGTTGGCAGGGTGAAATGTGCACGGGTAAGAATTATTTTCACATAGTTTCAATCTTGCTAAAAAGTAAAACTGTGTTTTTATAAATTTATAAAGAAAGTTCATTTCATAAATGCATGGATATGGATTGTTGAAATGTCTAAGAAACACGTCCTTCGTTGAATCATCGTGGCAGGGGAAGAATACATGATTGCACTGACACTTTTTTAATAATACTTTTACTGTGAGTGTACTTACTTTAGCGAAACTTATATTTTAGCGCAGTTAGTGCTGTTGAAATGCACTGATTTAAGACTACATTAAATTCTATACGTGTAATAGATATCAAATACGTCATTTTCAATAAGTCATGATTTCGCTATCATGTCATTTTTCTCTGTTTTGACCAATGTCCTCTTAATTTTGGTTGCGCTGAAATAAGTACACTATTGAATTTGAAGACGTTTAACACTGCTCGTGTTATATTTGAACTTACGTGGTAATTTAGTGATGGATGTTGTTTGAGCCAAAAACACACACCACTTCTGTTAAACAAATCCTTTGGGGTTTTTGTTTTTGGTTTTAATCGATGAGTCGTTCTCCATAACCCAGAGATTATTCATTTTACTTTAACGTCTGAACGTTTCTGTCATTTTAACCCTGATGTACTTGTTTGGATTTTTGTTGTTGTTGTGTTACATGATGTTCCTCAGTTTGTAAATGTCAATGGGTCCTGAATATGCTTTACTACACAGCTTACTTTCTGAAAAAAAATCATACGTTTCGCAGATAACAATGTTCATTTGGTGCTACAACAATCTCCTTTGACCAAATTAAAAATTGTTTTAATAAGTCAAATCATGTATTTTGAAATACAGAAAATTCATGACGCCTCTTGAAAATGAAAACTGTCGATAGATACAATCAGTGAATGAAAGGCAGACACACCTGCATCCAAACATTAAATGAGTATAGAATATACAATATCAGCCCGAACTTGGATTTCAAGGGAAGAAGGAAACTCCTTGACACGATGAAGTTCATTAGTGATATGATAATGTATAATTTATAGTGAAAGTAAAAGAAAATCGAACACTTAGAACTTTTTACAAATCTAGTGATAACTATTCATTGGCACGTCTTTATAATTACACCTTCTATGGGAATGTATTCAATGTCACTTTCACGTCAGATTTGATGCACATTGCACGGGGAGGCTTTAATTGGTTTGTGAGGTGTAATTATACAGATATGTCATTGAAAGAAACAATATTTAGATCTCTTATTCAAAGTGAATCCTTTGTCAATGTCTAAACAAGTCTGTATAATTGCACTTCAGAGACCAAAGCCCTGATCGTACTACCAAGCATCGGCCTGATTGCTGGGGGTGTTACTGCTGCAATAGTCTTCATTTTCATGATGACTTTTCTTATATTCTTTATTTATAAGTAAGTATGAAATAATGGCATTTAGTAATTATTAAATAGGTGAAAGGAGATGTTCGCCAATAAGATTCGTTTGGAAAAAAAACGAAACAAAACAAAGAGTAGACACACACAGCAAGAGATAGAAAAGGGACAAAGCATAAAACACAAAACACAAAGGACTACATATAAACCAACGGGACCATTGGGCAATTGGTGCCAACTTAGGACGACGTTAGTAGTGTAGTGTGGTGTAGTTATCCGAAATAAGTGCGCACAACTACAAGAGGGACTCAGGTTCCTGTGAAGTGATCTGGTCAAGAGGGAAGCAAAAGAGACCGACATGAAAAGAAAAGAAAATCATATTTGAAGAATATTTGACCAAAATTGTTTCGTTTTTAAGAAAATCACCTTTCTGTCAGAATTTTTATAATCGGTCTGCGTTTGATTTTATTATTTACATGATGGTATTTACTGGAGTTTAGGAAATTATAACACCGAGAAAATATTATTTTGAAATTTGCTGTTTTAAACATGCATATACCAGAATGGACACAGAAAATCCAAACTTATATAAGAATGAGCATGAATACGTAAAGCAAGCAGGAGATGCTTACTCTTCCTGGGCACCTGGTTTCACTCTCATATCGGCAGTTTGCTTCTTTTCATATGGAGGAGGTTTTTATTTGTCTGCATTGGTTCCTGTTTTATCCTGATTTTGTATGCCTTCGGTTTCTGATTTTCTGAATTATCGATTTTGTGCTGTATACAGGGATATGGTCATTATCCATATTTGTCATTAAATCATCAAATGGAATTATCTTATCTCAGTAACATTAAAAAAGAAAGGTTAATACCTATGATCGGTTGAAAAAAAACTCCTCTTAGTCTTCAATTTACTTGATATGAATTTGACAAAGCAATAAATCAAGGAACTTCATTTGCATGTCAGTGAAACCCACACATGCATTCGATCATACATGACACGTAGCTGACATATGCGGCTTCTACGTTTCGTAAATTGAATTGAATATATTTGGTTCACGGGAATTTATCCCATACTTCTCGTTGCGTGTAGGTACAGCCATTATGTAAACGGATTTAAAATGATGTCTACCGAAAACTGAAAAATCACATAATGATTTCACATAATGATAACATAATGATCAACCAATCACGGTTGCAGTCTGCAGAAATAGGTTATCAACATCTTGACTACATTTCCTTGGTATGCTTCAATTGTTAAACGTCTTCAAATTCAACAGCATCATTTAAGAATAGATAAATTTGCAACATGCATGTTTCCGATATTTAATCCTCGCCAGTGATCCTCAATCTAAACATTGTAATATTGCCAAAGAGTGTGAAAATTATTATGTCAAAAATGTACCGAAAGACGAAGAAGGATGGTTGGGATATGATGCTTAAGGACCCACGAATTTAGACATTTCAAGAAATAGCTGAATGTAACCATTGTGATACTCATGCCAAATTTGAAGTCAGTATCTCAGAAATGTGCTTCCTAGCAATTCTCTCTCGAGTACATTTTTCCAGGACGGTCAAAAAAGGAGTCCGATGATCGCAGGTCATCAAAGATCACAGGGATGGGGTACCATAGCTTGGTAACAAACCCTTTCCTTGGCACAGATTCTTTCCTCTTCATGTAGTATTAAAAACCCCAAGGGCCGACACTCTCTTAGTACACCATAGTGGCTTTCTTTTTTCCTCCCTACAGGCTGAACACACAGCCCAATTGATACGAATTTTGGTTTAAATCTTAATTTGTTAACTCAAGATGAATGTATAAAACACAACCAAATCGAAAATTTATCCTAAAAGTTGCACCGGTCGAATGCAGATCGCTAGAAGTTGAAGCCACGATCGTGTTCAAAAGAGATATATAGCTATTATATAGGAAGAGTCCTGTTTTTAATATAGACTTGCAGAAGAAAGATTTGTACATGTACATGTATTGAGGAAAGGGGTTGTGACAAATCGATGATATTTCACCCCTGTGTCAAAGATGTATAATTATGTGTATCGACCGTGTAATAAAGAAAAACAAAGTGTCCAAACTGTTGTCAAAGAAACGCCTTCTGGGCAGAGTTTTCTAAATGCGCTGTACCAGACATACGTGTTTCGGATAATGGATTATGAACGTCTCAATGGCCCTAATCTACATTATGTAATCTATTCAAATGTTTGGAAACATTTTAAATATTTAAGAACGGACTTGAAAAATGACATGCCGGAAATTATTGATAATATGGATTTTCAGAAAAAAAATATATTTTTTTTAAATTATTGAAGATTAAACCGTTAGATAGGACAATATTTGAAATGGTAACAGTATTTGGATTTTCTTTTTTCGGTCTCGAGCATCACTTATGAGACACAATTTGTTAAAATGCGCATATGGTGCACTCATATTTTATATTAGAACACATATTTCAATATTGACAATTGTAATACTTATACCGTAACGTAGTTTGTTTTAATGCGATCCCTGCAGCAATTAAACGTCCAGCAACGCCCCAAAATTATCGGACCTGCAGTCATTCGACAAATTTTTAATAAGACTTTGAAAAGAGCAGTCATTAATTTAGTAAGAGTATTATATGTGATTAAAAAAATAATCAGGATGTTTTTACAGGAGAGACTTTCTTCAAACTTGGCATGTACATTTGACAGAATTTTAGCTTTTGATGTACACAAGACATTGATCTCTAACATTTGTTAAGGGGTAACCCTATTTCTGCAGACCGAATTCTTGACTTGTTGTTGTTTTTCTTCAGTAGAAGTTAGGTAAGATCTGTTTACATAAACAAAGTACCATCATTCAACGAGAAAATTGATAATCCCTGAAATTTATTTCATTTCTGCATTATTTCTACTTTCGTAACATTTGTAATTTGTTGTAGAAGCACGAAATTGTTGTCACGTCAAGAATTCTTGTATGAAGCGTAAAATATAAATTAAGGTATAAACCTCATTTCGACTTGGTTTTATGTGTTAAAGGTGTAAATTCCAAGTAAATTCATTTTGCATATTATGAAATTCAAATTTGCTAACACTTTGAAAAAATGTCTAAAATGTTTTAAACATGTATACAGGTTTTAAAAATATTATTTAGAGCAGAAAATCTTAAACATGATGAACGACAAAACAACACATACAAATATTCCTTGTCTCGACGTACGCTGTACTTGGTGTTATACATCTGATGAATTTCAGAATCAATAATCGAAAATTTGTTGTATGAACCGATTGTTTCATTGTTATTTATTAAGTTAAAAATACACCTAATTACAAAATCATTGATTGAAACCTGTGTTATCAAATTTGACGTGGAAAGTGAGTGAGAGAAATACTTTGGTCACAAACTTTCTCTATCAATGACAATCGCAGAAACATTGAAATTGCATATCAGAACTCAAAGAATATCACAGATCGACATTCGTCACTTTGTACAAGAAGTTGTTGTAAATTGTTTAAACATCGTCTGAAAGTCAAAATCCATACCAATATGGTCCCTGTATAGGTACATGCACATTATACGAGGGCTGATTGATTTGTAGTGAGCCTCGGTTTTCTGGGCTGCAGAATGTGTCTGCCGATAGATTATCTCGAAAATAGGACAAACAATCAATGACACATACTACGCTTCACTACTTCTGACACAGTTACGAGAAAATATTAAACTTAAGCTCACTAGCTATTAAAGGTGTGTTATTCCATCGGGACAATAGTCCTGTTCACAAGTCTGTCACTGCCATGGCTACCATTCATGATTGTGGCTTTAATTTGATTTAGCATCCGCTTTGTTCACATGATCTTGCTCCATCAGACTTCCATCTATTCCCAAAACTAAAAGCAGCTATTTCTGGCACCCACTTTCAGTCCGATGATGACGCCATACTTGCAGTTGATGGCTTTCCGACCAGTCAAGATAAGGATCGAGTTCTTTAAAAAACAAAGGAGGGGATCTCCAACAACACCAGGTTGCAGCACCCACAGCAAAACCCCAAAACACCCAATGCAAAAACACAAAGCAGACAAGCACAGAAAGAGACGCATCAGGGACAAGGAACGTCAACGCACAACTTAGAAACATCAAACACAAAATACAAAATGTACTACACATTAACCATAGTTACCAATGGGCAACCAGTGCCGACTTAGGACGGCCATCTGCTCGGAAATAGCAGAAGGTGTGGTTATCCTGGATTACGTGGGCACAACCCTCCCACTTTACCGATTACCCAGAGGTCTCGAAGAACGTACAATTGTGGTGTAAAACAACCTCCTCACTGTCAGATGACCACACTCAAACAAGACCACAAAACGCAGGGGCCCAAGCAACACAGATGAATATGTAAATGGATATAAAAAGAAGGCGTACGTTATACAATCCGTGCTCTGCCGCCGCGAGCTCATGTAATACCGCACTAAGTCTTTCTTTTTTATTCATTTCAGATGTCGCACCAAAAAGAAAGAACGTGAGAATAGTAGTGAAGCTGTTCGATGTCCCAATACCGCGCATGTGAACCACGGTATGTTGATGGACTCGGTCATGTGACAGTGCAGACGACAATCGGGCAACGCCCAGTTTTAAACATTTAAGGGTGGACAGTTTTCCATTTTTCCATCTTCTTGTCTTTTTCTCATACATTATCTTGAATTCCATTACATACACATCATTGTTTGTCTTTCTCGCCTTGTTGTTTGTTTATTTAATTCTTTGATTAATTTTAGCTTCACACTATACATAGATCCTGCAGACACAACAAGACATACACGATATGCTAAGTTTGTTCATTCAAAGGTCAATTTGAAATACATTGATTCCGAATATTCATGGATACTAAAGTGAAATTATATTAAATGGCTTAAAAATAATGGTAACAGGAAATGTTCTGTCTTATAAAATTAGTTGACCTTCGTAGTTAACATTGTTTGCTGATCGTTTTGGAGTAACTATTCACGTTGTCACTGCTTTTATGTCCCCTCATCCCATCATTGTCTGATATCACTTCAAACATTGTCTAGCTAGAAAATTTCTTCCAATATGTAAATATGTTATCCCGTCAAAGTCTATGGGTTAAAGTTAAATCGAATTCCACCTACATAACCTCATTTCATAATCAGTAGGAAATTTTGCATATTCGAATGATGTAATTATAATTAAAATTGATCTCGAAACCATGAGATGAAATTAAATGATAGTACCTTCTCTTGAAAATATTCTGACTGATCGTTAAACAATTATATAAATATAGAACTATGAAAAGATATGATTTTTAATTCTTTATTAGTTAAGTTAAGAATCATTTCCTATGAAGAGATTAAAAGAATTGATAACGACGTAAGAATGTCATTGAACAAAGAAGAAAAGAAATATCACGGGCAGGAACACGTTACGTCGCCTTACAGTACCGTTGTCAGAAGTATTTAAAGTTCTGCACTTAAAACCGTCCGTTGACATTATGCCACAGGTAAGGGTATGAAGGAAACCATCCGTTGTCGTGACAATGAGCATGTGTGGAAAGTATGATTTTCTAATTAACGTTGAAATTTTAGAAGTAATACACTCAAAAATTCAATGGGGAGTAGTCATAACACTAAGCTATTGGTTTATATGCTTTTCTGGTACTGATATACAGTTTGAAAAGAGGAGATCGAGTTGGCGTCCTTTGATCACCACGTCCTGCACATGTGTTATTCTTCCTTTTTCTTGAAATCTTTGAATATTCAGGTTATCTTATTCCAGAAATATACTCATGATAAATATCAAGTCTATATAATGCTCCTCTTTTAGTGTCATGATGACGAATTCAATTTTGGACCACTTTCTTGGAACTTTTCTAAAATTAGTCCGTTGTCAATCCATATTGCGAAAGTTCTGTCCGTTGTCAGATGTCCGTTGTCTGCTTTTATATTTTAATGGATGGAATGATACTATGATACCTGTACTAATCATTAGAATTCATCAATTAATACGCACAATGTAATTTTCAACCAATTTAGAATGGAGATTTGCCCAGAATTGAATTCGCCGAATCATCCGTTTTGTTAAGATATCCTTAACATTAAATTTTATTCGTCCCGTCTTAAATTCATCTTCTGGGCTATGGGTGAAAAGGGTAACATATAAATTGAGGCGAAAATTTGAATGTATGTATACAGTATCTTACTTTATAGGTGTATTATAAACCGGTGTAATGCAGTAGTTTTCTCATAGGAAAATTTGCTATATAAGAGGTTTCTTCCCCTTGGAGATATTCCGCTATATATTAGACTTTCTTCATATTAGCATGGATTTTCCCCATAGAGAAGAAGAAAGGAGGGGATCTCCAACAACACTAGGTTGCAGCACCCACAGCAAAATCCCAAAACACCCATGCAAAAAACACAGAACAGACACCCACAGAAAGAGACGCAAAAGGGACATGGAACACCAACTCACACCATAGAAACATTAAACATAAAAGACTACACATAAACCAACGAGACCAATGGGCAACCGGTGCCGACTTAGGACGGCCATCTGCCACGTAAATAGCAGACGCTGTGGTTATCCTGGATTACGTGCGCACAACCCTCCCACTATTCCGATTTCCCAGAGGTCTCGAAGAACGCACAATTATGGTGTAAAACAACCTCCTTACTGTTAGATGACCACACGCATGTTAAGAACGTTCGGAACAATTACGTGACAAAGGCTGAGGCTATCAAAACGTCTTGAATGACCGATATTTGATGTCTTTGTTTTTAACGCTATATATGACTTCAAAATCCCTTTAACAATTGTTGTTTAATTGATCAATGTATAAATTTATGAACTCATCCTACACCTCTTCAAATTCATGAATCATATTTTCAATTTTAAATCTATTCTATACGATCTATGTTCACGTAACCTGATAATTATATGATATCCTTTACAGCTTTACAAAAAAGAGAGAGCTGAATACTTTAAGAATTTTAACTAAGCTAATTTAATTGCTCAGCCTTAGATTCGAAATAAAGATTCTATTCCCCATTCATGTCCAAATACCGTTAAGGGTCATGACAACGGACCATATCTTCTTGTCTTGTCATAACATCGGACATTCTTTATCAAATAATCAAAGTATACAATAAATATACAATGTAAAAGACGGTCATTCACATATATTGTTCGTACAAAGTTGTCGATAATTTTCTACATAAAATTGGTATATAAAATCCATTAATTAAGAGACAGGATAGTTTTCCTGTTCAAATTTCCGTTTCGTTGCTGACAGTAGGTCATCGCCAATTAGATCTCCTCATAACATAAAAGGAGTTTTATTCATTTCATGGTAATAATGTATTACTGAAGCGTGTGGCTACCCCCCATTGGCTTTTTAAAAGAAATCACCGGTTACCTAATGATTTATTCGTGATTTAACTGAAATTTTGTCGATAATTTTCATGACAACGGATGGTTTCCAACATATCCTCACCTGTTGCATATTGTCAACGGACGGTTTTAAGTGCAGAACTTTAAATACTTCTGACAACGGTACTGTAAGGCGACGTAACGTGTTCCTGCCCGTGAATATGTAAAATATTGAATGAAGAAAACAAAACAAACAACAAGAATGTCACCTAAATTATCACGGAAAACATGACCACCATAAAATAGAATTGAATATCTTCTCTTGAGAGTATCTTCGTCTAATTGAAGAATCGTTTCCTATGAAGAGATTTAAATTATTGACGACAAAGGACATGAGATGTGAGAATGACATTGAACAAAATAGGAAATAAACATATAAGAGTTTGAACAAGAAGGAAAGAAACAAACAAGATACTGAGCAAGAAGGAAAGAAACAAACAAGATACTGAACAAGAAGAAAAGAAAGGCCTAGAACTTAATCATGTTATTATATAAAATCGTTTTAGGGGAATGTCAGCTAAATTGTCAAGCCTTTAATTCATTTTTGTGTGGATGGACTAAATTATAGACTGAAATTCCATAATCAAAAATTATGCACGTGTCTGGTGCATTAAAATTGGTTTGAACTTTTCTTCATGAAGGTGAAGAGTGGAACACTTCCGTGTTATTGTTATTATAAACACTTATTTCAGTGTGGAGCAGTTAAACTCGTTCCCGTGACTGGATGATTAGAGTGTAATAGTTACTTCTCTCCAGCTCTGTCGCCTGAAAGAAGCTTTGTTTTGGCCCTTTATCAATTTGACATCATATATATTATTTTGCTATTGTGGGAACTGGTCATTTCATACAAAAATATAATCGAAATTAAAGGGGGAACATCTTAGCACTATCCATTTAATGCTATTTTGGTCACAGATTTCATTTAATTATACTACTGAATCGATCCTACATAAAACTTGGAGCCGCGCACTCTCTGCAAAGTAAATGCACAAATTTAAATTCTATAAATAAATCAGAGGAGGCTACTGAAATACATTTGGTTGTCAGAAAATCACTTCGGCATTTTATAAGCACCACTGATCAGGATTTACTATCCGAAACACGTGTCTAGTGCACTAAAATTGGTTTGAAATTTTCTTCAAGAAGGTAAAGAGTTGGAACACTTCGGTATTATTATACAACCAATATAATATTGCAAATTCCTTGTAGCATTTTCACAAAATTTTCAATGCACTCCTTTTGAAATGTCAAACGTCTTCAAATTCAATAGCATCATTTTAGAACAGAAAAATTTTCAGCATGGACCAGACATGCACGTTTCGGGTACTAAGTTTTAGCAATCTCAACTCAGGTTCAGAGCATGCATCATTTTTGTTTACAAATTATCTGCCTTTATTTTTAAAAGGAACTTTGTGCACATAGCATCACCGAGACGACAATACATGTTGTTCAAAATGTGCCTATTGTGCACTGAAAATTAGAGATATATTTGAACATACATTAATAATTTCAACTACTAGGTTGGTATCTCTGCTGGTGGACTGTTGGTTTCCGAGGATATCGCCCTCCTAGTTTCACAGTGCTTCGACACTAGACTTGAAATATATTTTTAAATTCTGCGTTATGAAATTGATAAAATATTCTAAAATTAAGGTATAACTCCTTGAAAGCAAAGCACTGTCCTGTTGGTTCTTTGGCATACATTCTAGGTAATGTTCAGAATTTTACTTTTCACGTATTCATTACATGAGTTTCCTTTATTTCAGACCTATGACATATATGTTGAAATGCGCATATGGTGCACTGAAAGTTTAATGATGATCATATATTTCAACATAGATAAATAAAGGATAAATATAAAACTGCGAACATATATGTTTGAGTGAAATTCAAACACAGAGCCCACATAAGAATTTAAAAAAAAATCATAGTCAATGGGTTTAGATGACCAAAACTTACATAATTGAAAAAAAAACTCTAGAAACAAATGAGAATCCCTCATGGAGGTGTGCACGGGAAGAGTAAGCTTCTCTTTCTAGCAACATCCACTTTCAATTTAGCCCTGCAGAGAAGGTTAAAACTACGGAAGCATAGAAGGGACATTGCGAGAAAAAAATTATCTCGTGCGCACGACTTACTAACTCGTGCGCACGACTTACTAACTCGTGCGCACGACTTACTATCTCGTGCGCACGACTTTGTATCTCGTGCGCACGACTTTGTAACTCGTGCTCACGACTTTTGTAACTCGTGCGCACGACTTACTAACTCGTGAGCACGACTTACTAACTCGTGAGCACGACTTACTATCTCGTGCGCACGACTTACTATCTCGTGCGCACGACTTAGTAACTCGTGCGCACGACTTTGTAACTCGTGCGCACGACTTTGTAACTCGTGCTCACGACTTTAGTAACTCGTGCGCACGACTTTTGTAACTCGTGCGCACGACTTACTAACTCGTGAGCACGACTTTTTGTTGTCATTCTATTGGTCAATTATCTCGTGCCCACGACTTTGCAACTCGTGCTCACGAGATAATCAACCAATAGAAAACTATGATCAAATAAAATGGCGATAACTGATAATGATCATGCATGTATATTGAAATACTCTCGTCTATCTAAAGTTCAGTAAACTTCTTATGCTGTATTCATAAGTTATCGGCAGTGTGCTCAATACAAAACGTATTTTACAACATTACCCCCGATTAATTCTTGGAAGCACACGGACACCCTCGGACCCCCCCCCCCCCCCCCCCTTTTCGAGTTCGTAAACTGAGATAACTTTAACAAAGAACAAACACTAGTAATACCGTACCCCAAGTCAAATGCTGGGCTTGACGGACCCTTCTCAGTATGGACAATTTCTCCATTTTTTTATGCATATCTTTTTAAATCATAGGTTGGCCCCAATCCCGATGTCATGATAGTCATGTATGTATCATGCATTTCTTATCGGGAGGGGACAGTCAAGCCGAGCAGTATGGTGGACTTATATTACCCCTCGTGCCCCTCTTTTAATTTCAACAAATTCATAGTTCCGTCATATTTATCAATATGTTTATTTGCTACGTACCAAGTTTCAGCACATTTGAAATAATTCAGCGAAAATGAAGCATGATTGGCTCTATTTCTACATGTTCTAGGCACGCAATATGTGGCAAAAGTCATTACATTTGCATGTTCTCTATTTTCAAAACTGTCCTGTTCTCTTCTAAATAAAGTTATTTAGATTAAATACACTGTGTTGTCTTCCTTCAACTTTGATCTAAGGATCTTTTAAATGCAAAAAAACTTCATACTGTATGTTTAAAATTTATATGTTTTTTTTTCCGAGAGGCCAGAGAGGGCTGAAACAATCTGTAAAATCAACCAGAAAAAGAAATTTCTGGGCTTGTAATGTAATTTCTTTCCTTGTTCTGTGTCATTGACCATTTCCAAGCTTTATCAGATGAAAATAGCGGTAGTATGCAAATATGGATGTATATAACGATTCTCAATCAGGCAAAAACGCACCCCACCCTCCTATTTTTACAATTCCGCGTTTTTCTCTGTTTGTAAGGTATAAGCTCGGGATGAAGCTTAAAACTGTATGCTAGACTCCGACTTTGCTAGTTTCTCACTTGTGAATAAGTTTTACGTTAAATGTAGATCAAATTAAGTCTTAAAAAATATTCGTTTTTATCAAAAGGAATACAAAAAAAATAAATAAATAAAAAATAAATAAATAAAAAAAAAATTTGCCGGGGAGGGGGGGGGGGCTGGATCCATCATTTCGACATGTATTCTTTTCATCCTAAATGCACAATTTTCCTCCATTACGGTTATAAGCACAAAACCACATACGATTTTAAAGAAATATGAAGAAAATGAAATGGAGGGAGGGGAGGGGGGATGGGGCGCTCAGGCTCCGTAAATTGATTGGGAGTGTATGTGCACCTCGTATATATGTTAAACCCATCAAATTATATTCTATTCAACTATCTGCTTTCATTCACGTTTCTGTATATAATATGGTACGAAGTACGTTTAGGCCATGATTAAAAAATTGTTTGTTTCCCCTCGCCCCGACCGGGTCAGGAAAAACGCCGCCTAGTCAGATTGCGCGTGGTCAATATCTATACAAATTCAATATTTACAAGTCGTAAAAAAATCGAGATGTAATCGTTCTATAGTGCATCTTGACGTTGCCGTAAAATGACCCGTTGTGCCGCGCTGAAACACTCGATGCATCTGTTGCGGAAATATTTATCGTGTATCTTGGGACAATTTTGATTATATACAATACACTTTACGGGACAACGTAATCCTCTTTTTAAATTGTTCAATAAAATGGATCGACATCTCATACTTAACCAGCGATAGAAATTAAGACACAACGGATATTTTTTACGGAAAGCAGGCGGCGATTTTCCCGAAGTAGGAGGCGAGAAATCGCCGGCTGCCAGCTCATAGTCTTTATCATATCACAGATTGTGACTGCGCAGCTGTAAGGAGTCCAGTAATGTGCAATTTGGATTCAAACGACTTTAAACATATTTGATACTTGTAGTTCTGGCACAAAAAAAGTACCCGCCTGCCGGGTCACTTGGAAAAAACAGACCCGGGGGAGGGGAAACAAACAATTTTTTAATTGTGGCCTTATTCATGAACACTGGCCCATGAAAGCTGAATTCGACGTCAGGTTGAAAGATCAAAACTGCACATATACATCGTACGTGATATGTTTTATTTGAAGTATATATTGCAGAATAAACACTAAATTCAATACCGGAAAATTCCACAAAAACAAAACAACCCCCCCCCAAAAAAAAAATATATATATAGGGATCACGGTCTGCAGTCTGTCTGTCTGTCTGTCACACTTCACTTTTTCAGGTACTTTCTTACCAAAATTAGGAGAAAAATTCTCTCAAATCGCACCAACTCAAACACATTGACACTATACTTTAAAATGATAAGACATTTAATTTGAATCACACACAAAAATGCCGTAAAGATTCAAAGTAAACAACGTTTTCAATTTTCTTTTAAGTCATGTACCTGGTTCTGGTCCAGAATTATTCGAATTTTACTTATCTAAGGACCCATTTCACACAGTCATGTTGATGTCTCAAACACTTTAAATTAATAGTAAACACTGAAAGGGAGAGAAATCAAGATACACAGTAAGTGAATTATAAACAAATTGTTGAAAAAATAAATAAATAAATAGAATAATAGAAACTATCATATAAACCTCCGTATTCAATGAGAACATCCCCCTTACCTCTTGATCGACGCAACATGAGGGAGGGGGAGGGGAGTAGAGCACTGCATCATTTTATTCCCGCTATGAATCCATTTAGGTCACTTTCAACATGGGGGGGGGGTGTTTCCGTGTACTTCCAAGAATAAATCGGGGTGCCCCTGTAAAATACGTTTTGTGTGGAGCACAATGCCGGTAATTTTTTAATACAACATTAGATGTTTACTGTACTTTTGTTAGACGAGATTATTTCAATATACATGCATGATCATTATCAATTGTCGCAATTTTATTTGATCCTAGTTTTCTATTGGTTGATTATCTCGTGAGCACGAGTTACAAAGTCGTGGGCACGAGATAATTGACCAATAGAATGACGACAAAAAGTCGTGCGCACGAGTTACTAAGTCGTGAGCACGAGTTACAAAGTCGTGAGCACGAGTTACTAAGTCATGCGCACGAGTTACAAAAGTCGTGATCACGAGTTACTAAGTCGTGAGCACGAGTTACAAAGTCGTGCGCACGAGATACTAAGTCGTGAGCACGAGTTAGTAAGTCGTGCGCACGAGTTACAAAGTCGTGCGCACGAGATACTAAGTCGTGAGCACGAGTTAGTAAGTCGTGCGCACGAGTTACAAAAGTCGTGATCACGAGTTACTAAGTCGTGAGCACGAGTTACAAAGTCGTGCGCACGAGATACTAAGTCGTGAGCACGAGTTAGTAAGTCGTGCGCACGAGTTACAAAGTCGTGCGCACGAGATACTAAGTCGTGAGCACGAGTTAGTAAGTCGTGCGCACGAGTTACAAAAGTCGTGATCACGAGTTACTAAGTCGTGAGCACGAGTTACAAAGTCGTGAGCACGAGTTACAAAGTCGTGCGCACGACTTACTAAGTCGTGCATACGAGATAATTTTTTTTCTTACCATGTCCCTTCTATGCTTCCGTATAAAACCGGTAAATATACAAAATTATCGAACTTCGGTGGATGTGTATAACCAAGCATGTTATTCAACATTATGGATAAAGAGGCGTTATTGCGTCGATAAAGATATATCTCTGGATTCTCGGAAAGTCGCCTTGATCTCTCTACTAAAATACCAACTATTAAGATTGACAAACGATCGTTTTAGTTATCGTGAGGGAGGATGGTGTACTTGCTTGGAAATTTGTTAGAAGAAATATCTTAACTTAACAATTACACGTATCTGGTACAAATCAATTGAAACGCTTTGTATAGAGGACTGCTCTAAATCAGCAGTAAAGGGATAGGAGGGGATAGTAAATAGGACTCGGTTGCAGCACCGGCAGCAAAAATAGGCAAACAGGTTGCAGCACCGGCAGCAAAAATAGGCAAACAGGTTGCAGCACCCACAGCAAAATTAGGCAAACAAGTTGCAGCACCCACAGCAAAAATAGGCAAACAGGTTTGCTTCACCCACAGCAAAAATAGGCAAATAGGTTGCAGCACCCACAGCAAAAATAGGCAAACAGGTTGCTTCACCCACAGCA
Source organism: Pinctada fucata (assembly GCA_028142955.1). Taxonomy (NCBI): domain Eukaryota; kingdom Metazoa; phylum Mollusca; class Bivalvia; order Pterioida; family Pteriidae; genus Pinctada; species Pinctada fucata. The sequence goes on from AP027103.1 coordinate 33,385,085, forward strand.
AAAATAGGCAAATAGGTTGCAGCACCCACAGCAAAAATAGGCACACAACCAAATGATAAACCACAGAGGATAAGCACAACAAGAGGCATTTTAAAGGACAGGACAGGAATTAATTTCAATGGAATCTGAGGAGCTTCTTTACTTTTTATCTAAGCGCAACCTCATTTTCAAATGCGTACTTCATAAACTGCTGTGATATCTACCAGTTGTAATCTCTGCAGCATCCGTCCTGATTCTACTATATTTGTTTAAACACCTTATTTTAATGAATAGAATTATCAATATTGAATTTTCAGTGCACCTTACGAGCATTTCAATGAAAAATGTATCATCACTGATATAGAGGAAATACACATAGATTATGTATTAAGAGCAAAATTGAATACATAACCTAACATTCTCTTCTTTTGGTATGATATTTTGGAATATAAAATCTGAAAGAAGACTGTAGTGCTTTTAATCGGAAAAGTTGGAGGGTTGTGCGCACGTAATCCAGGATAAGCACACCATTTGCTACTTGCGTGACAAATGGCCGTCCAAAGTCGGCACCGGTTGCCCATTGGTCTCGTCGGTTTATGTGTAGTCTTTTGTGTTTGATGTCTACATGTCGTGTGTCTCTTTTCCGTCTCGTGCTGTACTCGTCTTTTGTGTTTTTGCATCGGGTGTTTTGGTGTTTTGCTGTTGATGCTGCAACGGGGTCTTGTTGGAGATCTCCTCCCGTCTTTTAAGTGATGGTGGTGTTGTAGGCTGCATTGACTCTTGGTGCAGAGATTGCTTATAGTGAAATTGTAAATATTGAAATATATGTTCTATACTAGTACCAATTTTATTGTACTAGGTACGTGTTTCGGATATTTTAAAAATCCTCGTCAGTAGTACTTTATGTCAAACAGCTAGAATAAAGCCAAATTAAATTTTCCTGTCGCCGTCTACAAAATAGACTGTTTTAAATCTAAATATGACCGAAAACAGTATGCCGAAACCCCAGCTAAGAACAAAGTTGTGCAATGAGGGAGATATCCCTTAGTTTTAGAAATTTTGGACCAATTTGATTACAGAAAATTAAGAATATATTTCAGTGCAGTGCGTAAACACTAATACTAGTCGAAGAATCATTCGGTTGATTTTTTTTATTTGATGAACTACAAGGTGAGTCGACATCGAAATGAGGATTGCTCATTGGAATATCCAAAATTATTGTTTTTCATACGCGCATATGGTGCTCTGAAATTTTGTTATACATGTAGAACATATATTTCAATATTAACAATTTCAATGGCATAGCGAGCGTTTTTCGGCTACGCTTTACTCTGAAAAATGAATTGTAATTATTAGCTAGTGATGACAATTCTTCACAAAACGCAGAGGTCAATCAGAGATTAAATCTAAAAATGAAATTTTAAATCCTTCGTCGGAGGTGCATCGTAGGTTGCAAAATGTTATTGAAGATGCAAAATTAAGGTATTCACCCCCTAATGCATTTTCAATAATAAGTACCAGAGATAAGAATTTTCAATCTCTTCAAAAAGAATGCTATTCTAGCTAAAAGTAGGGATAGCACTTCTCATATCATGATCTACTCTGTCACCCCGAAGATTCCCGACTACGAAGTCATCGGCATTTGTCGGGAAATTATGAAAATGTGCATAAATTTTAACCGGAAGTTCTCTATTAGGGTGCGGGATTCCTTAATTAACAACTGGATATGTTGACTTACTTACATCCGTTCCTTCCCGGACATGACAGGTCGAAGTGTTGTGACTGTTGGTAAACATTTTACATATACCTTATACACAAGTACTAACTATTAACATACTTTCTTGAATGTACGTGATGATAATTTGTTCAATGACTAGCCATATTTCGTACAGCAACACGTACAACTTGAAATTAGAATGGAAAGGGAAAGATTGTGTGCATAATCAGGATAACGACATAAATTGCAGTCCATAAGACCCTTAATCCTCATTGATAGTTTCACTTTATCTATTTTTTTTTTATTTCATTGATCATGTAGCTCGTAAAAGGTGCCATTACATATACTATTAAGTCCACGACATTTTTTTCTCTGTAAAGCGGCAGCGGGCGGGGTAGCTTTTGAGGGGGTTAAAACAGAAATTCTTGTCCGTTATGGGTTTGACATTTCTTGTATAATCATAGATCCCTCAGATGTTTGGGTTTAAAATCAGTTAGAAAAGCTTTAATTTTGACACTGAAGACCGAAACGAAAATGAGTCAGTTTTCCAAAAAGAAATTCTTTAAGAGTGTTCCTTTAGACCATGAGGTCTGATAGTTCCAATATTGTTTCTCTATGTTTAACGGCATCGATTAAAATGACTTTATCTTTACTGTCTATACATATCTCTGACCTGTTTTGAGTGACAAGGACAATGGAGCGTGTGTATGGATTGATATGAGCATTTTCTATCTTTTGAGATCAGTCTTGTGAATATTTTAAAATCTTCCTCAAAATACTAGAAGTTCTTATTTTGACGTCACAATGCAAACAATAAAATGGTATAATTTGTTGGACGTTTTTATTTTATTTTTTTCCAATGAGACACTGATTATTAGGTTCATGTCTCAAAAAGAATTTATCATTTCGTATTTTTCATACCAACAAAATCCTATTCATATTTCTTATTCATTTCGAAAACAGACCATCTAATCTTAAGAAATTTGAATTAAAATAATCAGCTGTGATCATTAAATGTAGTTTTGTTTGAGATCTTTTCCTTTATTATTTTAGATAAAAGAAGCGGTCTTTTTCACCCGGCGCGTTGCCAGAATACTTTTCAAGTGGAAGCACTTTCAGTCAGGGGGGTTGGAGGATCGCTTTGAGGCCCTCTAATGGGTCCAAGAAGAAGCCCATGTTGAGATTCAAGGGGCGAAGCTACGGAATGAAATGAATTTAACACATTTACGTAGCAGTTTTCTACGTTGAAGTGACTCTTTGTACGCTTTTTTCCCCTTTTTTTGCAAAACGACGTGGAAGCATTCGCCCTCTTGCGTTCGTCTGGCTCACGCCTGTTATACTGTGATATTTGAAACAAATGTTTAACGTCTTCAAATTCATTAGCATCATTTTAGAGTAGATGTATTTACAGCATGGACCAGACATGCACGTTTCGGGTATTTAACCAATGATGTCTTTATTCTAACAATTTTTTCATAAAATTTCTGGGATGTTGGAAGGGGACAGTCTGGAAAGTGAGGACACATAGTTTTTTACTATATCTGACCTTATCGTTAGTAAAATAGTAAAGAAACATCGATTTCTGATTAAGCTATTTAAGCGACTGTATCTTGATTCTACAGACTGAATAGATGACAGAAAAGTGAGAAATTTGCGCTCATTTTATAAATTTCTCATAAACATAATGCCATTGAAATTATGTGTTTCTAAAATGTTTGCGATATAGAACTAACAGATATCGTTTTAGGTTTGTTCACTCCAAGACAGAACAAATTCCTTAACTCTCGTTGAAATCTGTGATCAGAAAATCCGTAGAGGAAAGGATTAATGGCAGGCGAAATAAGACGAATCCAAAGGAGTGTCCGCAAAACAATAGTGGCCCCTAGACTAAGAAAACAATCCTTGTGTTCCCTCGAGTTCAGTAAAATGCCAGTGATGTTGCTAGGGAGATTTGCAACCAAGGCAACAGCTGTTACTATAAATAACGTCACTGTCGTTTTGCGCTTTTGAATTGTCCTGTTCACTACTTTAGATCTTCTCGTAGCTTCTATTGCACGAAAAAGCTTCCGACTTTCCATGATTTTTCTAATTATCAATATGTATAAAATAATAAGTAGAGTAGCGTTCATAAGCGAAAACGTTGTCCATATTCCGTTCAAAATGGCAAGGTAATGAGTACGGCTTTCAGCGGGACCACACGTAATTCCTTTGACGTCATTTATACCAGTTTCAATGGTCTGGTTTTCATAGATAAGAACCATGGGCCAAGAAAGTAACACAGCAACGAAGACAGCAACAAAAAATAATGCTATCCTTATTTTTGTAGTGAGTTGGTGACCTTCAGGTCGACATGTTGCTAGGTAACGATCTATAGCTATCATCAGTAGTACACTTCCCGCGAGCACAGCAAAGAATGGAAACATAAAAACACCCGCCTTACATATGAACGGCGAAAATTCTAAGAGCGGATTGGACAGAAACAGAATGCTTCCAGGAATCAAAACACAGGAAGTGACGTAATTTGTTGACGCAAGCGTAAGAACGTGGAATCTGTATGCTGATTTTTTAAACTTCCTTCCATAGATGTATAGAACTGGGACATTTCCTATCGTTCCCATCACCATGACGACCGCCAGTAAACATATTCCACCAATGTTCTCTAGCCTAACAACCTTGTTGATATCATTGATGTCCGTGTCATTATTCCAGTCGTAGTCTTGTAACCAAGAATGACAGACCAAAAGTCCAGTGAAATTATTAACTTCCCCAGAGAAAAGATGTCCGTTCATCACTTGGCTTTCGCCAATTTGCCCCAAAGTTGGGGTCTGGAATATTTTCCTCACATACAGTTTACGTATACGAAACTACTCTGCACTGTGAAACAGGGTGAATATGGTACATGTAATCGGATGTTTGGGAGATAGGAACGGAAATACAGTCATATATCCCTATCACGAGCAGAATATATACGGCATGATGGTGATACTATATTATATGAATACGCAGATCATAAATGAGGAAATGAAATATTTCCGGAAAAGTTTGACTCAAACTCTCTCACTCTCTCTTTCTTTCTTTCTTTCCTTCTTCTTCTTCTTCTTCTTCTTCTATCATTTCAGGATTCGTTTGGATTTTAAAAATTGCTTCATTTATAGATTTTGTTTCATAAGAGACACTTTGAAAAAAGATATCACAATGGCGTAGCTCTGCTTGAAAAAGTGGAGGGGCACAACATCCCAAAATTTTCCTACCAAAAAAAAAAAAATAAATAAATAAAAATAAAAAAAAAAAAAAAAAAAAAAGGGGGGGGGGGGGAGGAGGAAGAGGAAGAGATTAAAAAATAAATATTGGGTTTTCATGTTCTGTATGCACAAATTTTAACATTTCCGGTGCAATTCTATATTTTAAGTACATGAATAAATGGCTGGCGAGCGGTAGCGATCCAGGGTTTTTTTTAAGCAAAATATTGACTAATCAGAAAATACTGTCTGTGTCTTCTATCATTAACATATACATGTAATGATATTCTATATAGTTTGAGTTAAAGGTATTTTGCAGTTTTTTTTATATCTGTATGACCAAAAATTACGTCAAAAAGTGGGGGGGGGGGGCACAAACATACTTATGCCCCCCCACTTTCAAAAGTGGGGGGGCACGTGCCCCCCCCCCCCCCCCTGCCCCCCCCCCCCCTTGTCCTACGCCAGTGTATCATGACATGTGCACAGTTGATATGCATAGTTTGTTAGTATGAGCATCGATCAACATCTTCTTCTATAGACAATGTCTGAACTTAATAGGTTCACGAGGACCTGACTTATTCGACACTTTTAAAAATGTCACAGTTTCTCCTCATTTTAAAATCATGTCATTCTTTCTATCCTGTGACAGAGTGTAAGAGCAACAATATAATTTCAAATAATTATCATTAACAAAATATACGAATTATTCATTTGAAAATTGTTGAATTGAAATGGTTAAAAATATTTAATTTGATAAAATCAGGAGGTGCGTGTCTGTTGACAGAAACCGCCTTATTACCTGTGCCCAGTTTTACAAAAATTCTTACGAAAATTTTCAGGTATTTTTGTGACTTTCGTCATTAAATAAAAGGTTCAAAATTTTTCCCTTTTAGTTTGTATTACGTTTCTGTTATCATTTCTACATACTTAATATAAATTAAGAAACAAAACATTTCGATTTTAATTTATAAGAAGAACTAAGCGATCAAAAGTTAAGAAAATTCTTTTGAATTAAAAAAATACGTAAGTATATTTGAGAAATAGGCTGCTGAAAATTAGTTATCTGAATTCTTAAATCTCCGTATCGAGTTTCGTCGAGCCGGTTTCTAACTAATTTTAACTCAGAACCATTGAAAAATCAGTAAAGTGTACAAAACGTAAAAGGAAATAAAGCTTTCATAATATTTCAGATTTATTACAATTTGCTACTACGGTGTGGTTTATGAATATTATTTCCGGTACTTCGGCAATTTTCAAAAGAAGTCATTTCTTCATGCTAGTAAGAAATTTTTTTTCTCATTTCAGTCGTGAGACTGAAGGAAACAAACCATTTCTTGCATACTGTCAAAGACTCAAGACATCATATTGTAAATTGGGAATAGATCTCCAACAAAATAAAGTTGCAGCAATAACAGAAAAATATTTACACCGAAGAATGCAACCAACAACAGCCGTCACACAAAATAAACTCACTGACAGACAGCTGAACTTCCATCGAACAAGGAACGATAACTCTGTCTTGGAGATTGGAAAGAATACTACCAAGATAATTGACAAGCATAGCCAGAGAAGACAACATGAACGTCAATTACAGCACATAAAAAAGGAGGGATATCAATTTGAACCTTGAAGCGACACTGGACAACCGACTGCTTTACAACTTTTAAAGCGAATGCTGTGATAATCAGGATTACATGCCTACGGACTACACAAAATATATATCTGACAATGAATGTTACTTCAAGGCTTTGTCTACTTCAACCTGCTGTTGTGATTATAATAAATAATGAAAATACGACGATTGCAAAAGATTTATCAGAAAGATAGTACTCCAAGGCAAGTGATTGCCAATTGGATACGAAACTTTTGACGCTAAGATTAGACTGGTTCCCGGTCTTGGTTTTCTCCTTTATCGTTAACACTATTCCTCACGAAGTAAAAGAGGAAACCAAGACCGGGAACCAGTCTACGCTAAGATTAGATTCAGGTGCGCATGTAATTCGGATATCCTCATCTCAACGTCGTGGTGTATCCATGCATCTATACTCTAAATAGATTATATCCTGTATACATGTACATAACATCAGTAAATGTATCTGATGAATTGGTAACCGTTATCAACAGTCTAAAATAATTGAGTGTTTAAATGATTTTTTATTAATTTTTTTAATTTAACCTGTAATTAAATTCATGCCGATAAATTATTTAAGGGGGGGGGGGGGGAATTCAACCGGGAACTGCACTGAATATATATAGTTTTTCTATAGATTCGAAGATTGAGTACGCATGCGCAGGAAAGTAGTTGACACTAATTTGAGCTCCGATGATTTCTGTGGATTTATTGCGTTTTAAGCCGAAAAAAGTCTCGGAAAGTTTGGAAAGTTGTATAGGAGATTCCCATGAGTTCGAAGGATTCCGAAAATTCGAAGAAAAAAATCTAAAAAGAGTAAGAAAAGGAAAAAAGAGTTAAATGTAAGCGGTGACGAGAACCAAAACAAATCAAATAGATTGAGTTCATCTCATGAAACATTGACCGAGGGTCTATACGCTGATATAGTGAGGGATTTAAACCCGTTCTTTTCAACACCTTTGACATCGGGATTAACACCTGGAACAAAAGACGACATGAGCTATAATTTGTCACCTGTGAGTTTCCAGCCCCAGGGTCCGCCTACTGTTCAACACGTTGGTAGTTTTCATGGTATTGAATACGGATCAAAAATAGACAGTCTTGCCATTACATTAGAAAAAATGTGTCAAAAACTTAATAAATTGGACGGAATAGAGTCAAAGTTGACTAATTTTGAACAGAAAATCGAGAAAGTAACAGAAGTTAAAACATGACTATGACGTCATCCCATTGTCTAAACAGTTCTTTCTATGTGATATTGTCTCAACATGATCCTTTTTCGTCCAAACGTTCACCTGTAGCTGTCCATTAAGTTTGCAAAAACTGTCCATTATTAAAAATAATGGACAGTTAAAGGTAACTTAATGGACAGTCACAGGTAAATTTTCGGACAAAAGAATCCTGATTATGATGACATAATATCACACAGAAAGAACTATATATCCCAACGAAAATTGTTTTCCAAGTTTCATTGATAATTCCGACTTCAAATTCCATATCCATTAATATTCCTCTTTTGGGGTAAAACATGTTCCTCTATATTAATAAACGAAAGAATTCATCGATGCGCGGATTTCGTAATTTTTCAAGCTCGTACATATAAAATGAAATAGAAGTAAATTAAATACATGTAAAATAAAGTGAGTAAAACTACAAATGTTGAAATCTGACGAAATCCAAGACGAATAACATCCTATGTTTTCTATAAAGAAAAAAACTTAAAAACACCGCGACAGTCTATATCCAAAACATGACGCTTCAATTAAAAATGATCAAAAAGCTTTTTAAAAGCATTTATTTGATAAAAATAAAGACGATGTCCATACGAAAAAGACGCTGTATATCACAAGCGTGGTTACATCGAAATGGATTATTTTCTCAACAACTCAGTGATTGACCTTGACATGAAAGTGTCCGTTATTAAGACAAAGGAATTCGATCGGTTGACTGGCCAGAGATTCAAGCTACGTGCATCTGATCATCATCCCTTGACCAATGATACGGTTCTTGATTTTGAGGTGTCCAAATTCTGCGAAAGGATCTACCTGTGACTGTCCATTATTAAAACAAAAGATGTCATGTTTTAAGTGGGAGAAAAGCCTCAAACTATCCATTATGTCAGAGAAAGAACTGATCTCGGCCCTGACGGGCCTCGATCAGTACTTTCTCTGACATAATGGATAGTTTTCGGCTTTTCTCCCTAACTTAGCACACTAAAAAGTACAGTAAACGAAATAGAAAAGAGTGTAAAATTTGCAAGCGACAGTCTCGATGCGAACGAGAAAAGAAGTAAGGAAATAACGAACACACTAACAGAAATTACGAAGAACTCTAGGAAAATAGAGATAGAAAACAGTGAGTTGAAGAAAGATTTATCCAAAATCAAAAATCAGATGAAGGAATTAAATGATCAGCAGCTTGATTTGCAAACCAGGAGTATGAGGGACAACCTTATTTTTCATGGAATCGAAGAGAAGGATGGCGAAAATTGTGAAAGTGTTCTGAAGGAATTTATAGCAGATGTACTGAAAGTTGAGCAGAGGGTGGAATTTCACAGAGTTCATAGGATGGGCCGAAAAATTCATGGTAAAATCAGACCGATAGTTGCCAAATTCGTCCAGTTTAAAGAGAGGGAAGTAGTGCGCAAATCTGTTTATACTTCGTTGGCTGGCAATGATGAAAACAAGAAATATGGGATTAATGAACAATTTCCCCGTATTATCAACGAAAGGCGTAAAAAGCTTTACCCATATTACAAAAGTGCGAAACGTCAGAATAAGCGAGCACAGTTAGTTGTCGACAAACTATTTATCGACGGCGAACTTTTCCGACTTGATGAGAGCGAATCCGACGATGATGATATGGAGATTCACCCCGTAACCAACCCCGAGTCCGATGAGGCTGTAACAATGACAATGTCGTCTCAGTTGTCCGCTAATGCACCGACTTTTATCCGGGAAATAGAGGCAGAGGCAGGGGACGAGGAGGTCACAGAGGAAGGGGGAGGTACTCAAGAAAATAGGAGAACCATGGAGGGTCGAAACAGACAGAGAGTGACACTAACTCTAATCATAGCTTGTCTACCAACTCTCTACACAGTAAATCATGTAATAATGATGAATTTCCGCATGAATTTAAAATATTATCACTTAATGTTTGTGGTATTAAAAAACGATTGAATTACCCAGAATTTAATGAACTAATCAAAAGTTATGATATTTTATCATTGTTTATGTTTTACTGAATCTAAAACGGACGATTTGGATACAATATGTCATGAAGATTTTGTATTTTTTACCAAAAATAGATTAAGATTTTCTCGTGTTAGATCAGGTGGAATTATTATTGGAATTAGAAAATCATTAGCAACATACATTTCACCAATAGAGACAGATAGTAGGTTCGTTTTCTGGTTTTCTTTAAAAGGCACATTATTTAATTCGAATAAAGACATTTTGTTTGGTGCTGTTTATATACCGCCTGAGGGGTCTCTTTATGGATCACCAGACGCTTACAGTGAGTTTGAACTGGAATATCTTGATTTAGTTGATGGATATGAGTATGTTTGCATCACGGGTGACTTTAACGCTCGTGTTTCTGACAAAAAAGATTTTTTTGATGAGATTGAATTGTCAGATTATGAAATATCGTTAGAAAACGAATATGATTTGTTGACCGATATATTTAAGCTTGACCTCCTCGATGTAAATAGACAACGGGTAAATTGTGATAAAAACACGAACAATTTTGGAAATTATATACTAAATTTTTGTAAATCGAATAACTTATATATCATGAACGGAAGAGTAGGATACGATGCAGACAGAGGTTTATTTACTACTACAAGATCTAGTGTGGTTGATTATTTCATTTGTAACGCTGACTTTTTACAATTTGTTACAAATTTTGTGGTGATGGATTTTAATTGCTTATTTTCAGATATTCATATGCCACTTTTTTGTTCCATTAATTGTAATGCGCAACGTAATTTTAATGATTCCAATTATGAAATCAATAATAATGAGAATCAATCAGAGAAAATAAAATCATGGGATTTTTCAAAAGTAAATGATTTTATAGAAAATATAGATATTGGTGATGTTGATAAAATACTGACTGATGTATGTCAAATAAATAGTGATTTTGTACAAAAGAGTGACGTAGATACTGTATTTGAGAAAACGGCAGAGTTATTGTTGAAATCTGCTAGAAATACTTTTGGTACATTTACTCCACGTAATAAAAAGAAAAAGCAGAAAAAGAAAGTGACATTGTGGTTTAATAATGACTGTCATATTGCACGTAAAACTTATAGAAAAGTCAGACGTAAATATAAAAAATACGGATCTATTATTTTCAAACAAGAACTAGAATATGCTGAAAGAGAATATAAATCAATTTTAGATAAATCACTTAGTAATTACAAAGTTACCTTACAACGAAAGATAAAGAAAATGAGAAGTGAAAGTCCTAAAGATTATTGGAAATTGTTGAAAAATAAGTTTTGTAATGACCAAGGTCAAAATACAAATATGGATGATTTTTATGAGTATTTTAAAAAAGCAAATGAAAATGATATTGAAGAAAGACCTGATGTTATTTTAAATGATGATTTTGATGTTAGTTTTGATGATAGTTCATTTATAAATGATCGAATTTCTGTTGATGAAATATTGAAAACTGTTCATTCAATTAAGAATAATAAATCAGCTGGATCAGATATGATTATTAATGAGTATATTAAATCGTCAGTGAATATTATGGCACCATTGTATGAAAATAGCAATCCAAGGAATGCTTGTGTCGCCTGCGAAGCGGTTTGATTATAATTCTAGAAGGTGGATCAAAATTATTGGTATCAGTAGAAGTCTTGTCAAATGAAATTCATTTGAATATCAGACCTCTTAACTACAAATTAAAAGATATGGTCATTCTCAAATTTTCAGAAAAGAGTGTCAATCATCTAGGTCAAGGTCACTACGTAAAAGTTGGTAACAAAACGGTCTCATCATAAGAAATATTAAAGACCTATCACCTACCAATTAAAAGATATATACCACCTTAGAAAAGAAGGTCAAATAGGTAGGTCAAGGTCAAAAGGTAAAAAATTATGGTATGTGTAGAATGGCATTGTAACAAGGAAAATACATGTGAAATATCAAAGCCCTATCACCTACCAATCAAAAGATATAGCGAATCTTATCTTTTTTTCAAAAGTAGGTCAAATATCTAGGTCAAGGTCACAAGGTCAAAAATTATGGTATGTGTAGTTTTGCCACAAGGATTGCACATGTGAAATATCAAAGTCCTATCACTTACCAACCAAAAGATATATCCATTCTTAATTTTTTTGAAAAGTAGGTCAAATATGTAGGTCAAGGTCACTAGGTAAAAATAATATTGTATGTGTAAGAAGGTCTTGTCACAAAGAATACACATGTGAAATATCAAAACCCTATCACTTACCAATCAAAAGATATAGCGAATCTTATCTTTTTTTCAAAAGTAGGTCAAATATCTAGGTCAAGGTCACAAGATCAAAAATTATGGTATTTGTAGAAAGGTCTTGCCACAAGGATTGCACATGTGAAATATCAAAGTCCTATCACTTACCAATCAAAAGATATATCCATTCTTAATTTTTTTTGAAAAGTAGGTCAAAAAAGTAGGTCAAGGTCACTAGGTCAAATATTAAGGTATGTGTAGGAAGGTCTTGTCACAAGGAATACACATATGAAATATCAAAGCCCTATCACTTACCAGTCAAAAGTTATGGGTTGTGACACCCAAAGTGTGACAGACAGACAGACGGACTGACGGACGGACGGACGGACAGACGGACAGACGGACAACGGACAAAGTGATCCCTAAGTGTCGGTATGCTTCGCAGGCGACACAAAAAACTATTTAATTTGGTTTTTGACACTGGTATTGTACCAGAGTTCTGGTTGAATGGTGATATAAAACCTATTTTTAAAAACAAGGGATCAATTCAAATGCCTGAAAATTACAGACCTATCACATTATTGAGTTGTCTTGGAAAAGTATTTACTTCTATACTATGTAACAGATTAACTACTTTTGCAGAAAATACAAACCTAATTAAAGAAAATCAAAGTGGTTTTAGAGCAAATTATTCTACAATAGATAACATGTTTGTATTATATACCTTAATGGAGTTGTCATTTTTGAAAAAGAAGAAAATGTTTTGTGCTTTCATAGATTTTAAAGCTGCTTTTGATAAAGTATGGAGAACAGGCCTATGGAGAAAGTTGTTTAGATGTCATATTTCTGGGAAATGTTTACAAATTATAACGAATATGTATAAGGGTTGTAAATCGAGAATAAGTCTTAATAATGATTTTTCTGAATATTTTCCATGTCAAATTGGGGTTCGTCAGGGGGAAAATTTGTCACCCCTGCTATTTTCATTGTACTTGAACGATTTAGAGGATTTCTTATTGAATGAGGATGTTAAAGGACTCAGTCATATTTCTGAAGAATTAGAAAATGAACTTGATATTTTTTTGAAAATTTTTGTGATACTTTACGCAGATGATACGGTATTGATTTCTGAAAGCAAGGATGATCTGCAGCACCAACTTAATTGTTTTTATAAATATTGTGAAAAATGGAAATTGCAAGTTAATGTCGAAAAGACAAAAATTCTGATTTTTGGTAAAGGGAGACCACTGTCAAATGTATCATTTTTTTTACAATAATATGAAAATAGAAATTGTTACTGAATTTAAATATCTAGGTATATTGTTTTCAAGGAGTGGTTCTTTTTTTAAATACCAGAAAATATTTAATTCAAAGAGCAACAAGAGCAATGTATGGCATTTTTAAGAAAGCAAGAGAATTCAATCTATCAATAGACTGTCAATTAGAATTATTTGATAAAACAGTAATTCCTATTCTATTATATGGATCTGAAATTTGGGGGTTTGAAAATCTTGATCTTATAGAGAAATTTCATTTAAAATTTTGTAAAATTATATTAAGACTAAAACTATCAACACCAAACATAATGATTTATGGTGAATTAGCAAGATATCCATTATCTATTAAGGTAAAGATAAGAATGATAAGTTTTTGGTTGAAATTGCTAAACGGAAAAGAGTCAAAATTGTCATGCGTTATGTACAAACTTTTATACTCAATGAGAGATCGTCATAACATTAAATGGATATGTGGTATCGAACAAATTTTACAAGAATGTGGTTTGAATTATGTATGGATTTACCAAAATATTGAAAACGAAAAATGGTTGTTAGCAAAAATCAAAGAAATACTTAATGATCAATTTGTACAAAGTTGGGTTTCTCAGTGTAATAATTCAAGTAAGGGTACATTTTACAATTTATTTACTAATAACAAGTTTGAATTTCGTAAATATTTAGATTTGGATATACCTACATGTAATATCTTTAAATTGTTGCGTTTTAGAACTACTAATCATAGATTACCTATCGAAACTGGTAGATGGTTGAATACACCTAGAAACGAAAGATTATGTCATTTATGTGAAGAATCAGTAGGAGATGAATTTCACTATATCATTAATTGTAAAGCTTTAGAAAATGAAAGAATTAACTTTGTTCCAAGAGGTTTTTTCATAAGACCGAATATCTATAAATTTTATAGCTTATTTTCTTGTCAAGATGAAAATGTATTAAACAATCTTTGTAAATTTATTGATATCATAAATGAGAGAGTTGCCCCTCCTGGTTAGGAGCTTTAGTACTGCGCATCGTTGTACATGTTTATTCCATTTGACTATGTATTTGTTGTAAATTGTCTCAATATGTGTTCTATGATGAGATTGAAATAAACTTGAAACTCTAAGGAGCTGATAAGATAAGGGCTGTATTTAGCCCTGAATCTCGTCAAGTATTTCTTCTACATAATGATCTGTATGCAAGAAAAACTTGATAATTACTAAAATGTAATGTATTTGGAGATTCCTCATACAACTTTTATTTTGGTAAGCTTATTTCTAGATACTTAAATTACAGTCTAAAGAGTAGGGGGTAGCCATGTTGAAAAGAAGCTAATATCGATCAAAAAACGTTGAAAATTAAGAACAATCTGGCTAATATGGATATCTATAAACTTTAAAACATAGTGAGAGTCTAAACAAGATACTAGAAATTAAATTCAAAAGACTGGTATCAATTTTTGCCATAAATTTTAAAATCTTGAGTCTGAAATATGGTTGTATTTCGTATTCATTGACTACAATGTAGGCATTTTACCGTGAAATACACATTGTGTAGAAATAAACTGCACACTCCTGTTTATTTCATTCCAAAATCTTGTGCATTTCATGTGAACATGTTTAGAATAAATAAATGAATGACTTTAAAAGGGAAAAAAATCAAATTTTGCTTATATTATGGCCTTAAACACAGAGTTGTAAAAAGCCCCCCACCCTCCCTTTTTCAGTTTTTTGTCTCTGGGGCATCGTTCCCCCCTTAGCTACAGAACCCCACTTTGTCAAAAGATGTGTATTAGTGATATACATTTTCTGTAAAAGTGGCGTTCTGTAGCTGAGGGGGGAACAGTGTTTTAAAAAACTTTTCCATTTTCCATTGGTTTCTATAGAAAAAAGACATATTTTGCCCCAAAATTTAGGAAAACTATGCATGATAAATCTTATGCAACTGCTGATTATGATGAAACCAAGAACTGGCATCAATTTTGTGAAAGAATTTTTTTGAAGTTCCTATTTTGAAAATTCCACTTTTTCAGGGCAGATTTTACGCCTTATCTTATCAGCTCCTTTATAAACATGATGTCTTTCTGTAAAATGAGAAAAAAATTGCAAGGTACAAAAACTCGCAAAAGGTTCGATTACAACATAGAAATAGATCAGAGTTGTCTTTCTTATGTTTACTAATGAAAGGAATCTTTAAAGATTTACATCACATGACTTTTAAAATACTTAGTTAAGTTAAGAAATTCTTTAAAAAAAACCAAAAACATCAATTGTGTATATTGTCCTTGCCACAAACACAAGGTGCAGTCAACGTTTCTCTATTTGGTTCGGTGAATACATGTATATACCCAAACCGAATTTGTTGAAAAACAAAATGCTGTGAAAATTACGCAATAGTCGAAAAAAGAGATGAGGTTTTACTACACGCTTTGAGGTATGTATGATTTAAGAAAGAACTCCTTTTACGGACTTAAGGTAGGGATAAATAGGAACAACTCGTCGGTCTGCCCGTCTGCACATCTGTCCGTAATTCGTGTCTTTTCTATAACTTTGGCTTCTGTACAGTATGGATTTGAATAATATTTTGTTATTTAAAATTTTTACTTCCTTCTTTCATGTTATGCTTTTTCAACCATGTAAATATGTTTAGAAAATAATTAATAGTCTTAGGCTTACAATGATTATTATAAAATAATACACAAAGATGCCTACATGTACATTTTGTTGACCAGTGTCTGAGTGTGCAGTTGCGGATCCAGGTTTTTAATCGGACCAGCGGAGCGCTCCGGTGTTGTTAGTCTTTGCCTGTCTGACATTTTTAGTTTAAAAGACAAAAAAAAGAGAGAAAATTAAACATAAGACGAACTCAATAGTGATACATATACATGTAGCACCATAGTTGAGTTGAAATGGAGGCGAACATTCTAGATCCTCTCGACAATTATCCCCTAGACCCTCGCTTGTATGCATTTAATCCTTTTCATAACACCTGATCCATAAACAATTTATTCGTTTTATGTCCCCGTATCGGATAGCGGTAGAAATATTGCTTTTGTCCGAAAATAGGTTTTTAAGTTAACTAAATATTAGATCGCAACAGCAAACATTGGGATATATATTGTAAAAAATTAGTGTCAACAGAGTCAGTACAATTTGTTGTGAAATGAATACAGTACATTTACTGTATGTTGTCTGAAGAGCAAGTGAAATGAGGACAAACAAGTAAATTTTTCAACCAAAAAGAGCTTTTAAAAAAAGAACATTAGCCACTAACTTATGCAGCCAAGGGGAATAAGCTATTCAGGAGCTCGACGCAAACCACTCTCCATAAAATCCGCCCCTATTCCCTTTCTTATGTGAGACTGTGGGTGCGCAAGGTTCAACCGATGGAACAAAGTTGTGTATACACTCCGTTTGCCCCATGGATTAGAAATATAATTTGATACTTTGACAAACTTACAGACAAAAAGTAACAATGCACTTCGTACATTTCAAATCTTTTTAAATGTCTGTTTTTCATATTACTTTTAAAAAGGGAAGGTAGAGGAGAGTGTCATTATTGGTCCGTAACGTCGAGCTCCTGTGACTATGCAGTCAAGTTACTGGTTCTCAAGGCGGAACAAAAATGAAATATGAAATCAGCAGTAGTATACATGTAGTAAGAAGTCAAAAGAATAAATGTAAGTGTGATAAGTCTACATATCAGAATAGAAAATCTTTTAGAAAAGCTCCATAAGTCAAAATATTAGATTATGAAGTCATAATAGCAAGTCATAAAAGTCAAATCCCAAATATATAAGGTTATCACGTGACCTACTCCCCCCCCCCGCCCGAAAAACAACATATTATCAATAGAACAAGATTTTAAGTAATGTTGTCATATCAATATCTTACGAAGTCAAAAACTTAGATGATGCATACATTGAAATTATGTCACTTTTAAAAACTGATGTATTGAAGAAACAAGAGGCCCAAGGGGGCCACATCGCTCACCTGCGTTGCACACAAAAGAATGATAGTGGATAATTTGGTAGAGGACCTTCAGTACTTGCTTCCAGTAAGGTTTCGTGAAATTCTGTGTAGCAGTTTAAGAGGAGATGTCGAAAATGAGTCATCCAATTAGAGCCCTCGGCGGCCATATTTGTTGATCGATCGGCACAAAACAACAGAAACTTGGTAGAAGACCTTAAGTACTTGCTTCCTGTAAGGTTTCGTGAAATTCTGTGCAACGGTTGCAGAGGAGAAGTCGAAAATGCGTCAGCAAATCAGTGCCCTCAGCGGCCATATTTGTTAAATGATCGGCAAAAAAACACAAACTTGGTAGAGGACCTTGAGTACTTGCTTCCTGTACGGTTTCATGAAATTATGTGCAGTGGTTGCAGAGGAGATATCGAAAATGCGTCAGCCAATCAGGGCCCTCGGCAGCCATACTTGTTAAACGCTCGGCACGAAAAACACAAACTGGGTAGAAGGGTTCTTGCTTCCTGTAAGGTTTCATGAAATTCTGTGCATTTCTGCATTTCTGCAACTTAGAAAAAAGAAATTTTTCAAACAAAACTTTGACAAAAATCATTAACGATGATGGATGTGAAATTACAGAACAAAAAGAAATTTTAGATGAAGTTAAGAAATTTTATTGCAGTCTTTATGCTGATAAAGATGATTCATTAGATGATATAGATTTAAGTCAGCACATGCAGGATTGTATTGTGCCTAAACTTACAGATAATGAAAAAAAATTGAACTAGATAAGCCATTATCCAAACATGAAATACTTGACTCCTTAAGAAACTGTAAAAATAATAAAAGTCCAGGGACATCGGGATACACAGCTGAGTTTTTCAAATTTTTTTGGTTCGATATAGGTGATTTTCTATTTAGGTCATATATTTGCTCATTTCATAAAGGAGAATTATCTGTGTCCCAAAAGGAGATAAACCCAGACAATATTTGAAGAATTGGCGTCCGATCACACTTTTAAATGTATCTTACAAAATATTATCAGGTGCTATTGCAAAAAGAATTAAGTCCGTTCTCCCACAAATCATTCATTAAAATCAAAAAGGCTTTTTAAGTGGAAGATATATAGGTGAGAATACCCGACTTATGTATGACGTAATTAATACATGTAACGAAAAAAATATCCCGGTTTAATTTTATTGATAGACTTCGAAAAAAGCCTTTGACTCAATTTCATGGAAATACATATATAAAGTGCTTAATTTTTTTAACTTTGGCAATAATATTATAAGATGGATAAAGATTTTTTGTAATGATTTTAAACTCTGTGTCACTCAAAATGGTTTCTTTTCGAATTTCTTCAAAATTGGACGAGGTTGCAGACAAGGCGACCCAGTATCATCATACATATTTCTTTTATGCGTTGAAATCTTAGCCTTAAAATTAAGAAATGCAAGAAATATTAGAGGGATTCAAATTTGTGATAAGGAATATAAAGTACTGCAATATGCAGATGATACGGCTTTACTTCTCGATGGATCCCAAGAATCATTAAAAAAAATGCACTTTCATTAATTGGACAATTTGCTAAATATTCTGGTTTAAAACCTAATTACAATAAAACGCTATGTGTTAAAATTGGCCGTTTAAGAAATTCTAATTTAAGATTATGTGAGGAACATGACATTACTTGGTCTCAAAGGCCATTTACATTTTTAGGTATAATTTTTTCAATAGATTTAAGTGAAATTGAAGAACTTAATTTTTCTCCTAAATTACAAGAGATCAAGAATCTGATCAAATCATGGTCTAAAAGATTACTTAGTACAAATGGACGAATTACTGTCGTAAAATCGATTTTATTACCCAAAATGACACATCTATTTATTGCATTACCTAATCCGAAAGAAAAAATAATAAAAGAACTTGAAACTTTATTTTTCAAATATATATGGAATAATAAGAAAGAAAGAATTTCCAGAAAATGTATTATTCAAGATTACAAAAATGAAGGACTGAGAATAATATGTATAAATTCTTTTATTAAAAGTTTAAAAATAACTTGGATTAGAAGAATTATTGATAGCAATGAAAATCTCTCTTGGTTTAATCTTTTGAATGATATTCTTCCCAAAAGTTTTCTATCATTTCTTATTTTTGGAAAAGAATATATGATTTATTTATCTAGAACTATTAGTAACAACTTCTGGAAAGATGTATTTCTGTCTTATTATAGCCTAAGAACATTATTAGAGGATGAAGTAAATCTCTTTGAACCCCTTTGGTACAATAACCTGTTAAAAGTAGATAATAAACCAGTTTTTTACAATGAGGCCATTTCTTGTTTTTATTCTGTTTTGCGTCCTTTTGAAATTGAGAAACCTACCAGCCAGCCAGGGAGAAAAACAAACAAGCATATTAAACAAAGTTGCATTTTCATACTAGTGTAACTGTTAAATCTGACAGAAACTTGTTTCATTTGGTCATCTTGACATATTTCAGTCAACAAAAGAATGATAGAAAATGAATCATTGACATTACTTTAATATTTTACATGAAATATGAAAATTATACAATTTTTCTTTAATTTTTGTAGAAAACACGTTTAATTTGCAAAAGATCTTATAATTTCAATTTTGTTTTGTTTTATGACTTTGGGCTCAAAACCTACCAGCACGAGGACGCAAAACAGAAAATAACAAAGAAATGGCCTGATTGGAAAGAAAAAGGTATCTTGTACATATATGATTTGTTAGATGATAGAGGTAATTTATTATCTTATGAGTCTTTTTGTGATTGTTACAGATTTACTCCCCCCTTTACATTATTTTGGGGGTTATGCCTGAGCATTATAAAGCTTCGATGGAATATTTTGGCAAATATCAACCTCATTATCCTAAACATATAGAAATTCTTCGAAAAAATATCAAAGGAACCAAAAACTTCTATGACGTATTTATTTTAGGATCTTATACATGTTATAGCAGACCAAAAAATGAGTTGAAATGGGAGAGTCTGAAATACATTCAGAAATAGATGATTTATGTTGGAAAAGAATTAATTTTGGTGTTAAATCATTCACAAATGACTGCTTATTAAAATGGTTCCAATGTCGTATTGTACATCGAATTTTAGGTACTATATTCTATAAATAAAATTGGTCTTCACACGCTCTCCGACGCTCCATCACGCTCTGATACGCGCTGTAGCGATTTGTTGCGATTGTAGATAAGATCTGTTACGATTTGCATCCCGTTCTCTCAAGCTTCGTTACGTTCCCGTACGATTACCACGATGAGCTATCTCGCTTTGCCACGCTCTATCACGGTTCCCTACGCTTATCAAGTTTTGTTGCGATCTGTTACGATGCAGGACTACGATTTGCCGCGATTTAACACGATTTGATATGAAATAGACAACCAGTTTTAATACCACTTGCAATATCTGAACAAGATTAAGCTTAATATCCAGGAGATGAATATTTCATATCGCAAAACGCAGGAAATGGCATTGATGAACCTTATTTGATCTTTCTTTTTTTCGATTATTAAAGTTAACATTTTTTCTTGAGCAATTCAAATCTTTGATTGCGTGTATATATCTAACTCGTTCGAAGACAATTAATGCAGCACCTCACTGATTATCAAGACTTCTTTTCTTAGTCTTCTTCATATGTTAGAAAGTGTTGCGGATGTTAAAATTACTTGTAATCCATCAAAAACGGGTTGTCTTACTATCATTTTCATTATAGAAATATTGGAATCGCAACGAATCTTGTAGATCGTGGACTGAATCGTGGAAACCGTAACAAATCGTCAAAGAGCGTGAGTGAAATCGTAGTGGAGAACGTGTTTCACCAAGATCTCCTACGATCGCATATTACGATCTGTTGCGCTTTGTCAAGATCTGTTACGCTCTACTACGCTCCATCACGTTCACTACGCTCTCCTACGCTCTCTCACGATGTAAGGATCAATCGGGACAATCGTAGCAAATTTTTTGAGAATCAAAAATTTTGCCACGATCTCTGCGGTCTCCTACGATCATCACGATTCCACCACGCTCTCTTACGATCGTCACGATTCAACCCCACGCTCTCTTACGATCTCTACGATTCACCTCAATCGGGGCAATCGGGGCGATCGTGGCTAAGTGTAAACCTAGCATAATACCAAATGCAAACGCAATGGAACTGATTATTGCGAATAGGAAACGAAGCACTGCGAATGGTTACGACTTCGCGCTATGATACGTTAGAATGAGCATTGTGTATTTATTTTTTCACTTGCGATTAGGAGCGTAAATATGCGAAAGTTTACGCAGCGTTGCGCATTGATACGAACTCTTCCGAAGCTAGCCGCACCTATATTTAACAGATATGACATTTCCTGTAGACTAGCAGACATCAGTACAATTAAACCAAGAGGAAAGGGGAAAGGTACGTGTAAAGGATCGGGAAGGAGGCAGCCAGAAAATCGGCCTAGTAGTCCTAATCCGTAAGAACTATGTGGCTGTTTTTGTAATAATACACTAAACGTGAAAATAAATTTCATGAACTATTTGTTGAAAGCAAATTATTGATGTTTTTATGTTCACCGAAAAAAGAAGCTGGTCTTTGAGTCCATCATTTAGTCCACCTCTCTATCTGTCCGTCTGAGCTCATACATGTACATTCTTATATAAATATGGATACACCAGAATTTGGTTTTTTTTTTCAGAAGTTTGTTCATTTGAATGACGCCACTTTGGGTCAAAAGTCACTTAATCTCGTTCAGAAGTCAAGGTCACTTTATAGCACTTACTTCATAAAATATTTCAAACATTTACTAAAATGTATTTCTCGCCCAATGTTAGAAAAATAGATCCATGTTCTATATTTATATTTGAGTTATAATTATTATCAAGAGGGGATTTCACTCATCTTATGTATAGGCTGGATGTATTATCATCATACATCGACAAATTATTTTAAATTTGATTGTGAGCTTTTGGACATGTCAACAGAATGGGCTATTTCATAAATATCAAGGTCATTTGTTAACCAATGATAATATAGAATATGAAAATACTAACTCAGCAGACTTCACAAAATGTTTTGCATGATCTGAGCTTTCCCTCAAAGGTATTCAAGGTTATTTTAGGATTAAAGGTCAAAGTTATAGTGTAAGCCTATGGCTCACAGGTTATGGGTGTAGTTCGCGTTGTGTATTAATCAGTCATTTTGAAAACTATAAACAGAAGTCCGAATAAAAGTTCTAAGTTTATTTAAAAACGTTACATGTTGACAGTACGAGAGCGGAGTCTAAACCTAAACTTAAACACTACTGAAACTGGAGTCTAACTTAACCGAAACTTAACTGGTCGGCAAAACGATGCGCCGAGTATATATGTGGACGATTGGAAATTGCTAACAACTGCACAAAATAATAAGTAATTGGTTTTTGATTAAAAAGACATTTTGGAAATTAGATTCTTCCAAATATAGAACCTTAACGGCTTTTACGGGGAGATTTCCAATTAGCTTTCAATTAACTCGTACGGAAAACAAAGACTAAAGTACTTGCAGGTGTGCAAATTACTGCAGTGTTCTCAGCATCGTGGGAATCAAATTAAACAGATTACAGAATTTACAAACTAGAATTTAATTGTCTCAATATGAAGTTCAAACTTAAAGTCAAGAAATTAAGTTATAATGATTCCCCTTTTACTATAGAAAACTCAAGTTAGCAATTTCCATATATATGTTACTAATTAATATGAATAATTAATTAGCTTAATTATTGTGGGGGAGAGGCCATATGGTTACAATACTCCCCCACTTAAGAAAATAACCAAGATTCAAATTGTTTGGATTTCAATTGTTATTCTGAACTTTAAGATAAATTTCATTTACCATCCAAAACTTTGTGTGAATCTGTTATAATACTTGGTTATTTTCTAAACGCATGGCCTTGACACCACAATAATGCATAACTCAATGAAATATCATCTGGGTTCACTCTGATTAATTAGATCAAGTTAAAGCACATGAAATTAAAGTCTTTGCATATCGAGTTCTTTTTCATTGTTCTTAAAGAGTGACCCGATTTTCATCTAATTAGGAATGTTCACTGTCAATCACCTACAAAAGAAATACATTTTCCAAGGCCAATATACGTACCTAAACATTCATTATATATAATAAGCAATATACAAAAGCAATTATCAATATTAAACATGAATAAGGAGCATAAATGATAATACATATATTTAGTATTAAACATTTACTCTGCTTTTTCTCACTAAAACACAACACCGGTTTAATTCACTTCTTTAACTTTTTACGGCCGTTCATCTTGGTTTTGGTTCCGTACGTCTGGGTTTTGGTTCCTTACGTCTACGGTCCTTCTTCGTGAACTTTGTAACCTCCTTGGAGTATAACGAATGATTCGGACCTCTTTGTCGTCTACTTGGTTTGGTAAACCAATAATCATCGAATCGTCATCTGTTTCGTCTTCTTCCTCCACCCGGAATTTGGAGTTTATCTTCCATCTGGACCCTGCTTTGACGCATCTTGGTATTAGTGACGTTACCAAGATCTTCCCGTAATCTGGATGACGCCATGCACCCAGAAAAGCGACGGGGTAATCAATGCTCTCATTCAAAGCGTCGATCAACCAGGTCATTAAGTGCAAAATGTCCAATCTGGTTCTGCTGTCATCAATTTCGCTATGACATATATTTCACCCTGTCATATAATCTGCGAAATAATGTTAATAGTGACGGGCTGGTTTGACATCCGGCCACACGGACAACATCGTGCACAGAGATACCTGACGTCACTGCTTCAGACTTCTTTTCTGCTACCGTCTGATTTGATTTAATGTCTTTTTGATAAACCTGCACGCTTATTTGTCTCTCGTATCACACAACAGGCGATTCCAATAACTGAGGAGCTAATTAAAGTTCAAGGGTAAACTGCACATCTGGAACTTTACTATTTTATCTTGCATCGTCGTCTAATCCCAGCGATAAAAGTATCAAGTCTGCATCATTATTACACTGATAAGTTTCACATCATTGTCTCTGGTTACAGGTGGTTTATGACATCGGATTTTCTCTGTACCTCTAATTGACCACAATTTTGAATTTACAAAAATAATTTAGATGCCTGTACCAAAACTAAGAGAATGATTTCCAAATTAAGATTTTTTTATCAATACTTGGACAAAGTTAATTTTGAAAACTTTGTATATTCACTGACTTTATACGAAATACAGGTCTTCTGTATTTATTTTAGACGAATACAAAAATCTAATTAATAAAGAAAACATATCTGTAGCAATTAAAACTTTTCATCATAAATTCTGAAAAACTTTCTAAAATGAAATACAACGTCGTCAAACGTTAATGTCTCGGCGTAGTGATTAATCGTTGATACTACATGTACACATCTGCAGCCGATAAGATGCTAAAGACCGTCAATGAAATTCCAACACAGGGAAAAGGGGCAACAAAGGTCAAACTTATTAGCGCTCATTAGAACTGTAACATGAATACCCAAAATGAAGGCCAATTAAAACTTCAAAGTGCAAAAAGCAGAGTACTATTGGGGTTAAATGAATAATCAAACACAAAAACATGCAAACTAAGGGTATACTGTTGCTACTATATACATCGCGATCGCGATAGACTCCAGATTAACTTTGACATGAAATTCCGATAAAACTTTGACCGATTTTTTTTTAATTTAAGATATTTACCATTTCCTCCCTTTCTTGAAACAAAAAAAATCAAGACCTCCAAAATGACAGCACAAAACATATATAAGATGATGAATACTACGATGGTGTCATATATAATCCGAAAAAAATTACGTGCTCTCACATAGCACAAATTAGAAATGACAGGGTTGTATACACAACAAACCCGAACGAACTTTCTACGTTCCCAGAAATTTCTACTGGTGCCATTTTTCGGCGTTTCATCGCCATATACCGAGCAAATTCAACAGCTCATCACCTAACAAACTGGAATATATGGGTTCCATCGAAGTATCCTCTTAACTGTAATGCTCTATCATCTTGAAAAACCTTACAGAGACGGATACTCCCCCGTCTCTTACAACGGTCCCACGCCTATGCCCCGGCGTTCTACTTACATGACGGGACCCTGATCTAGACCCTTACTCAGCGGCTGAGTAAAACCAAAATTCTCAAAACGACCGAAGCCTAAATCTTTAATCAACCCAAAACTACTTGAATCACGACCGATTCCAAAAATCCGAAACGCTTCGTTGTCTATGTCCGTCATTTCTTCATGAAAATCTTATAGAAAAAAAATTATTCAATTTCTTTAAAACTTTTTTCGCTTAAAACATTCAAAAATTAAAAATAACATTTACAAAAATACATGGTCAATCAATCTGAGAGTACTTTGAGAAAGTAAATGTGCCCTACCTTTATCACTAATTTCGTTTAAAGCGAAGTGTTCATCCTCTGGTTGTTATACCCTGGTTCCGCGGCGTGCATCGTCTGCATTCTCGGCAATAAACTTATTCATTTTTCCCCTAGTTCGTCTAGGACACGGCGCCAAATTAAACCTTGTAATCATATTTTCCCTGGTTCGTTTAGGTCACGGCATCAAAATACACCTTGTAAGGCAATGGCCTACAGGTTATGGGTGTAGTTCGCGTTGTGTATTAATCAGTCATTTTGAAAACTATAAACAGAAGTCCGAATAAAAGTTCTAAGTTTATTTAAAAACGTTACATGTTGACAGTACGAGAGCGGAGTCTAAACCTAAACTTAAACACTACTGAAACTGGAGTCTAACTTAACCGAAACTTAACTGGTCGGCAAAACGATGCGCCGAGTATATATGTGGACGATTGGAAATTGCTAACAACTGCACAAAATAATAAGTAATTGGTTTTTGATTAAAAAGACATTTTGGAAATTAGATTCTTCCAAATATAGAACCTTAACGGCTTTTTCGGGAGATTTCCAATTAGCTTTCAATTAACTCGTACGGAAAACAAAGACTAAAGTACTTGCAGGTGTGCAAATTACTGCAGTGTTCTCAGCATCGTGGGAATCAAATTAAACAGATTACAGAATTTACAAACTAGAATTTAATTGTCTCAATATGAAGTTCAAACTTAAAGTCAAGAAATTAAGTTATAATGATTCCCCTTTTACTATAGAAAACTCAAGTTAGCAATTTCCATATATATGTTACTAATTAATATGAATAATTAATTAGCTTAATTATTGTGGGGGAGAGGCCATATGGTTACATATAGATATGAACTTGTCGTTTCAGGTTATTAATATGAAAATAAATTAACAAACACATGAAATTCTTTTTAATCTCTTAAAGGTCAAGGCCACTCAGAAAACAGAAGTTCATTTTGGGTGTATAGTTTTCTTTATCAATTATATATATATTTTTTTCTTGGTTCAGAAGCAGTGATATGCAGCCAAAAAAAATCTTATTTCTTGAAGGTTCTATGGTTTTCTCTTCTGAGCTCAACCATGAGTTGATCATAAAGGCGGACGATCATGGATAACATGGATTAAAACAATTGATAATTTACTGAAATATAACTTAGAGTCTTATGATACTAAGAAATTACGTAAAGAATTAAGAGCTAATTATCGAGATATCTGGGAAGAAAAACTCTGTGAAAATAGAAATGGTAAACTAAGAAACTACTGTAACTTTAAAACACGTTTCGAGCTTGAGGAGTATTTGGATTCAAATATGTCATTTAAAGTACGGCGTGACCTTGCACGGTTCCGTATAAGTGCCCATAAGCTCAAAGTTGAAACCGGAAGACATACAAGGCCGGTTACTCCATTAAATGACAGGTTATGTGACAAGTGTAATACTGGAGAGATTGAAGACGAAAAACATGTAATTTTACGTTGTTCTGCGTATAAACAACAAAGAAAGAAATTCTTTGATATACTTTTTGAAAAATGTCCAAATCTTATTTATCTGGACGAAGAAAGTAAAATGAGTTTTATTTTCAATAATGGTGACATGAATTTGATAAATAGTTTGGGTCATTTTGTACACGATATATTAAACTAAATTCAAGAAGCTCCCCAGGAGGTTCAAATGCACATATAGATCACGATGTGAGTATGGGTATATAAATGTGTTGTTACTTTTATATGCATGATGACTTTATAGTGAGTTAATGCAATAAATGAATTTGAATTAAATTCCATTGGCGCCACATGTCGTGATGCAGCCATGGTCTTATCAAGACACGACATGCTCTGGTCTGATACGGCATCTGATATACTGATAGATGTTGAGTTGTTACCGTAGCACTTTCTAATGGGATATTGCAGTCATACACTGAAGAGCCAGACGTTGTGTATCTTCCATTTTGAACAAGTAATTCCCAGAATAATTCCATTTTCACAATAAAAATAAATTTTGTAAAATGTTTCAAAAAGCCATCCACAGTTTTCGTTGCTATTCATATGCAATGGTAACCCTTCATAATGATTATTACTAAAACGTTTGCTGTTCGTTTCGTATCGCCAACCTATCGCAATAATTCGTTTTTATTCGCCATTTAATTCCGATTGAATTATTTACGCATCGTCGCTATTCGTTACATGTCGCACCAATAAGTAAAATATCGCAAAGGTGCGCTTTCAGTCGCCTGGAATGCAAATACGTTGTGTAATATGCAAAACAGTAGGTCACATTCTAGTCCCTTGCGAACGTCGACGAACATATAACGAATGCATACCGAATGATTAACGTGTCATAACGCACTATAACGAATACTTACGAATGATAGACGAACATTTTATTAGCTGAGAAATTTTAAACATGTTCAAAAATTAACGACGAACAGAGCTAACCGGAACGAATCAAGACGCTCACAAACGAATCCGCGCGAAGTCGACAACGAAGTATAACGTTGATATGCAAACGGAAACGAATTTTGCAAAACCCTTATTCGCCAGTTTGCGCAAGTTGACGTCGGAGAGCTTTCGTCCATATGTGAAGGGGCCTTAAGCGTGCAGAAAGGGTCAAAACCAGGAAATTTTAAGAGAATCCCCCATTAGCATTGTGATCAGATGCTCGTGTAGTCGGTAAGCATACCCTGCTTTCTTTGAACACCCGTCACATTGGCAATGCAGAAACGTGAGCTGAGTGACTGTAAACCGTCTTTTATTCGCGGCGTCTTAAGTTCGCGAATACGAGTGAGGTGAATGGCTCGTGACGTTTCATTTTCGCGACATCATATGCACGTATCTTACAATAAATGTTTTTGGTACATATTCGCGGCATTTTGAATTCGCGAATCGAAGGACCTCGCAAATATCGCAAAAAGAAAACGCTCGCGAATATAAGACGTTTAACAGTATGCGTTTTTATTTGTTTTAGCACATGTTGGTATTATCATGAAACGAAATGCGAACGTCAACCTTGGGACGATAGTGCTTATCATAATTCTATTCGAAGCCAAACCAGCAAGAGGTCAAGGGAATTTTGTGCACGGTGACGTCGAAATAGGTGGACTTTTCGAAATATGGGAGAAAAACGGCGACAAGTGTTCTAGCAGACTCTCTAGGAATTCTGTTCAACATTACGAGGCTGCAAAGTGGGCTGTTCAGTACATAAATGAACTGGATTATCTTCCAGGATTTTCTTTAGGTATTTTTAATTTTGCTTTTCTCTTAATAATAATATATGATAAGTATTACTCCCTACGAGAAATTCTTTGTTTAAGGGAAACATCAAGCCCAATGATGTGATTAGTCACAAAGAAAAAGAGCTTATGGTTGAATGTAACAATTTAGAGAACGTGTTTCAATCTTCAGACAAAAAGTGAGTAAGGTTTAAAATTTTATACTTGGTCAATGTGAAAACATGTATTTATAAGGGGATTTATGAATTTTTATTCTTGGGTTTGTAAATTCATGGGTTAAGCTATCCACGAAACTTGGTTAAAAACTTGCGAAGAAAAAAAGTTAACGTTTTTCAAATTATTAACTTATTCAAAGGACATATAAAAGTCGTTCAAACAAGATAATACTATACTTTCATTTATTTCTTATCCTTCTAATTATTCAAAAATTTAAACGAATAATAAAGTTTCCCATCTTAATGTGCATAGAATGAGATATGAACAATATATAGATGAAATACATTTTTTGGTAAATTTCATTTTCCCATGATTTTTATGTCTCAGCTGCCGAATGTATCATATATGATAGTCATTTTCAGGATGTAATTTCTTGTAGAAAAATCCATAAGGGAGACGCCTCCTTTAGAAAGCTTATACCCTGGTGTGAGTTTAAGCAATAAATGCTTACTGAGTTACGCTTCTTTTCAAAACAAATGAAGTACAGACAATTAAACTTGATGTATCATATTTGATACGTGGGGCACTAGAGGGATAAGCTGTTTTCTGTTTATTAAATGGTTCAAAATCTATCTTTTTTTCTATTTTTTTTTCCTATTTTCAAGGTCTGAAGCCAGCTTTTACGTGCAACGTTAACGGGAATGCGGCAGAAGGAACTCTCAATATCCTCACAAATGCCAAAAGTGAAAATTCAAATTCATCGCAAAACAAAGTGCCACTTATAGGTAAGATGAACCTGTGGTATTAACCCTGGTTAACTTTGCGCCTCCTATGAATTAGAATGAATGAGTCAGTGGTTAAAAATCCTTTCATTTCGCTTGATATTTCGAAACCAGATTATACATTTTAGTAAAAGCGATCGGGACTAAATCTTGAACAAAACTCCTAGTTTTTGTTCATTGAAACTCAACCAGAAAATTAGCTGTTTGCTATGTCCAATATCCCGATGAGTACTGCCGTCTTTCAGAGAGGATGGGGTACCTCTATGCAATATGTGCAAGTGGGAGAGTTGAGTGCACTTTCCGTCAAAATGATGATTGTCAAGATGAGATCTTGGTTCACATTGACCTCTTTATCCAATAAAGTAGTTCCACACTGTCCCACACCATTTAAACCGGTGAAACTGATTGGTTCTTTCACGATCTACTGAGGCATAAATATTTACAGGAGTTACGGAAGATGAAACCAACATTTCTGCCTAGAGTGTTATGTTTTGTCTTCATCGATCAGTCGAAATTGAAATAATCTATTTCTTCTCCATTTCCTAGTAGTGACGCTGCTGTTACGTTGTTGGACCAGATTTCGAAGAATTTGTAGTACGCTATTTCGTTTGACCGATTTTAGAATGTTTTAGAGTTGTAATATTTTTTTTTTCAAAATTGGTAAAACAAAGTTTAACGTTAAACAGAGTTTTGCAATTGACGAAGGGCACTATTCATATATTTGTGAAGGTGTTAAATGGGTAAACTTTCCTCTGTCATTGTTATAGACTGGTCCCCTGTATTGGTTTCCTATTCTACTTCGTGAGAAATTACAGATCAATTTCGACATCGGTTGCTGTTGACCTACTTTTATGTGCTTGTCTTTCGAGGAAAGTTTAATTATTTTCCGGACTTTTATCTGACACTGTTACATGTACACAAACATAGATGAAACTTGTTGGGGAGCCTCAGGATATGACTTAAAGATCAAGTTCAACTTGACCTGAGGTTGCTGTTGCTGTTAACCTAATTTCACAGGAGTCATTACCGCTTGAAAAAAATGTTTTCTGAACTTTTCACTGTCACCGTAACGGATATTTGATTAAAGCTTTATGTTAGTCCTCCGAGTGCTCAGTCACAGAATCGAGTTTGACTCTTGTTGTCAAAGAAATTATTGATCGTTGAATTTAAAAATCAAGTTTTTCAATATTTTCTCTGTCACTGTCAAAGATGATTGTCTTAAACCTTTTGTGAAGCGCATGGTGATATGTATTACTTTAGTAATATTATTGTGCTTGGTTTCTGCTGAGATTAATTACCGTAGAATACTGGAGCATGACTCCACAAGACAAGCAGTCAAATCTTAGCAACAAATATGACAGACTAGAGTATGTAGACCCTAATGGGGTTAGATGCAAGACTCCCACTTTACAGTTCATTTCAAATTTATATTGCAGTATATATATACTATTCAGGAATGGTTACAAACAATGTTTTTGTCATTACACCAGGGCTTCTTGGACCTGAATATAGCTCCGAGGCAATAGGAACGTCTCGTATCATAAATACTTTACCAAAAAAGGACCAACTCTTGCAGATTCCATTTAGTTCAACGGCAGACTCTTTATCAAACCGGGAAGCTTTCAGGAACATAAAACGTTCTATTCCTGTCGATAGAATCCAACAAGAGGTAACAATCGAGCATGGTCAATTCCAATATGAAAAGTTTCAAACTGCATTTTTCAAACTGAAATTTCTTCTGGGCAAGTTGTTTTATTAAAGGATCCTTTTGGCAAAAATACGACTTTTTCAACGCTTCTGCGAGAAAGAGTCATACGAGACAAAAACAAATTAATGCACCAGTAATGCATGTTTTCTGTCTTTAACATTCATCAAAAAGTAATTCCAGAAGTAATGATACTGTATGTTAACTTATTTAAAGGGGATTCATACGTGTATCTTAAAGGAGTTAAAGCTATAATGTATTATATTAAAATAAGCTTATCAAATACTACGCTAAATCCATAATATATACACTAATTATAAAAAGTCAAGTGTGCGAATATATGATCATTCTTTTTAACCTAAATTTCTAAAACTAAGGGTTATCTCCCTCATTACATAGCTCTGTCCTTAGCCGGGTTTCGGCATAATTTGTTTCGGTCATGTTTTAGAATTAAGCTCCTTTCGCCTACCCTCCAACGATTTTGGCCATATTTTTCACTTAAATACGCTTCTGAATAAACCCTACACAAAATTTGGAGCCGCTCATTTTGGCAAGAGGAAAATAAAGTCTGTATTGTAGATGACGCCAGGAAAATTCAGTTTGGCTTTATTTAAACTGCTTGGCATGAAGTACTAATGACGAGGATTAAAGGCCCCGTCACACCTTCAGTTTTTCGGCCAACACACGAGTAACGACCAATTAAATTCTCCAACACGTCGAAGAACGTTAAGGTCGCTGGCTGAGTGTTGTGTGGTCGCTGAAGGTCGTTGTGTGGTCGCTGGGTGAACAATGGAGGACGTTGGCGTGCGTTGTGGTCGTCGAAAAATTTTGTGCATGCACTAAACCACCGACGACTGCCCAACGTCCAATCGTTAGTTATGGAGTCGCTAGGAGGTCGCCTGGCACACGCTGGGCATGCGTTCCCGTGCGTTGTGCATTCGTTACTCAGAAGTTGCTAAAACGTTGATCAATATACGAAACACGTGTCTTTCAATATTGACAATTTTATATCAATTTTTCCATTTTTGTCAGGTTCCCGAGAAAACAAAGTTTACCAGCTATGCTGTCATTA
Organism: Pinctada fucata; assembly: GCA_028142955.1. NCBI lineage: Eukaryota > Metazoa > Mollusca > Bivalvia > Pterioida > Pteriidae > Pinctada > Pinctada fucata. The sequence continues at coordinate 33,417,708 of AP027103.1, forward strand.
TTAATCTGCTGAAATTTGCTTAATATATTTTAAAAGCAAACTCATTAAAACAGTGACAGTATGCCAAATGCTTCATCCGATGCATAGGTCCATCTCTGCACCCAAAGATACTGTACATGTAATCACTTGAGTAAGTCTGGTCTCTGCAACATAAGTACTTTGTCAGATACTGAGCCGCCAAAAGCTTCTTTAAAAAGTAACACTAAGCTACACAATTTTTTCAATCAAACCACTGAACTTCCTCGAGGTGAGCTAAAAATGTGCGACAAAAACATCCCAATTTTGGAAATTGTTTGACAAAAAGCGGATCGAGATTCTATTGAACAAGTCACCTTATTTACATCATCTAACCCTAATTGCCGAAAGATAATTATCCTAGAGAATATCTAATTTTGGATGTTTTTTGACAAAAAGCAGATTGAGATTCTTTTTATCAAGTCACCTTCTTAATTTCATTCAATCCTACTAGAATAGTTATCCAAGAGAATTTCCTTTTTATACCTTCACGAATTTAACAAAGAATGAATATCTGCCACATAATGGCGTATCTCTAAGGTTTTCTTATACCATGAGTAGCACTTAGACGAAGCTACGATCAACTAAAATTGCCATTCACGATGATATTTATTCCACCAGGTTATGGTATCACATCTAAAGAAGCTAGAATGGAACTATGTGGCTGTCGTTTATGAAGACAGTGATTACGGCAAGGAGTCTTTTGCTGAATTTAGATCTTATGCACCGAAAAGTGATATATGCATTCCCTTCCATTCCAAATTGAGCTTTGGTTCTCTTGGTGAGCTCGATCCTTCTGAAATCAATGTCATCCTGAGAGATATCACACAGCACGTGGAGAGTCCAATCAGCGGAGTAGTCTTTTTTGGATCATCTAAATCTATTCAGCTCATCCTTAGTTCAACGGATACGCTCCGTGGACAATACTCGTTTAGGCTTTTGTTTGTCGTATCATCGTTTGTACACATGGAAGAAGATTATTTTAAGAAGGATGGGAATGTAATGAAGGCCGCTAGAGGAGTGTACATAGTCAGCCCGCCAAAAATAACCTACTCAGGGTTTACCGAGCACTGGAGAACAATACTGAATGATCCCGCAAAAGTCGTAAACGAAAGTTCAACAAATTCATGGTTAAGGCAACTGTACTATGACATACATACATGTAATACAAATACGGATATTATGAATTGCATGCCTTCTGTTAGCGGAGAGAAACAAGCAAAGTATGAATCTATATATACTCCGTACGCAATAGAGGCCATATTGATTTTTGCTAAGCTTATGAAGAAAATGCATGCAGTTTATTGCAAAAATGAAACGGGACTTTGCTCAAATATGAAAAATGTATTGACTGAAAACAGAGGTGAGCTTGTCCAGATTTCAGACGACTTTGTATTGAACATAGACAGAGACTTTCCGAGTCTTCAAGTTAATGTATCTATAACATTTCAAAATGCAACTGATGCAATAAAGCATGGAACTATTTCTGACTACGAGGTTTTTCAATACCGGAAGTGCACTACTGACTCTTTAGAATTTTGTTTCCTAAAAGTAAGTATTACATACAACACTTGCCTTTATCCTAATTTTTGCATTCTTAATTCATTGCTCTATGTTTATATTGGAAATCGAAATAAAACCTTGTTCATGCATAAAATGGTGTAGACCAATTCGAAAGAAATTGTTTACAAAAATACATGTAGGTCTATTATTTATGTCTATTACGTGAATTACGTGAATCACGTACAATCCTTTTCAGTCTCAGAATAGATTTGAATAGATATCAACATTTGAATGTTTTAGTCTTTTCGTATCGAATGTTTCTTAATCACATTCTTGTTAAAATCTCTGATTGTTGATAACACAAATAAATCATTGTGACGCATGGTAAACCCCCCCAAAAAAACCAAAACCATAAATGCATAACAATTGCATGATTGTATACGGAAAACTGTCAATGTTCTATTCGGTCTTTTCCAAATAGAGAGTTACCTCCCATTTGTGCAGTATCTGACGTCAACGCATTGTGACGTCATCAAATTCTATGGAAACCAGCATGAAATTCAGGGAAACAGGGTTACATATATGACGTTTTCAAAGGAAATAAATGACGTCACAATGCTTTTACGTCAGGTACCTGCACAAATCGAACATAGGACTGTAAAATCGAAAAGACGGAATTGGCGGAAGCATTAGCGTATGTACCATTACTAAAACGCACAATACATACCTTTTACACCAAAATCCCTATTTAGAAAGCATGTAATTCAAGATTGTACTGTTGAAAGGAAATATTGTGTGAAAGGTTCCCAGACGGGAAAACTGAAGATTTTAGAAACATTAGATAAATCTAAAATTAGAAGCAGGCACAACATATAACAAACAACATAATTCTTTTAAGTCCTTATGATTCGAGTAGTATTTGTTAGATTTTGCACATGAATAAAGGTAATACCCTCTCCTTCGTTCTTGCATTTAGGTTGGCTCGTACCTCAACATGTCACTTGCGTTTGATACAGAATTACTCCGAGACTATTCAGAGAATTTGAGTATGAATAACAACGGGGTGCAATGGCCAAACCTGTTAAAAGCACAGTGTGCAGATACACACAGATGTTCTTCATGTGTGACCCAAAACATTCCAGACCAAGTCTACTTTGAAGATGGTGATTTGTTCGTTATCGGATTAGTCCCAATTTTCGATAAGTCGAGTGATAATCCAACGGAATGTGGTGAAATAAGAACAGCATTAGGCGTACAGCTTGCCGAGGCAATGATATATGCTGTAAAATTGGTGAACGAAAAGAAAGACAGATATACCGATTATTTTCCAGGAAAAAGTATAGGAGTAATCTTGATCAATACTTGTAATCAACCTTTACGTGGAGTAGAAAAAATACTTGAAATTATAAGGAATGGGATGATTTTGTCCAATGGCACTAAGCTAGCTATCTATGACAAATTGTTGGGTATAGTTGGTGGGTATGGAAGTAGTGTCAGTGTAGCTACAGCAGACGTGTTATCCCCCTTTAATCTCCTTCAAATTAGCTACGCTTCAACAGCGCCAGTGTTGAGTGATAGAAGCACATATCCCTACTTTCTCCGAGTGGCCCCTCCAGACGACAAACAGGCTAAAGCAATGGCCCAAGTGGTAAAAGATTTAGATTCAAATTATGTTCAGATTCTATACAGCGAGGGTACGTATGGAGAAGGTGGTAGAGATTCAATCCGGTTGCAGACACAACGCTTAGGAATATGCATTGCAAGGGAAGTAAAAGTGATAGAAGGACGATATAACACACTGCTTGACGACCTTCGTTCATCTGCATATGCAAAAATTGTAATTGTATTCATAAGGTCGCATGTTACTTTAGCGGCAATGGAAGTCTTATACTCAGCGATGGACGAAGGTGAATTTATATTCATTGGATCGGAAGCTTGGGGTGATAGGACTGAAATTATAGCCGATAAGCCGTACCTTGCAGGATCTTTTTCTTTTGGTTTGAAAATGGCGGAGAGAACAGACTTTGATGACTATTTGAGAAACCTTGACATTTTGAATCAGGAGAAAAATCCTTGGTTGAGGAGTTATTACGAACTGAAGTATAACTGTTATCTTCCCGGAAGTTTTGATAAAAACAACAAGCAGCAATGTACAAATATAGGACTGGCATCGTCTACAAGCTTTGACCAAGATTTATGGACTCCGTTTGCACAAAATGCAATGCTTTCATTACTAGGAGGTTGTAGTCAAGCTTTCGTCAAACTATGTGGACCGCAATTTCAAGGCATATGTGCTGACTATAGAGCAAAGGTTGGTGAGGTTGTAGATGAAATAAAGAAAGAGGAGCTTGTTATTGATGACAGTGGGTTAGAGAAGAGAGTATTTTCTGACAATGGAGATGGTAATGTTGGCTACAGAATTTACCAGGTGCAGAAGATGGTCAATAACCCCTTAAAGACAGAATATGTTCAGGTAGGTCGTCCTGAGGAAAGTATGCTTTCTTCAAATTTGGGTATTCAAAATGAAACTTTAAATGATCAACCGACGAAATAAACAAAAGAGATCAACATTAGCAAAACGCATGCTGTCTCATTGTCCACTCCAATTTCAATAATTCATAATACAGGAAAAGAAATCACTGGGGTTTTTTTTTTTTTATTGTTTTTACTTAAAATGTTAATCTACATAAATGATGGTAAAATAGCTCGCTTAAACACTTTGCCCAAGGTTTCGAAATATTGGTCATTCTCTCTCTTGGAAGAATAATTTAGTATAGTCAAAATATATTGTTTAAATGTTAAGAGGACCAGGACCATTCAGGCGAAAAAGTATGTGGACTTTAGGTGGAGATTTTGTTTTCATTAATAAAAGGAATACTTAAATGATGTTAAATTTATTTTCATTTCTCCCCCTAAAACACCAATCGAGTTTGCTCAAATGCTACAGGAATTTAATTCAAAAACATGGAATTATCACGTTGAAATATGTTCTATAGTTTAATGCACGATATGCACATTTCAACAAACACTGCATCATCAGTGATGCTCGATGCCAGTGGAGAGGAAATCCAAATAGATTTTATATGAGGAGCTAAATTCTAAAAATGACATTTAATTATGCTAAAGTGCTAGTTTCACTGATACAAATTAAGTTTGTGGTTTGTTTAAGTTTGCAGGTCATTTGGAGAGTTATTGCCCTAAGAAAATATTTCAAGGTGTTCAGTTTTTCATACTCTTTACACTACTAGATTTCGTGCACAAATTCGTCTGAACCTTAGTGCCTAAGAATATATATTTCCATTCGGTTGCAGATTTTGTATTATTTGAAATAAATTCAGAATGCTTGTTATTTCAGGTTGGAAGATCTACTCTTGACGAAAATGGATTCACATTTGAGAAACATAGACTTTCATTTCCTTATGGTGCTATTCCATCAAAATGTCCAAATACTAGAGCTTGTTCACATTGTTTTACATCTGAAAATATTTCAACCGTAAAACCTCAAGATCAAAGGTACGATTTCTTAAAACTGATGACAAACCAAATGGTAATAGTCCTCGCCAGCCGAGAATATTTTGTGTGGTTTCATCACTTTGAAAGACGTTATTCGTTTTGACTTATCAAAATAATATTCTCTTTATTCAAATGAGTTTAAGAAGATCCTGACGATAATCTCATCAGTACTCACAATAAAGCACAAAATATCGACGGACCCCTAGCAAGCCAGAGGTGGGAGTAGGTGCCCGGGAGGAGTAAGCATCCCCTGTTGGCTAGCCGCATCCGCCGTCGATGTTTAAGCACGAAAATAAAAATAATATATGAAACGCATGCACTTTCTGACGTTTTCTATATAGAAAGCGCTATGGCGACAATGTCAGGAAAATATATTCAAAACACTTACTGCCAAACCCCTCGCGGGGAACTTTTTTATGAGCTCCATACGGCAAAGGGCATAAGTCATCTTGGTGCACCAAGGGTTTCATCGCATTCCGCCAGACGCTCCATCGCAAAGTACCCTTGGATTCAGGGGTCCCCAGTTTCGACAGGATTTCTGTCGGCGGCCCTATTATGACGTCACGTCATTTTAGTTTAATGACGTCGGAAAACAACAAATGCGATTACTTTTAATTTTTGGCGCCATAATTTAGAACAGTTATTCTAACTTTATCCCTATCTTCAATCTGAATTTATGCAATTTCCTTTTTAATTATTTTGAAAAACACATGGGACCTAAGGGGTGAAGGCAAGGTCATATTGAGAGTGGAAAGTAGTGGCAGGAACCTATGACGTTGCGGTGGTAGACGGGCATAAGTGTGGCACAAATGAGTTTCCACATTCGTTTGATTAAGTAAACTTGTTTTAATAAATCACTGCATGAAAGTCAAACACAAAACCCCGAAATCATATTCCAAAAATCACAATACATATTTTTGAGTTCACATTGAGTCTTTGTGGAAAACAGAGTTATTTCCTATTTGAGACGGTATCTGAAGTAAAACCATTATGACGTCATGAAAATGGTATGATAACGACGACTTAGCACCGTCGTTTGCCAGAGTTTAGGGACTGTTTCCATATAATTTTATGACGTCACAATTATTCTACGTGGGATACCGTCCCAAATGGGAAGTAACTCTGGTCTTCGAAATTACCGAATACTTTCAAAAAAAAAAGAAAATAGGACAAACAGACGGATACAACAACACAACCCCAAGTAAACAAGAATCTCCAGAATCCAGTGGAAGTACGGAATGTATTGCAGGTGGTGCTATAAACATGGTGATGTGCTAATTAGTACCCTTTAAACATATTCAAATATCACATAAATCATGCTATACATACGCCACAAGTTATAGCATCCAAGTAAGCAGGACCAAAAAAAAGGAAGTGCAAAGCTTATTCAGTTTCTTTACTAAAAACAAGGGTAGGGAGTTTCGCTCATTGACCGCAGTAGGAACGACTAGAACAAGAAAACTATCAAAAATGATTGAAAGCGGCGCCTCCCTGAAGAAATTCAATGAAGAATTTAGTTGTACACCATACATGTAATTGAAAGATCCAAAAGCTTGCCAAACATGATTTCTTTTGGAATTTATTATAACAAAATATTATTATATAATATTTCCGCAACAAATAATACATTCCAAGACAAATATGGATAAGAACCATATTCCAATAAAATAGAAAATTCCCAGACCATAAATCGAAGGGCATACAAATGTTAAACGTCTTAAATTCAATAGCATCATTTTAAGAAAAGATAAATTTTCAGCATGATAAAACACGAACCAAAGCGAACAAACTTAAAAAAATCCACCATATGAACAGAAGCGAACTCCCAATAAGGGAGTGAGACCAGGTGCCCAGGAAGAGTCAGCATCTCGTGCTTTCATGCAACACCGTCGCTACAATTCGGCAGACATGTCACATTCGGTTACTTCAACTAAGGAAGACATAAGTATGTTTTGTGGATGGATGGTTCCAATGGTCTCAGACAGAGTATCATTTACCATTCTCGACAATGGGACATCATAGTGAATGGCGAGTTCCCTCTATCGACCGTAGAAACGATGTTAGTCGGTCATAAACGTATCCCAGACTGAGAAGCAGCTTATCCTAGAGACGCCCTTAAACATTCTGTTCAAATAGTTTGTAAATCAAATACAAAATTTGAGACTAATCAGAAGAGAGTTAGATCTATCTGGCAGTTTTCCCATGTGCGGCACCGCACAACTAATTTTCACAGCGCCAGCTTAAATCCTGATACAACAGATTGACATAATCTTACGAAATAAGCATCACCTCTATTTTATTCATGTCTGTTCATATCATTATGTTTTATAACACCCCCTGAAATACAAACTTCTTTATGTTGTCACAAGAGAACATTTTCTCGTTATAGTAAAGAAGACTGTACACCTGTTGTAGCAGGGATGGGAGCTGTAATCGCTATATTATTCATAGCCCTTATCACTTTCATCGTTTTGTTTATCTGGAATCACAGAAGTTCGAACGGTAAGTACCAACTAACGAAATATGTATTTAAAGGTCCCTTTTCCTAATAAAGGCTGTAGACTTGTCAAGTACCATACAAAATTGGAAGTACGTCTTTAGAAGTGATACAAAGGAGGGGATCCCAAACAAGACTCTGTTGAAGCAACCACAGCAAAACAACAAAACGCCAAAATGTAAAAACACAGGGTAGACAAGCACGAGAAGAGAAACAGAAGAGACAAGAGGAACAAGCCAAAGACGAAATCAAAATAGTACTCACAAAAGACTACACGTAAACACACGAGACACGTGTAATCCTGTGCCGACATGTGACGTCATCTGCAACGTAAGTATCAAATGATGTGGTTATCTAGGTTGAAGCACAACCATCCCACTTGGTACCCAATGATCTCAAAGAATGCAAAATAGTCGTGTATAAAGCCCTTCAGAGATAATTTAAAACTAATTTTGCAAATGCAACTTACGTTTGTTCTCAATTTTCACTTTATCTATAACCTTCAATATTGACAATCTCTCCCACTTTTCTTATATGTGTATGCGAAGCAAAAATAAAACATATGAACGATAAGGGTCTGTCCTCAGTCTAACAGCGGAATGGAACAATGACTGAGATTTGAATTTGTGTATTTGATTCTACATTACAAGAGTGAAAATTCAATGCAAAACCAAACCGATTTACTCTCTGATTCTGATTTCTTCCTTTTTAAAATAGTTGGAAGGTTCAATTCTATTGCATTTAAGTAACCCTGTCATTACATGTAGTTGGCGTCGTGACCAATTTTCTATGTAGAAACTTATTGTAATTTTAAAGAGGTACAGTGTAAGATTTTTCAGGTAACAATTTTCCAATATTGAGTTTCTGGGATAAAGAGTTTTATGCACATGGATGCATGCCATGAATTATACTTTATAAGTCTGCACCGATTGCCCATTGGTCTCGTTGGATTTTGTGTAGTTATTTGTGTTTGCTGTTTCTATGTAATTTTGCGTCCCTTGTACCATTTGCGTATCTTTCTGTGCGTGTCTGCTTTGTGTTTTTGCAGGGGGGGTTGCTGATGGTGCTGCAACCGGGTGTTGTTGGAGATCCCCTCCTTTCTATTAGATGTAAACTCTCAATAAAAAGATTAATAATTTTTTTGTAAATACACGGATACTAAAAATTCATCAATCATACATGAAACCGAAATATGCCTTACAATTATACATATCAAATCAAATAATTATGACACTTCACTTTTTTTAATTACTTGATACAGTTCATTATACAGCTTGCCTCTTGGTCGTCATTGTTATTAATTGTTACAATTTTGTTAGACAACATTCTTAACATTTTAATCCACGCAAATTTAATTCTTCATAAAAGAAAGCCATTTGGTTTGTAGGGGACGCCAGTGCCGATGACTATATAGATCCTGTGCCAAACGATGTGTGTGAGTATCAACCTTTAAGTATAAAAATTAACCGAAGTTAACCTCCCTCCGAGCATGAAAATGTAGACAGCGGAGTAATAGAATAGGCAGGTACAACTCTGAACTTCAATAATACGGAAGTGTTCCAACTCTTTACCTTCTTGAAGACAATTTCAAACCAATTGATTATTCACCACACACATGTTTCGGTTATTAAACCCTCATCAGTGATGCTTCCAGCCGAAGTGATTTTCAGGAGCCGCCAAAAATTCATTTCAGTAGCGTCCCCTGGTATTAATTTTTGAATTTAAACTTAGCATGCTTAGTGCATTCACTTTAAGAAGAGTGTGCGGCTCCAAATTTCCTGTAGGGGGGTAGATTCAGAAGCATCCACGTTGCCAATTTATCTGTTCTTAAATGATGCTATTCAATTTGAAGACGTTTACATATATACGACCGTATAGGTGAAAATGCATACATTCTCCTCATCCCGATAGGTTAGGACATAGAAACGAAAATCTGTGTGTATCTTGATATCGTGGCACAAACATAGGCAACGGAAGTTTGTACAACTTTGTCACAAACGCAAAATATAAATTCTATTCCTATGAACATAGAGTACTTTGCATGAAGAATATGTATCAATACATATTTAAAGTTGTCCATTGTTATTTCGGCCATGCGTGTTCTGATTTAACGTTTGTAATCGCACCTGATTTCTTTTATATGACCCTTAAAAAGCAAAGTCCGGGGTGCGAAGTCCGTAGTACGTTAACTTGAAAAATGTCCAATAGGAGCATTAAGTACTTTGCGCATTGAGTGCATTAGAGTTTTATCTCCATTTTAAATGAAATGAGATAAACATACCATCAGCATCAGCAAGAAACTTTTCTATCTCCTCCCGTTAATAAAATTTGAATTCCAATTTTCTAATAAAAGATATTCACGGGTTTTATTTGTGTCATTACAAAAATTGCTCTATTTTTTCAGTGCAATAATGTTGTATGTCCCTTAGTAAGATTTGATCACATGACCAATATTTTTTTATGGAAGTTGCGTGCAGTATTGTTCTTTCTCAACTTCTACAAACTGTTCTGTTTCCATGTTTAAATTAATTGTTAGTTTTCCATTTTTATGAATGATAAAGCATTCACCCTGCATACTTTCACAATTTTGTGATTATTATCATTGTTTTGACTATCAGACATATTGAAAGTCGTTAAAAGTTATCAGATTTTCTTTATTTCATTGCATTTCTTACGAGGGAAAAAAAGGAGAGAGGGTATTTAAAAAAAACTGCAAGAAATATATGGGCTCTATCGTCAGGATTTAAACATCAGAAAAGGAAGAGAATATAAAAGAGAATTTTGATATTGGTTAAACAGACGGGAAAATTGAAAAAGAAAAGATACAGATTGGGAATGGAAGTTGGGTGGGTATGGAGTTGGGGTGATGTTGCACTGCCTTCCGTTCCCTCAAATTTGTTTTATTCTTAATAATAGATGTTACGGGTTTGAGAATTATTGTATTAAATTATTATTCTCGAGGAACTCGTTGATAAATAAAATTTTATTGTTTTAATGAAGTTGAAGTGGGAAATTTATTGTTTTAATAAAGTTGAAGTTGATGTTGCACTGCCTTCCGTTCTCAAGGAACTCGTTTATAAGTAAGATTTTATTGTTTTAATGAAGTTGAAGTGAGATTTTTATTGTTTTAATGAAATTGAAGTGAGAGTTTAATTGTTTTAATGAAGTTGAAGTGAGAGTTTTATTGTTTTAATGAAGTTGAAGTGGAAGTTTGGTTGGGATGGGGTTGGAGTTGATGTTGCACTGCCTTCCGTTCCCTCAAATTTGTTCTAGTCTTATTAATAGATGAGAATTATTGTTTTGAATTGTTATTCTCAAGGAACTCGTTAATAAATAAGATGTTATTGTTTTCATGATGCATTTATTGCTTTTGGAACACTTATGCACTAAAGGAAAGTGTACTTGGATTTAGCCTCACTGTTCTATCTCCAAGTAGAAAATTCGAATTTCTTGAGAAAAACTTAACTGTGTGAAATAAAATTACACATAATAGCCATTTTACATGTATTGTTTGTTATATAGAATTCTTTATGGCATTGATCATGTCATAAAAATATCAAACAGAGTTGCAAACTTTTCAAAGTCGATTTTCTCGAAAACATCGAAAACTGGAAAATGGCAGATAGAACACTCTTGCACCCAATGCGCGACTCCAAAATAATTAATACGTTTCAATTAATTTTGATCGTGAATTTCATAATTAATGTACTTCTGGTGATAAACTGTGGGTTGTTGGGTGGTTAGCTCTCGGTACAATATTTTTTCCCATTTTTTCCAATATTGAAAACAATTAAAGGACTTCTACCCTTCTCTAACCACCTTCAACAATATTAAACGTCTTCAAATTCAATATCATCTTTAAAGAACAGATAAATTTTCAGCATGGACGAGACATGTACGTTTGGGGTACTTAACCCTTGTCAGTAGTCCTCAATCTAAGCAGTGTAATATAGCCAAAGAGTGTGAATGTTATGCCCAAAAATGTACCAGTAGACGTAGCAGGAGAGGTTGGACATAACGCTACAGGACCCATGTTTTAGAAATTTCAAGAAAATTTGATAACAGAAATTTTCGAATGCGTTGAAGAAACGATCAACCGAAGTTTATCGAACTTGGTTATATGAACCCCCGGGGACTCCTGGTCCACCAGCAGTGACACTCACCAAGTTGTACAAATATTAAACGTCTTCAAATTCAATAGCATCATTTAACATTTAAGAACATATAAAGGAACCGATAAGATAAGGCGTAAAATCTCCCCTGAAAAAGTGGATCTTTCAAAATGGGAACTTTAAGAAAATTCTTTCACAAAATTGATACCAGTTCTTGGTTTCGTCATAATAAGATGTTGGATGAGATTCATCTTGCATCATTTTCTTAAATTTCTAGGCGAAATATGTCTTTTTTCTATAGAAATCAATGGAAAAGATTTTTAAACTATTGCCCCTCCCCCTTAATACAGAACGCCGCTTTTGCAGAAGGTGTATATCACTAATACATATCTTTTGACACAGTGGGGTTCTTTATTCTAAACATGTTCACATAAACTGCACAAGATTCTGGAATGAAATAAACAAGAGCTTGCTGTTTAATTCTACAAAGTGTGTATTTCGAGGTAAAATGTCTACTTTGTAGCCAATGAATACAAAATACAACCGTATTTCAGATTCAAGATTTTTAATTTTATGGATAAAGTTGAGAACAGTTTTTTTTTAAATTTGATTTCTATTATCTTGTTTAGACTATAAGTATGTTAAAAAATCATAGATATCCACATTAGCCGGATGGTTCTTAATTTTCAACGTATTTTTTATCGATATTATCTTCTTTTCAACATGGCTACCCCTACTATTTGGACTGTAATTTAAGTATCTCGAAATAAGCTTACCAAAATAAAAAAAATTATGAGGAATCCCCAAATACATTACATTTAAGTAATGACCAAGTTTTCTTCAATATAGATCATTGTGTAGAAGAAATACTTGATGAAATTCAGGGCTTAATACAGTCCTTATCTTATCAGCTCCTTTGCAGCATGGACCACACATGCACGTTTCTGGAACTTAACCCTCGTCAATGATAATCAAACTGAATACTTCTTAATTGATTTGGACTTGAATTGATATACTACAAATTTTTTTTAATATTTATGGTTACCTTCAAACATTGAATTTCAGAGCTATAGAGTTCTTTGCACATGGATGTTTGAGATTAATCATACTTGAGATTAAAATAGATAAGCTGATTAACTGTAAATATGTTAAAGATTGGAGGGGATTCCAACAAGACCCTGTTGCCGCACCAACAGCAAAACACGAAAATACCCGATGCGAAAACACTAAAGACGAGCATACCAAGAGACGGAAAAGAGACACACGACATATAAACATGAAACACAAAAGACTACACCTAAACCAACGAGACCAATGGGTAAACGGTGTCGACTTTGGACGGCCATTTGCCACGCAAGTAGCAAATGGTGTGATTATCCTGGATTACGTGTGCACGGCCCTCTCACTTCCCCAGTTACCCAGAGGTCTCGAAGAACGTACAAGTATGGTATAAAACAACCTCCTCACTGTTAGATGACCACAATCAAACAAGACCGCAAAACGCAGAGGCCCAATAACACAGATGCATATGTAAATGGATATAAAAAGGGGCATACGTAATACAGTCCGTGCTCTGCCGGCTGTAGCGAGCTCATGAATATAATCATCCGAGGAGTCCGACTGACATTCAGAGAGGACAGGTGGTCGGGGCCCTGTCTTCTCGTAAGAGGTTTAGACAGGGCCCTTCATGGAGTCCTGTCGTCACAGTCAGTCAGAGTGCAAGTCTCAAGAATGCGCCGGTACCAGACTGTAGATGGGTCACGTACCAAGCCTATTGTCCGTCTGGTGATACATGTATTAGGATTATATCCACGGTATAAAAGGCGTTTGATGATTCTGACGCATTTTCGATGGTTATGCTGTCTACCTTTGATCCTTATTATTTTGTTTATCATATCACCACAAAAGACAGGTTGTGTAATGTACTCTGTTAAGTGTATAGATCCGAATTTTAAAAGTAGTTGACTGTAATTGTTGTAAAATTTCCAGAAAGTCTTAACTAGACGAAATCATATTCGGACGAACATATCAACCTAACATCATTAATACTCAAATCTAACCAGTAATAGACACCACGTTTAATTATTTGATAAAGTTTTTTGCTTTGAAAAAAGAATGTATGGTAATCTATAAAGATGATGATAGAAATGCATCGAAATTATATTCCTCTCAAACAGAATCCAGAATAATAAACTTGATTGTGATTTTAGGTGATATCTATTTGGAAGCGGTTCCAAGTGTTCCACATTATCACAAACCGAGGTACAACGCAAAAACTCAAAGTGTAGACAGTGGAATAGATAGAGAGGTGCACCTCTCAATCTGACATCTAACGTAGACAATGGATTATGTGAAAAGGCATGTATTCCCCTCACCTCGGCAGCTTACATAGAAATGGGAAGCTATGTATATCAGAATATCGTGACATGCGCATAGGCTGCGGAAGTTATTTAATTTGACAATGAAAATGCACTTGTTAACATTCATTGAAGACAATGAAAGGAATGAAGTTAATCCTTCAACATATTGAAACGGTGATTAACAACTATCTTTCTCTTTTTTTAACTTATGCAGCTACATTTGTATCTAAATCTGCATTATATTCGTTTTGTGTATTATTGCGTGTGAAAAATATATGTTAGTTGCATAATTCCCATTCTGTCACATAAACATGTATGTGTAGGCCTTCCAACGTTTTCTAGATGCCTGCTTTAAAAGAAAGAAGGGGATATCCATTAAGACCCGGTTTCATCATCCTTGGCAAAACATCAAAACACCCGAAGTGAAAATACAGAGATGACACACACAGCAAGAGATGCAAAAGGGACAAGAAACACCAAACACGACATCAAAACACCAAACACAAAATACTACACATAAACCAATGAAAAGTAACAAAACTACTTCAATTATTAACGTGAATTTGAACATTTTGCACTTCTTCATAATGAATATTGTTTCTATTTATTTCTACAGTGCAATTTATATGTACTTTTAGTGATAGGTTGCTGGGAGGAGGAGTCTGTAGCTTTGGTACAATATTTTTCCTATCTGAAGACTTGCTTGATTGCCAATCGTCTTGGTCTATCCCACAGGCACCAGATTCCTAGAGAGAAAACTATAACCCATCTAAAACGCCCTTTACAAGGCATGACAGCTCCCATGTTTTAAATCGAGTCGAAACCTACACTTTACCGTTAGCGGTAAGGATGACAACTCCAACTAACATACTGCGCATGCTAAGAATAACGTCAAGTGTAGGTTTCGACTCCATTTCATGTTTTTGGATTAATTGCGGCTAAATGCACGAATAATCAATGATGAGTAGGTTACGATCATGAAGAAAAATATCTGTAGAAAATAATGATATATAGCTTAATGCTGAAAACATCTGAAACTTAAGATATTGAGGGGGTAAAGAGGGGGGATGGTGTTTAAATATGGAAGCTGTCATGCCTTAAGGAGTAAAGAGAAGAGAAACGGGAGTTTAAGATGTGGTTGTAATTTTTTCTAGGAATCTGGCGCCTGTGGTCTATCCCTATTGTTGACCACAATAAAGTTCTTAATGCACTGTTAAAATTGCGTATATAGATAATGGCGAAGGGTTCCAACTCTATACCTTCTTGAAGAAAAATCCAAACCAATTTCCATGCACCAGACACGTGTTTCGAATATTAAATTCTCATCAGTGATGCTTCCAGCAGAGCCACCAAAATCATTTCAGTAGCGCCCTCTTTAATTTTTTTATTTTGATTTGTACATTTACATTACAGAGAGTGCGCTGCTCGAAATATCCTGTAAGGTCGATTCAGTAGCATATCCAAATAAAATCTGTTCAAAATAGCATTGAAGGGATGGTGCTAAGATGTTTAACTCCTTTAATTCTATATCCAGAGAGATATAGAATATGCATGATCAGGATTTTTTTTTTTGCCATTATTTGTTGAAAAAGGAACATACAAAATATTTATCGAAAAAAACCCATATGTCCCCGTCCAAAAAACCAAGTATTTTATAAACATTCCTTACAACTTTAGTACATTTTGTGCATTTTATTACATCTTGGAAAATCGTGAAAATGCTTCAATACACAATGCAAAGTGCCTGCGTAGGGATTATCTTTCAATAGCGGGACCTATCATCGCATCGACGAGATATGTTTACCAACACTCTCGTTGTTAGTACCTCATTTAATCATTTACGAGTTGCCTGACTTGATTACTAGTCCAATACCCGTCAACGCCGAAGGGGACTCTTAGTTTCCTTTCGGTATGTCTGTCCGTCTGTCCGATTATCAGTTTTCCGGACTTTTTTCTGCAACGGATGCAGATATTCAGGTGAAATTTGACACACAGCATGGTCTTGAATAGTTACAGAGCAAGTTTGACTTTCGTTACACTTGATTTATTTATCGAGGAGTTATGCTCCTTGATGACTAGTAAAATTCAATTTTTGTCAGTTTTCTGGACTTTTTATTTTAACGGATATAGATATTCAAGTGAAATTTGATACACAGCTTGGTCCTCGATAGTTACAGAGCAAGAGTGACTTTCTTTACTCTTGACTTATTTCATTCGAGGAGTTATGCCCCTTGATGACTTGCAAAATTCAGTTTTTGTCAGTTTTCCGGATATTTTTTCCTGCAACAGATAGATATATTCAGGTAAAATTTGATACACAGCTTGGTCTTAGATTGTAACAGAACAGTAATGACTTTTGTCCAGCTCGGCTTATTTTTCGAGGAGTTATACCCCTTGATGACTTGCAAATTTTAGTTTTAGTCAGTTTTCCGTACTTTTTTGTCAACTAATAAAGATATTCAGATGAAATTTGATACACAGCTTGGTTTTGGATAGTTACAGAATAAGCTTAACTTTTTGCACGCTTCACCTATTTTTCGAGGAGTTACGCACCTTCATGACTTGCAAAATTCAATTTTCCTGACCACTGTTCTGCAACAAATAAGATATTCCGGTGAAAGTTGATACATACCTTGGTCTTGGATAGTTACGGAGTAAGTTTGACTTTGGGTCATGCATGACCTTTTTCGAGGAATTATGCCCCTTGATGCATAAGAACAAGTTTTCCGGATTTCTTTCTGCAACATATAATGTTTGTTAGATAGCTTGGCCTTTGATAGTTACAAAAAGTCGTAAAAGGACATAAAAGCTCAGTTTTCTTATTTCTGAAGTCAGCTGCACGGACAGTAAGCTTGACTCATGTTTAATAGACGATTTTCGAGTTATGAGCTCTTCAATGTTTCGAGACGTGTAAAGTTTAATCACATGACATCAGCTAGGGCATCCTGGAAATGCAACGTAAACAGTCTTAGCGCAGCAAATGTAATGAGAGAAAGCATGAATTTCAATAATATGCCGTTTAGTTAAAGAAGATCGTGACTACAATCTCAACAGCACTCACAATAGAGCATTAAATTGAGAATTGACGAACCCCTAGCAAGCTAGAGGTGGGATCAGGTGCCCGGAAGGGGTAAGCATCCCCTGTTTGGCTAGCCGCACCCGCCGTCGATGTTCACGCACGAAACTGAAAACGATATCCACAAAACGTGCACTCGTTGAGGCAATGTCTATATAGAAAGTGATATGGCGACCACGTCAGGGAAAGACATTCAAAACACTTACTGTCAGGTACCAGAGCTAAACAGTATTTAGAAGATCGAAATATAAGTTGTACATTATATAACAAGATCCATTTAATAAGGTTGTGCGAAATTGCAGAGGAGTTACAATTAGATACAGTCGATAAGACGCCGAGGTGAACGGACGTGTTTTTCGCAGCTCCGAGTTTTATGGCCTAGGGATATATAGGCAACATGGAGTCAGCACAAGATTGTGATCGATCTGATACTTTTAGATCAACTTTATCGTTCTCAATCAATCAAACACCTACAATTATTGAATCTGAGGAAGTGCAAAATCTTGGAAATGACAAAATAGGTGTGGTTTACAATCAGCAGTGCGATACAATATCGTTTAGTGATTGTGATACGGAACTCATTGAAAGTATTCTTATGGAGAGTTTAATGTTAATTAGAAGGGACCTATGTGGTGGAAACGACAGTCAGATATTCAAAAGTCCAGATGGATCTGTTACAGTCACGATGTACAGAACAACGAAAAAACTACATGTCCAAGGCCGAGGCTATGCTGATTGGACAAATGAATTCAAAAATACGTTGGAGGAAAGAAAGAACAAAATGGATGAAAGCATCGTTGGTACATTTCATATGTCAAATGCCGCACCACTCTTGTCATCGACACCAAAACCAATGAATGACGAGAAGTCCATGGATGAAACGACCGTCAAAGAGCTTTGTCGGATGGTGACGGAATTATCGTCGGAAATTGTTCGTCTCCGGGAGCGCCTCTCTTCGATAGAATCCAAAAAGGACCCAGTGAATGTGTGTAGTATATCTACACAGACAATAGTCAGACATACGAATTCGGAGACCCAAACTACGCCGATTGAAAGTAAAAGTCGCCATGCGATTACTACAAAATCTTAATCCTAATAAATCTTCTGGTATTGATACTATTGGACCTAAAATTCTCAAATTATCCGCGCCAGTAATATCGGGACCGATAGCCTATCTTATAAATATAAGTTTAGAAACAGGTATTTTTCCTGACGATTTAAAGTCGGCAAAAGTGACGCCTATATTTAAAAAGGGAGATAAAATGGATCCTGGAAATTATAGGCCAGTGTCAGTTCTTCCAACTCTCTCTAAAATCTATGAAAAACATGTCACTCAACAATTAAATGATTTCATTAAACAAAATGATCTTCTTAATAAAAATCAGTCAGGATTTAGACAATTTCATTCGTGTCAGACGGCTCTTATAAACTAAACTGATAGGTGGATTTCTGAAATAGATAAAGGTAATTTAAATGGTGTAACTTTTCTAGATTTCAGAAAAGCTTTTGATTTGGTAGATCACAAAATTTTAATAGATAAACTTAAATTTTATAATTTTCATCCAGCTTCTCTTACTTGGCTGCAGTCATATTTAGAAAATAGAAGTCAACAGGTATGCATAGGACATATTATGTCAGATCACCAAAACATCACAACAGGTGTTCCACTAGGTTCGGTGCTGGGACCGGTGCTATTTTTGTTTTACATCAATGACTTGCCACTTCACATTCAACGCACCATCATTGACCTATTTGCTGACGATGCAACAATGCATACATCTGCTAAAGATATTAAAACAATTGAAGATGATTTGAAATGTGATGTAAGAAATGTTGAAATTTGGTGTGCAGAAAACAAGATGAAAATCAATGAATCGAAAAGCAAATGTATGTTGATAGGAGCTAGACAAAAAATATCTAAATTGAATACAAAAGAAATAAATGTAGATATAAACTCTCATATTTTGGAAAACGTTAAAGAAGAAAAACTTTTAGGTGTACACATCGATCAAAACCTAGACTTTACCTGCCATGTAAATTTTATTTGCAAGAATATCTCATCAAAAATTTCCTTGTTGAAGAAAATTAAACAACATCTCTCTTTAAATTATAGAAAACTTTTCTACAATGCCTACATTTTGGCATCTATTGATTATTGTCTCGCTGTTTGGGGCAATGCATCTAAAGGAAACATAGAAAGAATAAATAAACTACAAAAATATGCAGCCCGTGTAATCTTAGACAAGCCTCCTGACTCTCCGTCTCAGCCTCTCTTTGAGGAGTTAGATTGGTTGAATGTTTATGAAAGAATAGAGTACAATAAAGGTGTAATGTTATATAAATCACTAAATGGTTTATGTCCATCATACATGTCAGACCTCTTTACTTATCAAAATACGGATGCTTATAACTTGAGATCAACATCAAACTTGGATCTACACTTGCCAAGGCCATTCCATGAAAATTTTAAAAGAAGTTTCCAATATTCTGGCGTTCAAATATGGAATAACTTACCTCCCTCACTGCGTTGTTCAAACTCATTAACATCTTTCAAAAATTCACTTTCGGCCTTAATTCAATCAAAGAGGTAGCATTGCACACACAGGCTCTATTCTTTCATCAATTATTATGTTTTGTACATATATGTTTATATGAATGTATTTCATACCATTTCATCCTATTTTACATGTAGTTTGTATCTTGTATTCCTTTGAATCTCCATTTCATGACATATTTAAGCATTGTATATAATGTATATATGTTTTCATAGAGGGCCACAAGGAAGAATAGCACTGCTAATTGTGTCCACCCTCTCAAAATAAAGTATTATTATTATTATTATTATTATTATTATTATTATAAGGATGACTACAAGGTTATGGACTTGAAATGGTACACCCTCCCCGATGCCTCGATTTTACCAGAATTTTCCATGAAATTGGAGTCTAGACCTCGTCGCTTTACCAGAGGTGCTGCACTGTGATATTTTAGTTTATTTCATGAGTGATTGTACTTGGGATGACCGGAGATTAGGAGACTTCAAGTCTGACAATGGTTACAGACTTTTCAAGTCAAAACATACGGACAAAGTGGAGATATCTATACATGTATTAAAGCTGCATTCACACCAAATACTAGACAGAGTGTCACTCCCTACACAACGTGGGTCATATTGAAGGATGATGGTCAAGTCCATGGTTGCGGCTCTAGCTGTGTTGCGTTAAGTAGATTAGGTATCAATTTCAAAAGAAAATTTAAAATATTCAATATACATATCTGATGTGTTTTTGAATATGAAAAACTCTGTAAAGTAACTATTGATGCTTCATGAATATGTTTGTTTCATAAATAGGGTATGGATTAATAATATGACATCCCAACATACATATAAGTTATTATAACACTTGAAATATTGATCATGTGTTTAATTATTATTACAGTAATGAAGTATATATTGTAAGATAAATATTTGAAAACTTATTTGTTCATTTTATGTCAAAATGCACTTTACTTAAAAAAAAATTGTATCTTATAATGTCACATCTAATAACTATATTGCTTAATAATTTTGTTTGTATATATTTTTTAAGTGACAATGGCTCTTGCAAACATTGTGTGACCCTCCTTTTTCCTTGGTAAACTTCAGCGACAGGCACCATGACAGACAAACACAAGTTGGAAATGACGTTGTTTGTGCTTGGGACCGCCCTAGAATATCTTCACAACCAATGGAAATAGATAATATAGCATTACGTATTGATGAGACAACACAAATTGAGCCAACATCAGCTGACTTTGGACCAAAATGTACAGTTGTAGATCCATCCCATAATGTTGAAAATCTTGTTCATAAGTTATGTAAGGGTACAGGTGCTGTATTTAATCATGTTTCAACTGATTCTAGTGATGAAAGCAGTGACGATGAACCTTCACTTCCTTCCTCTATGGAGGAAATTGCAAAAAAAAGTGTACTTCAAAAGATGACATTATTTCATCCCTGAGTACTCATCATAATGCCAACACAAATGTTGTAATATAAAAATTAACAAGGGGTCAAGCGATAATGATAATTAGTAGAAATACAGAAAAGGAAGGATCACTGCATCATTATTTTCGTAAGTTTTGCATTGTAAATTCACAAACATTCCTCCAAATTACATCCTTGATAGATAGTGTTCTTATAAGAAAAAGTGCAAAATCTGCATCACTTGAATATGGTAGAACACATGAATCAATAGCTCGACAAACATATACCGCCAGGTATAAGAAAACTCACATAAATGTACTGTAAAACAATGTGGTATGTTTATCGATAGAAATAATCCTTTTATTGGTGCATCACCAGATGCTATTGTTGAATGCAAAATGTTATAGAAATGGACTCTTAGAAATCAAATTCTCCTATCAGTGATCCACGTGAAACATGCCAGGACAAAGACTATCATGTGTACTTGGACACTGAAGACCATGTAAGACATAAGGAAAGTTCCCCCTGGCATGTGCAAATACAAGGACAACTTGG
Organism: Pinctada fucata; assembly: GCA_028142955.1. Taxonomy (NCBI): domain Eukaryota; kingdom Metazoa; phylum Mollusca; class Bivalvia; order Pterioida; family Pteriidae; genus Pinctada; species Pinctada fucata. The sequence goes on from AP027103.1 coordinate 33,439,306, forward strand.
AGTTAATGGCCTTGACTGGTGTGATTTCATCTTATATACTTAGAAGGATTTCATAACAGAAAGAATTTATTTTGATAGAGAATTTTATTTCATGTAAAGAAATGTGAACATATGTAATAAATCAACTGTTTTATCCTAATTTTGTATGCCTTCGGTTTCTGAATTATCGATTTTGTGCTGTATACATGGATATGGTCATTATCCATATTTGTCATTAAACCAGAATTTAATTTAGTTTCGTTTAACATGAAGAAAAATATTGAATAAATAAGAAATGTACAATTGGCTAGACAAAATGTGATACATTGATATAGCTTATCATCTGTAAATTCACTCGCATTAATGCTCGGAAGCATTATAAATCACAAGTATAAGGAGGGGAGATAAATAACTATATCATAACAGTTTAGTTCTGAACTCCATACATGTATGTAAACCTACAAAAGCAGTAACACTTCCCAATCTCTGGTCAGCATATAAATGAGTTAAAGAAGATCCTGACGATAATCTCAACAGCACTCACAATAGAGCACTAACTTGAGCATCGACGGACCCCTAGCAAGCTGACCAGTTGCCCGGGAGGAGTAAGCATCCCCTGTTGGCTAACCGCTCCCGCCGTCGATGTTCGCGCATGAAAATGAAAACAATATCTAAAATATATGCACTGTCTGAGGTTATGTCTAAAGTATATAGAAGTGCTATGGCGACAATGTCGGGTAAATATATTCAAAACACTTACTGTCAAACCCCTTGCGGGGAACTTTTTTTTACGAGCTCAACACGGCAAAGGGCATAAGTGTGACACAAATGAGTTAAAGAAGATCCTGACGATAATCTCAACAGGACGTACAATAGAGCACTAACTTGACCATCGACGGACCCCTAGCAAGCTAGAGGTGGGACCAGGTGCCCGGGAGGAGTAAGCATCCCCTGTTGGCTAGCCGCACCCGCCGTCGATGTTCGCGCATGAAAATGAAAACAATATCTAAAATATATGCACTGTCTGAGCTTATGTCTATATAGAAAGTGCTATGGCGACAATGTCAGGTAAATATATTCAAAACACTTACTGTCAAACCCCTCGCGGGGAACTTTTTTACAAGCTCCACACGGCAAAGGGCATAAGTGTGACACAAATGAGTTAAAGAAGATCCTGACGATAATCTCAACAGCACTCACAATAGAGCACTAACTTGAGCATCGACGGACCCCTAGGAAGCTAGAGGTTGGACCAGGTGCCCAGGAGGAGTAAGCATCCCCTGTTGGCTAGCCGCAACCGCCGTCGATGTTCGCGCATGAAAATGAAAACAATATCTAAAATATATGCACTGTCTGAGGTTATATCTATATAGAAAGTGCTAGGCGACAATGTCAGGTAAATATATTCAAAACACTTACTGTCAAACCCCTTGCGGGGAACTTTTTTACGAGCTTCACACGGCAAAGGGCATAAGTGTGACACGAATGAGTTAAAGAAGATCCTGACGATAATCTCAACGGCACTCACAAAAGAGCACTAACTTGAGCATCGACGGAACCCTAGCAAGCTAGAGGTCGGACCGGGAGGAGTAAGCATCCCCTGTTGGCTAACAGCACTCGCCGTCGATGTTCGCGCATGAAAATGAAAACAATATCTAAAATATATGCACTGCCTGAGGTTATGTCTATATAGAAAGTGCTATGGCGACAATGTCGGGTAAATATATTAAAAACACTTACTGTCAAACCCCTCGCGGGGAACTTTTTTTACGAGCTCAACACGGCAAAGGGCATAAGTGTGACACAAATGAGTTAAAGAAGATCCTGACGATAATCTCAACAGCACTCACAATAGAGCACTAACTTGAGCATCGACGGACCCCTAGGAAGCTAGAGGTGGGACCAGGTGCCCGGAAGGAGTAAGCATCCCCTGTTGGCTAGCCGCTCCCGCCGTCGATGTTCGCGCATGAAAATGAAAAAAATATCTAAAATATCTGCACTGTCTGAGGTTATGTCTATATAGAAAGTGCTATGGCGACAATGTCAGGTAAATATATTCAAAACACTTACTGTCAAACCCCTCGTTGGGAACTTTTTTACGAGCTCCACATGGCAAAGGGCATAAGTGTGACACAAATGAGTTAAAGAAGATCCTGACGATAATCTCTACAGCACTCACAATAGAGCACTAACTTGAGCATCGACGGACCCCTAGGAAGCTAGAGGTTGGACTAGGTGCCCGGGAGGAGTAAGCATCCCCTGTTGGCTAGCCGCTCCCGCCGTCGATGTTCGCGCATGAAAATGAAAACAATATCTAAAATATATGCACTGTCTGAGGTTATGTCTATACAGAGAGTGCTATGTCGACAATGTCAGGTAAATATATTCAAAACAATTACTGTCAAACCCCTCGCGGGGAACTTTTTTACGAGCTCCACACGGCAAAGGGCATAAGTGTGACACAAATGAGTTAAAGAAGATCCTGACGGTAATCTCAACAGCACTCACAATAGATACTTGTAAAACTGATATAACCTTATTTTCTCCAAATTTTCTAGTGTCATCTCCCTCCTTGGATTACAACTCTCTTTTTTTATCCATCTCTGTAACATGTAAATGGTTCAACTTTAACGAATTTTGAGAAGTTTTCACATCGTATACATAAATAATGTTAACGTTGACATTTTGCATAGTAGAAAAATATGGTGGTTAGCTTGGAGGTATGACATCATCATGGGAACACACTATATTTAGCTGTAGGTACATGTATACATGTTTAAGGAACATATAGAGAAATAAAAAAAAAATGAGTATGTCTGTTCCATGCTGCAAATTTATCTGTTTATAAATGATGCTATTAAATTTGAAGACGTTTAACATTTGTACTACTAGCTGAGTGTCACTGCTGGTGGACCAGGAGTCCCCGAGGGCACATGTAGCCAAGTTCGACCAACTTCGGTTAATCGTATGTCACTTCAACGCATTAAAAACTTTCTGTTACCGATTTCTAGAAAATTCTATACCGTGGTACCTGTAGCATATTCCAGCCATCCTGCAACGATTTCGGTACATTTTTGGACATAATAATGTTCGCACTCTTTGACCAGATTACATTTTTTAGATTAAGGATCACTGACGAGGGTTAAGTGCCAGAAACGCGTATGTCTGGTCCAATCTGCAAATTTATCTGTTTATAAATGATGCTATTAAATTTGAAGACGTTTAACATTCATCAACTTTATATATATAGCATGATATTATATGTATATACATGGCGTTGTATCATTTGACTCTACAGATACAAAATTAACTGGAATAGCTATAATGTAGGTGGGTATTTGTTTACAAGAGGTAGATGAGACAGACACATCCTTTTTTGCATTAGTTTCTGAAAAACACAATTTTGTAGTGATGTTGCACTTAATAAATATATTCATGTAAACACGATAAACAATTCACACAATCGTAAATATGGTAAACAATTCACACAAAGGTATCGTTTCGAACATAGTAAGCAATTCACAATTTTGGATGCATTTAAGTAGTGATGTTGCACTTAATAAATATATTTATTTAAACATGGTAAACAATTCACATAATGGTAAAGATGGTAAACAATTCACACAATGGTATTGTTTACATGGTAAACAATTTACACAATGGTATTGTTTACATTGTAAACAATTTACACAATATCATACGAGTTTATATCTAACAGGAGTAAATGTTGCACCTAAGATCTGTAGCACAAAGGAAATACATCTAAGTTTAAGTAAAACATTAAAATCAAACTTGAAGGTTAATGTCAAACATTTTGATTACATAAGAAAGAAAAAAGGAAGATTCATAAATCAGGCATTTTATACCTGTGTCAATAATGTTGTTGTTTCCATCTTCATAAAGTTGAGCCTGCAGAGTTATTACTTGACGGTGGGTGCGGCTAGTCAACAGGAATGCTTCCTCCTCCCGGGCACCTGGTCCCGCCCCTAGCTTGCTAGGGGTCCGTCGATGCTCAATTTGGTGCTCTATTGTGAGTGCTGTTGAGATTTTCGTCAGGATCTTCTTTAAAACTCATTTGTGCACGTCTTTGGTTAGCTGAAAAATAACATGTTGTTCAGTACTACAAGAGTAAAGATGTATCTATGTACTTCTCCCTTCACGGGTGAATAAACTCGCAGCCTTCAAAAATAGTTTGACACTCTTCTGAGTTATCAACATGTGCAAGAACAATCTATCTGGCTTGGTCGAGTAACAGCAATACTACATGTATTTAAATTTGAACATTTATATTGAGAGAATTGAGAAATCACTGTATTTTGGTGTTCATGGGTGTATTATTTTGGTTAGCCGAGTGCAAATTTGATGTAGAAACTTGCACTTGGCCTACGAGAAATATACACCCATACATTCCAAAGCTACTAAATATATCAGACACCCTCATTTGCATGAACATGGGGCGATGATGGGGCATATCATGTGCAGCAGCCTCAGAACTTTCTCAACAGTGCTATTCATTCGCTATTCAGGCTGGACATTTTTATTGCATCTACGGGATTGGGTGCCCACATATAATTTATATGTTATTCAATAGGTTAATTTGCACATAAAGAATTTAGAAATTAAGTATTATAGCAAGTTTTTGTGTACAAGAAGTTATCTGTTTGAAAGCAGTCATAATATGATATGTTGAGATGAGGATCGTTGTCAGGCGCGTAGCAAGAACGCTAGTGCTTCCAAATCGCTATTCCAAAAAAAAAAAAGAAAATTATAGACAAAAACAAGTGTACAAAAGGTCATTTCAGATGAAGAAAACTGCCCTAGAAATGTAGTGGTTTCATCCCCTGAATCCCGCACGGCTTCGCTTTGGACCCATTTATAGCCTCATGGCGACTCTAAAATTCCCTGTCTGAATAAGTGCTTCCACTTGAAAAGGACTCTGACTACGCGCCTGGTAGTTTTCAAATCAAATACGTGGGTCCTGTCCATATCATATCCCAACCATCCTGCTACGTCTTTCTGTACATTTTTGGACATAATAATTTTCAAAATCTTTGGCTATATTGTTTAGATTGAGGATCACTGCCGAGGGTTAAGTACCCAAAACGTGCATGTCTGGTCCATGCTGAATTATGGTTTATCTGTTGTAAAATGATGCTAATGAATTTGAAGAAGTTTAACATCAGCGCAGATAACAGCATCACTGCATGCTTTGCACTTTAAATAAATCATAATGTTCAATATATAATTAAGAAATTGATTTTAGTTTTGTTTTCAATTAAATGAGGTTTTCAGGAGAAAGGAAACAAACGGATAAAGAAAACGATATCAATTACTTCACACCGTTGAAGCAATGTTTATGATAAAATCTCCATAGAACCCATTATAAAAATGATATTCCTCATAGGTGGCGCCATTGAAATCAATTTATGCCTCGCCGCACAAATTTAAAGGTTTACTTAGATAGACGAAATAAATAAATGCCATTGGGACTTTGGTCAAAGCATCAAGACTAGGAAAATAGAACTTCAGAACAACTTAGAGGTATCTAATATTACTTCTGTGCACCAAGGTATAAAACTAAAAGATAGTGACTTAAAAATACATGGCTTACCAAAATTTGAAGTATTCATATAGTAAGCATTGAGGAATTATGACTTTAAACTAAAAATCAGTGCGCCATTCCGCGTATGTTGCCGGAAAAATATGACATATTGTTTACGCTGTAGGACAAAAAGTTCTCATTTTTACAAAAATTCTCCATTAGTCGTAATACATGTAACAGATTATATGGATGACATATGATGCAATCCGCTCACATTTAAAGGAATAGATGTTTTGTTTTAACATTTCAATTCCCAGACATAGTTTTTGTCACATACACGTCATAATATAAAAATGTTACAGTTAACTTTAGTTGGAATGATTAAAACAAATTATGGACGTAACAGCATTTTTCGTTTGTATTTTTACAACGTTGACTTACATAATGCTAGCCTCCACTTTTTACGTATACATGCGATGGCATCACTTAATTCATGTTGTTAAATTTTCTAGGTTAGTACGTAATTGAGCATGTTCAGCTTCAAAGAATGATACCTTTAGATTAGATTTAGGCACAAAGAGCGCTAACTCGGGCAACTCAACATCAGGTAGAACATTACAAACCAACGTCATACAGTTGTCTTTCATATGTATTCTACTTAAATCTTGCATGTTCATCACTGAGTATTGAGAAAAGAAAATTATATACCCGGGCTTTTGACAGCTCCTCCCTCAAAGCAATTTAAATATTTATAGGTTTTAAATACACAAGATCATGTGACTAGCTTAGTTATGTGCAAAGATTCTTTAAAGAACCATCATTTTGTTATAAATATCTAAATAACATAAAAAAGGTGCAGTGAAAATTTGTTTTGACGGTTCGGTGAACATATATACAAAGGGTGCAGTTGTTTTAAAAAAAATAATGAGAATTATGCAATATTTGAAAAACGAAATGAGATGTTACTCCAGGCTTTGAGGTATGTATAGTTTAACATAGCACCCCTTTTACGAAGTTATTTATAATAGTCATTACAATTAAAGTTAAAGTTAAGGTATGGGGTATGTAGGAATCACCCTGTCTGTATCTATTGTGTACTGGGCTCGGCACCATAAACTAAGAATTGACTTCAGTCAAATTCTCAAAATACGATATAAAACAAATCAGTGAAAATTTGAAACATTGAGTTCATTCATTCTATTGTACTCTGAGGTTGCATTATACAGTATTGGCCATTGAAAATTGAACGTTTTTAATGAAAGGCATGGAATAGTTGACATTATATTAATAATTTCATATTGCTTACATCATATAAAGCTACAAATGAATAAAAAGTACTCTTATTGCTGATTACTTCTATAATTCTTGATATCATATGAACAAATCCTCCCAGTTTGACATGCGACTATAGTTATAGCACTATATGGAACGCCATCGCTGTCTTATGATGAGATATTTCAATATATTGGATGGTTTAATCAATATATGCGGTGGTAAGTACATTATATGCGGTGGTAAGTACATTATATGCGGTGCTAAGTACATTATATGGAGTGCTTAGTACATTATATGGGGAAATACGTACATTATATGCGGTGCTTAGAACATTATATGCGGTGATAAGTACATTATATGCGGTGCTAAGAATATTATATGCGGTGGTAAGTACATTATATGCTGTGCTAAGAACATTATATGCGGTGGTAAGTACATTATATGGAGTGCTAAGTACATTATATGGAGTGCTTAGTACATTATATGCGGTGGTAAGTACATTATATGGGGTGGTTAATACATTATATGCGGTGCTAAGTACATTATATGCGGTGTTAGATACATTATATGGGGTGGTATGTTCATGACATGGGGTGGTTAGTACATTATATGCGGTGCTAAGTACATTATATGGGGTAGTATGTTCATTACATGGGGTGGTTAGTACATTATATGCGGTGCTAAATACATTATATGCAGTGCTTAGTACATTATATGCGGTGCTTAGAACATTATATGGGGTGGCGAGTACATTATATGCGGTGCTTAGTTCGTTATGTGGTGATTACGTGATGATAAACATTCTGATGACTAAGATTAAATATTTTTGAGACTCGGTTTATCATTAGCCCAAAAGGACACATAAACACACAAGAATTCAACATGTTTCCCAGCTCTATCATGGGGGGGGGGGGGTTGGAAGAAAAGACCGGTATTTGGGTCAAAATAAGCATGGAAAACGGAAACGCTTTTACACAACAGCGTCTCCCCCCCCCCCCCCCTTCGCTTTACAATGCCACATTCACCAAAGGTGTATATCAATAAAACACATTTTCTGGACAAGTGGGGTTCTTATCTCTAGAGCGATATTAAAAGTAGGTTATAATTGCCATCTTTTTCCTTTATATCATGGAACAATCTATTCATAGTGTGTTCCGATCAAATATTTAACCGTTTGGAAGAAAATAAATTTGTCTATATCTACACCTTGTGTATTTCGCGCCAGAAAGCTACATATATAAGTGGCTGAGAAGATAGAAATACAACCGGTTTTTTTTTCAGTTTCTGGATTTCAGAGATTACCGATTACATTGATATTCTTAAAACAGGGTGACGTGAAAATTCTATGACATTATTTTTTTTTCTAATATCACACAATTTTTCTGTACTATACAAAGCTCTTCTAATAAGTACAAGCATATACAATATACGGAAACGATGCCTATTAAAAAAGCAAGAACTTTGTAAATATTTTGAAAAATAAAATGTACCAAAGGCCAGGATCGAACTCGCGACCTTGGTGGCAGCAGTCCTTCGTCTACACCACTAGGCCACGGCGCCGTTGTGTGAGATAGATGAAATTGTAGAATAGATTTCCCTGATTGCCAAAGATTTAATCTTTTCACTTTTTTGATTAAAATACAATGAAATATACCTCAATTAAACAACATAGTATTTATTTTATCTTCTCAGATAAATATTTGTGTTAATAGGCCACAAAAACGTAAAAACGAGGAGTGCCTAAACGTAGCTGCGATCAAAGTCTCCGAAATGTTTAATCTTGGTCATAAGAATGTTTATCATAACGAAATCACCACATAACGAAATCAGCACCGCATATAATGTACTCACCACCCCATATAATGTTCTTAGCACCGCATATAATGTACTAAGCACTGCATATAATGTACTTAGCACCGCATATAATGTACTAACCACCCCATGTAATGAACATACTACCCCATATAATGTACTTAGCACCGCATATAATGTACTAACCACCCCATGTCATGAACATACCACCCCATATAATGTATCTAACACCGCATATAATGTACTTAGCACCGCATATAATGTATTAACCACTCCATATAATGTACTTACCACCGAATATAATGTTCTTAGCACCTCATATAATGTACTTAGCACCGCATATAATGTATTTACCACTCCATATAATGTACTCACCACCGCATATGATGTTCTTAGCACCTCATATAATGTACTTAGCACCGCATATAATGTACTAACCACCGCATATATGGTACTTGCCACCGCATATAATGTACTTACCACGGCATATCATGTACTTACCACCGCATATAATGTACTTACCACCGCATATATTGATTGAACCATACCATATATTGAAATATCTCATCATAAGACAGCGATGGCGTTTCATAGCACTACATTAGAAGATGACATGGAAATGGGGCATGACCCCCAAAGTGACCCAAATTTGACATCCTTCTCAAATGATTTGCTTAATAAACTATCTGTTTATTTGTTGTGTATTTCTTATTCTTTAATCTGTGCAATTAATTTGAATTTTCACCTGATGCAATTCTAGAAATATGACGTCAAAGTTTTCTGACCTAAATACAGCACTCTCTCATTTTGCCCATAGCTAGTCACATGACCTCTTACTTTCACATCCGGTCATACTATACATATGAGGGATACAATGGAAACAATGGTATTTTCTCAAGACGACAAGCTAATCATTTCTTCCAAATACCAAAAATCATAGTTATTTTAATTTTAAAGCTCACATAACAAAGCTGGACCCCATCTGTCCCCTATTTAAAAAATCATCCCTAGCCAAATTCCAAATGCGGCACTGTGGATACTATGTACGAGTAGTGTAACATGAGAATAGAAACATTATCTGAATAATTTCAAGTCATTAATTACTAATGTAATAATGAGACGAAAGAAAATTGAAATTTAGACTAAAGTCAATTCTTAGTTTATGGTGCCGGGCCCGGGTTATAACTTTGGCCTATTTATGGGTTTCAATAATATTTTGCAATTGTAAATTAACTTCTTTCTTGTTTTTTTTCTATGTACAAGAGTCACAAAAACAGGGACTTTCTTACAGTTATTTGTTTTTATAAATATTACGGAAGTGTTTCAACTCTATACCTTCCGAAGAAAATTTCAAACCAATTTATTAAGCACCTGATACGACACTCTAGATTGTGGTTTAATGACTGTCAACGTCACCCAACAAGACATCTTATCCTGATATGTACATCGAGACAATAACCGAATTTGACAAGTTTTCATGGAACTGTTGCGACGGATATTGCATGTAAACAGGACATTAAAAAGCAAGTTTTTTTTAACTGAAATACGTTGTATGGCTAAAAAATTAAAGACTTTTCTTATAAAAAAACTAATTATTTTGTCAAATAATAAGCCGTAGAGTCATGTTACGGGTTAATAAGTGAAAAACATCAAATATAAAGTGAATAGTTTCTTTCAGCTAAATCTATATATTATGAAGTTAACATTATACGTAAAATATTAAGTCATAAAATAATCTTGAAACGTTTAGAATTAAAATAAGAAGTCGGAAAAATACCTAGTAAAGTCATTATAGCTACTAACAATGCATGGGATGAAACGTATGGTGTTTTGATTCATAAAGGAGATTTTCGCTTGTTTTTCCATCATTTTTAAAAGTGAATACAAAAACGAAACTTATGAGACGGGCGCACAACCCACCCACTTTTCCAGTTACCCTAAGGTCCCTTTCGAAGAACGAAAAACTGCAGTGTAATATTCTCTTTCATGTGGAGGATGCTTTTGTTTGCTTGCCTTGAATTGAAGCGACGGTGTCGCATGCAAACAGGAGATGCTGCCTCTTCCTGGGCACCTGGTCTCACTCCCGTATCGGAGTTCGCTTCTTTTCATGCGGTGGAGGTTTCTGTTTGTTTGCTTTGGTTCCTGTTTTATCCTGATTTTGTATGCCTTCGATTTATGATTTTCTGTATTATCGATTTTGTCCTGTATATAGGGATATGGTCATTTATCCAGGAGTTGTGACGACAAGATCTGACATTTAAAATGCATAAAAAAATCTATCCCCAGGGCCATCACTCAAGTGAAACTTTTTCGGCAGCAATTTCCTTTCTTCGTGCATACTACATGTCATGATCTCTCATTGTGTAAAGTTTCATTGAAATCCATCAATTGGTTTGGATGGAGTTGCGATGACATTTTTTTTTTTGACATTTAAAATGCATAGAAATACGTCCAAGGGCCATACAATGTAACTCAGGTGGGTTTTGTTTTGTTTTTTTTCGGCAGTAGTTCCCTTTTTACATGCACATAAACATTACATGATGTTTCATTGTGTAAAGTTAAATTGAACTCCGTTTATTTGTTTATGCAAGATTTAGTCTACAAACATTCGGACGGACGGACATGATGAATCGACTATACTCCAGCACCACTGAAATACGTAGGACAACTCTATCTAATGAGTAATAGTCTGGTGGGATGTATCACTGGGTTGGGTGCACCCCCCCCCCTTGATCCTCCAAAACCGGCCTAACTTTGTAGCATTTTTTGCGCTCTTTCAGATAAAAATTTGTCTCATGGAAATTTCCATTGCAAAAGTGGTGTTTTTTGGGAAAAACATGTTTTTTTAGTCAAAAATCACTGAAAATAGGAAAAAAATTATAACTTTTATATGGTTCATGTTTTTAAAAATTGAAAAGTGTAAATATATAGTATTTTTGATGCTCTTTCAGATGAAATAAGTTGCAAGTTCCAATTCCTATTTTTACGGTGTGTTTTGGGGTAAAAAAGTCAAATTTTTGCAAAAATTCACAGAAATTTGAGGAAATTTTAATTTATTTCTGCTTCTCAGCTCCTCAATATTGCATATGATCGTTCAATGATGATTTAAAAAACATCTTTGAAGTCTCCTCTTTCTAATGACATATATTTTATATTCTTTTTTTTTTTTGCAAAATCCTCGAAATTAATTATTTTATACAGAAACCTGTATTTTCAATCAGAAATCTCAGATTTCTGTATATTTATTTAAAGAACCCTTATTTGTTATGAAAGCGATGATTGAAAGCTATTTTCTTGTGTAACTTTTCACACTCTATCAGATGATATATGTTTTACTAACATTTCATTCAAAATCAACGTGTTTTTGGGGAAAAACTTATTTTTTCATTTAAAAATAGCTGATTTCTGGAGAATATTTATTGAATCTATAGAAGTTCTTGAAATGATAGCAGGAATGTATTTTGAACCGTAATTATTTAGGTTCACTCATAAATTACATGTATGAAACATTAAAGGTATATTTTCTACTTAATTTTTGGGCAAAATGCCTGTTTTTTGTCTAAAAATTACAGATTTCTGGAAAAATTTTATTAATTCATTTTCTTTGCTAAAACTATACATTTCAAGCTATTATCATTATAGAAAGTAATCATCTTGTCAGATGATTGTGAAATTAAATGTAATAATTAATTAAAACCATCATTTTTGGGTAAAATATGCATTTTTTATGCAAAATCCACTTATTTTGAGAAAATAAGTACTAGCTCTTTTAATTTGCCTAAATTGATATGTTTTAGCTTTGATATTATGCTTTTTCTTATTATAAATGGATAGAAATGATATTTGATAACTGAAATTTAATTTATATCTTATTTTGGGGCAAAAAACCTTATTTATGTGAAAAATTCACTTATTTCTGTTAATATTTTTTAAAATTTATATTTCTTATTTAAGCAACACTGGAGAGGTTTCATATAATTGGATGGCATAATTGTGATCAAGTTAAATGAGTTAGAAGAATTTTCTTTGATTATCTTGCTATTTTGGGTGGAAAATCTCGATTTTTATTTAAAAATCGGTAATTTCTGGAAAATCCTTATTACTATGAAATGTGTCGTTATTATTTATATTCAAAAGAGTTTCTGGGTATATCATAGCTTGTTCTTGTAAGTCATATGCATTTGAAATATCCACTATTAATTCAATTGATATTTTGGGGCAAAAAGCCTAATTTATGTGAAAAATTCACTTATTTCTGTGAAAAATGTTTTAAATCTATATTTTGCATTCAATCAAAGCTGGAGAGGTTTCATATAATTGGATGGCATTAAAGTGATCAAGTTTAATGAGTTAGAAGAGATTTCTTTGATAATCTTGCTTTTTTGGGTGGAAAATCTCAATTTTTATTTAAAACCTCTGATTTCTGGAAAATCCTTATTACTATGAAATGTGTCGTTATTATTTATATTCTAAAGTGTTCCTGGGTATATCATAGTTTGTCCTTGTACGTCATATGTTTTTGAAGTATCCTCTGTTAATTTAATTGGTATTTTGGGGCAAAAAATATGTTTTATATGAATATATAGCCTATATCAAGAAACTTACTATTGAAAGTCTTATATTTCAGTTGAATAGGAAATACAGAGGATAATAATCGTAGTTTGAAATATGAGACTTTCGATAGTAATTTTCTTGATATAGGCTATATGTAATACATAAAAAACATATTTTTTGCCCCCAAATACCAATTTAATTAACAGAGGATACTTCAAATACATATGACATACAAGGACAAACTATGATATACCCAGGAACACTTTAGAATATAAATGATAACGACACATTTCATAGTAGTAAGGATTTTCCAGAAATCAGCGGTTTTTAAATAAAAATTGAGATTTTCCACCCAAAAAAGCAAGATTATCAATGAAAACTCTTCTAACTCATTAAACTTCATCACTTTTATGCCATCCAATTATATGAAACCTCTCCAGCTTTGATTGAATGAAAAATATAGATTTAAAACATTTTTCACAGAAATAAGTGAATTTTTCACATAAATTAGGTTTTTTGCCCCAAAATATCAATTGAATTAACAGAGGATATTTCAAATGCATATGACTTACAAGAACAAGCTATGATATACCCAGGAACTCTTTTGAATATAAATAATAACGTCTGATTTCATAGTAATAAGGATTTTCCAGAAATTAGCGAGTTTTAAATAAAAATCGAGATTTTCCACCCAAAATAGCAAGATAATCAAAGAAATCTCTTCTAACTCATTTAACTTGATCACAATTATGCCATCCAATTATATGAAACCTCTTCAGTGTTGCTTAAATAAGAAATATAAATTTTAAAAAATATTAACAGAAATAAGTGAATTTTTCACATAAATAAGGTTTTTTGCCCCAAAATAAGATATAAATTAAATTTCAGTTATCAAATATCATTTCTATCCATTTATAATAAGAAAAAGCATAATATCAAAGCTAAAACATATCAATTTAGGCAAATTAAAAGAGCTAGTACTTATTTTCTCAAAATAAGTGGTTTTTGCATAAAAAATGCATATTTTACCCAAAAATGATGGTTTTAATTAATTATTACATTTAATTTCACAATCATCTGACAAGATGATTACTTTCTAAAATGATAATAGCTTGAAATGTATAGTTTTAGCAAAGAAAATGAATTAATAAAATTTTTCCAGAAATCTGTAATTTTTAGACAAAAAACAGGCATTTTGCCCAAAAATTAAGTAGAAAATATACCTTTTATGTTTCATACATGTAATTTATGAGTGAACCTAAATAATTACAGTTCAAAATACATTCCTGCTATCATTTCAAGAACTTCTATAGATTCAATAAATATTCTCCAGAAATCAGCTATTTTTAAATGAAAAAATAAGTTTTTCCCCAAAAACACGTTGATTTTGAATGAAATGTTAGTAAAACATATATAATCTGATAGAGTGTGAAAAGTTACACAAGAAAATAGCTTTCAATCATCGCTTTCATAACAAATAAGGGTTCTTTAAATAAATATACAGAAATCTGAGATTTCTGATTGAAAATACAGGTTTCTTATAAAATAATTAATTTCGAGGATTTTGCAAAAAAATAAGAATATAAAATATATGTCAATAGAAAGAGGAGACTTCAAAGATGTTTTTTAAATCATCATTGAACGATCATATGCAATATTGAGGAGCTGAGAAGCAGAAATAAATTAAAATTTCCTCAAATTTCTGTGAATTTTTGCAAAAATTTGACTTTTTTACCCCAAAACACACAGTAAAAATAGGAATTGGAACTTGCAACTTATTTCATCTGAAAGAGCATCAAAAATACTATATATTTACACTTTTCAATTTTTAAAAAACATGAACCATATAAAAGTTATAATTTTTTTCCTATTTTCAGTGATTTTTGACTAAAAAAACATGTTTTTCCCAAAAAACACCACTTTTGCAATGGAAATTTCCATGAGACAAATTTTTATCTGAAAGAGCGCAAAAAATGCTACAAAGTTAGGCCGGTTTTGGAGGATCAAGGGGGGGGGGGTGCACCCAACCCAGTGATACATCCCAGACTATAATGAACAGAGTCAAGTGTTAGAACGGAATCTATTGTAGATGGCGATGCAAAATAAATGTGATGTATTTATTTATAGTATAAAGATTTCAAAGCCTGCTTTTATGTGCAACCTGCTATTTCAAAACTGGAAAACAGTGAACTCTATGGAATGCCACAGCTGCCTTATGCCAGCGATAGCCATATCATTAAGGCATATCACAATACAACTCTTTCAAGTTGCTATATCACTAAGGCGATTCATTATACTATAAGGACGTAATTGATATAACATGATGCCATCTTTCTATATCATTAAGGCATATCAATATACTACTCTGTCAATTTGCTATATCACTAAGGCGATTCACTACACAATAAAGACGTATTGATATAACATGAAGCCATTTTTCTATATCATTAAGGCATTTCACTTTAAAATATTACTCTGTCAATTTGCTATATCACTAAGGTGATTCATTATACTATAAAGACGTATTGATATAACATGAAGCCATTTTTCTATATCATTAAGGCATTTCGCTATACTACTCTGTCAATTTGCTATCGACCCTCTCCTCCTCAAAACGAGAAACCAATGACTGTACTCCGATTTCTTCAAAAGCTCTCTTACTTATGTCGTCTGCTATGTTGTCTCACCTATTGTCGCAGAATTTCCGATTTGTAGTATGAAGCACTGTCATATCAATACGTCTTTGTAATATAGTGAATCGCCTTAGTGATATAGGGAATTGACAGAGTAGTATAATTAAATGCCTTAATAATATAGAAAAATGGCATCATGTTATATCAAAACGTCTTTATAGAATAATGAATCACCTTAGTGATATAGCGACTTGACAGAGAAGTATAATGATATGCCTTAATGATATAGAAAGATTGCTTCATGTTATATCAATACGTCTTTATAGTATAGGGAATCACCTTAGTGCTGTGGCGAATTGGTATTATAGGGAAATGCCTAAATCATATGCCTAAATGAAA
The DNA here is from genome assembly GCA_028142955.1 of Pinctada fucata. NCBI lineage: Eukaryota > Metazoa > Mollusca > Bivalvia > Pterioida > Pteriidae > Pinctada > Pinctada fucata. The sequence goes on from AP027103.1 coordinate 33,455,500, forward strand.
TAGAAATGCCTAAATCATATGCCTAAATGATATAGAAAGATGTCATCATGTTATATCAATACGTCTTTGTAGTATAATAGTGATCGCCTTAGTGATATGGCAAATTATTGTATGACTGGAAAACATGTCCATCGCTGATTGGCTGAAAACAAGGTTGGAGCTTCGAAATATATCGCTATAACCACCTCCAGAGAGCTAAATTTAGAACAACTTTCATATTTCCCCTGTATCTTTCTAAAATTAGTATTGTAGTTATGACGTTATAATAGAAGCGGCGAATTCGTATATTTCGCGCCATCAGAGAATACCAATATATTACTTACACCAATGGATACTATCAAGCTGATCGTTGTATTTCATGATCATACAATAAAACAATTAATTACCTTGTGTTCAGTAGATATAGCAGTATAGCAACCCTCAGCATATGTTATTCACCTCGGCCTGCGGCCTCGGTGAATAACATATCCTTCGGGTTGCTATACTGCTATATCTACCTCACACAAGGTAATTAATTGTATATTGACAAAGTGGTATAGCGAAATGCCTTAATGATATAGAAAGATGGCTTCTTGTTATATCAGTATGTCTTTATAATATAGTGAATCGCCTTAGTGATATAGCAAATTGACAGAGTAATATAGCGAAATGCCTTAATGATATAGAAAAATGGCTTCATGTTATATCAATACGTCTTTATAGTATAGTGAATCGCCTTAGTGATATAGCAAATTGACAGAGTAGTACAATGTATAAAGAAGTGCCTTAATGATATAGAAAAATGGCTTCATGTTATATCAATACGTCCTTATAGTATGGTGAATCGCCTTAGTGATATAGCAAATTGACGGAGTAATATAGCGATATGCCTTAATGATATGGCTATCGCTTGCATAAGGCAGCTGTGGCGTTCCATAGAACTCTGGTGACAACTACAATAACAGTAAGAAACAAAGACATTTCTAAACTGAAAGGGCCCGAGCTTGAAAAAAGATACATAAATGAAATATACATACATTTCAATTATGGTAAATGACACTTTGAATATCTCTTTGACATATATTATATATAGCTCATGTTTGAAATATCGCGTTTCGTATATTCCTTGTTCGTCCTCGATCATCACTGATGATACTTTATTTGTTGAAATGTGCATATTATGCTCCTCATTAAGAATTATACATGTTTTTCAATATTGATAATTCCAACTATTGGGTTGGTACCTCTACTGGTAAACTGTTAGTCCCTAAAGAGATGCGTGGACTTTAAATATATTTGCTTATGTATTGTCTTTTGTTTTTCATGTTTCTATGGCGTCAGTTGGTGTTTGTAGTACCTTTTGGGTAATTTTCCGTGAGTGTATGTTCTGTGTTCATTGGATGTTTTGGAGTTTTGCTGTGGGTGCTGCAACTAAGTGTTGTTGGAGATCCACTCTTGTACATTTTCGGAAACTAAATTTGAATAATTAACTTGAACCTAAGGTATATCTCCCGAATGTCATAGCTCCGTTCTTTTGCATACATTTTATGTCATATTTTGAATTTCAAATTCACTATTTGGATTTCCTCTCTCGTACTCGAGCATTAATGATATGCCTTTATTTGTTGAATTTGTTACTCGAATATGGTGTAATAAAACACACACAAATTGAACACGATATAGATGCTGATGAATCATTGACATATATGCTCTATCATAAAATTTTTGTGCACTATACGCGCATTTCAACACGATATATATGCACCACCAATGTAATTCCCTGAGATGTAACTATTGAAAGGAACATGCTGCAATTCGTAAATTAACACTCATGACGTCTCAATGCATAAGATCTAAAGAAACATGCTGAGAGGGCTGTTCTAACCTGCAAAATGTACCCGCATTGAGATGAATTTAAACGTCACCTTTTTACCCAGAAAAAGCAATTCCAGAAAACACGTGAAGAATGAAACAGACAACTATGGTGCATATTTATAGAATGTGTTTTGTTACGGGTATGCAACACACAGCAAGTGTATTTATCGGATGAAACTCGCTAACGAGTATTACATGTACGATAAATACACTTGCTGTGTGTTGCATACCCGTAACAAAACACAAATTAAGACACTTATTCTCTACACAGGTATATCTCGTCAGTGATACTCGAGGCCAAAACAGAGGAAATTCAAAAAATGTGAGATAATGAAGAGCAAAAGTCTAAGTTTGACCTTAAGCTGTTTTGTGCGTTTTCAGATTTTAGGTATATGTTAGCATTATCATGAAACGACATGCGAACGTCGACGTTGGAACAATACTGTATATGATATTTCTATATGAGGCCATACCAGCATGGGGTCAGGTGAATTATGTGCATGGTGATGTTGAAATTGGCGGACTTTTCGAAATATGGGAGAAAGACGGCGACAAGTGTTCAAGCAGACTCTCTAGGAATTCTGTTCAACATTACGAGGCTGCAAAGTGGGCTGTTCAATACGTCAATGGACTGGATTATCTTCCAGGAATTTCTTTAGGTATTTTTAAAAATGGCTTTACAACCAGATGATATCATGCTTATTAAATATGTTTTGAGCTAGGGGCTTGATTTAGACCTAAAAGCACTCGATTATTTCTCGTGCGCTGTCCTTTCAATTTAGATAAAAGTTGGTCAGGATAAAATTATTAAGTATTATAAGATTCCTAGTAGGCATTTCATTTAAATGAATTAGGTGAAAGATGTTATAATTACGGGTTTAAGAGGCAGGGTACTGATAACGGAAAGCGTCGAATATCGAACGAAAATGAACAAAAATACATAATCATTTTACACATATTTCAATGTTTATTATACTTCTGTACCTTTTCTCTGTCTAAATTGAGTAAGAGGATTTAGCTTTGATGTTATTATATCAATGTACAAAAAAAAGTAATCGGCAAACTCTGCAATCCGGAAACTGAAAAACGGTTTTATTTCGTACGTCTCAGCCACTTGCGCAGCTTTCTGGCGCGAAACTTTCTCGTTTATTTCCTTCAAAACGATTAAATATTTGATCGGAACACACTCTGAATAGATTGTTCATGATATAAAATGAAAAAATGGCAATATAACCTACATTCGTTATCGCCCTAGAGACAAATTTTAAAAATAGTCATCCATCCCCCCTTTTTCGTTTTTCGCCTGTGGGACATTGCCCCCCCCCTCCCCTCCCTCGCTTCAGAACCTTACTTGACCAGAAAATGTGTTTCATTGATAAACACCTTTGGTGAAAGTGGCATTGTAAACCCTCGTCAGTAATCCTCAATCTAAAGAATGTAATATTGCCAAAGAGTGTGAAAGTTGTAATGTCCAAACATGTACCGAAAAACGTAGCAGGATGGGTGGGATATGATGCTACAGGACCCACGTTTTAGAAATTTCAAGAAATTTTGATAACAGAAATGTTCAAATTTAGCACATTTTTATAGTAAGATAGTGTGACTGTATTTCATTTGTCTGTATTTTTAATAAGGCTAATCATTTAATTCATGTTTATCTTCCGAATACATAAGTAATGGAATCTTTTAATCACTTTTTAAGTTTTAGAAATGGATTCTTATCATACACGTTGATTATAGACATTGGTCACTTGATACAACCTCTATAACCCCAATATTGAATATAGAAAAATATGTATTACACGTATCTGCAGGACATCTGTTCATAGACTTGTACTCCCCTTAATCAGCCCCCCCCCCATTTTTATATGAAACTAAATCTTGCAAACTGTCTGGTGATATATTTTTGTTGCAGCGATATGCGAACGCACGAACATTTTCGAATTTCAAGGTCTACATTCTATATGCATGTATAATTGATTTCAGTTTTTAGATATGGATCGATGCCTGTCAAACAACTTTGAATGAGTAAATGAGCATATCATTTTATATATCCTTTCAGGATGCTTTTCAAGTTACGGAAATTTGATCTTCAGTTAAATAAGAAAACGCATTATAATTCAGTTCTTTCAAATAAACTCCATTAAAGTTACCTCAAAGAAATCTTCTCACGAAGATATAATATGCATGCAAAAGACCTAAAGTAACCTGTTTACTTATTGAAATTATAGTAAGCTTAGTTTTATGTATTCAAAAGGTGTTTCGTGCTAATGTTTGTGTGAAGCTTACTTAGAAAGTGCGAAATAAGGTGGGAAATAATTGGCTACTATACCAGGAAGTAGATTTTGAGGTATTATCGAATGGTTCATTAATTTCTTTGGCTAGTCAAAACATGCAATTCATTCATAATGTGAAAATCAAATTTCAAAGTCGTCTCGTCTAGGGGTTCATTGAACTTGGTTCTCAAAAAAGAAACATATTTATTGTATGAAAAGCTTTTTCTTTTCTCAAGGTCTGAAGCCAGTTTTTACATGCAATGTTGATGGGAAGGCGGCAGAAGAAACTCTCAATGTTCTCACAAATGCCAAAAGTGACAATTTTAATATATCACAAAACAACGTCCCACTTGTAGGTAAGGTGAAACTGTGGCATTAATCTATAAATGCAGGTTAAGATTACATATGTTAAACGTCTTCAAATTCAATAGCATCATTTAAGCACAGATAGAATTTGCAGCATGGACCAAACATGCACGTTTCGAGTACTTAACCCTCGTCAGTGATCCTCATACCTAAACAATGTAATAAGACCAAATATTGAGAAAGTTATTATGTCCAAAATGTACCGACTTTTCGAATGCGTTGAAGAAACGATAAACAGAGCAGTGACACTCACAAAGTGGTACAAATGTTAAACGTCTTCAAATTCAATATATATGATATACGCATTACGTAATACTTTGCACCACATATAGAATATTTCAGTGGTCACCGATCCTATAATTTAACTTCTTTTATCGAAACCAGGTTCTAGTATAAGCGATAGAAAGCTTTTAAAAACCTTGAGCAAAACTATAATTTTTTTGCTCATTGAAATGAGATGAAAGTGTTCCTTTAAATAAGGATCAGGCAGTTGAAAAACCTTAAAATTTTTGCAAAACTTTTCTCTCTTGAAATGTGTTCAGGTCAGCGTCCATATCAATGTTCCTAAGGAACTGTCCGCATACTTGGATGGTGAAGAAAGTTATATATAGGGAGCAAATTTAGTTGAATTATATAGAGAATTTTTTCCCGCCATGTTTTTCCTTCATAATCCTTTATTATTTATTTGTTGAATATCTCACTTCACCATCGCCACCTTGAGAAATGAATAACATATGTTTGATCTGTACCACATATGTGTCTCAAAACAGAAATGAAAAGATTTGCAAAAACTTTTGATGTATCACCCCTGCCTGATTCTTACGTGGACCTATACACGTGTTTCGGGTAGTAAATCCTCATCAGTGGTACTTAATGTCAAAGTGATTTTCAGACAGCCAAATTTATTTAAGTAGGTCCCTCCAGTTTGATTTTGTTACTATATTGTGTATCTACTCAGCAAAGAGTGCGCGGCTGCAAATTTCCTATAGGGTAGATTAAGAAGCATTGTTGAATGAAATCTATGACCAATATAGCATTGGAGGGATTGTGCTACAATGTTAACCTCCTTTAATTTCGATGATATTTTTGGATGAATTGACAAGCTTCCAATATAGCAAAATAGTTAATGGTGTCAAATTGAGAAAAGGCCAAAAACAAGGCTTCTTTCAGGCGACATAGCTAGAAAGAAATAATAATTACACTTGAAACTATTGTATTCGCGAGGCAATCAGCAATATGATACATATAGGAGGAAAGGATATTTCTATTCACACTAAATGAGTCGGACTTAGGTGAAATTCCCCAGATGTTAAACGTCTTCAAATTCAAAAGCATCTTTCAAGAACAGATAGATCTGCAGCATGGACCAGACATGCATGTTTTGGGTACTTAACCTCCGTCAGTGATCCTCAATCTGAACATTGTAATGTTGCCTAAGAGTGTGAAAGTTTTTTGTCCAAAACTGTACCGAAAAACGTAACAGGAAGGGTGTAGTATGATGCTACAGGACCCACGTTTTAGAAATTTCAAGAAAGTTTTGAAAACAGAAATTTTAGAATGCGTTGAAGAAACGATCAACTGAAATTGATCGAACTTTGCTACATGTACCCTCGGGGTCACCTGGTCAACAAGCAGTGACACTCACAAGTGGTACAAATGTGAATCGTCATCAAATTCAATAGCATCATTTAAGAAGAGATAAATTTGCAGCATGGACTAGACATGCACGTTTCGGGTACTTCACCCTCGTCAGTTATCCTCAAGCCAAACATTGTAATATGGCCAAACAGTGTGAAAGTTTTTTTATGTCCAAAAATTTACCGAAAGACGTAACAGGATGGATGGGATATGAGCTCATGACTTCAATTAGAAAAGAAATTGTTTTCAAAATAAAATCTTTGTTCACATCACTTAAATTTCTCCGAAAAGTGAATATGAAAAAGGAGTGTCACATCAAACCTTGAAAAATCCGCTTCAATATTCATTTCGAATTCTTCTCTTAATATTAATGTATATCTTATATATGTTCAAAATAGTGATGTTTTCATTATGCCAGGGCTTCTTGGACCTGAATATAGCTCCGAGGCAATAAGGACATCTCGTATAATAAATACTTTACCAACAAAGGACCAGCTCTTGCAGATTCCATTTAGTTCAACATCAGATTTACTATCGAACCTGGATGTTTTCAGGAACATCAAACGTACTGTCCCTGTAGATAGAATCCAAAGAGAGGTAACAATCGAGTATGGAGGGTAACATATAGCAAGAAATGTTTAAATTGATAAACCCCTATAATGAGCAGTCTTTTTCTTCTGGTTACATTTGTTTCTTTTAAAAGAGGGTTTTGTTTGTCAACAAACGAAGCATTCGAACGCTGCTGCCAAACAGCAGACCGCTAGACAAAAATAGAACTTTTCAAGAATAGTTCTGGCACCTGTTGCATGATTGACCTCAAATATGCGACCTTGACCTTCGTTTGGTTGTGAGTCTCGTCGTGCTTCCCTATCCCTGCAAGTTTGATACACGTTTAATGTGCTTGTATATCAATCAAGTCATAGTGCTTTATCTTAAAGAAGAACTACCAGACAAACACTGAACAAATTCACAAGACAATATACCAGTCGTGCATGTTTCGGATATTTAATCTCTATCTGTAGTACATGTACTTTAAGCCGATATAAGTCTAAGAAGCAATAATACGGTATGTGTATTCACTGAATACGGTATGTGTATTCACTGAATATGGTATGTGTATTCACTTAAACGGTATTTGTATTTTAACGGAATAAGCGCTGTTAAGAGTTCACTTATCAAATATAAATAGCTGAACCCTTTGCTGTTGGCACTGCAACCGGATCTTGTTGGAGATACCCTCCTTTCTCTATATCTGTAACACATATCATAATGTGAATAAAGTTGAGTGCGCGAATTTATGAATTCCCTTTAATATCAATTTTCCAATCTGTGTTCTGTTTCCACGAAAATATGCCGAGGAAAAGTTAATAAGACAATTACGTTTTGAATTTTTATACCTCATCAATGATATTCCACGCCAGAATGATTCAGATTTTAAAAATGATGGCTCATTTATGGCTCAAAGGTGCCAACGATAAATTGGTAACTTGACTTCTAGAATACTTTTCGTCAACAAAGGACGAATCCAGATTTTGAACAAAATCTTAACAGATGTGTCAGGAAAACCTTGTGGTAGGTATCCTAAACATGTTCCGCGAATTTGGATGAATTTGTTGATAACTTGGACTATAGTCTTATTTTTCCTATCAGGTAATGACGTCTCTTCTGAAAAAGCTAGAGTGGAACTATGTCGCCGTTATATATGAAGACAACGATTACGGGAAGGAGTCTTTTGCTGAATTCAGATCTTATGCGTCGAAAAATGATATATGCATTCCCTTCCATTCCAAATTGAGCTTTGGTTCTCTCGGTGAGCTCGATCCTTCTGAAATCAATGTCATCCTGAGAGATATCACACAGCACGTGGAGAGTCCAATCAGCGGAGTAGTCTTTTTTGGATCATCTAAATCTATTCGGTTCATCCTAAGTTCAACAGATACGCTCCGTGGACAATACTCATTTAGACTTTTGTTCGTCTTATCATCGTCTGTACATATGGAGGAAAATTATTTCAAGGTGGATGGGAATGTCATCAAGGCCGCTAGGGGAGTATACTTAGTAAGTCCACCCAAAATAAACTACTCAGGGTTTACTGAACACTGGAAAACAACGTTGATGGATCCCGCAAAAGTCGTAAACGAAAGTTCGGCGAATTCTTGGTTAAGACAATTGTACTATGACATACATACATGTAATTCAAATACGGATATTATGAATTGCATGCCCTCTGTAAGCGGAGAGAAACAAGCACAGTATGAATCTATATATACTCCGTACGCAATAGAGGCAATATTGATTTTTGCAAAACTCCTGAAGAAAATGCATACAGCTTATTGCAAAAATGAAGCGGGATTATGTACAGGATTGAAAAATGTATTGACTGAAAACAGAGGTGAGCTTGTCCAGAATTCAGACGACTTTGTGTTGAACACTGACAGAGACTTTCCGAGCCTTCAAGTTAATATATCTATAACATTTCAAAATACAACTGATACAATAAAGCATGGAACTATAAGTGACTACGAGGTTTTTCAATACCGGAAGTGTACCAACGATGCCTCTGAATTCTGTTTCCTTAAAGTAAGTATAATGTAAAAAAAAACCAGATGGTCATTATGCGTCGAAAATCTGTAAATTTTGTGTAAAAGTGTAGATTTTGGGATTATAATTTTGAGTTTTGTGTTTGATTTAGTTTAAACATATTATTCAAATATAAGCATATATAGAATGAACAATACATATGATGAAAAATAAATGGGATCTGAAAAAAAGCGTAACGATTATTCAAATTCATTTCATTGATTTGTCATTCACTGATTATTATTATAGTATTGTTTACTAACATCTGAGATGAGAAGTGGGTGCACAAACTGTTTAGTCAGTTGATTGATGTTTATGGGGGTGACGTTAAAATTAGATCTGTCGCCGGTGAATGTTCAAGAAATATGGAAAATCTGTATTAAATTGTCAATATTGAAATATAGGTTAATATATATTCTGGTATAAAAGTTGAATGCACCATATGCGCATTTCAAGAAGTTATGTCTATCAGTGGTGCTTGAGGCCAAATTCGGAAAGAAGAAAGCAAATCATGTGAAATTATGAACAGGCAGAGCTTTGCCATCAGGAAGACACCCTTTACTTTAAGAAAATATTCGTTAAAATTTGTTATGAAATTTACAAACTTTTTTATGTTTATTTCAAGTCTAGTGCCGAAACAGTGAATCTAGACGAACGATATCCCCGAAGACTAAACAATCCATCTGCAGAGATACCAACCTAGTGGTTCAAATTGTCAATATCGAAATAAATGTTTTAATATAAAATTTTAGCGCTCTGTATCTTATGTATGAAATATTATGTCATGATCTAAGATCATTGTTCTGCGCTTTATTTGGATTCTAAACAAGTAAAATATAATGTTTACGGATAGATTATCAAAGAATTACATGTATCAATTTGAAATATTTTTTTTACACTTTTAAGAAAAAGTAGGATTTTACAACGTATATTATGAGTTAAGGGTAACTTAAATGTTTATTATATTTTCGGTTTTAATTTCCACACATCGTATGGCAGATGGTTTGATAAAAGCAACACTTGCTTTTTTTCATTACGTGAATACAGGGACGGGCTTTAGGGTATGTTTACTCCTCCTTGCACCTTGTCCCTACTCTAGCTTGCTGGGGTCCGTCAAATTATAGAACAGCATATTGACGTCCAAATGTCTGTGTTACAGCGCATGCGCCTCCGTATGCCGCTTATACACGAGTTTAAGGGAATATTTCAAAGATCTGACAAATGAATTAAGGTTTTGAAGGTTTAATGAAGGATATTGGAAAACTCTCCAACAAGACTACTCAGCAATGTGCAGAATTGAAACAATCAATGGGGATTAGACAAAACAATTTGAACAACCAATGAGTCATACAAAGACAACCACAACACATATAAAAAAAACAATGCAGACACATAGAAATAAAATCACAACAAATAAATCGAAGAAGATCAGTGTGCACAGTTAATAAAGGAAGAAAATATTGAAATAAAAAAGCAGTAAATTTATTCATGATATTCAAGTTACTTACATGTACTAGGCATAATTATTTTCTGAAATTATCAAAGTAAATGTACTATAGTATATGGCCCTTATTATTTCTTTACACTCAGGTTGGTTCGTATCTTAATATGTCACTTGCGTTGGACATAGGATTGCTTCGAGACTATTCAGAGAATTTGAATATGAATTACAATGGCGCACAATGGCCAAATCTGTTAAAAGCACAGTGTGCAGATACACACAGATGTTCTTCATGTGTAAACCAACAAATTCAAGACCAAGACTACTTTCAAGATGGCGACTTATTTGTTATTGGATTAGTCCCTGTTTTTGATAAGTCGAGTAATAATCCAATCGAATGTGGTGGTATGAGGGCTGCGCTAGGGGTACAGCTCGCCGAGGCAATGGTATATGCTGTGAAATTAGTGAACGAAAAGAAAGACAAATATACAGACTATTTTCCAGGAAAACGCATCGGAGTTATATTAATAAATACTTGTAATCAGCCTTTACGAGGTGTAGAAAGGTTGCTAGAAATTATTAAAAATGGACTGACTTTGTCTAATGGGGCTAAGCTAGATATTTATGACAAATTATTGGGCATTGTTGGTGGATATGGCAGTAGTGTAAGTGTTGCCATTGCAGACGTATTATCGCCATTTAATCTCCTTCAAATTAGTTATGCTTCAACAGCCCCGGTTTTGAGTGATAGAAGTACATATCCCTATTTTCTCCGAGTGACAACTCCAGACGACAAACAAGCTAAAGCCATGGCGCAGGTTGTAAAAGATCTGGATTCAGAGTATGTGCAGATTATATACAGCGAGGGTACGTATGGAGAAGGTGGAAGGGATTCCATCCGGTTGCAGACACAGCTTTTGAAAATATGCATTGCAAGGGAAGTAAAAGTGATAGAAGGACGCTATAACACATTGCTTGATGACCTTCGTTCATCTGCATATGCCAAAATCGTTATTGTTTTCCTTAGGTCACATGTTCTTTCAGCGGCCATGGACGTTTTATACTCAGCAATGGACCAAGGTGAATTCGTCTTTATTGGATCAGAGGCTTGGAGCGATAGAGCTGAAATTATAGCCGATAAGCCGTACCTTGCAGGATCTTTTTCTTTTGGTTTAAAAATGGCGGAGAGAACAGACTTCGACGAGTATTTAAGAAACCTTGAAATCCTGAGTCAGCAGAAGAATCCATGGTTGAGGAGTTATTACGAATTGAAATATAATTGTTATCTCCCCGGAAGTTTTGATAAAATGAACAAGCAACCGTGCACAAATATAGGAATGGCATCGGCATCAAGATTTGACCAAGATTTATGGACTCCGTTTGCACAAAATGCAATGTTTTCGTTACTAGGAGGCTGTAGCAGAGCCTTCGTAAAACTGTGTGGTCCACAGTTTCAAGGCATATGTACTGACTATAGAGCAAAGGTTGGCGAGGTTGTAGATGAAATAAAGACAGAGAAACTGGTCATTGATGAAAGTGGGTCAGCAAAAAGAGTATTTTCTGACAATGGAGATGGTAATGTTGGCTACAGAATTTACCAGGTTCAGAAGATGGTCAATAACCCTTTAAAGACAGAATATGTTCAGGTAGGTACATGTACTCCAAGAACAACCAAAATATGTGTTGAGTTGTCAAATAGCTGTTTCTCAATAAAAAGAATGGTCCCTAAACTTCCTCCTTTCTAGAATTATCAGAAGCATTTGAAGAATTGTCACAGTATTGGAAATCTACTGTTAACAAAGGAATACATTACATGTATAATCATGTTAGCACAATTTCCTCTACTACGACAGCTAACTTTGATAACTTTGAACATTGTGCATCGGACTGCACATGTATAGTTCAGATCAGAACAGTGCTTTCGCTTTAAACATAATTACATGTACTAACGTTTGCCCTTTGATTTTGAGAAAAAAATCTTTCTTGAAGCTGATATTTGTCGTGGATACAAAAAGTGTTCCTATCGAACACGCATTTTCACCTGAAACTATGTTCACATACCGATCCGCTCCTTAATGGTTATGATATTAACAATTTTAAAGGTCCTTGTGTTGATCGCCAGATATTTTCACTTTTTTTAAAATCATTAACAGCATGCATATGTATAGATGAGATTGACCCTTAGATTTTCTGAATAAAAGTTTTGTTTGCCAGTAAAAAGAAAACGCTGGACCTCCGATATTATACATGTATAGCCTGATAATTCTCTACTACGTGGGAAAACTTAATCAGAATCAAGAACAATGAGGGGGGGGGGACAAGGTGAGGGGGAGGGGTACCCCCTGTCCACCCAAACTACGTTTTTGAACATGTTATACATGTACATGTAGTAATATTTGGGTATATATGAACACATGCTTACATGTAGTTGTGTAAATCGAGGAACAATATTTGCAAATGTAGCAGTTCATTGTTTCCTAAAAATGATTGGAATGTTGATGGGGTAGTAAAAACATCGTGCTAAAATGTGTGCATTTGCGTAAAAATTGATTTCTAATTCGTACAACATCATTTCAAAATGTGAATATCAATTCGATATGTACATCCCATGTATGGTGCCTGAGCGTTAATAATGTTTATTCCTACTTTTAAAAGAAGTCTACTGAGATGACGTTTACCTTAGAACAACAATTACGGAGATAATTTATACGTATGTAGATGATCAAATGATAGAATCTGAAACTGTAACAATAAAACCTAAGAACACGTATCAAATTCAAGAGATTATTCTCAATGAGATCATATACATTTTTTTAAAGTGGCCACTGACCGATTTTCGCAGATCTAAAAAATGTATCTTTTATTTCTGAAAAAAAATACCATGTTATCTTCTCTTTAGATTAGAATGGAAACTGAAATCACTCCCATGGAATCTTTCTTATCTGTGTATCAAGGGCTGTTACAAAGAATTCATAAAATGTGCTTTGGACCTGTAAGATCTAGGCTAAGGTCACCTCTACCATGACCAATATCCAGTAGAGAATGGTCCATTTGTTGACGTATAAACAAAGGCACGATGATTATCACCTCATCCTTTTATGAAAAATAATTTAAAATTCTATTATTGAAGAAGTGGGACAAGCTGAGACACGTAAGGGTCCTGGTCCCCTTTATCCTTTTTGGATTGGTTTTTTTTAATATTTACGCAGCATTGTTAAATGACCATTGTTTTATGGGGTTTTCATTGTTTCATAAGTCTCCCGAATTACGTAATGTTGGAATAACCGACATCAAGAGTTTACTATCAGTATACTTTTCAACAAGCATTCTTGACCCTCTCGTTGACTTCTTTCGATTCTGTTGTCTTTCGCGTGTTACGTGAACAATATGTAAATCATTTTGTAACTATTTGTCTTTGTAAATAGATTAGACGATGAAATTCAAAATATGTTTTTGAAAACCGACCCTTAAATTATGTTTATAACATCAAACAACGCTAGATTTAAAGCTACTCTATGAAGCAATGTTTATTGTGTACACCAATGATGTGCTTAATGTAACTTTACCATTTAACAATTTGAAGTATTATTATATTGATATTTTTTTTCCGTTTCATCACTGTTGAACTCATTTTTCAGTTGTGGTCATTGAATGACCAATTTCAAAGAAAATCTCACTTTTTTCTTACCTTTTCGCACTTTAACACCGAACCGATACAGACCAAAACATATTTTCATATAAATCGACCAATATGTAGGAGAGTTATGGCCCTCTACTAGGAAGGCCCCATTACTGTAGACATTAATTTCTCCTGCGAATTGTCTAAGATTATCATTTCCCGCTAGTATGGGGAAACATTGAATTTGTATATCATATTGAATTATCATCTTTGTGCACCAAGGGTTTCATCGCATTCCGCGCGACGCTCCATCGCAAAGTACCCTTGGATTCAGGGGTCCCCAGTTTCGACAGGATTTCTGTCGGCGGCCCTCTTATGACGTCACGTCATTGTAGTTTAATGACGTCGGAAAACAACAAATGCGATTACTTTTAATTTTGGCGCCATAATTTAGAACAGTTATTCTAATTTTATCCCTATCTTCAATCTGAATTTATGTAATTTCCTTTTTAATTAATTTGAAAAATACATGGGACCTAAGGGGTGAAGGCAAGGTCATATTGAGAGTGGAAAGTAGTGGAAGGAACCTATGACGTTGCGGTGGAAGACGATTGAATTATGTGTGATCGCAATATTTAAGTGCACCATATGCGCATTTCAACAAACAATGCATCATCAGTGATGCTCGAGGCCGAAATAGTGGAAATTAATTGAGCGAATAAATGAAGAGCGAAATTCAAAACATGACCTAAAATGTATGTCAAAAAGCCTGCTAAGAATAGAACTGTGCAAAAAGGGAGATACTTCTAAGTTTCGAAATGATGAATTAAATTTAGTGTCAGAAAATTCACAAATATATTTCAAGTCAGCGCAGAAGCACTTTACATGTAAAACTAGACGAACGGTATCCCTAGGGACTAAATATCTACCAGTAGAGGTTGAAATTATCCCAATGAAATATATTTTCTATTGTAAAAATTGAGTACACCATATGCGAATTTAAGGAAACAAGGTATCATCATTGATGTTGTAACACACTCAGAATATTTGTCATTTTAGGTAGGAAGGTCTACCCTTGATGAAAATGGATTTACGTTTGAGAAGCACAGACTTTCGTTCCCTTATGATGGTATTCCTTCAAAATGTCCAAATACAAGGGCTTGTGCACATTGTTTTAAGTCTGAAACTATGTCAACCATTAAACCCCAAGATCAATGGTAAGATATGTTGCAATTTACATATTAACCTAACGAAATTTTTTATGTGGTTTTAAAAATTACACTGAAAGATGTACCTAATATCAATTCTCTGTAAAAACCAAAATATTTTGGAAACAGCATGTTATGGATTTTCATGATTTTCTCTATAAATGGTATGTATAATGCCCTGAACACAAAAATAACAATTTTTTGAAATAAATATTTCGGTTGCCATGGAAACGAGGTCTGTCTATTTATAGCACTAAAAAAATGGTCAAATAAGTCATCTTTGGTTATTATGTTGCCATGGAAACCATTGTCAGAGTTAATTGGTATTAACAACTTATAATCTTGAAAACCTCTATTTTTAGAAAAAATAAATTTTTATGCCCCCCGGAATCACAGATTCGGGGGCATATAGTTTTTGGCCTGTCCGTCTGTTTGTCTGTCTGTTTGTCCGAAAAAAAACTTTAACATTGGGCATAAATTTTGAATGGTAAGTGATAGGGCTTTCATATTTCACATGTGTGTTCCTTGTATATCATTGTTATATCATTAATATCATTGTTGCATTCGCACAGAATAAACTTTTTCCAGTTGTTAAAAACATCCCACCTAAAAAACGATTCATAAAAATTTCATTTATTAACAAAGGATTCGATCTTCTTAACATCTCTAATATTTTTCGGGATCATCGTGTTCAAAGTGCCATTCCTCAATATTTTGAAAATTTAGAACCTCCTCTTATTTGTTACAAATATAAGAGACCTATTCGAAATTTCGTTTTTAACTACAACAAAGTTACATCAGATCCTAAAATACTTGAATCATGTCCTGCTTCTTGAGAATGTGCAACATCTGAATATCTATATAAACCAGCTGATCATATTATTACAGGTGACTTTTCAATTATCCAAGACAAGCAGCTCCGTGGTCTTCTCAAAAAAGGACCTAAGTATAGAATCCCATCCAAGATAGATTTTATTAAATGTCGCGAAGTACTGAAGGAAGCCTTAGATAACTTTACCAAACGATGGTGTAAATCGGAAGGAGTCGAATCGCATTCTCTGAATGACTGGAAAAACCTCATTTTGGACATTACTGACATTTGAATAGACAACTTCCACAAAAATCCTCATCTTTTTGAAAATCCAAGTTCTAGATCTCAAAGATATTTTAAATCCAAATTACGTAATTTACATGAAAAATTTGTCTTCGCTCCTGCAGATAAAGCAGCCAACAACACCATAATCATATGAAAACTTTACTATATATCAACTTTAGTTTCGGAACTTTCGTCTACAAATACTTATATTAAAAGCAATGAAAGTGTCCCCAACGTTTTGAGCAAACATAACAGTGAAATTTCTTCATTCAACATCCCTATTTCTAAATTGGATCTTCCTACAATATACTGCATACCAAAACTGCACAAATCTCCTTACAAATTTAGATACATTGCTAATTCTAGCAACTGCTCAACTACAAGTTTGTCTAGACATCTGACGTCAGCCCTCACGGCGGTAAAGGAACACGTTGCAAAATATTGTGAAACTGTTCTTAACAGGAATGATATAAATTTATTTTGGTCTATAAAAAATTCCGGGGATGTGATTGACAAGATAAAATCTAGAAATTTTCAAGCCAATACGATTGCTTCATACGATTTTTCAAATATGTACACCACGCTTCCTCGCGACAAGATCAATGATCAATTGTCCAAACTCATTAAATGGTGCTATAATCGAGAGGGGAAAACTTATATTTGTACATCTGAATCAAAGGGTTTCTTCTCCACTACAGAATACAAATCATACAAATCATGGACATGTAGCGACCTGTATAGTGCCTTGTCCTTCCTCTTGGACAACATTTATGTAAGATTTGGTGAGAATCTCTACAAGCAGGTTGTAGGGATTCCTATGAGTACAAATTGTGCGCCTCTTGTTGCAGATTTATTTTTATACACATATGAAAAAGAATTTATTCAAAATCTTCAAAAGCAAAGAAAACATGATGATGTGAAATGCTTCATTGGTACTTCTAGGTACCTGGATGATATTCTGACTATCGATAATCCTGTTTTTGAAAAGTATAAAGATGTTATTTATCCACAAGAATTGACTCTAAACAAGGCAAACTTTACAGACACTGAAACACCATTTTTGGACCTAAATATCAAAATTGTCAATGGACAAATTCATACAAGTGTATATGACAAACGAGATGATTTTGGATTCAACATAGTAAATTTTTCCCTGGCTTGACGGTGATGTCCCTAGATTACCGTCATACGGTATCTACATTTCACAGCTCATCCGGTATGCTAGAGCATGTACTGATGTTTTGGATTTTCATAATAGAAATCTACAAATTACAAAGAAACTTTTAGGTCAAGGTTTTCGCTTTCACAAACTAGTAAAGACTTTCTGGAAATTTTACAAAAATTATGATCAACTTCTTTTGAAATTCGGACCCATACAAGCAACGGAGTATATTACTTTAGGTATTTCACAACCTGCATTTTATAGTGACATAATTAACAAAATAAGAAGGATCAAAGGTAGACAGCATATGTATCGAAAATGCGTCAGAGTCATCAAACGCCTTTTATACCGTGGATATGATCCTACTGTCACCAGACGGACACTAAGCTTGGTACTTTACCAATATACAGTCTTGTACGGGCGCATTCTTAAGACTTGCACTCTGACTGACTGTGACGACGGGACTCCATGACGGGCCCTGTCCAAACCTCCTTAGAGAAGACAGGGCCCCGACCACCTGTCCTCTCTGAATGTCAGTCGGACTCCTCGGGTGATAGCATATATGAGCTCGCTTCAGCCGGCAGAGCACGGACTATATTACGCACGTCCTCTTTTTATATCCATTTACATATTCATCTGTGTTGCTTGGACCCCTGTGTTTTACGGTCTTGTTTGTGTGTGGTCATCTAACAGTGAGGAGGTTGTTTTACACCATAATTGTGCGTTCTTCGAGACCTCTGGGAAATCGGAATAGTGGGAGGGTTGTGCGCACGTAATCCAGGATAACCACACCGTCTGCTATTTGCGTGGCAGATGGCCGTCCTAAGTCGGCACCGGTTGCCCATTGGTCTCGTTGTTTTATGTGTAGTCTTTTGTGTTTCATGTTTCTATGTTGTGAGTTGGTGTTCCTTGTCCCTTTTGTGTCTCTTTCTGTGGGTGTCTGTTCTGTGTTTTTTGCATGGGTGTTTTGGGATTTTGCTGTGGGTGCTGCAACCTGGTGTTGTTGGAGATCCCCTCCTTTCTTTTGTGACAAGACCTTTCCATTGATACCAAAATTGTTGACCTTGACCTTTCACATACTTAACAGAAAATGAAGTTTATACTAACAAAGATGCCGCCGGGGGCATTCGTGTTTCACAAACACAGGCTTTATTTACATTTCTTTCAATTAGCCGGATCCTATCAAATCAAAATCAGCCAAAAATTGCCATAAAATAAGGTCAAAATCAAGGCCTATTTTTGTCCAATTTTTACCATTTTGAAGCAAAAATAACACAAAATGTCAGGCTGATAACACCATCACTGTTGTCAGAACAAAATAGATTTCATGTGACAAATATAATCACTGAAAAAAATAAGTGGGACCTTGTTTTTATTTTCTACATTTTGAAGTCAAAAATGGTTGCCATGGCAACTTTCATTTGACACATAATGACTATATCTTTTCAAATTGATTTTAGCATGGTTTAAATAACTTATTGCTTAAGCTTTATGTAGGGACAACAGAAGAAATTATTCTTTATTTGAGCACTTCCAAAATTTGTCAAGGTCATTGACTCTAGGTTCAAGGTCAATTCAAATTACAAATTTTTAAGGTGATTTTTTAATCAGTAATGCTCTTTTATATGCACTGATAAAAAAATGCTTAAAATATATAACGGAAAGCTGAAAATTTACCAGTAAGTTACTCTATGTGTACATGTAATAGCACTGAACAGAATGTCACCATGGTAACCATTTTTATACCCTTTTGAATAAAACTGTGAAGAGGTCCCACTCAAATTTTAACATTTTCTTAAAGATCGAGGATTAAACTTTAAAGATAATTGGCAGCAGAAATCAAGTAAGCCTGACATTACAGTTTTTTTGCCTACATTTTGAGCATATCGACAAAGAGAATAGCGGGCAGAAACATACTTCTTGTGTAATATATATACTATTAAAGATATAAAGAGAAAAATTAAGGAAATTTCAGTTGACTAAAATAGCTGTTTCCTTGTAAACGAGCCTTGTGATAATGCCATGTTACAAGTTTTCTACTGTAAATTTCAAACATGGTTTCCATGGCAACGAAAACTTAATTTGTAAACAGAAATTTTATTTTTGTCTCAGTACATCATATACACCTTCCACACCAAAAATCTTCAAAATTGGAGACATACTGTTTCCACGTGCTATTGAATTATTTTGGTCATTACAAAGAACTGCTATTTAAAACACGTAATATAGTAACAATGAGTATAGAATTCTCTTTTTCAATAATAACCATACCCTGTTCCATTCAAATTTTCTTAATTGAACTGAGAGAGACACCTGTTCGGTTAAATGTCAAGATCACAGAATTAACTTAGACAAGGTCCTTATGGAAACTTTAAAAATTGCATTAAATGAAGCACTTTAATCGAGTTTTGTATAATTTTTGTTTTTATATAATATTGGTCAAACCACTAACATAATCTCATTTAAAAATTCATCAGTATTGGTATCCCTAGTATTTCAGGAATAAACACATCAAGTTTTAAAGATAGATCAAACACCAAAGTCAAATTTAGGAATGGATTAAAATTCTTAAAATTCTTGTGCACATGTAGGGTCTAGCTGGATTATATCAGCAGATTTACATCAAATGTTTTACGTCTTCAAATTCATAATTTTATTTACTTTTTATTTTTAATAACAAGAAATTCTATTCATTTTAGAGGTCAAATTCACGAATGAGAAGTCAAATAATTTGTATGTTCATTCTTTAAGATGGGAAATGAAACAACTCTGAACACGTTTCGCTTCGAGAAAAAAAATAATATGTTCTTATTTTCAGAGAATGTATATATATATATACTTAATCAAGTAGGCTATCAAAAATATGATATTGTAGAAATTGTCACAAAAAGATATAGTGTCAAACTGTGCTGTCATGTAGCAGTCTTCTGAAGAAAATATAATTATTCAAATGAATACAGTGCACCAGACGAGCATGCTTCGGTTAATGAATCCTCCTCAGCGGTTCTCTACAAGTCGATTATTAGTTGAAAGTTAATATATTCATGCATGTATACACATTATGTGTGCTTGCCGTGAAAAGGGATGCTATGCTATGTGATGTCTAATTTCAAATTCATTAGATATTCAATTCAGTTTTTTTTCTTATCAATTTAATATTTGTTCATGTTGTTTAATATGGATTATTTTGTGAGATGCAATTCATCTTGCCTTGCATGGTGATTTTTATTTCTAAAACGCCCATTAACATATAATTATCTTAATGCTGCCACAATAAAATATTTTCTCGTTGTAGTAAACAAGACAGTACCCCTGTTATGGCAGGAATGGGAGCTTTAATTGGTATATTATCCATTGCCCTCATCGCTCTCATTGTTATAATGATTTGGAATCACAGACGTTTGAAAGGTAACTCCATTCACATCATACCAAAACAAAGAATATTTTGCTTTAAAAAAATGTCGATTTATTCTTTAAGACTTCATTGGAGTACATATTTTTTTTTTAATTTTTTCTCGGTTATGGCTGTGTAAAAGTGACGATATAATTAATTGTAATGACAAATATGGATAATGACCATATCCCCATACCCAGTAAAAATTTATAACTCAGAAAATCATAAACCGCAGGCATACAAAATCGGGAAAAACAGGAACCATAGCAATTAAACAAACAAAAAAAAAACTCCACCACAATAAAGAAGCGAACACCCAATATGAGGTGAGACCAAATGACCAGGAAGAGTCGGCATCTCCTGCTTGCATGCAACAACCGTCGCTTGTTTGTCCTCGGTAAAACTGTTTATATGATGTCGTACAAAAAGCATACGATACCACAAAACTACTAATAAATTTCGCAAATGTACAAAAGTAGATATTTTTACGAGATTCAGGTGCCTGAGGGAGTAAGCATCCTCTGTTCGCTAGCAACACCTGTCACTTTAGCTGTGTAGAAAATATCAAATCGCGCGCGGTGAATGTTCAATTTAAAAATGTATGTTTCCTTTTGGCTCTAACATAGAATTTCGTTGAGTATTTTGGACAAAGAGAGGTTATGGTGTAAAATATCATTGTAGCGTTCAAGACCTTCTTACAGTGACAAATTCAGTCGCACACAAATAAACCTTTGGTTAAATAGTTTATCGGTTAGTCGCCTTGTCGTCAGAAATTGTTGTAGTTTTAGCTTGCTCTGGAATAGCGTATAAATTCGGACACAGATACACCATTTGCAGGGTACGAAGGAATATTACAACTCAGAAAAGGGAAATGTGTAATTTTGAAGTGTAAGTCGTCATGACAAATATGGATAATGACCATATCCCTGTATACAGCACAAAATCGATAATTCAGAAAATCAGAATAGAAGGCATACAAAATCAGGATAAAACAGGAACCAAAGCAAACAAAGCAAAAACCTCCACCATATGAAAAGAAGCGAACTCCCGATATTTGTCATTATATTGAAGTATCAAGGGAATTGTTGTTGTCGAAAGGTAACATGAGATCAAAATATAAATTTCAAACATATTTTATGTAAACACTGGTTTCTTTATGCCGTTTACAATTTTTGCTTCTCAAACAAAAATAAATGTGTTGTTCCCTCTTATTTAAATGTCGGTGTTAAAAACTTTTATTTTAAAGAAAAACAATGTGATTTGTAGGCAACACCAGTGCTGATGACTATTTGGATGCGGTTCCAAGTGATCTACGTGAATATCGAAACCCTTATCTGAGTTCACCAAAGTATCCATCAGAACCTGAAAGTGTAGATAGTGGAATAGATCGAGAGGTCCCAATCGGAATTTGATACTACAGACAGTGGAATCAAATGAGGAGAATCATCTCAAAACGTCGCAGTTTACTAAGTAGATACTGTAATAACTCAAAAGGAATGTAAACTGTTAAAACCGATAGCTTTGAAAGATATGACGATGTGCATTCTGAATACCATTGTACATGCATAGGCAGCGGAAGCTTTTGAAGAGAAGTTAAACTTTTGTAACATTTGGAAAAAAGCATTTCTTTATCTTCTATAGGCAATGGAATGAATAAAATGAAAGGTTAAATCATATCATGAAGTAAGAAATGGGCGACTTGCAACTGTGTTTCCTTCTTACATGTATTTTGCTCCTTGTGTATTGTCAGTTTACCAAGTACTTCTTTCATGACCGTGTATTTGTGACTTTAAATTGTTTTGTCATCCGTCTTACATATATATGTTTAATATTATTTTCCTTTTCCAAGCGAAACAGTTTGCGAATACATTTTTTTCATACTAGTTTTGAACCATGTAAGAAAAAACTGCAAATTATTTTTCATTTTCTTTATTAAAATTGATTGAATAACGTTTTTTATCTTATTTGTAATAAAATATGTACTCAATACAAATTCTTTTCATCAACTGAAATAAGTAACAGATGTCTTAGTCCTTTCTATCCGATGGCAAGTTTTGGGTATGCTCAAAACTTGCAAACGGACATCACCGGACGAGTAACGGATAAATTGGAGATGTAATGAATGAATGGAGACCAACGGATTGCAAATTTTGTTTTCCGTTACCCGTCCGTTCGCCTTTTTCGGCTAGGTGTGACTGAGGTAAGAACTTATTCTCTATATGATTCAAATACTTCTGACTTTCTTTTCTCATTAAAGCAACACATTCCGACTTCGGGATGTAAAGGGGTTATTACTTGTAATACTTACATCTTAACATAGATTGTTCCATGTTATTGTCATTCATCGGTGTACCAAGTATCATATCCGATACCTCCCCCGTTCGAGAGATTCGACCGTTAAAAATTTCAGTTGTAGCCGCGCCTCCTCATGAATATTAATGAGCAGGAGAGCTCCGAGGAGAACCATGTACCGATTTAGTGGGCTATTTTGATGATTATTCTAAACAAAGAGAGGTGAAATAGACATCGTATGTTTCTTTCACATGTCTTTCACATGTCATTTCAAACAGTAACGATAAGATAATGTGTATCAAACTATTTAGGGCCGATTTTATCTAATCTGACTTACTTGTCCAGCAAAATATCAGCTTCTTTGTGGTGTGTGACGAGATTTAATCCATTTTTCACCGAATTTTATACATCCATTTGGTCTCTAATATATACTTTCCATATTGCTCTTTCACACTCTGTCTTCCTTTTTCTTCTTTCTCTATCCAAATCTGAGTATCAGTACGTTTTTCCCCTTTTCAGATGAGAGTGTACGCTACTCGCCATGTTTGTTTTGATTTGTACAATACGACGAGCCGTATCGCGCACGAATTAGGGCTGGTCTCTCCCAAACATGGGCAATTTTTGTGGCGCCACAAAAATTCGTTTTAATTTCATTTATTTTGATAACTTCAAGGACCTTTGGTTAACAATTTTGGTATTAACGGAAAGTTTATAACTGAACGTGCTGCTTAAACCAAACGCCTTTGTTACTGAAGGACCATGTCAAATACATTTTCAGATTGGTAACGTCATTATGGTCATAGTGGCACGCATTGTTGGGAAACTCGCAACGCAGAATAGGTTTTTCTATAATTTTGTGCAATAAAGATTATTCATAACGAAAAGGATAATGTGATGCTGTGTAGGGATGTCTTAGCTATGACTTGTATCTAAAATAAGGAGGATATTTGGACATGATAGGAGGATAAAATAAGGTGGATATTTGAACATGAAAGGAGGATAAGAGGATAAGGAGGATATTTGAACATGAATAAATTAAAATAAGGAGGATATTTGGACATGATAATTTTCACTCTCTTTGGCGATATTACATTGTTTAGATTGAGGGTCACTGACGAGGGTTAAGTACCCGAAACGTGCATGTCTGGTCCATGCTGAAAATTCATCTGTTCTTAAATGATGCTATTGAATTTGAAGACGTTTAACATTAGATTTTTATAACGCGTAAACAGGATCGGCGTTCTATACTTTCATTTTCATCTACATGATTCAACCCGATCGTTTTTTCAGCTTTATAAAAAGATATCTTTTCTCTTTAATTGGATAAAACTCATAGCTAAGGCATCCTTACCCCTTTTGTGATAAATAATCCATAATATATGAAATCATAGAAAAACCTAATATTCTGCGTTGCGAGATTACCCACCGCGAGTAATTTATCCAACTTCAACACCCTTTGTGGCGTAGTGTTAAAGGTGATATACAAATGTACGAAGAGAGGTACGTAGGAGGGAGTGGTTTCGTACGAAAAGCCTATTGAGCTCAAGTGGTAGTTGAGCTTTTTTTAGCGTTCTTACGCATCATAACTTTCGCGTTATATCATGAAACTTTCGCGTTATGAAGGGAAATTTTCGCGTTATATCGCGAAACTTTCGTGTATGTAGGGAAACTTTCGCATAATATCGCGAAACTTTGGCGTTGTCTATGCATCTGTGTGCCAATCCTTTATGTATGTATAAGATATAATGAAATTGGAACTGTATCGTAATGTTAAGTCATCCGCCGGTGAAACCTTTGTCTACCAAGCCTTCCGTCTGTCCTTCAAGTAAAAGAGTATGAAGTAAGTTCATCTTTCACCGTGACAGACTATTAGATGAAAATTACTGATAATCGTTAAACTTACCGGCTTTTTACAGTCAGTTAGATTTCATTTAACCCCTGCAAGCGAAACAGGTACATCTATGCATCTGTGTGCCAATCCAGTTGAGAAATTTTGAAAACAGATACAAAAATTTACATTTCGTTCGACCTTTCGTATTTCCAAAATATATTCACCAAGAAGTGTAGTTCACTTTTTACCTGCATGGACCTTGACTTTGGGCCTATATTTCATTATAAATGTATGTCTTGAAAACAGATATTATAGTTTAAACTAGCAATTAACTCCTGTTCACTCATATAACATTAGTTTTTGTGTCGCCTGCAAAGCATAGTGACACTTAGGGATCACTTTGTCCGTTGTCCGTCCGTCTGGCTGTCTGTCTGTCACACTTGGAGTGTCACAGCCCATAACTTTTGATTGTTAAGTGATAGGGCTTTGATATCTCACATGTGTATTCTTTTCATCTCGACTCCTCTATAAAAATTGATTTATTGGTATCATTGCTGTGTGAATTGATTCAGAATATATATATATATATATATATATATATATATATATATATATATATATATATATATATATATATATATATATATATATATATATTTATGTATGATGTAAATCATAAGGCAGTGCTAATTTTTATCGTTTCTGAAACTTGTAAATTCCGCGTAAACATTACTCAACTTTGTTAAGACAAAAAAGTCTATTTCAAAATTGAGGCAGATATCTAACCAAGAGGGAAAAATATAAAAGAAATCTAAATTTTTGCATTAGAATAACTAAGTAGAAAAATGCTTCAAAAAACGAAATTAACAAATTTGCATCATACATCCTTCCTGTTCACTCATATAATTGTGTCGCCTGCGAAGAATAGCGACACTTAGGGATCACTTTGTCCGTTGTTCGTCTGTCTGTCTGTCACACTTAGGGTGTCACAGCCCATAACTTTTGATTGGTAAGTGATAGGGCTTTGATATCTCACATGTGTATTCCTTGTGACAAGACCTTTCAACACATACCATAATTTTTGACCTAGTGACCTTGACCTACATATTTTACCTTCTTTTTCAACAAATAAAGATTGGCTATATCTTTTGGTTTGTAAGTGATAGGGCTTTGATATTTCACATGTGTATTTCTTGCGACAAGACCTTTCAACACATACCATAATTTTGACCTATTGACCTTGACCTAGATATTTGACCTACTTTTTCAAAATATTAAGATTGGCTATATCTTTTGCTTGGTAAGTGATAGGGCTTTAATATTTCACATGTGTATTCCTTGTGACAAGACCTTTCTACACATACCATGATTTTTTTTACCTCGCGGCCTTGACCTAGATATTTGACCTTCTCTTTCAAAAAAATCTAAGATTAGCAACATCTTTTGTTTCACATGTGTATTTCTTATGATGAGACCCTTCTGTTGTTACCAAAATGTTTACGTAGTGACCTTGACCTGGATGATTGACCCTCTTTTCTTATAAGTTGAGTTTGACGTTTTTTCGCGAATAGAAGATTTTCGCGAAAATTTCCCTCATGCAAAAATATCCCCGTTGCATTCTTACAATGGGAAAGACATTTTTATCGTGCATATTCTCCCCATGCGAAAAGTCTTGATGTTATTATCGCGAAATTGTCCCTCGCCAAAATAACCACGTTTACAGTGTCTTTTAATCATTGAATAAGAGATATGATACCGTATTTTACATATGAATTTTATTTGACAAGACTTTCCTCCTGATACCAATAATTTTAAACCAAGTAACCTTGAGCTACATATTTGATCCACTGCTGAAAAAATAAGCACACAGGCGCCACAAGCATTCCTCGGATTGCTATTTTTAAACGATGGAGCGGTTCTTGAGAAGAAAATTTTAAAAAAGATTATCCTTTTGAACCTGTTTGACCTGCCCTGGAAGAATCGGACTGAAATGAACAAACTTGGTAGAGTAATTATTATAGATCCAAAAGCTGTTTTGCTTTGTATTGTTTTTCTCATTATTCCCGCTTCCAGGATGGTTCGGTTTAAATTTCAGCTAGAAGCAAAATACTGAAACTTTGGACCTAATAAAACAGAGGGAGGGGATAAGATAACATTTCTTGCATTGCTAACTCAGTCACATCGTTATTTCTATATAAAGGAGTGTAGCCCTCCGTTTACCAAGTGGTACTAAATAAGATCTTATCTAGATAAGCTTGATAAAGATTGCCCAAAGATTATTGATGGGAAAGTTCTCTTTCAATAAGACTTGGTTGTCGTCTACCGACATTCAAAAACCTTTTGTACACATTTTCTGAACATCGACCAGTTTAATGAATTCAGATATCTTATCCGACTCAATTAGGGATACATCACTGCCTTTAAAAAATATTAGGCCATTTTTCATTTTAAGATTACATTTATCACGTACTACAAATTACTTCCTAGTTTTGAAAGAAAGAGCTTTTTGTAAAAGTTTTCTCTCCTATTTATCATGTTTATGACAAGCATGCAATCATGCAACTTCCACGCATGTGCACTTTATCTACTTCCATCGGGGAATTCACTTCGAAATGATTTTTTTTAAATAATCAAAAATTGAATAAGAGTCCCCTTCGGCGTTGCCGGTAGGTGACTATTAAGGCATTTTCATGTATCAGCAGACACATTACACATTAGAAAAAGAAGTCATTCGATAAGGGCTGAAATAAGTCCAAATAATAAACCCCAAATATTTACATCAAAGCTTCGCCGATCATAAGTTATAATTATTGATGCACGCAAGTACAGGTACCGTATTCTTTTCAAATTATAGGTTTGTTGATGACAGACTGGTAAAACCCGATTTTAAATATTCTGTATAACTCAGTTTTGTAGATCATTCTCAAGCATAGCTCTTTCTTTTTTGCGCATACTTTTCATGCATTCCTTTTTGGACTTCAACACTCTAATTATCAATGCATTTTATTTATAATTCTATTTTGACCGTCAATGTGCGTATATATTGCAATAAATTGTTTTGGTATGTATTTTCCAAAATGCGTCCGTCAACTAAACTTCTATTTTGCCATGGGTTAATTTACATTTAATGCTTAATTTTGTGCTCTATTGTGAGTGCTGCTGAGATTATCGTCGGGATCTTCTTTAACTCACTTGTGTCATACTTATGCCCTTTGCCGGGTGGAGCTCGTAAAAAAGTTCCCCGCGAGGGGTTTGACAGTAAGTGTTTTTAATATAATTCCCTGACATTGTCGCCATAGCACTTTCTATGTCATAACATCAGACAGTGCATGAATTTTATGTATTGTTTTCATTTTCGTGCTTAAACATCGACGGCGGGTGCGGCTAGACAACAGGGGGATGCTTACTCATCCCGGGCACCTGGTCCCACCTCCAGCTTGCTAGGGGTCCGTCGATGCTTAATTTTGTGTTCTATTGTGAGTGCTGTTGAGATTATCGTCAGGATCTTCCTTGACTCATTTACGCATGCGGAATATGAAAGCATTCAAGGTCTCGATTCGAATGCGCGACGGAAAGGTCCAAAATGTATGTGCGATCGGGAAAGCCTAATCATTAATCATTCAAAAGTTATGAATAATTTATTGTATTCAAAAGATGGTTGAACACTAGCATGGACAAGCCAACTATTTATACATCCATTTTTTTGTGGAAAGTAGTAATAATTTCGAATTATTTGATATCATAGTGAGAATATGCCTACATGTACAATATTACATACATGCATTGCTACGGGAAAAATGATCTCCTACAAGACTCGGTCGCAACAATGACAGCAAGACGCCGCAACACTAAATGTAAAATCACTGAGTGGACGAGCAGAACATGAGACACCAAAAGGACAAGGAAAACCAATTACAAAGACATCAAGACACTATCACAAAAGACCACATAAAAATATCAAATGACTGCTGGTCCTGAGAGATCATACTTCTACTCAAAATTTATTATCAGCAGATATTAAAATGTTGAATAATTTTATTATAAGGCAATGATGATTATTTTTAATACAAGATGCAAATGTGAAGCTTATAATATTTTTCCATGTGCTCTATAAACAACACAAATTATGTTTATCTATACTACAAGAGGTATATACTTTGAAATCGTTTCTTTTTCTCACGACAGCTTCTCAGTGTTGACATAAGAAAGACAACTCTATAACTTTTCTGCAATTTTTGAGTTATCTTTCCTAGCATTGTCATAAACAATCAGCCCTGAAAAGTAATGTATTATTACGCCACCAATGTGCAGTGAAAACAAGAATTATAGTTGATTTTACGTGATGCACTTATTTTATATGAAATTGAAACTGTTTTCAAGAAGGAGAATTAGTCGGGGAGCCAGTGGGGACCGCAATGCACCCCCTTGAGTACTTTTTTTCACGGGTACCAAAATGTTCCTTAGGGTCTACAGAGTCTTTTTTCAGGATGTACTCAAAAATAAATTCATTTATGCTATGTGTTCTTCGACCGTTTCCATGGCAACCCCCTGCTAAAGTCACGAAAGCACTATTGGTTAAGTAAAATAGCCATATCTTGGCCAAATGTTGAGCTAAACATCTGTAACTGGTATCAATATTACGAGGAAAGGTTGTTCTATTAACCATGTGATCATATGCAAAATAATTAATTTGCATATACATGAATATTCATGAATTGAAATAAAAATACTTGAAAAATATTTTAAAATCGACACGTTTCATTTAGTTTTTGCTCCTAAACTCTATAGTTTTATCTATGATCGTTATTAGATTATATAATAAATACATACAAAGTCTTCTCTCTCCAATGACAAAATATTTGGCTCAATATTTTAATTCAATGGGTTCTAAATTGATGTTTTTACAGAAAAATGGCTATTTTATGTAAGATAAGCTGATTTTTGTATACTAATTATAAGATATTTACTACTTATAAAATCGAATATCTGAACCTGTTTTCTGGTGTATTTTCATGTTTTTCTCATGTTATAAATGTTTACAAAACATGATATATGTATTTTTGGTAATTTTGGGACAAAAACCGTATTTTTCAGTAAAAAACAACAGATATCTGGATATTATCTATAAAAGGCAAACAGTTCCTGTAATCTATAAATGAAACGTATATACTGATGTAATTTTTGGTTCTAAGATCGGTTTTTGTGTTAGAAGTAAAAAATGTTACTTTTTTCGGCTATTTTTGCTTAAATTGTCGGTTTTTCATACTAAATTTACAAATTTCTGAGAAATATTCTAAATATGATTTACAGTTCAATAATACAGTATAATCAACCAATAATATAGCAAAGCCACTCAATAACATGGTCTTTCAACCCTTACCACTTAATCACTTAATAATTCAGTATAACCGCACAATAACATAGCAAAACCACTCAATAACATAGTAATTTGACCCTTTATAACATAAAAAAACACATCTCAATAAATACCCAATGACATAGCAAAACCACTCAATAAAGACACTGTTTGACCCTTAACTATATGAAAATCACTAAATAATACAGCATAACCAACCAATAACATGAAATTAAACACCCAATAACGTGATGGTTTGACCATTTGTTATAACAAAACCACTTACATTTGTAATAACACAGCATATCCACCTTATTACTTAGCATTACTACATAATAACGTGATGATTTGATCCTTTATTGTAACAAAACCACTCAATAACAGAATTACCACCCCAAAACATAGCATTACTAATCCATAACGTGACGATTTGACACTTTATTATAACAAAACCGCATAATAACTTAGCATAACTACTTAACAAGGTGGTCGTTTGACCCTTAATTGTATCAAAACCACTCAATTACATAGCATAAGCACCCAATAACATAGCATTACCACTCAAAACGTGATGGTTTGACACTCTATTGTAACAAAACCACTTAACAACACTGCATAATCACCCAATAACTTAGCATTACCACTCAATAACAATCTTTCCTCGTTCCCTCTATGGAACCAGGACTGTTTTAATGATGATTTTAGCAATATAAAGGGTCAAACAGATATGCTAATCAGTGATTTGATACAATAAAGGGTCAAACCATCACGTTATTTGGTGGTTTTGTAATGTTATTGGGTACTCATGCTTTGTTCTTGAGTGGTTTCAATATAAAAAAGAGGCAAACGACCACGTTATTGAGAAGTTATTTGGTGGTTATGGTGTGATATTAAGTGATTTTGTAATCATAAAGTGTCAAATCATCACGTTATTGAGTAAGAATGCTAAGTTATTTGGTGGCTATACTATGTTCTTGAGTGGTTTTGTTATAATCAAAGATCAAACAATCACGTTATTGAGTGGTAATGCTAAGTTATTGGGTAGCTATGCTGTGTTATTGAGCGGTTTTGCTAAGATAAGGATAAAATCATCACGTTATTTTGTTGTAATTCTAAGTTATTGGGTAGCTATGCGGTGTTATTTTAAATTTTTGTTACAGCAAATGTTCAAACCATCACGTTATTGGTTGGTTATGCTGTATTATTAAGTGATTTTGATATAGTAAAGGGTCTAACAACCACTTTATTGAGGGGTTTTGCTATGTCATTGAGTGTTAACACTGTATAATTAAGTGGTTCCTATGTAATAAAGGATCAAACGACTATGTTATTCAGTGGTTTTGCTATGTTATCAAGTGATTATACTGTATTATCAATTTGTGTATATATAATGAAGGGTTAAAAGACCATAATTTGAGTGGCTTTGCTATGTAATTGGTTGGTTATACTTCTTTTATTGAGTTGCTCTGTTACGTTATTGGGTGGTCATACCGTGTTATTCATGATTCATTCAGTGTTTTTGCAATGTTATTCTGTGGTTATGGTATGAATTTCTATATTTCTTTCTTTTTTATTTTTCTAATTTGATACTCTTATGATATGTACAAATAAATTAAGTTTCATATCCTATATTACAACAAACATAAATTATATTTGAAATATTTCTCAGAAATCTGTAATTTTAGTATAAAACCGACATTTTTGCCCAAAATAGCAGAAAAAAGTAGTATTTTTGCTTCTAATACAAACATTTATCTTAGAACCATGAAATTACATCAGCATATACGTTTCATTTATAGATTACAGGAACTGTTTGCCTTTTATAGAAAATATCCAGATATCTGTTGTTTTTTACTGAAAAATACGGTTTTTGTCCCAAAATTACCAAAATTACGTATATCATGTTTTGTAAACATTTATTACATGAGAAAAACATGAAAACACACTAGAAAACAGGTTCGATTTTAATGTAGTAAATATCTTATAATTAGTATACAAAAATCAGCTTATCTTACATAAAATAACCATTTTTCTGTAAAAACATCAATTTAGAAGCCATTGAACTAAAATATTGAGCCAAATGTTATGTCATTCGAGAAAGAAGACTTTGTAGGTATTTCTTATATAATCTAATAACGGTCATAGATAAAAGTATAGAGTTTAGGAGCCAAAGCAAAATGAAAAGTGTCAACTTTTATGAATTTTGCAAGCATTTTTATTTCAATTCATGAATATTCATGAATATGAAAATAGTTATTTTGCATATGATAACGTGATCAATAGAACAACCTTTCCTCGTTATATTGATACCAGTTACAGATGTTTAGCTCAACATTTGGCCAAGATATGGCTATTTTACTTAACCAATAGTGCTTTCGTGACTTTAGCAGGGGGTTGCCATGGAAACGGTCGAAAACACATAGCCTAAATGAGTTTATTTTTGAGTACATCCTGAAAACAGATTCTGTAGTCCTTAAGGAACATTATGGTACCCGTGAAAAAAAGTTGTTTTTTTTTAATTATTTATTTGCATTTCAGATATATAATAGAATACACACTCTATCTCACAAAAAAAAACCCCATTTACACACCTCACTCCACCCTCACTCTTACATATTCAGTTTCAAAAAGAAGATATGATAATGATTCAGTAATGATATTTGAAATTTATGATAATCAATTTTAAAATAAAGTTATTGTTTGTACTAATATGGTAATAAATATTCGAAGCTAAAATAAATCTATCATTATGCGTATGCTACATGTAATAGAATAAGAATATAATATCATGTTAATCGCTGATATTACTCAAAAACATCCATCTTTTCTTGAAGTAGTCTGAATTTGAATTATATATGTATTTCTCTATATTTCTGATATATTTAATACGTTCAATGGCTTGAATAAAGGTTGGGATGATCATATTGAATCGACATGTATATATATACCTTTTGCAAATCAAAATAACATGGTTTTCAAAGACAGTACCAGATTTGCTACCCAGTATTACATTTGACTTGTTAAGTTTTATATTATTTGTTAAATTCATTTCAAACCAATTTTCAACTAATTTCCAAAATCGCAATACATGTACACAATCATAAAATAAATGACAAAGGGTTTCAGGCTCTTGATTACAAAAACAACAGTTTTGTGTTTGACTTATTTTGATTTTGAATAAAAATGTATTTGTAGACAATATTCTATTTAATATTTTGTACTGAAAGTATATAAGTTTAGTGTCTTTTGTGCAATTCCGAGAGAGAGTGAAGTAACATTTGAAATCTTCATCGCATTCAAGTATTCCATTTTTCC
The DNA here is from genome assembly GCA_028142955.1 of Pinctada fucata. Classification (NCBI taxonomy): domain Eukaryota; kingdom Metazoa; phylum Mollusca; class Bivalvia; order Pterioida; family Pteriidae; genus Pinctada; species Pinctada fucata. Next base: position 33,488,928 of record AP027103.1, read on the forward strand.
ATTTCAAAATTTTATTTTCTTGGGTAATTGTTTCTCTATCCCTTATAGAATCATAAACAAATTTTATTGATTTATTTGATATATTTTTTGTTAAAAGTAAATCATCATCACATATATATAAAGTTTCATTATTTTCTTTAAATGTTTTTATCTTGCTTTTCCAAGAATTCGGTACCTTGTCAATAATTTGATAATATTTAAGAAAATTCTTACAATTAATCTGATTCTTTATCTCCTCAAAGCTTTTGAAATTACCATCACTTTTTAGTAGGTCATTTAAGCAAGAAACACCATTTTCTCGCCATTTTGTATAAAAATCATATTCTGAAAAGCTACAAAAGTTCCTTATATCTTCTTGTATATATTCAGATACACTTAATTGTTCCTTTTTCACTTTGATAACAGATTCGATAACATCTTTCCAAAAGCTATTTTTTACATGTTTCTTGAGTTCCATTAATTTGTTCCTATTTAGCCACCATACACCCTCTGTATCTGTTTTAATTCCAATGATAAGGGAAAGGAGTTTCTGCCAAAGACCATTAGGATTTTCATGAATTCTTTTCAACCACTTTATTTTTATATAATTTATAAATGATGGCAAATGGATCATATTCAAACCTCCCTTTTCATATGAACTAATCAATGTTTTTCATTTTATCTTATCTGGTTTATTGTTCCATATAAATTTGAAAAAAATCTTTTCTAATTCACTGAGGATAGATTTTGGTGGATTTGGAAGTGATGAAAATAAATGTATTAATTTTGGAAGTGCCAAAGATTTAATTACAGTAATTTTTCCTATTGGTGTCAAATCACGTCTTGACCAATTCCCAAGAAGCTTTTTTATTGAGAGTACTTTCTCTTTATAATTAATTTCCGCCATATCTGTCAAATTAGTTGTAAATGTTATACCTAGCAATTTAAAAGATTTACTTGACCATATTATGTTCAAATCTTCACATATCTTTTCTTCACTCCCTCCTTTAGATCCTAACAATAATGCTTGTGATTTATGTATATTCAGTTTTAATCCACTTACATAACTAAATTTTGAAATTATTTTCATTGACATTCTTAGTGATTTTTCGCTACCATCTAGAAGCAGGAATGTATCATCCGCGTACTGATTAATAAGAAAATTTATGCCGCCAAATTCTATTCCTTTAATGTCTTTTTCTCTTTTCAATCTTGAGCTTAGGAGTTCGACAACCAAAATAAAAATGTAAGGGGCAAGGGGGTCACCTTGCCGGCATCCCCTGTAAAGGGAGAAGAAAGAAGACATATTGCCATTATTAATAACACAGCTTTTTGAATTTTTATAGAGAGTAGAAAACCACCTTTTGATTGAGTCGCCGAAATTAAAAGATTGCAGTGTATTTTGAATAAAGGGCCATTCTATGGAATCGAAAGCTTTTTCGAAATCTAATAGTAAGAGTAATCCTTTTTGTTTTATTATTTTCATGTAATTCATTAAATCATATAGCAGCCTTGTGTTTTCTCCGATAAACCTATTTTTTAAAAAACCTTTTTGAGAGTCACTTATCATCGATGGGAGCACATTTTTCATTCTATTTGCTATACAGCTTGCACCTATTTTATAGTCAATGTTTAGTAACGAAATTGGTCTCCAATTTTTTAAGTATCTTCTGTCTTTTGATTCTTTTGGTAAGCAGGTAATGATTCCTTGACTTTGAAAATTTGATAATTCCCCTTGACTATAACCCATATTTAAAGATCTAACAACAATATTCCCTATATTTTTCCAAAAAAAACTTGTAAAATTCAACCGTTAATCCGTCCGATCCTGGTGATTTCTTATTCGCCGTGTGATATAACGCATTACTGCACTCTACTTTAGTAAGGGTACCTTCACATTGCTCTTTCTGATTATCAGTAAGTTTTACACCGTTTCGTAAGAACTCTTTCTCTGTTTCTAAATGTTCTTCATTCATACTTAGTTTAGATTCGTACAGTTTTTGAAAAAAAGTACTCAAGGGGGTGCATGGGGGTCCCCACTGGCTCCCCGACTAAATATTCTTGTTCTTGTATTTTGTATGTGGTAGACAGCTTCCTGAAAGGAAGTATCTAAAAATACCAACTTGACAAATGGGCAACCGGTACCGAAGGACAGTCATCTGTCATGATAGAAGCAAATGCATATAGTTATCCGGATTATGAGCGTATAACCCTCCCTCTTGTCCGGTCATCCAAAGGTCTCGAAGACTGCACAATTGTTGTGTATAATAACCTCCTCACTGTAAGATGACGACGCAAACAAGACGGAACAGTGGGAGGGTTGTGCGCACGTAATCCAGGATAACCACACAGTCCGCTACTGACGTAGCAGATGGCCGTCCTAAGTCGGCAACGATCGACCATTGGTCTCTTTGGTTTATGTGTAGTCATTTATGTTTGATGTTTCTATGTGATTTGGCGTTCATTGTACCATTTCCGTCTCATTCTGTGCGTGTCTGTTTTGTGTTTTTGCACTGGGCGTTTTGGGGTCTGCTGTTGATGCTGCAACCGAATGTTGTTGGAAATCCCCTCCTTTCTTTGCTATATTGAAAAAAAATCTGACAAGATGTTTGATTGTTTTAATTTAAAGAACAGGATGTGGTGATATCACAAATAAATATCTGAATCATATGAAACGTCATATCACAAAGTACATACAAAATCATAAAGTTCTTAAAATCCTAGTTGTATTTTATGAACGTACAAAATGCGCACCTACACGGGACAAGAAATAGAAGACTTGTTGTCTTCTCTTTTTAATTGTCTTTCACTGATGAGACGAATAGATTTTCTATATTATTGCACTACATAAATACAGTTAAACCTGTTTTAGCGACCCACTGTGTTAAGAGACTTCCTGTTTTAAGAGACAATACTTTTCAATTCCTAAGTAATCAATTGTCATTGAAATTAACCTGTATTTAGAGACTACCTGTCTTATGTGACCTTGATTTGATGTTCCATTGAAGTGTCTCTAAAAACAGGTTTAACTGTACATTAACTAAAATAAAGTGAATAATTCAGTTCAAACATCATAAATCATTCATCTAAAAAAAGAAGAAATCTTGAGACTACTTTATCAAAAAATACAGAATTTAGAATTTCACATTATGAAAAACTGTATTCTAAGTACATGTACTTGAGATTATCAATACTGTATTTTTTATACATGTACTTTAGATTATCAATACTGTATTCTAAGTACATGTACTTGAGATTATCAATACTGTATTCTAAGTACAAGTACTTGAGATTATCAATATGTATAATCACTGGAAGTGTACAGTCAAGTAAGAAGTGAATTAGACTAAGTGATTTGTACGATGAATGGATGTAATTTCATTATTTTTCTGCTATCTACAAATATTTTTACATAAGAATAAGACACGACTATTTATTTTCACTCGGATGCAAACTAAAACAAACGAGCTTGACATAGAAAATGAAGATTTAAGATTAAAAGTAGCCCAAGCAAAGTGCAGTATCCCCGTGCGTGGCCCTCGGGGGTATCATCAATGTTTTTCTTATTATTGCAATATTTAACCTTGACCTTTGACCCCCAATCAAGACAATTCAATATACAGTGTAAGTTTTGTTTCACTCTAATTAAATAATTCTATCGTTTTGCTTATCCAAGCATATATAATGGTACAAATTCAGAATCTTTAGTTTAACAATATAAAAACCACGTTCATCAAGTTTAATGTCGCAAAATACAGAATGTGGTCAGTAGAAAAGCAGGTAGACCAAAAAACAAAAACCGATTCGGTAAGCAAACAAAAAATCAGATAGACAGGCAAAAATCTTATGTATACGATAGGTCTGTTGGGCTAAAAACCAAGATGAATGAATAATACTTCGCTCAAACATAAATAATGAAGAACATAGGATGAGAGAATGAAAAACATATCACAATGCGCTTTTTGAAGTTGGAACATTTTTTTGATCACACGTTTGAATCTTGAATTAATTTCTCAGTCCTGGGAAGTAGAAGATCTCCCTCTCTACATTCGTTATTATTGGTACCGCCATATTTGATGCGTTCGTTATAAAGTAAATCACGCATTCCCAAATGGCTGGCGTCATCGAAAGATGAGTGTCTCCTTCCTATAAAAGGTTCATTGAAATATTCATCGTCTTCATCAAAAGTTCGATGAGAGATCATCTCAGCTCGTTCCAAAATATCTCTTCCCGAACCTGTGAAACTTTTGCTGAGAAATTTTTGATCGTCTGCTAAAATCCCGTTCATCTTTCCGTACTCCAGTTTCGAGTGTCCACCATTTCGATCCGTAGACCTTGGTGAGTTTCCCATTTGTGTTAAATTTCGTTTTAAATTAGGAGTCTGTGTTTCTGTATAACTGGGGGGTTTATCCTCGTCACGGAATAAGTCCATCAAAGGAAGCGTGTTTTTTGTTTCTAAAACACCGTCGCTTTCATGATGTTTGTTGAAGGAGGGAGAGTGTCTCATGTAAGCTTGACGAGCTGTCTTAGCAAATGTCGAAGTCAGATTTAGAGCTTCACCACATCGTTTCAGTCTAGCAGCGCGCACTGATTTGTCTTCTCTTAATAGCCAATAAGTGTATAGTTGTCCTTTACCCTGTCAATAAACAAGACAAAATCATAATAAGTACTGCAGGATTAAAGCAAGTACATGTAATCAAAAGCGAGAAAATATACTCCGAAAAATTAATTAATTTTAAAGTTTAGACATGATAAATTTGATCAATTTTTCTTTATGAATTGTATCAAAGTAATCAATTAATCCTTAAAGAATAAGGTAGAAAATATACTCCGGAGAACAAACGAGTTTTAAAGTTTAGACATGACAAATTTGATTAATTTTTCTTTCTCTTCTGTTTGGATAAGAAAAAAAGAAGCTTTTGTGTATTTTCTGATCCGTTGATCGCTGAAATAAGAAAAAGAACTTAGTGTATTCCATTGAATAGTTTCAAGGCCGAGTAATGATATCCGAGTTGTCTTTCGTGTATTTATACAGGCAGTGACTAGCACTGACAATACATGTATCTGGTGACTCTGATTTCCTTAAAACTATTTTGAGCCGATGACAATTTGACAAAGTGTATGCAATATTAAATTTCATGCATACATGTACACTCATGATAGGATCTAGAATTTTTCCAGGAGAGGGTTTTTTTATCCAGTCCGCTATAACCTTCCATGTTACTTTCTGTAAAACGAGCTACATGAATGAACCGGTATATACATTCATTAATTACATTTTCATGACATATCCTTAATCAGCACAAGGAACTTCTGACGCTTGAATTTGTGAGTTTCGATGGTCAGAAAGGGACATTTCATAATAAAAAAAATTATACATTACCTTCATTTCGACAAATCCTCTTGGTGATAGTTCATAACCGCCAAGATTCAATAACATATCACGGCATTCTTGACTGCAATGTATTTTCAAAGCTGAAAGAAATGAAAAAAAGTGTTGTTGTTTTGTTTTGTTTTGTTTTTTTTTTTTTTTTTTCGTGCTTCTGTCCTAGAATTGATATGAACTCTAATCTTAGACCATAAGTGACCTTTAGACTGCTTAGAATACCAGGAATCGATCTAACCTTGCCGTTAATAACATTACACTAATCTTTGGATAGACGAGTTCCCACGTGGGTAATTTTGTATTGAGTCAACATAAGGCTACGGAATTATCCCTTCACAAGATGGCAATTAAGTTATCCATTTTATGTCACTTGGCACTAATAATTGGACGAATTATATTTACTTATTGTTCATATAAATCACTTATTATCGTGAGAATACAAGCTGTTTGTACTGATGTAGCAATATTTATCCTTCCCTTTATGTGTATATACAAATGTATGTGTCTTCACAATAGTAATCTGCCTATATTACCTTCTCCGTTAGATTCCATTCTAGACGCCGTATTTACTGTATCACCAAAAAGGGTATACCTGGGCATGGTCAATCCAACCACGCCTGCAACACATGGCCCTGATAGATAAGGAAAATTATTGAGTTACACATGGGTAACGAACTTTGTGCCATTTGCTGAAACGCTACTTCTATACACGCACATGAATTGGAAGAAGTTGTCAAATGAGATTTCCCTCGACCCATTATAAATCATTGATGCAAAAGTTATTCACAAAGACAAATGTCACGGTCCTATTAAGTACTTACCAGAATGTATTCCTATTCTAAGTTTTAATGTTTCCTTCATTTTATGAGCTATTTTAAAGTTTTTAATGGCATCCAAGAGTTCAAGTGACATTGAGGCTATTTCCCCCGCATGCGCATCACCGTTCCTAATCGGAAGTCCGCTCACAACCATATATGCATCACCAATTGTTTCTACTTTATACACATCGTAGTGTTGAATGATGGAATCGAAGCACGTGTAGAGATCATTCAGAAGTGTAACCACCTATTTGTAATTGCAAGAAACAGACATTAAATAAAAACTTTAATTCTTGAAATGAAAACGAAAAATTGGAAATGTAATGAAATTAATTCTCACAGAAACAAAGTTAATGAGAAGGAAAGATTTTTTTTACCTGCATTGGGGTACTTTCCGCCGATAATTTTGTAAATCCACATATATCACTGAAATATATAGTGACAGCCTCAAACGATTCAGGTTCCACTTCTTTCCCTCTTTTCAACTGTTCCGCTATTGAACTGAAACAAAGCCAATCAATAATGACGATTTTAAGTTGTAACAAAAGTTCCTCAAATAAGTGTTCCTAACGTTATCAGTGTACCAGGTTGCTTAAAAACATCCAGAGATTCTAGATAATCTCCAGTGCAAAATCTGCCGTCACCGATTGTTTCTACTCCATACGTGTTGAATAATGAAATCGAAGCACGTTACCTGCACATTTTGATCAATTATGAAGAAATTCCAGATAATCTGCAGCGTGAAACTGCAAACTATTTCCGGATAAGGAAGACATTATTTGTGACATTATATTGATACCTTTATTGGTGAAAGGAAAGCGTATTTATCTCCAAATGCGAAGAGTCGGTCTGGTATTAATTAAGGACCCGTTGATGAAGGGTAATTTTACGTGTACATGTACATGCATTTGAGATTAGTATTCACTATAAATATGTGTATACCTAGGAAGCATTCGATGAAGCAGAACCTCCGTTTTCTGTTTTTCCTCTTTCAGTTGACACGTTCTTTCCTCTACCAGGTCCTCTAGATGATTCTGGTAGGATTCCATCATCGTCATCATGTTATCAAATATATTCCTTTTCCTGAAGAAGTTTATCTCACATGTAGTTACGAAGACGAAGATTATTTTCAAGTAAATAAAGCCTGTGTTTGTGAAACACAAATGCCCCCGGTGGCATCTTTGTTACTATAAACTTCATACTCTGTTAAGTATGTGAAAGGTCAAGGTCAACAATTTTGGTATCAATGGAAAGGTCTTGTCACAAGGAACACACATGTGAAATATGAAAGTCATATCACTTACCATTCAAAAGTTATGCCCAATGTTAAAGTTTTTGAAAATCAGGTCAAAGGTCAAGGTCAAGATCAAGAGGTTAAAACTTTTGGTATCAATGGAAAGATCTTGTCGCAAGGAACACACATGTAAAATATAAAAGCCCTATCACTCACCATTCAAAAGTTATGCCAAATGTTAAAGTTTTTGAAAAGTAGGTCAAAGGTCAAGGTCAAGGTCACGAGGTCAAAATTTTTGGTATCAATGGAAAGGTCTTGTCACAAGGAACACACAAAAAAAAGTCATGTGAAATATAAAAGCCCTATCACTTACAAATCAAAAGTTATGCCAAATGTTAATGTTTTTGAAAAGTAGGTCAAAGGTCAAGGTCACGAGGTCAAAACATTTGGTATCAATAGAAAGGTCTTGTCACAAGGAACACACATATTAAATATGAAAGCCCTATCACTTACCATTCAAAAGTTATAATAATGCCCATTGTTAAAGTTTTTGAGAAGTAGGTCAAAGGTCAAGGTCAAGGTCACAAGGACAAAAATTTTGGTATCAATGGAAAGGTCTTGTGACAAGAATAACACATGTGAAATATGAAAGCTCTATCACCTTCCATTCAAAAGTTATGCTCAATGTTAAAGTTTTTTTCGGACAAACAGACAAACAGACAGACAAACAGACGGACAGGCCAAAAACTATATGCCCCCGAATTTGTGATTCCGGGAGCATAAAAAGCAAATGTTTGTCAAGTTTTAGAATTTGAACTATGAATTCCATGTGCTCACGTAAGAGACAACAATCTAATGAAGTGTCATAGAATGTCATACAATAGCAATTGATAGATATATTGATTTCTTTATACTTTCAAGTGCATTGCATCTAAGTCAAGGATGAAAACTAACAAAATGAGCGAAATTCGATAGGGTCAACGTTGGCGCCTGTGTGGAATCATGATAACAAAAATTGAATGTCTCTCGTGAAACAAAATTGATGAAAAAATTTAACGTACATTCCACTTCTCATGGGATGCAGATCTTTGTAAACTTCCCGGAAATCCGGTCGGTCTTCCGGATCCTCGCTCCAGCATCGCTTCATACAGTTAACGATGTACTGTTCACAGTTCAAGTTCTTGGTGTCAGGGCGAAATGGGGGATCCCCTTTCTTTATTTTCTCAATGATAGCTATAAAATAATCGAATCTGAGCTAAAGTTTGCTGAATGTAGAGGTAATTTGACTTTATAATTATAAGGGCTTTTAGTTTCGACAGTTTAATTTTCACTCAAACCCATACATCTGGTCGGTGGTGTATTTTCTACTCTAATTGTTTCAGTAAAAGTGCTCGGTGTGACATATATGAATTGACATTTTATCGTCTTTCAAATATAAAATGCTCTTCTGTATTTTTAGATGTTTTCTACGAGCACAACTTGTTTCTTTCAAACATACAAATTAATGCCATGCTGAAAAAAGAAATGTCTTCATGACTTCTTTGCACTGAGAAATTCGTAAAACTTCATTAACTTTCTTTCTCATATCCATCCTTTTCATTTGAAATAAGAGATCGTTTAAATTTATCAAACATAAAATGTAGACTTTTGCTCTTCATAATTTCATATTATTCGGATTTCCTCTTTTTCGGCCTTGTACACCACTGATGAGAGATGATGTTTTGAAATGCGCATATGGTGCACTGAAACTTTATAATAAAACATATTTTAATACTGACACTTCATTAAAAAAAATCCCCACCAAAATGAAATTATTGTTTGATTTACAAAGAAGTAAGTATCTCAGACGACCTTTCTTGAAGTGATACTTCTTACATGTAAATACTCTGAGTACCTTTCGGCTCCATATTGCAGAACCCAAAAGGGCCGGTCCGGCCGAAAATCTCCTGCAGGATGATTCCAAATGAATACACATCTCCTTTCTGCGATCCTTTACAATGAGTCTGACGGTGAAGCTCCGGGGCTCTCCACAACAAATCTATTTTCAAGACAAATATTATTATACCTTAAATGTCTGGAATGAGATATGCCAGGCTGATTTAGGGGCTTTTTATTTACACTTTTTTCTCATTTTTTTTTGTATATTAAATATTATCATTATTATTATTATGGAGTCAATTAATTGCGAACCAAAAGACATGTTTTTCTAATTTATCCCTAACGACTAAGTCTTCAATCTCTAAACCTTATTTGAACGTGACATTGTCCTCTACAGATGTTAACGTTATTCCGATTATTCAACGACGTCATACTGTGATAACATCTCGCAAGCAAGGAAACAAACTACATGTAGGCAAGCTCTGCAAAGAAGTCCCACACAGAATCGGAAAATATTGATATGTACAGATTGGCTGCATGGGCTAGTAGAAATGGACGAGACTTTGTAAGGTACAATGTACATGTGTTATCATCGTTTAAAGGAATAAACGGGTAAGAAATCATAAGAAAAACAGTAGAAAAATATTCTGCTTTAAATTATCATATTAAGAATACACACAAGTATCTCCCGAACAAACTAAAGACATCAATTCATTATTATTAACCTCCTCTCTCAAATGAAATTTGGAAGGGTCAGTTACATTTTTTGTGTGAAGTTATGTCGTCACTCTTGGTTAATGTGCATATTTTGAAGACAATATGACAAATGAGAATTTAGGGTCCTCGCGACAGAAAAACAAGATATGAAATATTTACTTCTGTAATAGGCGTGCTCGTCTTCCTTCCTATAAGTTGCTGCCCTTAGTTCCAGAAGACCAAAATCTGTCACTTGTAAAGTCCATCTACTATTCACTACACAATTTGAACTTTTTAGATTTCCATGGAAATACAGTTCTGTACTGTGTATGAATAATACACCCTATAAGAGATAGAACATGTTGAAATGAAGGAAAATCGTTATAAGAGTAATTAAAATGTACATATTTCCTATAGAAGGCAAACGCAATTTGCAGTACAAGTTTTTTGGTAGAACAATTCTCTTGAAAACAAACTCACTTGTATCATATCCTTTATTAGTGAAGCTATGAACATGTCATCCAGTTTCACCGTTTCATTTTCCAAAATATCCTAAAACAAAGAAAACAATCAGAATAAGCCATTGCTTTAAATATTGTATCATATTCTATTAAATTTTAAACGAAAGTTTTAAAATATTTGTTTTAAATAACACCAAATACAATGGGCAAGTCATGTAAACACGTATGACGTCACACCTGAAGACTTCCTTTGGCGCAGTACTCGGTCAGTATCATGAAGGCCGGAGGGTCGATACATGCCCCAATAAAAGAATTCACATTTGTATGCCTCATGTCTCTCATCTGTAAAAAAGAAATTTTATCACTATTACCATTTTTTATTGGTAAAATAATCTCAAAAAACTAGATGGGAATCTCTATATTTTCAAATTATTTCGGTCACTGCAATGGATATCGAACAGCAGAATTAAGTTTGTTTTGCTTAAAACCTAATTTCATGAAAATAAGCGTAAAATTAATATCGAAGTCGGTTTCAATAATCTGTGTTCTCCTTAACAGGGGGCATGCTTAAAAGCACTGTGCATTGCTCAGTCAGTATGTATTATTTTATATTTTATATACAAACCGTTTTCATTTCAATCTGCATCTTCCGGGAAATATCCAACCGTTTTATTTCGTATTTTTTGACGGCAACCACTTGTCCTTTATAGAAGCAAGTTTTGGCATAAACTTGGTGAAAAGAGACCCTCGTATCAATGGACTGCTCACTTGTCAGGGACATCTGTAAAGACATTCAGATGAAACACTTTGTTTTATATCGGTCATATCATACATTATCGCATGTACAATAGTCTTAATGTATGTATTAATCATTTGGTGTTGTACATGTAGTTATCCGGATTAAGGGTTAGTACCTCTCTTAGTCAAGCATAGAACTCTTCAATATTGAAACAATCACGTGAATGCTCGTTACGGACACCCTTTTGGGGAAGGGGGGGGAGACAATATAAAGAAAACACGAAATCTTCTTTGCCACTTTATTTCCTCTACATGCATGCCAAACCATGATGAAAAATAGGAAATGCAAGGGTATAACATTATATGAGTATATAATTATCGCACTGCCGTGAATAGCATGTTGATTTACAGATACGTCTTTCTTTCACTTTATCTCTGTTTTGTAATACATGAAGGGAATCCCATAAGATTAATCAATTCTGTTGCATTCAAAATGCGAACAAAAAAATATCGCATGTCTTACAACCTCTCATTTGTCATTTCTGCTATTTTCAGAGTAAATTTCATTTTATGCACACTATTTTTTAAGTCTTCCAATTGAAATCCAATATCTTTTTATATTAAATTGATTGCCATATTGTGTTTTCTGCAATAATTACCCTTCTGCTAAGAGAATCCCTTTTGTTGGATTCCAGGATAAATTGCTGGTTATTGTGGCCGCGTAGAGAGGCTCTCAATTCTTCCTTAGGTATCTTCCATAACAATCCGGCTATTTCCTGTTCATATTTCCAGTTTCTATGCAAAATAAAGGCATCATGTTGAAATAATACTTCAATTTCGTCGTTAGTTTAACTACAAAAAATCAATAGACTAATTTTGAATCAATTATACTTTATTTTGAATTTTCACTCCCCACATGCTCTTTAAAATACTGACGTTCACAAATGGAGAGCGTCAGTTTCATCAGTTATATTAACGGTTTGTGAGACGTCACTTATGTTTTCGCATCGGGTGTTTTGCTGTTGGTGCTGCAACTGGGTCTTGTTAGAGATCCCCTCCCTTCTTTTATTGAAGTATGCACAGTCCAACTGACAAATATTAATAAAGTGAAAATAATAATTACAGACAGATGATCAATAGGATAGTTCTAATGCTGCAATCCATGGACTTACGTAAATGCATAAGACAAATTTTATGTACATTTACAAAGCATCAATGCTCGTCAATAGTGCTTTTGGTCAAAACAGAGAGCCTAATCGTTGGCGTACATTTTGTACATACTTCTAGTTAAATGCTATCTTTATTTAGCGGTTCATTTTTGTATGGTCGATACAGGAATGTATCCAAGACTTCTCTTTTATTCTTTGGTACGATATACGAGGGGAAAAGGAGGAAGATGTACCCTTTCTTCCAAAATTAAATCCTTGTCTTTACAACATGAATTAAAAAAGATTCTAACGACAATCTCAACAGCACTCAAAATAAAGCACCAAAATGAGCATCGACGGACCCCTTGCAAGCTAGAGGTGGGATCAGGTGCCCGGGAGGAGTAAGCATCCCCTGTTTGGCTAGCCGCACCCGCCGTCGATGTTCATGCACGAAACTGAAAACGATTTTCACAAAACATGTACAACTTAAAATACCTTCTTTTCTTTGGTGTGAGATAAACATACAAAAATGGTTATAATGAATTTATTTACCTATAAACTATGAGCCCGACGATGATTGAAATAAAAGCAATTCCTCCTACAACAGAACCAGCTATCTGTAGCGTGTAAGCTGAAATAAAGAGAAAATCCTATAGTGAACCATCGCCATAAAACTATGATCTGCATTAAAGGTGGGTCCATGATTGAACATTTACAGTAGTTTATTGGTTATTAGGGCGTCGGCCCAGTGACCAAAAGGCTGCTGGTTCGAGCCTCACTAGTACCACGGGTCAGCCGAAATATTCATACTTACATGTACATGTTACAAAAAAAGTCCTTATCAGTGTAATGTTTACATGTTTGTGGTGGTTTTTTTAATTACAGTGGAAACCTAAAAAAATCAGATTTTCTCTCAATTTCAAAAAGAATATGTGGAAAAGGGACTTCAAGAAATATCCAGCAATACAACTTTGTACTGACCACAGCGGAACACACACATACACTTCTACTTAATAATTCTACCGCGATTTGTTCGAAAACAATGGCTTTATCGTCATGAATACCTAATGAAATTTATAATCAATATCTTTTTCCGAGATGTAGCTAGAATAAGCTGAACTTAAGGTCATTATTTTCATGCCTCAAGACTTACTTTTCGGAGGAATGCACTTTTCGCCGGTATATCCACACTCAGGTTCATCTATGGGTGGGTCTCCTGACACCCAGTCTACCTTCTTGTTTTTAAAGAATGCTAATGTCTGAATGTCAAAGTAAAGGCTTTATGAAAACATGTACTAAACGAAACTATCATTTTCATACATGAAATTTCAAACAAAGTTAGAGCAAACTCTGCCTTAATTATTTTATCTGTGGTTTTAAATGATATCAATTTTTGCACTAACTTGTAACAGTATCCTACGAGAAGCATTTGCTTGCACCTTTCTTATCCTCTCCCCTCTTAACCAATGTAAATTAATTCTTAGTGATCTACATTTGAACTTTTTTCTATGACCTTGTATCAAAACTGGGCTTACGGGCAGAAATCCACTTAATTCGAAATGGCCTACAGGTTTCATGGAATATTTTGGTTCGACATCACTGACTTGTACTCGTGCTAGTAAAGTGTAGTTGCCTTCCGCATCACCATTTTCATCTATATTGACCATCATCCCCTGGACACCTGCAAATTTATTGTTGTTATAAACACCGACTACGGAAGAACATGGGGATAAAAGAAATAAAAATGTCAAAAGCAAATGGATTTTTTCTGTCCAGTGAAATGTAATTGATATTTGATAATTGGAGTCATGCATCTCTTTTGTCTTCCCTCATTTTTTTCTTCTGCTTCATTTGTTTAGTAGGAGTGAAAAGGATTATCCCATTGTTCTATTTTGGTTAACATCACAAAATCGTTGACACTTAAAAACATTGCACCGATGAGAGAGGATACATGTCTTCACAAACAACCAAAACAATGCAGGGGAACATTGTTACAGAACAATTTTCAAGCATCAGCATTGTCTTTAATCGATTTTACATCTGGTGTCTACATTATGTCAATAATAATGTCATTGTTTCTGTTTTTAACATAGAAAACAAGCATTGAAAACATGACCCACTTGTATAATTTCTGTTGAGTAGTTTTCGTATTATGGCTGTTCCGTTATTTATGTTCCCGCCCTCCGTGACAACTTTGTGGGCGGCTTCTGCGTAAAGCATCACTGCGTCATAAAGGTATGCCGCGTAAACTGTGATCTGTCAGGAAAGAACAATATTTATTACACTTTGTAATTAGCCATTGATTTTTTAATTCAGCTAATTCGATCTAATTGTCTGTACCGAATCTAACTTTGATGCATATGTACTTCAAGAGTACAACACACTCGACTTATCTAAATATTAGTATTACTAAAATCAGTCACAGATGTTGATAGAATCTCAATATAAAAACAATTCTCAGTCGTAGCTTCATTACGTAATCTTAAAAGTTCAAATTTAAAGAACGAACTTTACATACTGTGGTCTGCATTTTGAAATGCAGGTTAATTTGATACTTATCTATCAGAAATTCAAACAAAATAAGGCTAAGTCTGTATAAAGAGCACAGCTACTGAATATCTACCTTTTTCTTTACTTTGAATGGATTTGGAAACTCAAATGGGGGTAATTCGTTGTACTTGTTAACCTTGTCTTGAAATTCGGAATAATTCTGGCTATAAGGGGGACTAAGTGTGATGACAAGAAGAGATCGAGCAGCGTTGGCATTTCTGGTCTCATCTGGTTTGTCCACTGTTCCTATAAGGTAGAGGAGATATAATATCAAATCATTGAAGAAGAAGAAGAAGAAGAAGAAGAAGAAGAAGAAGAAGAAGAAGAAGAAGAAGAAGAAGAAGAAGAAGAAGAAGAAGAAGAAGAAGAAGAAGAAGAAGATGATGATGATGATGATGATGATGATGATGATGATGATGATGATGATGATGATGATGATGATGATGATGATGATGATGATCGAAGAAATGTGCTGATTGTATCGTAGACGATAAAGTCTCTAAACTTAATTAGTTTGAAGTGATACGTCAAAAGTGAATCGTGATATATTGCGATATTTTATTAGCTGTATTGCGATACATTGTTTCTTTTCATTTTATCATTTTTATGTATAATCAGGTTCGTCTTTTTATGTTTGTCTATACTGTTCATTTTTCTGATTGAATTTCACATTGTCAATTTCATTTGCTTAAAAGAACAAACACAGGTCATTGAATCAATTTGATGAGAGATGTGGACCATTGGTCGCTTGTTTTCAATTAAACTGATTAAAATCAAAGCGATATATTGCGATACAGATTTCATATCACGATACGAAACGAATTTATTGAACATCGCAATATATCGATTTATCACATGATACGCCCGTTATGCAGTTTCATAAAGCCATTTCATAAATATATGATATGATAACACGTTACATATCGCTCTACTTGAATGCTATTGGTCAAGTTTGGAACCTAATCACATAAACCTTAACAAATGTGACCTTTCAAATATTGGTCAACTGTTCGACCCGGAGTCAATATCAATGATTAAAATTGTTGTTGTTGAATTAATTCTTGCATTAAAATACTAGTAAAAATTGAAATACTTTTTTTTACGCACGGAATATCTATACGATGGGGACACTACTTCTCATGGCGTATCAGACCACGGCGTGCTTCGTAGCTAGATCACGGCGTGTTTCGCCTCTATAGTTCTCGGAAACGTTGATTTTACGTTAGAAATACACATTTTTAGGCAATATCATGTGATAATAAGAATCTCAAATGAATTTTCATTTCATACGATGTATTATGAAACTCGTTGTGCGTTTTATATCCCCTCGCCAAGGATCGGGGATATACAACACACAACTCTTTTCATAATACATCGTATGGAATGAAAATTCGTTTGAGATCCTATATTTATCACATGATGCACCATTTATTCAGTTACATAAAGCCATTCCATAAACAAATGTTATGATAACGCATTACATATCGCTCTGCTTGAATGCGATTGGTCAAGTTTGGAACCTAATCACAGTGTGACCTTTTCAAATATCGGTCAATTGTTAAATTCAGACGCGGATTCAATATCAAAGATCAAAATTGTTGCTTTTGAATTAATTATTGCATTAAAATACTAAACAAATTTGAAACGTTTTTACGCACAGAATATCTATACGATGGGGAACTACATGTACCTCTCATGGCGTAGCAGACGACTTCTACATGATCACGGCGTGATTCACCTCTGGTTCTCAGAAACGTTGATTTCAAGTTAGAAATACACATTTTTAGGCAAAATTCTGTGATAAAATGAATTTCCATTTCATACGTATACGATGTAGTATGAACTCATTGTTTAGATTGAGGATCACTGACGAGGGTTTAGTACCCGAAACGTGCATTTCTAGTCCATGCTGTAAATTTATCTGCTTTTCAATGGTGCTAATGAATTTGAGGACGTTTAACACTTTATGTATCTTCGCCAAGGCTCGGGGAAATAAAACACACAACTCGTTTCATAAAACATCGTATGAAATGAAATTTCATTTGAGATCCTAATATAATATATTGTTACACCCCTAAGCGTAATACATCGGCCATGGCATTAATGAACTAGAATTTTTCCTTATACATAAGCAGCTCACTTTTTAAAATTATTTTAGCTTATCCGATCTAATAAGCCTATCTTAAACTTTGCATGTCGATGATTATCATCTCCTTGAATTTCATTATCAAAATATATTAACAACAATATTTTAAATTTTCTAGATTAAACCTTATAAATTCCATCCAGAAATAAAACTTAATTTGGTTGAGGACTTTCTTAATGTATGGGGAACACTTGTGTCTAATCCCTTGTCATTAAAGGAAATATAATATGTTTTAATCAAAACAGAATTTGAGCATATTATTGATTTTCAGTAACGTTTAGCTTAATGTAGTAATTAACTCCCGCGCGAATTATCCAGTCGCTTTGAAATTATGACTGCTTCCTGCATCTGGTAACCAAAAGAACCGCCAAGGTGTGAAAGAAAACATATACATTCAAACGAACTGCCAATATCTGAGCAAAATGAGCGCGATGTATCTTCGTTAAGTTGAATGTGAGGTAAGAGGGACTTACTGCAAAACTTCACACCTAACCATTGTAGCTATATATTGAACAAAGTTTGTTGCGCAGTTTATTTATGATAATTTCAAAAACAAATATTTTGTTCTATTTTGATAAAATTGGCAGGCTCATCCTAGGCATTACCGATCGATTTTAAAAGAAGAAACACTGAAAAAATAAGGAAAATTTCCGAAAAATAATAAATGCCTCGTACTAATATATAAACCTTGTCCTTTCTCTTTGACAACATTTATGTTATATCTGGTGAAATACAAGCAAATTGTAGGGATCCCTGAGGGGACTTACGGTGTGCCTCTATTTGCAGATTTATTTTATACATTTCTGAAAAAGATTTTATCCAAAACGTTCAAAAGCAAAGAAAACTTGATTTATTTTAATGTTTCAATGGTACTTGAAGTTAACATCCTAGCACCCCCCCCCCCCCCAATGCAATTTTGGTCACGATAGATTTTGTTATACTTTTTGACCCTACATGAAATTTGGAGCCACGCACTTTTTGTAAAGTAGAAATTAGAGGGCGCTACTGAAATGAATTTCGCTGTGTCTGAAAATTACATTTGTTTGAATAATACGGAAGTGTTCCAACTCTTTACCTTCTTGAAGAAAATTTCAATCCAATTTTCATGCACCAGTCACGTGTTTCGAATATTAAATTCTCATCAGTGATGCTTCCAGCCAAAGTGCCACCAATATTCATTTCACTAGCGACCCATGGTTTTATTTTAAGAATTAAAATTTTTGCATTTACTTTACAGAGAGTGCGCGGCTCCAAATATCCTGTAGGGTCGATTCAGTAGCATATCCAAATAAAATCTATGTTCAAAATAGCATTTGAGGGATGGTGCTACAATGTTAACCTCCTTTAATTTCGATTATATTTTTCGATGAAATGGAAAGTTTCCGAAATAGCAAAAACATATATATGATGTCAAATTGATGAAGGCCAAAACAAAGTACCACCGATGAAGATTAATTTTTACTATCCGAATTGGATTTAAAATTTTGATAAAGAAGGTACAATGTAATAAGTTGGTTCACTTCCATCCTTTAGATACCTGGGTGATATTCTGACTAATGAGAACCCTGTATTTGAAAAAAATAGAATGAAATTTATTCACAAGAATTGACCATCAACAAAGCATATGTTACAAACACTGAAACGCCATTTTTTGACCTAAGTATAAGTATCTAAATTGAGAATGGAGAGTTCAATCTAGTATGTATGAATAAAGAGATGATTTTGATTCAACGTAGTTAATTTCCCCCTGGCCTGATCGTGATGTTCCCAGGCTACCGTCACATGGAATTTACATATCTCAACCCATCCGCAAGAGCATGCACTAATGATTTGGATAATTAAAAATTACCAATAATACGGACATGTTCCAACTCTTAACCTTTTTTGAAGAAGCCAATGTTGATGCACCAGAAACGTGTTTCAGATTGTAAAATCCTCATCGGTGGTACGAACTAAATGTCGAATCGATTTTCTGACACAGGCAAATGTGTTTCAGTACCGCCCTCTGATTTTAGAATTTAAATTTGTGCATTTATTTTGCAGAGAGTGCGCGGCTCCAAATTTTGAAGGCACTTTTATGTCAAGGTTTCCCCTTTCATAAACTAGTTAAAGACGTTCTGTACATTGAAATAAAAAATACTTTCAGCGGACCATTACAACCAACAGAGTATATTGAATAGGGAATTTTATGGTGACACACAAAATAAGAAGGATCAAATAGACCGAGTTTCCATCGAAAATGCACCAGAATCATACAAGAAAACTCCTTTTATACTGTTAATATGCTCCTTCTGTCACCCAGACGGACAGTCGTCATGGTGTTTGACAAATCGACAACCTTGCACCAGCACATTCTTAAGTATTTCAATGTAACAACGGGACTCCATGACAGGCCCTGTCCAAACCTCAACATAGAAGATAGGGCCCGACCACCTGTCCTCTATGAATATCGGTCGGACTCCTCTGATGATTACATGCATGGGCCCACTAAATCCGGCAGGACATCGGTTGCTTTTCTTACGCCCTTTGTTTTTTATATCCATTTACATATTCATCTGTCTGTTGCTTAGGGCACTTGTGTTTGTGTGGTAATCTTAACATGAGGAGGTTTTTATACACAACAATTGTGCGTTCACCGAGACCTCTGGGTAACCGGAAAAGAAAAGTGAACCCTTAATCTGGATAACCACACAGTTTCCTACAGATGTGGATGACCGCCCTCCTATGTCTGCGTGGCAGATGGCCAGCCTAAATCGGTACCGGTTGTCCATTGGTCTCGTTAGTTTATGTGTGGTCTTTTGTGTTTGGTGTTTTGATGTCGTGTTTGGTGTTCCTTGACCCTTTTGCGTCTCTTGCTGTATGTGTCTACTCTGTGTTGTCAAATTGGATGTTTCGGTGCTTTGCTGTGTGCTCTGAAACCGAGTCTTGTAAGAGATCCCTTCCTGTTTCTTATATACAAGTACATGTATATGTGGTGAACTCAATATGGCTTTCTAATTTTATTTATAAAATACAAAATGTAGTTCTCTGATCACAGAGTTGAAACGTCAATCTTGGGATGCCGAACAAAACCTCAAAAACTCTTTTAGACTACATTTTGTAATGAGTTTAGATAATTTTTTTTATTATATTACGTAAAAAGTTTTTAGAAGCACGCGTCCATTTCACAAAGTCTTTCAGAAACATATTTCTGGAAATTTTCATCTTAATATCTTGACTTACTTTTGAAGTACTTGAGTTGGTCTGTTGGATCATATGTGGAGTGATCAACAAAGATGACTATATACTCTCCAGTGTCAAGTAATCCACGGTCGTACAGGTTAGTCATCAGGTCTACTACACCATTTAATCCTCCGAGGAAAACGTAAACTTAAGAGATAAAAAGACAATGGATGTTTAATAATATGGTTTCTTTTCATTTAGAAAATTACATCGTTGTACAATAAATACATGTATGTGCAAAATAAAAGGTCATTGTCATGATTCTGTCGTCGTTAAAAATGATTTTCTATGTGTATTTTCTTTTTTTAACTTCTTAGAATTCCTGATGCCTACATGTAGCTTTAAAACTGAGAATGAAATGTTTCTGGTTCGCAAAATTGACTCGAAACTGGATTGCATGTTGACAGTAAGTGTTTTGAATATACTTCCCTGACATTGTCGCCATAGCACTTTCTATATAGACATAACGTCAGACAGTGCATGAAGTTTTTATATTTTCATTTCCATGCTTCATAAACATCGACGGCGGGTGCGGCTAGCCAACAGGGGATGCTTACTCCTCCCGGGCACCTGGTCCCACCTCTAGCTTGCTAGGGGTTCGTCGATGTTTAATTTTATGCTCTATTGTGAGTACTGTTGAGATTATCGTCAGGATCTTCTTTAACTCATTACTAACAACTCCGTGAGTTTGAACTTATTTTGTTCAAAAACTTCTAAGACACTTTTGTAGTAACCGAAATTAATTTTGGAAGTTGCAAAGTTTCAACAGTTATGGAGTCCATATACAGAAGTGGAAAAGCATCAAGGCAACGTCGTAAAACCATAGCAAAACACAATGTCATTCAAAACAAGATTAATGAAATTGCAATATACAGTTGACATCGTGCCAGACAAACAAGGAAGTAAGTGTGGAGAACGAGGCAACTGATCATACAGCATCTTCACACTGTCGATGAGATGTGATAGAGAAACACAACGTAGACAGTGTGATGATGGATACAGAGGTGTAACCAAAATAAACCAAATAGGAAAATGATACCAAAATGAACTTATATAAGTGTTTAGATGGTGTAACTACAATACTAAAGGGACGACACAGCGTTTTTATCACTGTTAGATAAATGTGTAGACTAAATAATTTATGCATCAAAATACATTGATAATGTCCATAAGGCGGTTGCAATCTGAAAGGTATGTTTCTAAGACAGTGTCCCAAAGGGCAAGATGCATCTACAGCACTTACGCTGCACCAGAAAAAGAAACCAGTAAAAAAAAACAGTCAAAGGTCACATTTAAATTAAAAATAGCAATCCAAGGAATGCTTGTGTCGCCTGCGAAGCGGTTTTATTAATATTCTAGAGAGTGGATCAAAATTATTGGTATCAGTAGAAAAGTCTTGTCAAATGAAATTCATTTGAAATATCAGACCTCTTAATTACAAATTAAAAGATATGGTCATTGTCAAATTTTCAGAAAAGAGTGTCAATCATCTAGGTCAAGGTCACAACGTAAAAATTGGTAACAAAAAGGTCTCATCATAGGAAATATTAAAGTCCTATCATCTACCAATTAAAAGATATGTACAACCTTAATTTCTTAGAAAAGAAGGTCAAATAGCTAGGCCAAGGTCAAAAGGTAGAAAATTATGGTATGTGTAGAAAGGCTTTGTTACAAGGAAAATACATGCGAAATATCAATGCCCTATAACCTACCAATCAAAAAATATAGCCAATTCTAATTTTCTTGAAAAGTAGGTCAAATATCTAGGTCAAGGTCACAAGGTCAAAAATCATGGCCTGTGAAGAAAGGTCTTGCCACAAGGATTGCACGTGTGAAATACCAAAGCCCTATCACTTACCAATCAAAAGATATATACAATCTTATTTTTTTTGAAAAGTAGGTCAAATATGTAGGTCAAGGTCAATAGGTCAAAAATTATGGCATATGTAGGAAGGCGTTGTTACAAGGAATACACATGTGAAATATCAGCCCTAGCACTTACCAATCAAAAGATATAGCGAATCTTACCTTTTTTCAAACGTAGGTCAAATATCTAGGTCAAGGTCACAAATTCTGGCATGTGTATAAAGGTCTTGCCACAAGGATTGCACGTGTGAAATATCCAAGTCCTGACACTTACCAATCAAAAGATATAACCATTCTTAATTCTTTTTGAAAAGTAGGACAAATATGTAGGTCAAGGTCACAAGGTCAAAAATTATGCTATGTGTAGGAAGGTCTTGTCACAAGGAATACACATGTGAAATATCAAAGCCCAATAACTTACCAATCAAAAGTTGTGTGCTGTGACACCCAAAGTGTGACAGACAGACAGACGGACGGACAAAGTGATCCCTAAGTGTCGCTATGTTTCGCAGGCGACACAAACAACGGACAAAGTGATCTCTAAGTGTCGCTATGCTTCGCAGGCGACACAAAAATACAAGGACAACAAACATAGATACAAGTGCACTCAGTATAATTTGCTTTATGAATAGCAATGATATGATGCACGTTCATGTACAATAAAAAAATCAAAGAAGTAACCATCAGTTATTCAGTCTCAAAGTCGAGAAGGTAAGATAAAATCATTAGAATTTCCATTGGAACAGTTGCGAACCCCGGAATAAACTCTATTCCGAAGTTAGACCAGGTGCCCGGGGAGAGTCAGCGTCTTCTGTTTACAACATTTCCACGAAAGCTTGTCAAATTCAGTAATTGTCTTGATGTCTCCTCTACCAACATTTGCATAGTGCATATCAGGGAGTACCGTCAGGTAGAAAGATTTTTTCAGGTAAAATCAAAACATGATACTCAGTATAGGGCAAAACAAATAAACAATTGATGGCAATATACTCAATAACAAATTAATAATTGATGGCAATGTACTCAATAACAAATTAATTATTGATGGCAATATACTCAATAAGAGCATATAATGTAAAATGCGTACGAAGATACGGACATCGAAAAAATGGCCTAATCGTTTATTCATGAGTATGGTACGTAAAGAAACTCAAATTAGGATTCAATATGCTTACTTCTTGTATGAACATATGTAGATTCCACGATGCCAGGAAATGGATTTCCTGTGGTCAGAGGAACGTGTGGCTCCTTGAATTCTTTTTTGGCGTTGATTGTCAAGTTTAAGAGCTTACATTGTTCCTCAAGGTTTTCGCTGATGGTCTGTTGTTTATGGGACGTTCCGACAATGAGGGTGAATTTTCTCCAGTTGTAATGAAGCAGTAAGGATATGATAGACTTGGTAACGAGTTTCACCGGTGGGTAAGTTCTGGCAAATGTTGGGTATTTTTCCTTATCAGAAACGTCATAGTCCGCACATTTCTGCCAAAGAAAAAAAATGAAAAGAAAATAATTGATATTCGTCTCCTCTATATATATATGTTACACCGAATAGGTAAGTAAAATTTGATTGTAGTATCAAAATTATGCATGCCTTATGCGCTTTATTAAGTCCCCAATTGAGATTAGATAATGCGCCCGGGAAGAATAAGTATCTCCTGCTTGTTGTAAAAACCAAACAACCACTTCAGCCTTGCAGAAAAGTTCAAAGTGGTAGATTATCAGTTTTAATGTTGTTGAATGGATCTAACCTATTGTATCTTGCAATGTTGTGTACAAAGTGTCCTATATCTTCATAGTATTGTTCAAAAATATTATTTAGTGACTAAGATCACAAATTACTCCCCTAGTTGTTCCACGGAAGTATCCTTTCCCTCAGTACAAAGTGATGGTATACTTCTGAATAGGAGATAAAAATGTTGCTCACAACTAATGTTCAGTGAATAATTATAGATCTGATCAATACTGAAATGTATCACACGATACACCCCTTATGCAGTATCATAAACCCGTTTCATGATCAAATGTTATGATAATACGTTACATATCGCTCTGCTTGAAGGCGATTGGTCAAATTTGGAGTGTGTGAAAGTGTGACCTTTCAAATATCGGTCATTTATTAGGTTCAGATGCAGATTCGATATCAATGATTAAATTTGATGAGGTTGAAGTAATCATTGCATTAAAATATTAAACGAATGTAATCATTTTCTCCTTACGCACAGCAAACCTATATCATGGGCAACTACTTCTCATGGTGTTGCAGACAACCTGAGGTCACGGCGTGGTTCGTCTCAATTTCCCAGAAACGTCGATTTCACGTTATAAACTTTTTAGGCAATATCATGTGATAAAAGGAATCTCAAATCGCCAAGGGTCGGGAATATAAACCACACAACTCGTTTCATAATACACCGTTTAAAATGAAATTAATTTGAGATCCTATATATGAGATCTATTGTAACAATTTTATGCACCATATGTACATTTCAACAATTGTCGAAAGAGAGGAAAAAAATAGTGAATGAATGAAAGGGATCGACATTATATTGAGTCTTTGTGGAAAACAGAGATATCTTCCATTTGAGACGGTATCTGACGTAAAGCTATTATGGCGTCATGAAAATGGTATGACAAAGCCGATTTTATACCGTCATTTCCCAGAGTTTTAGGATCGTTTCCATAGAATTTGATGACGTCACAATTAGTCTACGTCTGTTACCGTCCCAAACGGGAAGTAACTCTATTTTTCGAAAATAAGGAATACATGACCTAGACTGTATGGCAAAGAGTCGGCTATGGACGAGACTATTATCAGAAAAAAAGGAACTAAGTATATCTATTATGTTCTCTGTGCCTAAGGATCCGAGTTACCTCATGTTCTGGTTTTGGAATGAGTTAAAGAAGATCCTGACGATAATCTCAACAGCACTCACAATAGAGCACGACGGACCCTTAGCAAGCCAGAGGTGGGACCTGGTGCCCGGGAGGAGCAAGCATCCCCTGTTTGGGTAGCTGCACCTGCCGTCGATGTTCAAGCACGTAAATGAAAACAATATCTGAAATGCATGCACTGTAGGAAGTTATGTCTACTTGCCTACATTTTATCATATAACCAAAAATACTTCAGATCTGTAACTTGTTCAATTTCAGGGAGTTTTAAACCCCCTCAGTAAGCCTTAGGACATAAAATGGCCTTTGCTTTGAATCAACAATAATTTCTATAACAATTCTATCATTTCTCGTACTGAAGCAGTGAATAAAATATTTGAAGTCGCTCGCATTGATTGCTGAATTTATTGCCAGCGTATTTCCAAAAACACATGAAAACAAATAACCGTATTATAAATGTAGATTTCACATGATATTGAACATAAAATGTGTACGAAAGGTTTGCTATCGATAGCATTCTTATCTCGGTAATATAAAGAAGATTTAGGTGGAGAGTAGAACAGATAAATAATGGCCAATGACTTAAAAACAGCACACAAAACATGGGATAAAAGAGTAAAGGATATTGTTTATGATAGTGAAGATTAGAGATACGGCGTTCAGTCTTGATGCACCTTATCTCGTGGCTCAAACTTAAATAAAAATTGAAACGCCAAAAAACATGGACGGAAATGTAAGAATATGAGGAATAGGAGGGGATATCAGATGTTGTATAGGAAAAAGAGTTGTAAGCTTGGAATATGGCAGATGATATCAATTCGATTTTATAACCACAAGATCTATTGCATTAACAATAATTCAATCGAACTAGATTAATGTTAGGCCAATACATACATGTAACAAGTTGCAGTGATTTTTTTCAGATTCTATTTGTCCGTTGCAAATGTAAATAGGTTAATAAACTCCGACAAGATCTGATCGTACTGAGAAAAGCAGAATGCTTGAACAAGAAACTGAAGTCCTAACTACTTGTAGAGGTCTGCTGGCTGCAATGAATGTTCACTATCACCTTAGCTGCTACAATCTTTAAACAACGTTTTAATTGCGTCACCTACAATGCATTCTACAATGCCTTCCACACTTGCACTGGAGATAGTTCATTAGATAAGTTGCCATTCGTGTTTCTGTAGAGCTTGTGTCATTGTCTCCGTCTGTTTGTACTATTTCTTTTAGCATATGAATGTTCTGTTTTGTATTTTTCTTTTTCCAAAATTCGGAAATCTTTTTTTGGAATCTGGTTTCTGCTTTTATGTTTGAGTTTCATTCACTGGTTTCAGTATATGTGACCAGAGTATCGTGTTATCTGGTGAAGCTTGTAAAGAATTCAAATTTACCATGGTACATGTAATAGCCCGTCACCCTTCCAGAAATTATTATCACACATTACTAAATGGGTTTAAAAGTTGTCAATATTGAAATATATGGTCTATTGTAAAATTCTAGGTGCACAATATGCACATTACAACAAATTATGTCTTATCGGTTGTGATCAAGGCCGAAAAAGAGGACATCCAAATAATATGAAATTATGGAGAGCAAAAGTCTTAACTTGGCATAAGATTTCCACCAAAGAAACTGTGAAAGACAGAGCCATGTCATCAGGGAGATACTCCTTAATTTTAAAAATGTTTCATTAAATTTTGTGACGGACAATTAACTAGTTTATTTCAAGTCAACTGCTATAACTCTGTGAATCCTGGCGAACGATATCATCGGGAACAAAATATTAATCCACCAGTAAAGATAATCTATTGATTGTAATTGTCAATATCGAAATATATGTTCTATTCTAAAATTTCAGAGCACCATATGCACATTTAAACAAGTTATTTAAGCATTAAATGTAAAAGTCTTCAAATTGAATAGCATCATTTAAGAACAGATAAATTAGCAACGTGGACCAGACATGCACGTTTCGGGTACATAACCCTCATCAGTGATCCTAAATCTAAACAATGTAATATGCCAAAAAAGTATGAAAGTTACTATGTCGAAAAAGTGTACCGAAAGACGTAGCAGGATGGGTGGGATATGATGCTACAGGACCCACTTTTTAGAAATTTCAAGAAAGTTTGATAACAGAAATTTAGAATGCGTTGAAGAAACGATCAACCGAAATTGATCGAACTTGGCTACATGTGCCCTCGGGGACTCCTGGTCCACCAGCAGTGACACTCACCAAGTGGTATAAATGTAAAAGTCTTCAAATTGAATAGCATCATTTAAGAACAGATAAATTAGCAACGTGGACCAGACATGCACGTTTCAAACATAAATACTCGAGGCCGAAAAAGACGAAATCAAGATAATAAAATCATTCAACCCTAAGAAGAAAGAGATCATTTTCTCCAGATTTTTCGCCCCACGAACATTCAAGTTGCATGAACTTATTAAAATATCCGAAACACGTGTCTAGTACAACAAAATTGATACTATAGAAGATATACATGTATTTTAAAATCGACAATTTCAAAGAAGATTAAATATGCTCTTACATGTATATTTCATCACTACCTAATTTACACAAAATATGTGGATGCCATTTATGTTTTATACAGATATCACATACGTAGATACGACGGCTGATTGATATGTTGTGAGCCTCGGATTTCTGGGTTGTAGAAGGTATTCTGCTGATAGATTATCTCCAAAACGAACAAACAATCAATGACACATACTATGTTTCACTTCTGACACAGTTACGGTAAAAATTAAGCTCACTACTTAAAGATACGTTGATTCATCAGGACAATGCTCCCGAACACAAGACTGTCACTACCATGGATGTCATTCATGATTGTTGCTCTAATTTGATTGAGCATCCGCCTTATTCACATGATCTTGCTCCATGAGACTTTCATTTATTCCCAAAACTGATAGCAGCTATTTCTGGTACCCGACTTTCTGACCAGTCAAGATAGGGAGTATTGAGGACCTTAAACAGTGCCAAAATGTATCTATTAGGTACTGAAGGGAATTATGTAGAAAAATAATGCAAAATGTATAATAAAATTCAAATCCTTAAATACGAGGCTCACAACATATCAATCAGCCCTCGTATCACTTGTGTCTATCTTTTTTTCTATTGGTATGTTTATTTCCTATAGAATACAGATGAACGGCATGACTTCCGGATTATATCTGAACATAGTAACACTGAGTTAGAGTTCAATTTGGAACCAGATGAATCCTCGTCAATAAATTTTATTTGTGCATGTGTACCAAGTTGACACCTTGTCGTTCGAAGAGCCTTATTAACCCCTCTTAGAAGACATGGTTACATTGTATCGTAAAATGATTGTGTCAGGTCATTGCCATACTCTTCTTAGCGGTCTTATGTTTTCCTGATTATCCTAAACAATCGCACAGGGACAATTTCTTTAAGTCATTGACATGCTGTAGGCTTGAGTAATGTATATTTCAAATTAGCATGAACAGATGGGAACGACAACTGATATTGTCACACTATACAATATAGGGAATATGAGAAAATAGAGAGTTCAACACGGCATTTATAGTGAACACTGGGCTTAAACCATAAGCCATGGTGGGTAAGTTAGTGACAAGTGTCTTGTTAATGCTTCCTAGTTTGGAGCCAGGTGCCCAAGAAGAGTCAGCATCTCCTACTTGCATGCAACATCCGTCGCTCCGATTAAAGAAATTCGGTTTCTAAACATGAATATATGCCAATTTCTTATAATATTAATACGTGCACATTGTATTATAAACCATTGAATTAAGGATTTAATAGATTCAGAAATTAAAAAGATTTCAAAGATAGAAAGATATTGTTTAAAACTTGAATCATGTCCTACTCGCACAATTGCATCATAGTAACAAAACAAACAACAACCTCATGAAAACTATAAAATTTCATGATATTCAAGCTTTCGCTATTATAAAAAACGTAAACAAATATCTTCGAAACAAGTTAAAAGTCATGTTTGTAAAACATTAATGCCCCCCTACCTCTTCTGTGATTAAAGTCTGTCACAACTTTATACTTGCATTGATACAACCTATGGGGGTATAAAGTAACAGTTTCATTTCAATATGTAACTCCACTCAAGAGATATTGAACAGAAACCCTGAAGTTTTGGTATTTTTCAAAGTGCAAGGGGCATAACTCTGTCAAAATTTTTTTGATCGGACCTAAATATGAACTTGACCTAGATTTTCATTTGATGTGTCTGTATACAAAATTTCATTTTTATATGTAACTCCACTCAAGAGATATTGAACGGAAACCCTGAAATTTTGGTATTTTTCGAAGTGCAAGGGGCATTACTCTGTCAAAATTTTGTTGATTGGACCCAAATAAGAACTTGACCTAGATTGTCATTTGATGTATCCATATACAAAAATTCATTTCAATATGTAACTCCACTCAAGAGATATTGAACGGAAACCCTGAAATATTGGGTTTTTTCGAAGTGCAAGGGGCATAACTCTGTCAAAATTTTGTTGATTGGACTCAAATAAGAACTTGACCTAGATTGTTATTTGATGTATCCGTATACAAAATTTCATTTCAATATGTAACTCCACTCAAGAGATATTGAACGGACACCCTGAAATTTTGGTTTTTTTCGAAGTGCAAGGGGCATAACTCTGTCAAAATTTTTTCGATCGGACCTTAATACGAACTTGACCTGGATTTTCATTTGATGTGTCTGTATACAAAATTTCATTTCAATATGTAACTCCATTCAAGAGATATTGAACGGAAACCCTGAAATTTTGGTATTTTTCGAAATGCAAGGGGCATAACTCTGTCAAAATTTTTTTGATCGGACCCAAATATGAACTTGACCTAGATTTTTGTTTGATGTGTCTGTATACCAAATTTCATTTCAATATGTGAATCCACTCAAGAGATATTGAACGGAAACCCTGAAATTTTGGTATTTTTCGAAGTGCAAGGGGTATAACTCTGTCAAAAAATTTTCGATCGGACCTTAATACGAACTTGACCTGGATTTTCATTTGATGTGTCTGTATACAAAATTTCATTTCAATATGTAAATCCATTCAAGAGATATTGAACAGAAACCCTGAAATTTTGGTATTTTTCGAAATGCAAGGGGCATAACTCTGTCAAAATTTTTTTTGATCGTACCCAAATATGAACTTGACCTAGATTTTTGTTTGATGTGTCTGTATACCAAATTTCATTTCAATATGTAAATCCATTCTAGAGAAATGGAACGGAAACTGATGTCGCGGACCGACCGACAGACCGACAGACTGACCGACAGACCGACCGACAGACCGACCGACCGACAGCGGCAAACTTAATGTCCCCTCTTCTTCGAAGGGGGGCATAAAAATCTTGTATTAGATAATAATATTAATAAATTTAAATAAATAAGTCCCCTACCGGCATTAATCCATGTCCTTCAACTCTACCTTGACCTGTACTTACACCAAAAGATGAACCCAACATAAAAATAAGTTCAATATGTGTTTTAGAAAAATGTTTGGAAAACAGGAAAATCTAACTAAATTTGCTATGAGGCCATACCTTTTGTAAGAACAAATAAATCAAACCTTTTATCAGACTATAATGTATATGCATGTACCCTAAATCAGCTCAATATCTACAAGAACAGGCATGAAAAGACTGGAAACTGAGAAGTGCATGAAATTTGCCAAGTCCAGGGGCCATAACTCCTGTAAAAATGGACCAATCAAATTGAAACACAAAGTTGATTTGTATCTCACTGAGATATATTCACATACCAAAAATGATTTCAATATCTGTAATACCATGGAAGAAAAGTTCGGAAAACTGAGAACATCATGAAATTTGCTTAGTCCCAAGGCCATAACTCTTGTGAAATTAGGTCAGTCAAAACCATACTCGAACTTGATCTGTATAACACTAAGATGTAATCACATATAATACATTATTTCAATATCTACAACAACAGCCGAGGGAAAGTCCGGAGAACTGAGAATGTCATGAAATTTGCTAAGTCCAGGCTCCATAACTCTTGTAAAAATAGGTCAATCAGAACCAACCTCTAACTGCTGTATATGACTAAGATGTAATCACATTTAAAAAATTATTTCAATATCTTGGAAGAAATGTCCGAAAAACTGAGAATTTCATGAAATTTGCTAAGTCCAGGGGCCATAACTCTTTTAAAAATGGGTCAATTACAACCAAACTCAATCTTGATCTGTATCACATTGAGATAAACTCACATACCAAAAATGAGATCAATATCTGCAACGACAGTCTGGAAAACTAAAGTGTGACGGACAGACAGACAGACAAACGGGGTGGAAACTATAAGTCCCCTCCGGCGAGCCGGTAGGGGACTAATATCAACAAATTCGCATTTCAGTTACGTTTAATCGTATCAATGCGTATCATTCTTCATTAAAGTGATAAAACGAAATGAAACGCGAATTTCAAAGTGAATTGTTGAAGAAATGACTGCTAAAATACAATTATGATTAGTATATTATGTGCATATGATATATAACACGTTAATACTTGGAGACATTTATTGCAAAGTATAATAGCTCCCCTACTGTTAGAAGTCGACACAAACAAGGAATAAAGAGGTCAACATTCAAGTAACGCATAAATGAACAAGTAAATGGATATTGAAAACGAGCTACCAGTAAATGGTCAATGAAAGCGTGTGTTTTCCAGTGGAAGCAAGCCGAACTAACGAGAGTGGATGCTGATGTACGGAAGTCGATTAGTGCCAACCTAAGTGAAAATTTTAAGTCGTAATTACGACTTAGTATGTCGTAATTACGACTTAGTATGTCGTAATTACGACTTAGTATGCTGTAATTACGACTTACTTATTTCGTAGCTAAGACTTAATTATCCCGAAGTTACGACTTAGATTTCTCATAATATACGACTAGGTTATCTCGTAATGACGGATTGGTATGTCGTATTTACGACTAAACTTTGTCGTAATTACGACTTACCTATTTCATAATTACGACTTAAATATTATTCCCTCCGAAGTGAATTTTGTTTTCCAAAAATCATCAATATTGAATTTCGTTTTTATCATATTAGTTAATAACTCTTTTCACATAATAGCTGTATACTTATACAAAAGTGATGCTTTTTCAGAGATTTAATTTTTGAGTTTTCCTGATTTTTGTCTGATTTAAGAAAGGGATAAATGGGTCATTCCCGTGAATGTTTATATTCCTTTTCATTCTTCTCCTTCAACATGGTGAATAGGGTTGTCGGGTGAGCAATATAGGCCAAGTTGGGCCTCTTGTTTTTCCTTGCATAAAATTCGTGGGATCTCTCTAGCAGCATTATAGAATTCAATCAAACCTTCTAGGAAAGGAGAACTCGAAGGACATGTTTGTCATGATGGAAATTATAATAAACTAAGTCGTAATTACGAGACAACTAAGTCGTAACTACGACATAGTTAAGCCGCATATTCGACATAGCTAAGTCGTAATTACACGACTTAAGAATATTAAATTTCACTTAGGCTGGCACTAATCGGCTTCCATACTGATGTCTGAAAATTTTTGTAATTGAACAACCGTTAAAACGGTTTGAAATTTTGAAGAATCTGGAGGGGATCCCCAGCAAGACCACCCTGTGCCGACCACAGCGGAACACACCCTCAGTGTACAACAAGCATAATGAGTTTTGAACTGCACAATCGTCCTATAATAAGATGTAGGTATTTTGTTTACTTGAGGTCTCTATTCGTTCTATTTATTTTGAAGTCATTGGTTCTAGTAATGTGAATACTTAAAGTATTATTAATTTATATTGATTTTCATTCTCAGTCCATAACGGACGATCAGTAGACCCTTGCCTTGGTTAATATGACCGTTTACGATGGGATGACGCATGAAATTAAGCGGATAATGTGATAACTGCCCTAGGGAAGCACATAACAGTGGACACAATAAGATCTTGTGATTTCGACACACAATCAAATGAATATTTATCAGAAATTAGTGTCTTTTATTTTACTATAAACAAAATCTACATTGACTCGTTTTTGCAGAAAAATATCTAGATCTCCTCAGCCATCTAAAGCAAACAGATTGATTTTACAAACTCATGAGAGTAACGCTATGAGATGTCAAAGCACCTCAGCATGTAGAGTATTATTATTTTTCAAAAGATAATGTTCAGATACAGAATCTTATTTGAAAGGTAGGAAGGGGCAAAATTTTCAAATATTGCCAGCCATAGGTGTAAACGTCTTCAAATTGAATAGCATCATTTAAGAACAGATAAATTGGCAACATGGACCAGACATGCACGTTTCGGGTACTTAACCCTCGTCAGTGATTCTCAAATCTAAACAATGTAATATGTATTCAACTTTCTGGAAGATCTAACGTATCATGTTATCATACATGTGTGTAATTCTCATTGCTCTAGTTAAGAGAGTGGTAGATATTCAAACTTTTCAACTGACTAACCAAAATATCAAGTAACATGATTCTAAAATGAAATCAAACAGGACCCTTTAGGACTCGTTTGGTAAATGTCCATTCTGACTGCACAGTACTTTCTCTTATTTATTAAGTATTTCATTTGCAACTGTGCAACAAACTTCTAGTCGCTATTTATACTTGGCTTCTTTTTGTACACGACATTAATGTAATCATGAAAGATTCCTTAATAGCAAAGTTATGATAAATTATGATATGGCAAAGCTTGGAACTAAATCCTCAAGCAGAAAAAGTTTCATCTAGCCGTTTTCATTTGAACTATCGCAAAACCAAATTTTTATCCAATTAATGTCAAAATATTGGTTAACCATCATAAGATAGAAATATAAATTGGCAAATGTTTACTGAAGTGAAATTATCCCACCTTCGTTTTTAAGTCAATCTTTTGAAGTCATGGTTTCAGATCAAATAAATTAACATCTTTATTTACTATAAAACTTCTAAAACTCTAAGAATATCAAATGATGTCAAATTGACTAGAGCGCTATAATGTACATGTATCTTTCAGTTGCAATTCAGAGGTCCTTGTTTTTCACGGAATAGTCTTTACCTCTGTTCATTCATTTACTCTTGAAAAGTATTTCGTGTTGTACATGTACAGTTAGACTCTCGTGCTACGTCTTTCGGAACATTTTTGGACATAACAACTTTCACATTCGTTGGCCATATTACATGCTTTAGATTGAGCATCACTGACGAGGGTTAAGTACCCGAAACGTGCATATCTGGTACATGCTGCAAATTGATCTGTTCTTAAATTATGTTTTTGAATTTGAAAACGTTTAACATTTGTATCACTTGGTGAATGTCACTGCTGGTTGACCAGGAGTCCCCGAGGGCACATGTAACCAAGTTGGATCAACTTCGGTTGATTGTTTCTTCAATGCATTCGAAAATTTCTGTTATCAAAATCAAATTTCTTGAAATTTTTAAAACGTGGGTCCAGTCGCATCAAATCCCATCCATTCTGCTACGTCTGTCGGTACATTTTTGGACATAACTTTCACATTCTTTGGCCATATTACATTCTTTGGATTGAGGATCACTGACGAGGGTTAAATACCCGAAACGTGCATGTCTGGTCTATGCTGCAAATTGATCTGTTCTTAAATTATGTTTTTGAATTTGAAAACGTTTAACATTTGTATCACTTGGTGAATGTCACTGCTGGTTGACCAGGAGTCCCCGAGGGCACATGTAACCAAGTTGGATCAACTTCGGTTGATTGTTTCTTCAATGCATTCGAAAATTTCTGTTATCAAAATCAAATTTCTTGAAATTTTTAAAACGTGGGTCCAGTCGCATCAAATCCCATCCATTCTGCTACGTCTGTCGGAACATTTTTGGACATAACTTTCACATTCTTTGGCCATATTACATTCTTTCGATTGAGGATCACTGACGAGGGTTAAATACCCGAAACGTGCATGTCTGGTCTATGCTGCAAATTGATCTGTTCTTAAATTATGTTTTTGAATTTGAAAACGTTTAACATTTGTATCACTTGGTGAATGTCACTGCTGGTTGACCAGGAGTCCCCGAGGGCACATGTAACCAAGTTGGATCAACTTCGGTTGATTGTTTCTTCAATGCATTCGAAAATTTCTGTTATCAAAATCAAATTTCTTGAAATTTTTAAAACGTGGGTCCAGTCGCATCAAATCCCACCCATCCTGCTACATCTTTTGGAACATTTTTGGACATAACTTTCACATTCTTTGGCTAATTACATTCTTTCGACTGAGGATCACTGACGAGGGTTAAATACCCGAAACGTGCATGTCTTGTCCATGCTGCAAATTGATCTGTTCTTAAATGATGCTATTGAATTTGAAGACGTTTAACATTTGTACCACTTGGTGAGTGCCAGTGCTGGTGGACCAGGTGTCCCCGAGGACACATGTAGCCAAGTTCGATCAACATTGGTTGATCGTTTCTTAAACGCACTCAACATTTCTTGAAATTTCTAAACGTGGGTCCTGTCGCATCATATCCCACCCATCCTGCTACGTCTTTCGGAACATTTTGGACATAACAACTTTCACATTCTTCGGTCATATTACGCACTTTAAATTGAGGATCACTGACGAAGGTTAAGTACCCGAAACGTGCATGTCTGGTCCATGCTGCAAATTTATCTGTTCTTAAATGATTTTATTGAATTTGAAGATTTTTAAAGTCCCAACGATGCAAAAAAAAAAAAATACTCCATTGCAAAGCAAATGCAAAACAATGAAAATTTCGCTTTAGTTCGCTTTTTTTCATGAGTTCGCTTCTTTTCATGTGGTGGAGGTTTCTGTTTGTTTGCTTTGGTTTCTACTTTATCCTTATTTTGTATGCCTTCGGTTTCTGATTTTCTGAATTATCGATTTTGTGCTGTATACAGCGATATGGTCATTATCCATATTTGTCATTTAAAGATAATTGAATTGAAAATATTCATAACCAATGTACCCGACAATTCTCTGCATATCTCCTTTTATGAGGTGACAATGTAGTAAATAAAAGAAGAAGAGAACAACGTGCAGATCTTTGTTCTTATGAAAATCATTAAGATACCTTTAGTAAGACTTTGATGTAAATTTGGCAGGTTAAAAAGGATAAGTAGTCAATGTTTAGATGGTCAGGCATAGAGTCACATATTCATGGCTTATCAATGCGGCATATTTGAAACATATCGAGACTTGCACATACAATGTTACACGTCTTCAGATTTATAGCATCATTTACGAACAAATAAATTTGCAACATGGACCAAGCATACCTTTCGGGTACTTTACCCTCGTCAGTGATCCTCAATCCAAATAATAAAATATGACAAAAGACTGTATAAGTTATGTCTAAAAACACCAATGTATATGTAGCAGAAAGGGAGGGATATGATGCTACATTACCCACTTTTCTGAAATTTCGTGAAAATTTGTGATGCAAATTTTCGAATGCATTTGAAGAAACGATCAACCAGAGTTGAACGGACTCGGCTACATATGCCCTCGTGGACTCCAGGAGCCTGTTTCATAAAAATACTTACGAAAAATTTAATGAATTTTCGTAACTTTTGATCGCTCAGTACTTCTTATAAGATTTTGTTTTGAAATTGTAGGACAACAAAATCTAAAGTGAAAAAAGACTTCAAGCTTTTATTTGATGATGCAAGTTCGAAATTTCTCAAAACTTTTCATAGGAATTTTTATAAGACAGGCTCCTAGTCCACCAGCAGTGACAAATGTTACATGTCTTCAGATTCATATATAGCATCATTTACGAACAGATAAATTTGCAACATGGATCAGACATGCATGTTTCGGGTACTTAACCCTCGTCAGTGATCCCCAATCCAAACAATGAAAAATGACCAAAGACTGTGAAAGTTATGACCAAAATACTAAAATACGTAGCAGAAAGGATGGGTAGTGCTACAGGACCAACTCTTCAGAAATTTCGAGAAAAGTTTGTAAACAGAAATTTTCGAGGGCGTTTGAAGAAACGATCCACCAACAACCGAATTTGATCGGCTACTTGTGACCTCGGGGAGTGCAGCGACACTCACCAAGTACATATACAAATGTTGCATGTCTTCAAATTCATCGCATTAAATTTGCAACACAGAACAGACAGGCGTGTTTCGGTTACTTCACCCTTGTCAGTGATCCTCAATCCAAACAAGATAAATCTTCTGATACCATTCTTGCCTAATGAACAATTCATGTATACTTATGTTAAGTAAAAAAATCGTCTCATTTTGAAGTTTGATATTTCTTATAAAAATTGTTATTGATAATTCAGACACCCTATGAAATTCGGTTATATTAATACAAATGTACTCTGTGCGGGTACTTTCAGGCAGCGGTAGGTTCTTGATGAAACATCCTACGCTTTTTATGAATAAATCGTGATATTTATCTAAGTAATATGAGAATGATTTAAGATATCAAAATATTATTACCATCATTCCTTATTTATTATTAAAAGAAAATCGGTCAGTTAATAATCGCAAGACTTTTAGATTCGTTTTTTCAAAAGGAATCCATTGAAATTGATATACAAAGGTCGTTTGCAAAATAATACCAAAAAAAAAAATCAAAGCTCTGAAGGTTCGTTTCTTTATTTATGAATGATATCAATATATTTCATGGGATTTAAATATTTAATTTTCCACTGTTCATGAATACTATGTCAGTACAACACGTTTAATTTTTCTTCGTGTGGAGATCTGTATATCTGTTCCTGTTGAGATTGTTATAAAATCTTGTGTATTGTATGTTATTCAGATTTTTTTAATCGGTCCCAATTTCAAGGTAGTGATATTTTGCTGTCATCTCCCTTGCAATGGATTCATGCATATTTCTTGTATGAGAATCAACGATTTTCCAGGTACCGTTGATTCTCTGGCAAGAAATAAGCATGAATCCACTACAACGAATATCAAAGAGAGAGAGAGAGAGAAACCCTATTAAATAAAGCGAATATTAGCCTTTTTTAACGCAAAATCAAACACGATCGGCGTTCTACTTTCATTTTCATCTTCATGGATCACGCCGATCGTTTTTCACCTTTACGAAAAAAAAATTATTTCTCTCTGCCTTTCTGTGATAAATTATCTATTTTGCACGAAATTATAGAAAAACCGAACGTTCAGCGTTGCTATAGCCCACCGAGAACAATCTAGCTTCAATATTTCGCCCGTCTCACACGTTACCTCGTTCCTATTCGGTTATTTTTGTGTGTAAAATAACTGAATAGGAACAAGGCGAAATATTGAAGTTACTGTGGAATCATGTCACATGGTATTGTCGATAAACTAAGCAATCTCTACACACGTGCACAAGAGACAGCTAATGTTAATTACACCCTGAAGTATCATTTTTGAAATAATCTCTAACACTTTTTATAATTCATTATGAAACAACTGTTAAAACGCGGAATGCGACGATAACGCGAAGTACACACTGCCTTTATCAATATGGTGAATAATGAGGTCAAGGGTCACGGGACCACACGATCGGAGTTAACATGACTGAGTAAGTAAAAGTATATCGGAAATAATTTAACACAAGAACAGGTTCAAAACATAGCACAAAAGTTCCAAGAGTTTTGTAAATGTAATTGTTGAAATTTGTGAGGATATGTTACTTTTTTTATTATTCACTCGATTTATACATTTTTGGGGGCGTAAGCATGTCACAACTCTCATGTCACGTGATGCCTGCGATTGCTATAGGCGAAACTCGCCTTAAAATTCAAAACCTTCTCAATGGATACGTAGATATACATGTAACTTAAAATCATATACTAGTATATGCTCAATTTCTCTTGCCCTGAATCAATATTTTCTCATATTTCTAATCTTCATACATGTATGGAACAGTACCTATGTACTGAGAGTGATTATAATGGTATACAGATTGACTGGAAAGGAGCCTTATGACTGATTGTCTAGTATTTTTTGTTCTTTTGTGTATTTGTCTCTCCCCATTAGATTATTCTTACTTCTCAGAAAAAAAAAACTCATAGGGATGTGAAACTAAAATCAATATTAACTATTTGAGGTCATCAATTCAGTCTCCGAAATATTTGTGTTGCATGCAATATTTAACAAACTATTCTAGTACAAATTTCTTGCGAAATTTATTATGCTATTCAGTCAAGCAACTTTCCTTGTCATTTTTAAAATAAAAAGAAATGAAAAAAATTAAGACGTTTGAATAGTAAAAAGCTTACATAAGAAATCATCGGTAGGTTCCAGGCCGCGGCCACCCTGGCCTCCACGCTACAGCTATCCTCCAGGCCGAAAAAGGCCACTGCTCCCTGGCTCCATTGCTCTGTCACTATCCTCGTACCGACTAAGGTGTCGGCCTGAGTGTCTCCCCATATGACGTTAAGATGGTAATCTGGTAACAATTTATCGTCTGCATTTACCTTCTCTATGGCCAACGTGATGGCACCGGAAATTATTCGGCCTTGGCGATTTCGGACGAATGTATCGGTATTATGAACGGTAAGATATCCTACTGTAATATTTGTTTTCTCACACAATGAAATATCCAAGAAAGTGAACAGAAGGACAAAAAACCCTCGAATTATCACTGGTAACGTCATTGTTAATAATTTCGGAAAGGGACGTATATTTCCGCACACTCATATTCCGAAGCCTTGAATTTTCCTCTAATTTTTTTTTCTTGGAAAATCAGACAAATTTGTTCAGCTGATTACGTTCTGTGCACCTCATGTTTATATAGCCGTCTTCAATAGAGGTTCATTAAATCCGCACCTGTAAAATAGAGCTCTTCAAATGGTGCTGCAAGAAAACTGAAGTCTAAACATCTGATAAAAAAAATTGAAAATGATGTCATACAAGTCATGCAATTGCTTTATTACTTACAACCTTGTCCATATCACGTTTATTCTGACAGGACTTGTATTGGAAAAAATTCTTAATGAAGCTTAGAATATTAATACATTGTAGGACCTACATATTGGATAGATAGAGAGACCGTCCAGTCCGCGTCATGATATAATCGGCTCTGAGGTATCAATGAAAATATCGATGATAGTTTCCTAAGTATATTCCAGTATATACAATTTAATGTACATATAACTCATGGGCGGATCTAGACATTTTTTCATGGGGGATCCAGACTGTCGGAGCTGAGCCGGGTCTAGCTTATGATTTTAGAAAAAAAACGTTAGCCTATGATTTTAGAAAAAAAAAACCGTTAAACCGGAAAAAATCATGATTGTTGGTAAATTCCAAGAGGGGGGGGGGGGGTCCTAACCCGATCTGCATCGGCGCCTGTTGAAACTGACCGTCATTAGGGAGGCATGTACTGGACGATGCAAATCATCACGCCTGACGTGTTTGGTCAGTAATGTAATCAAGTATTGACCTTTCTATAGTTCATAATAGG
The DNA here is from genome assembly GCA_028142955.1 of Pinctada fucata. NCBI lineage: Eukaryota > Metazoa > Mollusca > Bivalvia > Pterioida > Pteriidae > Pinctada > Pinctada fucata. The sequence goes on from AP027103.1 coordinate 33,529,382, forward strand.
TTTAATTCTCTAGATAGTATGCATAGAATTCGATTCGCGTAAGTAGCCGGGATAAACATTGATGCTACAATCTGATACACATTCTTCATACACATCTTATATTCTTGCGCAGAATATCAAATATTCTGTAAATAGAAAACAGGAATAAAATAAATACAAAGATAAAACAGTCGTCTTTTGTCTCATGTTCTAGTTGATGTCTTTATTTCTTTTTGGTATCTGTCTAATAATAGATACCGCCTTTTTGTTGTTGTTTTTTTTAGTTTCTGGCTAATATAGATGTCCCCACTGCTTTTAATAAATATATCTAATGTTGCTTGTTTTACATGTGTCGCCCCTTTTCATGTATCTAAGTTTATCTAGATATCGCCTCTTTCAGATTTTTTGTTAAATTGTCTTCCGTACTTGTTGAGTTAGTATCATACTTATCTGGTCGCTTAGTTTGCTTCACGGAGATTTTGTTAAGAATGGTAGCATAAGGTACTTTTCCCCCGAATTTCTTTTGTGAAAATCTGAAAATTTTTGTATTGGAGATTCCAGCAGTTCCAAAAATTAGTTTAAATTTTTAACCTTGGTTTAAAAATAGAAATAAAATCGTAAGAGGCAATGTAAGTGCGATTAACTTGAGAAAGTTATAATTTCTTGAAATGGAAAAAAATGGCTTATATGTAAGACACCACGTAGTTCATAATTAAGTATATTGTATAATACTCTCATCTTTCTATCACGCAGTTTTTGTAATATCTACCGACAGTGACTTATTATTGACACTCCTTTAAAATGAAATGTCAAGATACGAAAAAAAAAAAAAAGGAAATCTTAATATTTCTATAAAAGTACTGAAAATCACTTTTACCGCTGACAATTCAGAAATCAATAATTCCGCAACTGAGTCAAGTCATGTTCATTATGTAATGCATCTTTATATTACACCATGAAAATAATTTAGCAATAAAGTTTATTTTTGCTCAGTGCGTAATTGCTTTATATTTTCAATTATGCCATGGAGTTTCGGTTAGAATAAAAATCTTGTTCTTTGGTCCAAAAATTTCAAAATTTGCAAATATTTGACAACGAATGAGGCTCTCGTCATTGTTTAGTACTGAATTCTTTATGATTTTCGAACAAGATACTTGAGCGAAAAGAGCACTTATCTATCCATATTGATTATTGCATTTTCAATGTACTTATATTGCTTTTAGATATTCCAATGATTTAGGGAGCCTTTAAGGACACGAACCAGTGTTCCCTTTTATTACTATCTTAGGTAATACTATATTGCCTTGCATTTGCTCTACCGAGCGAAAGGGACTATCAATGTATAATAATTCAAGCATTCAATTTCCCCTGGCGTGTTTTGACTATCGATATGGGACTCCAACATGCAAACACCGATGTTTGGCTCTTTTACATAGCATTGTCTTGAATCTCTTAAATTATAGCTTTCTGGAACAGAACATGAGTGTATCCAGAAGATGGGTTCGGGGTTGGAACTTTAATATATCGAAACTGAATAATTTTCAATTTTCGAACTGAATTTCTATACATGTAACATCATACCCTAAACCAAGTCCATGCAGACCGAAAGGACCTTTCAACCCCCAATTTTCCCCCTATATCTGCACGTGGAATCTTTGATACTCCATAAGTCATGTCTTCTTTCTAACACTTAAACACCTTTTTCTTTCGCGATTTAGTTATGATGAAGTAGATTACATTATTATTGGTAATAAAAATAAAGGTTATCCTCGGGTCAAAGGTAGGCGATCGTGTTAAGTTCAAAATAAGCTATTTCATTCTACACGTATCTTTGGCAACGCACGAGCTGTAAAATATCATGTTTATTTTTTCTTTGGCAACTTCAGATGATTTTTCTGCGAGGAAAAACAATCATTCCGATACTAGCAATTTATCTGCCAATAAGAAGCACTCAATCTATACATTAAGACTATTGATGTTTTGATATATACATATGGAAGAACGATTTACGGCCATCGGTTCGGATTAAATCGGAAGGAAGTATTAGCCTAACGATTGATAAACTTTCCTTTTTTCACAGACGGTAAAATTTTATAGTTCCACGATTAATTACATGTACTATCAAATTCAAATTAATAGCTTTTCAAAAATAGTCTATAGTAAATGCGAAGTTGTGCATGAAGATTCCAATATCGAGTAGAATTAGACGAAAGGAAAATGAAAGTCTTGAAAATACTAAATTAAAAAGAAAAATTTAATTAAATTTCTTCCGAAATGCGTAAAAAATCCTAAACATCAAAATTTGATTACATCATATTCTTACCTTTACATCGTATTATGCTGTAGTTTTCCACATCTTTAACCCCAAAGAAAAAAGTCCATTAAGGGAGGAAGTTAAACTGTTTTCTCTGAAAGAACAAACGGAAATGCAGAGAAACGAAACAGTGTCGGCGATACTGGCAGCAAACATGGCCAAAATTAGCCATGCATCTTTAAACAGCTAAATAATGAAACATCAGTTGATTGGGTTATCTTATATCTTACTTGGGCCCGGACATCTTGTCCCTTAAATCAAAACTCATGATCGAACCGTGTATCGATTACGAAACAAGTCTCTCTGTAATTAACAACGCTACTGAAATGCACAATCATGATAAAAATACGATGTTTAAACAAAATGTATAATCTGCATGCAAACCAAATTAGAAATAGAAATCGTAAAGAAATAAATCTCATTTACTAATATTACCTTCTCACAAGTTGGAAAAAAATAGTCCATTGACTCGCATCGCAATGTTTAAATAACTCCACCGGGTATGGGACCTGCAATTAAGTATTCTGGCTTCATTATTTCGAAAAAAAGAGATTGCCAATGTCAGTTAATCTTTTATTCGGTAAAAATGCATATGACAATTTAAAATAAACAGAATTAAAGGTTTAATTGAGTTTGGCGGACAATGCCATCTTTAAAAATCATTGGCCGTGAACATGTTTAAATTACCACGAGGACCCCGGTGTCAAGAGTGGGGAGTAAAATGTAGGTATACATATATTCAAAATTGTAGACGGTCTCAAAATAGATTTGAAATCTTAAACTACTTGTCTCAAATGGCATGTGATGTTGAAGGACAAATTTCACGAGTCAGAAAACCAGTTAAATATCATTTCAAACCTTATTAAAATCATTACGATATTCATCTAAATAAAAAAATTTTATATGCATTTTATAATACCTTTTTTTGTGTGCGTTATTTCATTAGGCTAGACTAGTGTTATTTGAGATCAAAGCTAAACGACTATTTGAAAAAGAAATGTATTAGAATATTAGATAATTATTCCGTGACTTTGCGATTCAAACTCTAAAATATATTCAATTGACCCTTCCGATTGCGGGAAAAAATGCAAAATTTCGTGACGTCACAATGCTTTTACCTCGGACAAACATCGAAACTGCATTGTGACGTCATGGAATTTCTCAAAATTTTACCGCGTTCGGAAGGGTCAACTGACTAATATGTAATGGTATGTACAGACATACTGAATAATGAGGACGACGTAGAACAATATTGTTGTTTTGCGACTGTTGGTGTGTAACTTTCAAATAAAATTGTCAAAATCTTCAAACTGTGCAGATGTGGTATCTTAAAATCCGTGTGCATCTCAATAAGCATTGATGGATATATATATTTCGAGTATTTTAGATTTTAATACGGAAGATCGCAAGTATTTCTAACCAAGACTCTACGAATGTTCTCGCCCACTCTTCGATTGTTCTCCATTGTTATGACGTCATAAATTTACTTGGGCAGAAAAGGTGCCCAAGTTTTGAACAATGGTTTAGGTAGGTGACTAAATGAAAAATCAGAACGCACACGCTGCACGCGCTGCATTTGCGATCTTGCGTATTAGTCGGGTGTTGCGTGCAAACAGGAGACGCTTACTTTCCCCGATCACCTGGTCTCATTTCGGAATGTTATTCATTCCGAGGTTCGTAATCGTTCCAACGGAAATTCTAACGATTTGGCCTTGTCTTCTCGACATTGAGACTGAATAACTGATAGGTACTTCTTCGATGTTAATTGTAATAAAAATATCATTTTTGCATTGGATCTGTAACGTGAGGACGGTAAACAAAATACTAAATTCATATTATTAGCCCAATAACTTCCTACTATTTAATGTAATGTTGTCGTGAACTGATGATTTTCTCGGGCCTTTGCGTCGCACGCTCGGAAAAGTCCCGATAATGTGCGATTAGAGTATTGCATGTCGTTGTCGGCCAATTACTTCGCAGTATGAAAGTCACGTGATATCCCAAATTGAGATCAACGTAGATACAAAAGTATAATTTGTGCGGAAAAAAAATATTTACCCCGCCTTCCCAAAATTTAAACGCTTAATTTATGTTAAAACCTTTAAACTTTAAGGACATATCTTTTGAAATACTGAGTGGTATTCTAAAACACTTTTAAATTTAAACTATACATTTGATAGATTTTAACAGAAGTTGAATATTTGTAGTTACGTCTTTTCAGAATTGCAAGAATTCGTACATGTATACCTCCATCAGCAAACGATTCCTATGAAACATTATCTGCGATTGAGGTATCTTTATTTTTTACATAAATTCATTTATCATAAGCAAATTTCAAGGTGGCAACTCATTAAAGTAGCTTGATGAATTGTTAAAATTCAAACCCCTGACCTAGTTGTAAGAGAAGATCTGAGGATGAAAAATGATTTGGTTAATTTGTTGAGAAGATATGCATCTCATCTCATTTATTCTTATTCAGACGGTGGGGTTGAGACAGCTGTGATTGGACAAAGAACAGGAGCAGCCGGCTTTTGGATTACGTTATCTTGATAATAATCAGAAACTTGAAGGACTCTGATACAGTACTGGAGGAAAGAGGAAGAATATGAAAATATAATCACTCATAAAATGCTGTCCAAGGCTTGGGGTGTAGTTTAAACTATCCCAGGGGAAGGATCTTAAACTGGTTTCCCTTTTCGTCTAGAAATCTATCCACCACCCCCCCCCCCTCCCTCACTTCTAATAAATCACTTTCTGCAATTTCTTTGAACGTAACGTCAATTCCTCCTTCACTTGTCCAAAAATAAGGGCTTAAGGATGGAAATTTTGATACCGCTATCCCTTTTTGTCGAGAGTATCAGTCGTAGGATTTGCTCTGAGCAGGTACAGTACCGACAACGTTATCTTACATGCAATAAACGAACGAAAACGATTAACGACCCAGACGTAACGAACGCATAACGCATAACGATTAAGGAAAAACGAACGGTAACGTTTAACGTTGTGGGAATCGTTTCGTTTTAATCGTTATCCGTTATTCGTTTTCCGTTAATCGTTATTCGTTTTCCGTTATCCGTTATTCGTTATTCGTTTATCGTTTTCTATTATGCGTTATGCGTTATTCGATTTTTTAAATGTTCTTTGTTCGTTATAGACGAGATTTATTAAATCAGCAACGTACATGTAAAATGTATAGCACTAATGTACGATTTTTAAATTATAGTGCGATTTTTTTTTTTACATGTTAGTTTTTATATTTATGTTCGAATATTTATAACTTTTTTTCATTGGCGGATCCAGTACCGCCTTTTTGTCGATCCCAATCAGAACTTGCTGAAAATTTGACAAAATATACATGGAAGTCGGACGCCGCCTCTGTACCCTGTGAATCCATATTTCTATTATTATTAGTTTTTATATGCACCGTATGGTTAGAAGGTGTGCAAGTGTACAGTGTACGAATGTCATACTTGTTATTATCAATACAGTGTACGTATAGGGATGTTCGCCGTGACGTCACGGATCTCGCGAAAACGAAGCTGGTTGGCAAAAACGGTTGGCAGTGAAGGGAAATATACGTGATACCCGGGGATAAATCGACAATTGATTCTCTAATATACACTTCTTTCCTACTATTATTTTATTGATAAGTCCTGCTTTGACACTGACCATTCTAATCACAACAATAAAGAAATCCCGCTGAGTTTAGTATATCAGACTGCCGTTCGATTGGGGGGAGAGGGGGGGGGCAAGAATCAATAAAACTGCCGATATTTAATTTTTTCTTCTAATTTTGCTTTTCAAAGAAGCCGGTGTAATTCATAGTGTCCAATATCTATGCTCCTGTATTAGGTGTAACATGACCGACTAATTACCTATTGTTTTGACAAGTACACACCTATCCCTCAAACATGCAACGTCCCTATATTAGTTGTAATTTAATTAAGGCGGAGCATGTGAACGTGATGGAAAGAGGGAAATAGTTTGACCAAAATTAATGTCGAACTGTTTGAAAACGCAAAACGGAAAAAAAATAATTTAGCTCACAAAATAAAGAGTACTAATTTTCTTAGCTTATTTTTTTTTTCTCACGACTGTCTCAATTTAATTATAGATAAAGCCGATCATAGTATTAACAATGAAAACACGCACAAATCCTTCAGTAATTTTCTTACTTTAGATATGGAAATTACGCAAGGTGTTATCTACCGCCAGGGTCACTTCAAAGTCTTTAAGACCTGTCCCTTATTTAGACAGAGCATATTGTGAAAAGTAGAATTATTATCAAATATATTTTGATAGAAAATTTAACTGAAGAAAGAAATAAAAAGATAAAATAAAAAGAAAAATGAAAGCGATTTCCATGATTTTCAACTTATCGAAATTTTGCAGTTCAGATTTCTTGTCTCCTCGCTATCTTTTATATCTAAAATCTTTTGCATGTATGTCTATTTTTGTCGGAGTCCGTAGACGTAGATATTTACAGAGTATTTGTGATATGTATTATAAAATAATTGTAATTTTTTTTTCTCACGACTGTCTCAATTTAATTATAGATAAAGCCGATCATAGTATTAACAATGAAAACACGCACAAATCCTTCAGTAATTTTCTTACTTTAGATATGGAAATTACGCAAGGTGTTATCTACCGCCAGGGTCACTTCAAAGTCTTTAAGACCTGTCCCTTATTTAGACAGAGCATATTGTGAAAAGTAGAATTATTATCAAATATATTTTGATAGAAAATTTAACTGAAGAAAGAAATAAAAAGATAAAATAAAAAGAAAAATGAAAGCGATTTCCATGATTTTCAACTTATCGAAATTTTGCAGTTCAGATTTCTTGTCTCCTCGCTATCTTTTATATCTAAAATCTTTTGCATGTATGTCTATTTTTGTCGGAGTCCGTAGACGTAGATATTTACAGAGTATTTGTGATATGTATTATAAAATAATTGTAATTGTATTGCAGAAAGGAACAAAAAAAAAAAGAATAAATAATAAATAAATTACAAGGTACAAAATGAAGTTCAATAGTCCCAAAGCATTGGATAATCTTCTATTGTATACATACAGGGGGGAGAAAATATGCGATATCCATAGCACAATGTACGAGTGTACAATTTTCGCTTGATTGATCACACAGTTTACCGGTTGACTGTCAATTGTGGTCCGTGTGATAGATAATTATGATTGACAGTTGGTCACTCAGTATCAGATATCTATAGGCGTGGCATAGATCTCGAGTTGGGAATTTTCTGAGATCAAATGCATGTACATTGCAAGTGTTTATTACAAAAAAAAAGTTCGGGCCAAACTGGTCTTAATTAAATTATTTTTATTTTTACATTTCGGCTACGATACGACTTTTTTCTAGTTTATTTTTTCATCTTTTAGACTCGATACTTTTTATCAAAATCCTAGACTTTTTAATTAATGTCCGTCAGATGATATATAGTAAAATAAACATCAAAGAAGTACCTAACAGTTATTCAGTCTCAAAGTCGAGAAGGCAAGGCCAAATCGTTAGATAAATAAAAATTATTTATATAGCTAACTCCCCGGTCGAGCTCCCTCTCCCGTATGGATAAGCTTAATTAAAAGTACGGTGTCCCTGAACATTAATTAATTTTACAAAATCTTATAATGCAAAATCTTTCTTTTCATATTAAAGTTTACATTCTTATTTGTATTTGTAATTTTCAGGCGAATTTAACCCATATATTCGTAGTTATAGCCGTTTGAAAACGTCATTTTTAATTTGGGGTGTGCAGCTTTAATTCATTACACTAGCGCCACCTACAATGCTTTGCGTTTTTACAATAGAGGTATACATTGTAATGGAGATTTAAATTTATAAACTCGACAATATTATGGTGACTACTGCATATTTTCAAATATATAAAACTTTTTTTATGGCTCCTTTTTATTTTCAATCTAGACCCTTCGGAATAAATTGTACGTTTTCAATAAAATCTATTTTCAGCGACACTGTATCTTTAATTTTTTCATAATTTGAGTTATTGTTAAATCTAATGTAATCAAAGCTGATTAAATAAACGACGTTTCAATCTCCAACATAAACAATGCACGTATGGCCATTGAGTACAGGTACGTACAGTTGTACAACGTCTACAACGACTAACTTCAGCCAACATCGGAAACACGCATTTTCACAGTTAGAACAAACCGGCCTTTATCGAAAATAAATTCAGTTCTCTCTCTCTCTCTCTCTCTCTCTCTCTCTCTCTCCGGACGCACACATATACATCTCTCTCTCTCCGGACGCACACATATACATATTGGCAGAAGATTTTTATTGGTCCGCGAGAGCGAGGAAGACAGGTTAAGGGTTTACTAAACACAAAGTTAGCGTGTCAGGAATATCTCGGTTATTACAAAAACTGTAGAATTATTCGGCAAAACATCTCCAATAACAAATTAACTGATAAAAAAATATTTGGCTTTCATTAAAATTATAGTTTGTACTGTACTTTTTTGTGAGTACAAGTATCAATCGAGTTGCTGATTTTCAAAAAAATAGAGCAGACCGTAAAAGTCATTAAACAATATGATTTATGCATATATACCTTCTTTGATTCCTTCCCGAGGGCAAGCTAGCATTCAATTTGGGATACTGATTTGCAAATCTTTATTTTCCCTATTCAAATAAACCTACCCCTCTCTCACACCTACACTTGATTATCGAACACTCTACCCATTGTGTATTATAATGAAAAGTAATCGCTGTGCATGCTTTGTACAAGTATCTACACAGGTGTATACAAAATGTATATACATATTGTAGGGTTACACATTTAGGAGTTGGACTACAATTTGTAGAAATATTTTCAAACAATTTGAAAAGTAGCTTGCCCTCGGGAAGAAATTAGAGAAGGTAACTATTCATAACTTATATTGTTTTACGACGTTTAAAACGAGTTTAATTTTTTGAAAAATTGACAACTTCTTTAAGACTGTGCTAACGAAATATCAACGTACAAGCTCAAATTTTAATGAGAAACATTTAGTTACATGAAGATTCACTCACAAATGTGGCTGATTTGCTAAATTATTTCATACTTTTGTGATAATCGAGATTTTCTTTTTGCGTAGATTTTGTGTTTAGTAAACCCTTAACTCTTGAATATAACAACATTTCCCACTAATTTAGATAGTATATTATTTTATAAAATGTTCGTGTGTTCATTAATTAGTTTCTTTTTTCCCAATTCTTTTTTTTTTCTTTTACACGCCTTCCTTCTTTCAAACAAACGAACAAACCAAATATAGTCTCAGGTAAACACTTCAATAAAAGCTCCTAAAACTAAATATGGCTTCTTGTATAGTATCTTGCCTATGAAGTCTTCTGATAGGAAAAAATAATTGTTATTTACGATAAGATTTTCAGAAAAACCAAAAGCATCCAATAATTAAAAAAAACAAAAACAAACAAAAACAAAAAAAAAACCAAAAACCACACACACACACATACACAAAACAAAAAAAAAAAAAAAAAATGCTAGCGCCTTGTTCTGGTACATGTACTTCAAACGACTCCAAACAAGTTCGTAAAAAATTGATTTTTCATGAATGATGAATCATGTAAATAAATAAAAAAAAAAAAACCCGCATTTTTTCAGAATCGGAATAAAACGGTTAGACAATAATGCCGTTTATAAAAATATTCTTTTGAGTTCCATTGCTCTTAGTGCCCTTGTTTATTGACCAAGGTGTAATGTATATGGGTGTATAGGAAAGCTGTAATAAATTCTGACAAGCGGAAGCGAGCTAGAGAAATTTTCTGAAATTCTATAATCAAAATGAAAGATTTCTAATACAAATTCATCGCGAATTTACATGTTTCATAGAATAAGCGGCGCTTATTCTATGAAATATGTACATTTATACAAAAAAAAAAAATTCCAGGGGCGTTCCGGACCCTCGACACCCCCCTCCCTCTGGATTGCACAGAAATCAAAACAAATAAACAAAGACAAAAAACACAAGATAAACTAGAAACATGGCTTTTATGAAGGTAGTATTAAAATTTGAATAGCTTTTAATAAAATAAATGCTGTGTCACTGGTTTTTCCGTCTTTATCAAACTCCGCTATAGGTTTTCCGAAGAGCTATATATTAGGCACGGTCCATATGATATTCTAGAGATAGGGGAAGCGGGGGGGGGGGGCACTTAGGTTGATTCCGGGCTATATTGTTTTTTTTTTTTCGCCCTAAACCGGGGGGGGGGGGGAGATTTTTCGTAGCAAGATATACAATATATATTTTGATATACAAGAATGTCTTAGTTTTATCATAGCACTCAAAATTGTGAATACGACTTTTTTTAAATGAAAAATTGCAATCATGCAAATAAATATCAGCAATATGTAAGCCGGAGTCCGGTGGAGGCCCCAAAGAATGTATAACTTATTATCTATCTGAATCTTGAACGAATCAGAAAAGTGTAAGGAAATTTCTGTAAAATAAGTAAAATATTCCCTTTTTCTTAATTTCGGACGGGGCACGCGCTCGAAGAGGTTTCGATTTTATACTAGGGTGCATCAATGTACTTGCACACCATATCCCGATTGTTATACTGTAGGATTAATTTTCTTCTCCTTATATGGTCCATATATCATTAAATACGAAAATCTATTTGCAATGGTTTTTTTTTTTGGGGGGGGGGGGGGGTTATAGGTTTTCTTTCTTTCTTTTTTTATTGGATTTCTAATTTAATTTCTAGGTATTATTTCTAGGTATAATTTTCTTCTCCTTATATGGTCCATAAATCATTAAATACGAGAATCTATTTGCAATGTTTTTTTTTTGGGGGGGGGGGGGTTATAGGTTTTCTTTCTTTCTTTTTTTTTCTTGGATTTCTAACAATATTTTTTACTTTGTTTCTTGTCCCATTTACATGTACAACATAATTCATAAAAACAAGATTGCTGTGACTCTTTGACATGCATATCGTCTATAAGGCATTTATCCCTGTCCCGTACAATATTGTTGAATAAACATCCCGAAAGTGTCACGTTTCCTGGTAAACTATGCGATATAAAATACCCTGAACCTTGTTACTATAGTTACCAGGTACGATTAAATGGGGCCCTCTACGGGGAACGTATTTGCCAATAAGTACATTGTAAATAAATCGATAAGTTATTAAAACGAATGTATGTTGTGTATGTGAATATGTCCAGCAAAGAAACTTTTCTATTTCGGCGTATATTTCTCTAGATTCACATACCTATATCAAATTTTGATTAAAAAAGAAAGAAACTAAGTTTTTTATATGTCCATAATTATACATAAAATCAACGATTAATTTGTAAAAATGATTTTTTTTTTTCGCGCGCACTAGAGGGAGATTTCTTTGAGTTTGTGCCGAAATTTGACCCCATCCCGGCAATGAATTACGCTCGGAGTCTACCCCTCAAACCTTTTGGCAATTTTTGGGTCAATACATGTCAATAAATCGTCAAATATAGTCTCATATCACCTGCAAAAGGGACGCTGGATCCACCAGTCTGGTGAGCGTTGTTTTTTTTTTTTTATTTATTTATTCTTTTTTCTTGGTACATGATTAAAATTGTTTGGTAGCCGGCAGGGATTGGCAAAGCTGCGACCTGCATCATAGTCTCATTCCTATCAAAAATTGTCCATTACATTTGCAAATCGCTGCGCCCTGGTGCGCTTTATTCTGAGGTATCCATTTTAAAATTAGTATTTATTTATTTATTTATTTATTTATTTATTTATTTATTTATTTATTTATTTATTTATTTATTTATTTATTTATTTATTTATTTATTTATTTATTTACTTTTTGGTCTATTTAAGTTTAGTACTAATATATACTACTTGACGTAGATCTGATTTTATTCAGAAATATATTGAATTTTCACCGACATTCTTTTTTATCCTTGTTCTGCGCCTGAGATATAAATCTCCAACTTCCACTTTCGTACCTTATCTGTGTATGCGTTCGTCTGTAAAATTATCATGTCATTTTGAAGTGGTCATGCAATCAATGGGTACAAATTGAAGTAATAAAAATGTACAGAAATGTCAATCACAGTCGAGTCCCTCTTCCTCAACGCACCGACATGAAGTTGGACTTGGCTGTTAAAAATGTACTGTGAATTAAACATTGGAAATGGTAAAATTTGGAATTTCAACCCCCTCCCCCCAAATAATGATAATAAATAAAAATAAAACGTGCTGAAGAAAAAAAATGAATTTCTATTCATTGTTAAACAGATTTGTCCGATGTATTGAAGCTTTTCGAAAATTGATTATTTTTGGAATTGCTCTTTCGTGAGGAAAGATGGCCCATAGTTTTTAAGAATAGCCCATTGTTTTTTAGAATGCGTGGCTCATTTAAGTTCAAGTGGAAGGGGCTATAGTCCCATTAAACAAGTTTGCCTTCCCGATCACCTTTAAACGGTATCTGTTCATAAAAAAAACATGCATGCTTGAAATCAATATATACTTGTAATAATATATTAAGAGCGAAATTCAGTATGCAAAAGATTTACTGGTATATATTATGTATGGATGGCTATAGAAACTCTTCGACGGGGGGAGAGGGGGCAAAGCCGTCAAGAGGGGGGGGGTTCCAATCCTGCTTTGAAAAGAATATACATGTACTAAAAAAGCGAAAATAAGTGATTGCAGCAAATTCTTCGAAAAGGGAGCCCTTGTTCTCCCACTTGATCCTAAATCTGTTCAGTGTTAGATTTAGGATTTTTGGTGTGATCGGATGATGAAGATCCATATCGTCCAAAGAAAAAGAAAAAAAGTGATTTATTATGGTTCGTTTCCTTACGACGCTTACGCTCTTACTTTTTTTGTATCCCTCCATCCATGTGTTCTCATCACTCAACTGTCGATCAACATTAAATAAATTTCGTCACTATTGCATGTTCAAATTTTAATTGGCAATATCCATATTATCATATCATGTCTATAAATGTTGACACAAGGATGTCTGTTTATTTTTTTTAAACACCACAGACATGTATACAATACATTGACAAGGACAAGAATATATGTCAGCCGACCCTTGGTCCTAGCAAGGCTTGAACCAGCAATCTTAGAATCCCTATCCGCTAGACCACGGCGCCACAGGAAGTCTGTTTATAAGTCCTTGGTTGACAGAGTTGTAGAAGAACTGATCAAGTCAACAAGTGTTTCACTACATATACGTATTTCTCTTTCGAATGTGAGGTTATATCAGTGGCGGATTCAAGGGGGGGGGGCGTAGGGCGCGTACGCTCCCCCTAAAATTTTCCAATCATGGATAAAACGATCATTTTCAATCAAAAAAATTAATAGTAAATATTAGTGAATATTAAGTACATGTACTTGTACCTGTTAGTAAATATAATTGTTAAATGCATCAATTTTCACTCTTTAATCAATTACAGTCACGAAAATGGGTCCTAAAATGCAGATATTCAAGAGCTTCCGGGGGGCTTTGCCCCCCCCCCCCCCTGTCCCCCTACCAGGGCTCTGCCCTGGACCCGCTGCGGACCCCAGACCCCTCGCCAATTCTTTACGCCCCCCCCTCCCCCCCCAAACTGAAAATGCTGGATCCGCCACTGTATATGTTCAAAATTCTTAAACGTACTTGCACACTATTTTGCAATAAACATGTGTATAACACTTTCGTAACAAATGTCAAAATATTGCAGTTTTAAAATAAAACTGAAGCGGTACTTTGATCGGTGAAATCAAAGAGGCGGCATAATTTTTGAAGCGCACGGGCATTGAACTGAGGCTAATAAGCGAAACGTGATATTTAAGTTGATTATTTACATGTACGGTACTTATAACTGATTCATCATATTGATCTTATTGTTTCAGCAATAATGTACTGGCTTCGTTTTCTGCACTTTACCTATATGTAGCTAAGATGCATATTAGCCGGGTTGTGTACGCTATGCAATTTCTTGGATGGGGGGGGGGGGGGTATTCCATGTATTAATTTTTATGTATATGTACTAAATATACTTCGACTAAATAAATAAATAAATAAATAAATAAATAAATAAATAAATAAATAAATAAATAAATAAATGTAGTCCAGTGGCGGATCCAGCGCCCCCTTGCCGGGGGGGTCAAGGGGCGAATTTTGCCAATTTTTACCGAAAATGGGCCAAAATATACCTGTTTTTTGAAAATTTTGGGTCAGTGCCGGGGGGGGGGGGCGCCCCCTCCGCACGCCCTAAATCCGCCACTGACTGTACATCTTATTTTAAATCAACACCGTCTGCTATTTAAATCGCTCAGCAATCGAGGGTTGTTAAAGAGGCTGTGCTATGTATATTAAATCCATGTATATTATGCAGAACGTGACAGGTGGTAAATAAAGAAGCAAGAAGTGGTAGACAAATATTTATTTACGACGGACATGCGCCCGGTGTTTTATTTTTTTTTTTTTTCAATAAAGTTTTTTTAAGTAACGTTAATTCCCCTCTTGACACTTTCATTCGTTGATCATTTATTAAATGTCCGGACTCCCTCAGCTTGATCACAAGAACTTTATTTTCAGTATACTAAAATTTCATCAATTAAGAAACATTAGAAATTCTTGAACAGCGATTTGTCATCTTTCTAAGCTATCATGAGTATACGTTATATATGGGAACGGTACTAACGATTAACGGATAACTTAAAACGGATTACGATTAACGAATAACGGATAAAGCATAACGCAAAACGAAAAACGGATAACGATTAACGGATAACGATTAACGATCCAGAGCACCCCTAAACGAACGGAAACGATAAACGATTCAGAGCAAACGAACGCATAACGCAAAACGATTAAGAAAAAACGAACGAAAACGATTAACGCATGTAAGATAACGTTGTCGATACTGTACATGTAATCTGGATAGCAACACCATTTGTCAAAGGAATGACGTATCCTTTAATTTCCATTGTTATTATTCAGAAACGACGATTCTGATTGGCCGAGAAATTTTGTTGATACATGTATCAACACAAAACGGAAGTATACGCTTAGCAACTTTATAAGCAACGTCGTTAGCAACACGATTTCAAAGCTGCATATAAACGTTCAAAAGCGACGTAATGAAATGATAAGTAATCAATGTAATATTTTTTTGGTTGATCGAGGTATCAACACCAAAAATTGAAGGAAAACTTTTGCATCTTGCGCTACGCGCACGATATATGGTACGTATTTTGTTCTGGTATAATGTATTTCGTTTTAATGTAGACATGAAGTAGGTTTTTTTTCTTTTTTCCATATAGAAGACATTTCTTACTCTGAGAAGGAAGTATTTAATTTACAGGATCTAATTCTATCACCTACAGGAACTAATTGTGTCACATTAGCGTTGAAATGTATGCACCGCGAAACCTTTTAATAACGTTTTCTTACAGAATTTAGACGATCGAGAATATATTGGCCTATTACAGCGAGAGTTACGTACTGTAATGAGACGTGACCGACTTACAACGACGTCATTGGTTGAAAATAACTCAAGAGGTGATCAATGAAGAACGATTGCAAGTTATGTAAGTGAATTTGCTGATAAGTTTTGTGTAAAATTCTTAGCAATTAACAAAAAAATTGTTGTCATCTAACGTCATTGACGTCCTCTTTTTAAGTGTACATTGTGAATTTTGATTCAACTGATTAATAGTACAAATTGTTTTACATCTGAGAAAGCTAAATTTTCGATTACCGCCATTAGCCAAATACCACTCAAGCTGTAAAGACAAAAAGAACCTCTTGAAATTGTGTGTATCCTAGAAACTAGGTAACTCTAGCCGCTTCTAAATATTAGTGCACATGGAGACGGAAATGCCTCCTAACAACACAAAAATTGATCTATTAAAAATGTTTTCTTCAGTGACACTGAATTTTTCCAATCTTGACGATTTGTGATTTTTAAAAATAAGATAAATTTCAATTCGATAAGAAATTTGAAAATAACTTATTTGCCTATTTTTTAACAAAAGCAGATGATAATCTGAGTTTATAAGTTATAATTTGATCTGATTGCTACGTTATTATTAATTTCGCTGTATTTTATGCTGTACTTTTAGCGTTTCAGCACACAAGAACATGTAGAAGATGCATTCGTAAATACTCGCGTATACATGTATGTAATATCGAATTGAACATAAATATAACACTTTGATGCTTAAAAATTATTATCTTTGTGAAATTATGTAATGGTTACTTCTGCATTGATCCTTGCAACGAGTGTACTTTTTATATCAGTTCTAGATGTAGCTAACTTTCCTCGTATAAATATCAGACTTTGACATTTAGTGATTTGTCATTTATTCACATGAGCCAATTTTGAGAGGTACATTTATTTACGTTTCAATAAAGAAAATGAAGTTACTGCTTTGTATTTTTTCCAAAACTCGTAATCCTTTAGATTGTGGATCTTGGAATCTAGTTTCTGCTTTTCTGTTTGACTTTAATTCACTGGTAATGGAACAAAGGTATTTGTATAATTTGGTTTGATTGATGACCATATCAAAAGACTGCCATCGTACAGTATTTACATTTCTAAACTCATTAGATACGCCATAACATGATTGTTTTCGGTCTTTCAGAATGATAATGAACGAATCAATAATAAAAACTCTTTAGGTCAAGGACTTTATAATCATAAACGTGTTAAAACCTTCTGGAAGTTTTAAAAGGGTTAACTGTGTACGCCTTTAAAAATCATTTAATATCATTTGAATATTACCGAAGTAGTCCGTAGCCTTCATCTTACGGTGATTCGTAGAACGTAAAGATGAATGCGTTATTGTCATGTGTGGCATATCACCTACATGTAACATAATGAAGACTTTTGGAGTCGAGTTGCAATGCTTCTGTTATTATTAAGTTCCCCTTGATTGAATGTTTAAAGTGTAATTATTATTTCTTTCCGGCTCTGTCGCTTGAAAGAAGCTTTGTTTTGGTCCTTTATCAATTTGATATCATGTATGTTATTTTGCTATTTCGGAAACTTGTCATTTCATCCAAAAATATCATCGAAATTAAATGAGGTAAACATCCTAGTACCACCCCCCCCAAATGCTATTTTGGTCATAGAAAGTATTTAAATATGATTCTGAATCGACCCTATAGGAATTTTTAAGCCGTACACTTTTTGCAAACAACATTTGAATTAAAAAATAAAACTCAGAGGGCGCCACCGAAATACATTTGACTGTGTCTGAAAATCACTTCGGCATTTTATTAAGTATCACTGATGAGGATTTACAATCCGAAACACGTGTTTGGTGCATTCAAATCTGTTGGAAATTTTCATCAAGAACGTAGAGTTAAAACACTTCCATTATTGTTACATGAACGTTTTACGAGACATTCGTGTAATCGAAAAAAGATAGGGTTGTTCGCATATAATCATCATAAATACACGATTTTCTATGAATTTAGCAGATGGACGTCCAAAGTCGGCTCCGATTGCACTTTCTTCTCCTTTCTTTTATGATTTTTCATTAATGTTTCAATACCGATTGCTGTTGCTTGGTTTATTATTCCTCCGGTTGTCAATAGATACCGTTCGTTTATATGTTGTATTTTTTGTTAAATGTTAAGATGTCATCAGTGTTTGGTCTTCCTTGTCCCTTTGATTTCTCTTGTGCTGCTTGTAAACTCTGTGTTTTCATATTTTGGTGAACAACTCAAGTTGGAGATCAATCTTTCTTTTTTGTACAGTGCACGTTGTAAGAAGTCTCATTATTCCAGGCTCTGTTTGTTTGTGTGGTTGTTTGTTTCGATCTTTCCATGAGTGCTCTGACATGGTCTCTACAAGGTGGTGTTTTTGAAGATCTCCTTAATTGTGCATAAAGCAGATCGTGCAAGAGCAAAGAACAAATTTGCAAACAAAATTACATTTTTCCACTAAAGGGGTAAAGCCCAATATTGGCCCTACTTTAAACATTTAATTCTTTTAAATATTTATTTGTGATTTGATACTTTATAGTTCTTCTTTACCAATTTGTGAGTTTTCGTAGCTGTAAGCCTTCTGAAAACCCTCAAATCGGCATTTTTCCATGAAATTCCGTTAAATTGTAGTAAAAATTACATGTTTCATTAACTTAGCAGTGGCCATATGAAAGATCATCATAAAATCTTCCTGTCATAAAAGATTCATGTTTGTCGACGCATTTGGCTACATCAAAATTCTCTAATAAGACAGTTTCTACCTTTCCATGATGTGTCAGTTACATAGAGAATAAGTGTCTCTGAAATATTTGTGTTCTGTTACGGGTATGCAAAACAAAGGAGGTGATCTCCAACAACACCAGGTTGCAGCCCCACAGCAAAACACCCAATACAAAAACACTGAGCAGACAAGCACAGAAAGATACATGTACGTAAAAGGGACAAGGAACGTCAACGCACAACACAGAAACATCAAACACAAAGGACTACACATAAACCAACGAGACCAATGGGCAACCGGTGCCGACTTAGAACGGCCATCTGCCACCGAAATAGCAGAAGGTGTGGTTATCCTGGATTACATGCGCACAACCCTCCCACTTTTCGTACATGTAATGCGCGTTAGCGCATTTCATGCGATAAATGCACTTGCTGTGTGTTGCATACCCGTAAAAACAAATTATGACATTTATTCTATATATATGCACCATAGTTGTCTGTTTCGTTCTTGTTTTCTGATATTGAATTAAAAGTTTTCTCAATGAAAAGGATGACGTTAAAATTCAACTCACCGCGGATTCAGTTTGCACGTTAGAATAGCCATCGCGGCACGTTTCTGTAGATCTTTTGCATTGTGACGTCACGAGTGTTAATACACGAATTACAGCACGTTCCTTTCCATAGTAACATTTCAGGGAATTACATTGGCTGTGCATATATATCAAAATGACGTCGCTTGATGACGTCATAGGACTGCGTTTCGTGGAGCGGGAAACAATTTCTATTTTTTTAAATCAAGTATTTCTCATTGCTCAGGCTCGCTGGGGTCCGTCAATGCTCAATTTGGTGCTCTATTGTAAGTGCTGTTAAGATTGTCTTCATGATCTTCTTTATCGCATTGAGTTTTTTAAGTAAAATCTGAGGGTCGATTAAAGGGTTTCGTCGTCTTACCCTCTTCTGGTTTGTCCACATTCCTAGAATTCAAAGTTACGTTAGCTTCACATATGTATTATTTCAATGCAGTCGGTTTGTGATCATTTGTTAAAAATCGAGATTGAGATCGAAAACCATTAAAACAACTACATAGAGAACTAGACACAACAGACACAAAATTAATGGGGTCAACAAAGAAATCAGCAAAGTACAACCTTGAATTATGCGACAAATAGGACTAGGGACGTCCAATCTGCAGCTGAAACCGACGATTCGCAGATAACCTAGTTTTGTTAGAATGAAGTAGGGAAAATCGTGATAAAAGATATCTCATTTACCCAGACACGATAAGCATCTTATGCTTTCTACTTACTTCACCACTTACGTCAAATAAAGAATTCTAAATGTCAAAAAAATGTCGTATACAGGGTTTTTGGTTAGTGTTTTAGTCTAGATTTAATACCAATTCTCTGTCATCTTCGCGAGCCGATGGTATAGATCCGCCGTGCTCCTCAAATACGGCGGATCTATACCATTAGCTCGCGAAGATGATTCTCTGTAAGCACCAACAATTTTGTATAGGGATCTGGAAACGCTAGATCACAGATCCTTACAATATATATTCAAATGAAATAATAAAAATTTTTGAAATCGATGAAAAAATTACTCATTTTCATGCTGGTTGCCATGGAAACGGGTGGCAAACACCAAAAAAGTACAATTTTCAGCTTTTTCAAGCCACGCAAGCCCTTAATAAGACATTTTCTACACACAAATACAATTGAACTGAGATGTTGGATCCTAATTCTATCTGATAAAACCATTACATGAAGGGAAAAACTGAAAAAAAAAGACTTACCATGCAACAAATACATGTATATCATTTTGTGAAAATAGTAATTTGTCATTTTGAACTGAAATAATGGAGAATTGAGGTGCTTATAGGAAGTTTTAACGTAGAACTAATCAGATTCCAATCAATGACAAGTATTATGTCTTGGTTGCCAAGGTTACGTGGAGGGTGTCAAAGGAAAAGTACTCATTTTACTTCAGATTGCAGACCTAATTTCTGACAATATCGAAGGACAAAACATGTAAAAGATTGATTTAATTATCAGGTTTTAAAATAATCTTAAATTTTGTTCAAAATAATTTCGCTTAATACTAAAAGAAATAACCCGTTGCTAAGGTTTTGGCTTTCAACTTAAAATAGGCTTGTTTGTTTCCTTGGATACGGCCATTTTATATCAAATTAATTGAATGAGCGTTATGCTATAAAACCTTTAACTCCTACTTTAATGTCGCATAAATTTGTCCTTCCTAACTTTACAGAAGATATAATTTCAAAAGCTTTAAGAAGTCCGAAAAATTATGAAATTTTGTGTAAATTGGTCTTGTCTCCATAGTAACCATGCAAACGGTTGTCTAGTTTTTATCCAATAAATTCTATTAATTTAGTAATTTCTTACGGAATGAAAATAATTATCATAACAACGTTTAATAGCCATTCTCTGTAAGGACCAAAATAGTTCGGCATGGCATGTCATGGATTTTGATGATTTTCTGTATAATGGGTATATATTGAGTACTGACCATGAAAATAACACTTTTCATCCAATGTGACCTCTGGTTGCCATGGTAACGAGGTCATTCTATTTATAGCACTTTTGAGACCATGAAATAAACCAGCTCCGGAGACTTCGTTGCCATGGATACCACTGTAACAGCTTGTTCATCTTTATATAATCTATTCTTCCTTACTTCCATTCTTACTTAGTACACTTAGTTATGTGATATTTATTACAGGAAGCTTATTGTATTAAGCCAAACTAAGTCAAAATGAAGCGAAAAATAGAGGTGAAAATAAGGGCCAATTTAGTGTGTTTTTGACCATTTTCAATCTTAAATATCACAAAAGGCACCAGAAGGAGACTAGTGATTTTCATCAATGGAAATGTATGTTTATTGACAAATAAAACGAACGAAAAATTGGAGTGGGTATTTAAGAGTTTTACCTAAATTCTGTCGTCAAAGACCGTTGCCATGGCAACATTAGACCTTTTTGCTTGTTTCATATTATCTTTGAAATTGATTTTATTCCTCTTTAGAGTTACATAAGATTGTCAAAATGTATGCATGTATAGATATGACCTGTATCTTTTACATAAGAACAATTAAAATGTTCAAGGTCATTGGCTTGATGTTCAAGGTCATTTATACCTTGAGACTCAAATTTTGCATAAAATATTGATTTTTTAATTTTTTTGTTACCGATTTTAGTGATTTTTTTATTAAAATATTTTCATAGGTCATATATATTATGAAAGCACATGAATATAAGACAGACAAATCTTAGAATTTATTGAATTGTAGCTATTCAATAGGAAAATATTTTTCCGTCAAAAAACAAGAAAAATACAGATTTCGTCCCTTTTTTATCAACATACTCACCAAGAATTTAGATATTCGAAGATGTGAAGAAACGTAATCAATAGTTCTAAGAAATAAGTTATACATTTATCATTTTATGGCAAATAACTGTTAAGTTCAATATTTCAAGGTTTCTAAAATATTGACACCTTCATTTTATGAAAAATCAGGATTTTTTGTCAAATCTGGTCACTTAAAGTTTAATGACCTTGAAAATTCAGTGGGTGACCTTGAAATATTTTCAAGGTCATTTTTATATCAAAACGCCTTTGATAGATGTATACATGAACTTCTGTTCCAATATCATGCGTAGATTGTTAGATAGAGGTTGTGTTTAAATTCATCGTATTGAAACCTTTCAGCCAATTGTTGCCATAGCAACTAAATTTGATGCTGCTTTGCATATAAAAGCACAAATTAGCCCAATTAATTTTTTATATTCATGTAGAGTTCAAAGATGATACTTATTGGATAACTACAATTTGGACTTCAAAAATTGGTGCTTTTATGAAATTTTCAACCTTGTAAAACAGTAAAAACATGCAAAAAAGGGTCTTTGAGTGCCCAAAACAAAGCCTTTTGATACCCTGTTTCGGCCCAATTTTTCATCATGTATACATAAGGCATCCGAGATGAATGTAGAAAACTTTACAAATATGCGTAATAATAAGGATTAAAAGAAAATAATCAAAGCAATTTCAGATTTAAAATGTACCTGTTTCCATGGTAACGAAGCCTACAGATATGCCTTGTCCTATAGATTTTCCCGATTTTTGAAACTTCAGACACGGTTACCATGGCAACGACAACCTTTTTGAAAAAACTGGGGTTGATTTACATACTAGTACTTCATATTGAACTTCCATACCAAAAATCTCAAAAATCCATGATATGCCGTGCCAAAATGTTTTGAAATTCTTTGGTTCTTACAGAGAATTGCTGTTAAATCTTTTATTTCGACATTATTTAAATGGTTACCATAGTCAAGTTTACTTTACTTATTTTATTTATGTTTTTGAAAGGGTGCATTGTATGTTACAATAAGATGTTATCACACTTTGAAAATGAAGTAGATTTTTTGACTTATCAAACTCAGAAAATCCAATTTATCAATCCAATAGAAACGGTTGTTATGGAAATTAAGGTCCTTAGTAACCTACATATTTTATTGCATATTTTCAGTTCTTTCAAATCAGTAGGTGAAATTGATTATTATTAAACTCAAAGCAATGAAAAACAGAAAATGAAATCTAACATCTTAAAAAAATGTCATAATGAGCAATATCAAGGAGGGATTCAACACCAAGATGGCGGCGGCATTATTTGATTTCTTACTTCCTAGGAAAAGTGCAGTCCTTACTGCCTTAAAACATTTAATTCCCTGATTGTTATACAAATTTGAGTATCCTGATGAAGTTTGAATCTTTTCCGACGTAATTTGAAGAAATTATAGCGATTTTCAAAATTGTTGGCTTTGGGAGTTTTATCCATAAGCTAGCCACGACGTCATTTCGACGTTATCGGGGGAAAATGGCGTCACAAACTATCGCATTCAAAATGCAATTAAAACATAAATACAAAAAGTATCGCATTGCAACTTTATATGTACATGTATAAAATAGAAAATTCAATTTTGATCTTAGTGTATTCGTTGACAAATTTACATAACAAGGAAGCGGATGTCACTTCATTGAAAATGGACGAATGTGGAAGAAAAAAATGGAAAATATAGAGCGTTGTAAAATTTTAATCCCAAATTTAATTGTTCTCATTTAGTCATGAAATCATATCTGGCCACCGTTGATAATTTGTTTAGTTTTTGACAAGGATTGATCCACAGGTTTCCTAATAATCACCTATCAACTTCAGTCAATTGGCTCGAAATTGCATTTTTTTTAGCAAAGGTGTAATCTTTTATTCTAGTATCCTGCCTTTGTTTATAACACAATTCAGCTATTAGAATCTTTTCCATATGTAAGAGCAATACATTTATAAATATTTTTGAAGTTAGATTAAAATTATTTTCCAACAATTTTAAGAAAACCGGAATGACACTTTTAATATTATGACGTCATCAAGAAATTCACAGATTCGTTGAAAATTGCATATTTCAAAGTCTCATAGAAATTTTTCCTGTGGATAGAATCAAATGTAAGTTTGTATGATGAAGTACAGACAAGAAATGAACAGTTTCAGAAATTTTGAGAAAAAAATGAAAATGGCGTCAAAGTGTTCAATACCTCCTTATTTGCCATGGTAACCATGCTTATAAAGAAAATCTGAACAGATAAAAAATATGGTTTTATTAGACAAAGTAAGGGTTTGAAATTGTTTAAATTTCATATTTTGCTATCTTGTGAGCTGGTAACCATGGCAACCAAGTCACTTGGCAACGATATTTGTGGATGATTTTTATGCCTTGCATCTATCCCTATCCATATATGAAAGTTCATGAAAATCGGAGACCATGCGTTTCCAAAAAAAAAAAAAAAGAAAGAAAATTGGGCCTTACAGAATATTGGTGTTAAAAGTTTGGAAAGAAAGATGATCTACAATCATTGTAATGTAATGAAATTTTCTAAACGACATTTTATGAATTCCAAGGAAACCGTGAGAAAAATCTATAAAACTTTGTGTTGAAAATGCTGAGCAGATTAATAAAAAAATCACATGAAAGTTGCTGAGCGATATAGATCAATCTATAAGCTACTGAAGCAAAAACAAATTACAAAAAATATAAACTGGGGTATTAATAGGTAATAGTCCGCCACGAGCTATAAGATGAGCAAATTTAAATACTAATTAAAAAACGTAGATGCTAAAAATACACATCTGCTCCTCTAAAGAACAGATCCCAGGTGCATTTTGACTCAAATTAGGATAAATTGCAACCGTCAATCGAGATAGCAGTTTTAATTTCTTTTAATTACTACTGAAAAATCTTCATGAAAGTGAGAAGTCAATTTCCAGCTTGCACGATTCTCTGACAAGAGGATTTCATCGCTCTTAACATACACCTCATAGGATCTTAAGATTTTAAGGCAATGGTGATAAACACCTATTAGAATCAAGTTATTCACCACCTTCTAAATTCGACTAGAGAAATAAAACATTTCAATAAGAGAAAAACGGAACAAGTTAAGGCAAACAGTCTCCTTTCCTTTGTCACAAATAAACCGGTTTTGTAGAAACATCCATGATTCTTACAGTATTTATCCTACCTCTGGCGGAACTGTCAGAGCATTTCTTTCCTGTCTCGTTTAGGTAAAGAATGCATTGTTTATCATTATTCAAACTCTTCTGCTTCATAAATAAGAAGAAAATTCAACAGGTGGAAAACTGATCTATTCTTAATAATACGGAAGTGTTCCAAATATTTACCTTCATGAAGCAAATTTCAAACCAATTTTTAATTCACCAGACACGTTTTCGGATAGTAAATCCTCATCCGTGTACTTACTGAAATGCCAATTGCAAAGTGATTTTAATATAGAGACAAATTGTTTTTTAGTAGCGCCCATTTTTTTAATTAGTTAGGGTCGATTCAGGAGCACCGGCGTCATTTTTGGATGAAATGATTCATTTTCGAATTAGCAAAATAATAGATAAAGGGCAAAGAGAAAGCTTGTTTCAGGCGACAGAGCTCGAAAGAAGTAAGCGTTACACTTTAAACATTCGATTTCGGATCCTTATCACTGGTGCTTATTCCCCTCCTTTCTTTAAATGATATGCCGAAATGATTTTCAGAAATATTATTAGCGTCCTCTAGTACAAGTGCAACGCATTTCAATTACATACCCATACACCATATCTCGAGAAAGAGTAGAACTACCAAACTATACTGGAATCTGGATGTAAGTTTAAATCTTCTTACAAGACATGACATTGATATCCAAATTACCAAGTAAATAATATCAACAAGTTTATATAAGACTCTCTTTGTGACTTGATTGACTGGCTTCTCTTAAAGTAATACAAAATTCTGAAAGGAACACATCTTATACAGCCTCTGTACAAATACAAATTTGAATACAGTTATTGAAAATTTCACTTAGTTTTTGATACGACATTTGAAAGATCGACCTCGACTTCAACGTTTCCCTATCAAATCTGCACGTAATCGCTATTCGAATTTGACAACAATTTTTCAAGAGCAAATAAGAAGAATTAAGATATGATTAGGCAATATTTGTGATAAAGGTGACCAGCGCTACCAAACTTAAAATACTATTATATCAATGAGTTAAAGGAGATCCTGACGAGAATCTCAACAGCACTCACAATTAAGCACAAAATTGAACATCGATGGACCCCTAGCAAGCTACAGGTGGGACCAGGTGCCCGGGATGAGTAAGCATCCCGTGTTGGCTAGCCGCACCCGCCGTCGATGATCATGCACGAAAATGAAAAATAATATATAAAATACATGGACTGTCTGAGGTTCGTCATTTCCAGGTAATCATTACAATATGATCAATATGTTTTATATTTCTTCAATATTCGAAAATACGTTTATTTTGTACGTTAAATGAAAACTATATTTCTCTACTTCAATGTTATCAATTTGAGCTTTCGTCTTATAATTTTGGGAGCGAGTTAAATTATTGAAATTTATTGAGTTACGCTGTTTCTGGATTTCTTTACATTATATTGTTCTTATATGTATACTTGTCAAATCTTTATTATATTTAGTTTAGAATGTTTTGTATCTGTCATATTAACTCACTTCAAGATTTGGATGCGAGGAAATAAAGATCAAAAACTTTTTAGTAATCCGACTTTAATTCGTCATTTCCAGCATTTGATCACAAAGAGAAGCAGCCCACACGGCGGCCCGGGGAATCGACACACCCCGTGGCCCGCCATCCCCATCGTTACTATTCCAGTATTCAATCCAAAGCGACGAAGTTCCAGTTAGAGGTTACAAAAAGGTCTTTCTACACGGCGGCCCTTAGGGTAGGAACCTGCCCCATGACTGAGAATTCTTTCTGCGAGCGCGAGAGAGAACTTAAAGAGAAAAGGGCGCGCCCGCAGCTTCGACATTTCGTTGCACAGAGTGTGCAACAAATTTTCACCGTGTCAACTGGTGGAGAAGAGGAGATGGCCGCTAGTCCGTCTCACAGGAAGATCCTAAGCCTCTCGCGATCGAAGCCATGATACGAGAATTCCCCCATGTTCTGAGGACATTCGAATCTTTTGAAATACAGGATTCTATGTAAATATGCGAACCAACATTTCTTCCAGAAGTCTAGTGAAATTACGAAAATACAGGAAGTTATAGTGCAGTGTTTTGGACATAGTGACAAAATAACAAAAGTGAAAGGGAACGATATTTTGGTACTACTTGGAAAAGAAGGACTATTAAGTGAGAAAAGAAATATTTTTAAAGGAGCCTCGGAATTCACAATTCCAAAACAGAAGAACTGGTCCATGCATTGAACACTTTTACGAATGATAGATCATGTATTATTGATAATTTAAGAATTCTTTTGATGATTAATTGAATATTACATCTCGGTAATTTTTGAATAGCACTTTTTTTTAGGGTAAAACTAAGCTTAGCGCCAATTGGGTTTCGGGCAAGCTATAGTTAAAAGAAACTTGATCCCGAGGGTGGACAAGTAAGAGAGTAGGCTAAAAGTCTTGTTGAATCGGGCAAAAACTTGTTAGTAATTTAATGATGAACATAGACTAGATCCTCTTTATAACAACTATGTAGACGTTCCAATTTTTCATGGCTAGATGTGAATTGATTTATTTAAGGCTGGAAATTTTGTTTGTTAATTTGTTTTAATAAACTTATTGAGTGCTAGAAATCGAAATCGACGGGTTTCCTTTTCAATACAGTCTTAAATATAGTGCTAGATTGTATAGAAACAAGGCCAATTCTATTAGAGATTTAAAGTTTTCTCGTATGCAGACACTCGACAGTTTACATCTACAGAATATGGGGCGGTATACGAATACAAAAATCCGATATCTAATTTGTCATAATTATAAGCTCTATGAAGAACATTGGCACGGGCATTAATTTCGACTCCCGATCACGAGATCAGGTTTCGCGATTCGATCGTCCTTTTGCCAAAAAGTTTTAAAGCGGCGAAAGAAAATTGAAAGAGGATTAATGCGGAAAATGTATACAATTGCTTTAAAAATCGTCATTGCAACTGCCAGATGCTCTCGCGACTATTACGAAAGGAGACATACCGGTTGTCTACCGGAAAATAACGAATGTGTAACGGACTTCACCGTAAGTGCGACAAAGAAACAACGGATAAAATGAAAATAAAACATATAAGAACCGGACAAAACGGAAAATTAACGAAAATATTTTTTTTATCCGTTACTTGACCGTTCGTCATATCCGACGAAGTGTGAAAATATTATACCTACCCCCGGAGTACAAATGAGTTGAAATGAACATGTTTTATATAGGGCACGGATCATATACAAATATATAAACATTTGAAAGAATTTATCACAATTTGGAAATAAGGGGTAGATATCGTTTTGTACGTCGACGAAGATTCTACAATCCTAGATAATTGTTCAATATGTAACAACACAAATGGAAGAGGGGGGCTAATTATACATATTACAAAGCATTTTCTTGCATAAGAAATAAGCTTTTCATTTGCAAAATGATTTTTTTTTTAAATGTTGAAGTATATAGAGTAGTACGTTTCGACATTAAAACCAAACTTAAACATTTTCGTAAAATATTTTTAATACAGTGCATATCTTTGGCACACCCTGAACATAATTTCAGACCATTTATCAATACATATTTGTCAATTTTCAAGTTGTCCCTGACTACGGTAACCCCATCTCACCTCTAGATCTGCGCTTGAAAGGGATAGTTCGCCGTTGAAATATGAAAATTTGAATTTGTACGACACCGCAACAATTAATTCCAGTTGCGCCATCTACAATAAGATTCGTTTTACAAATTTTGAGTTCTTATAAAGTGGGGGTTTTAGATTTTTCCTTGAACTTTGATCTATATTTCTATTCTAACAAAAGGTTTTAAATTATTATTATTTACGTATTCCACTGAAGCTTAGCAGAGCTTGCTGCTTTGAAGTAGAAAAAGTTAGAATGAATCGCGGTTCCGCAGATATACCTAAAATACTATTGTCTGTACCATGTCTACATACCTGTAGTGTTAACCAAAACGTAAAAAATATGAAAGTCACATCTCTTTGTCAATGAAATTATTTCTAAAGTAACTCAGACCTCAAAATCAGGGTCACAAAAAATGTTGGCACCGATAGAAATGTCTTGCAAAAAAAAAAAAAAAAAGAAAAACATTAACCGTTAAGCATAATTTCAAAACCTATGATGATGGTTACTTTTGTTTTGTTATTTTTTTGATTGAACGAAGGTCGGAGAGATATTTTAATGATGGGGTACAATTTCAGTTTTCTCGAGCATGCGACGGAAAGGTCCGAAAATGTACGATGTACGACACTGCGGTAAAACCAGGGTATACTGCACCTTTTGAAAATTTATAAACGTATATGATTTGATACGACCCCTCAATCTGTACAGTGTAGACAGTCAGCGCTCTGCATACGGAAAATCTTTAAATGTCTATTACAACATCTAAATTCTGATCTGGTCTTATGAATGGAATCACATTTGATGTGATGTCTTCTGGTTGTAAGGTATCGAGTGCGGCAATGTCCGTAAGTCTGTCACTTCGTCATTTGCCAAAACAACTTGAAAGGCTAGGCTACCTCTATTCATTTACGACTCACGGAGGAGTCGATGTGCATGTTCAATAAATAAGCCAAAATAGAAGCAATATTCATTGTCATAAATCATGATAGGCTCTTGCGTGCAGACATTTTTGGTAAAAATGATAGTAAAACGACAATCTAAAAGAAATAACTGTAAAGTAAGTGAGATTTGCCTTTGTATTTTTTGAAATTGGAAACATATTTTTGCGAATTCGCTATATAATCTAAGACTTCTGAAAGAGAACTTGTATATAATGAATAGATATTTTCCTAACTTTTTAAAACTCTATTACTTGATTAATGTTTTCAGTTTGAGCTTTCGAGACGAAAGAAATGAAAGTGAGGAGGAAGTAGTCATTAAGCAAATTCAAATATTTTCAATATTTCGAATTTGTCATAGGACAGCTATATTCTATATTGATTTTGTTGTTTTGTATTTCATTGCATGGAAAAATTTCATATACAACATTTTTGAAAAAAAAACATGTCATGTTTAGTATCAAATTAAGCAGCTTGTTGAGTTTTTGTCAGATTAAGAAAGTGTATTTTCAAAAGTTCAAAATTATAGAAGTTATTTATATTTTCTAATTTTTGAGTCTCGGCTATAAGTCATGAAAATGACCATTAACCCTTGTAAATATGTAGACTAGTGGATTTCCGTATTTGATTACTTTAGGGCTTATAAAAGTGTCCGTAAGAACTTTTTGTTTGCACTTGCCAGCTTAAGACTTTTGTTAAGTAAATTAATTGTTAATTGCTATCTAAACTTTATTGCTCAATTTTGACACGCGAGCTCCGTTTTTTTTTATCTCTAGAGTGACCGTCCCTTGCGGACAAAAGAGATCAGGGCGTGGTCTCGTCTGTCAAGTCAAGGTAAAGATTAAAAAAAGATTTTTGGGGCAGTAAGAAACGGGTCAAAAGGTCAAATATTTGATTATTGATTTTGATTGGTTGATTCTTGGAAATCCGCGTCCAAGGTTGCAAGGGGGTTCCGTGAGCGCGTTCCTCACTTCAAGATTTGGATGCGAGGAAATAAAGATCAAAAACTTTTTAGTAATCCGACTTTAATTCGTCATTTCCAGGTAATCATTACAATATGATCAATATGTTTTATATTTCTTCAATATTCGAAAATACGTTTATTTTGTACGTTAAATGAAAACTATATTTCTCTACTTCAATGTTATCAATTTGAGCTTTCGTCTTATAATTTTGGGAGCGAGTTAAATTATTGAAATTTATTGAGTTACGCTGTTTCTGGATTTCTTTACATTATATTGTTCTTATATGTATACTTGTCAAATCTTTATTATATTTAGTTTAGAATGTTTTGTATCTGTCATATTAACTCACTTCAAGATTTGGATGCGAGGAAATAAAGATCAAAAACTTTTTAGTAATCCGACTTTAATTCGTCATTTCCAGCATTTGATCACAAAGAGAAGCAGCCCACACGGCGGCCCGGGGAATCGACACACCCCGTG
Source organism: Pinctada fucata (assembly GCA_028142955.1). Taxonomy (NCBI): domain Eukaryota; kingdom Metazoa; phylum Mollusca; class Bivalvia; order Pterioida; family Pteriidae; genus Pinctada; species Pinctada fucata. Next base: position 33,560,448 of record AP027103.1, read on the forward strand.
GCCCGCCATCCCCATCGTTACTATTCCAGTATTCAATCCAAAGCGACGAAGTTCCAGTTAGAGGTTACAAAAAGGTCTTTCTACACGGCGGCCCTTAGGGTACGAACCTACCCCATGACTGAGAACTCTTTCTGCGAGCGCGAGGGAGAACTTAAAGAGAAAAGGGCGCGCTCCCAGTGTCGACATTTCGTTGCACAGAGTGTGCAACAAATTTTCACTGTGTCATTATGTCTATATAGAAAGTGCTCATGAAACGTGATCTCCAAGGTAACAAATGACCAAACATAAAATCTTCACCAATGCAAATAATTACAATCGAACAGTACGATTTCGTGATGCAGACTACTTTACCGAGATGACAAGAAAACGAAGGTAACTATTGTACTATGCATTGACTGCAAATGTCGAGAAATCCTGACTGTACAATGAAACTACAAAAAGATAATGTCAAATATGCCAATGTATAACAACAAATGCACGATTCATATAGACATTCGAATAATAGTATTTGTTCTGCTTTCTTTAAAACTCGTATCGAATGGTGTGAAGTCACACCATCAGTGATCATACCTTTCCATTTGATCATGTTAAACCTTACCTTACTTTTTAAAGGTAGGGATAATTGTAAGTAATTCATCATTCAATGACAATCGAATTCTAAACCAATGGTTTAACCTGCAACATAGACGGGTCTAAATGTTCTCTTATTTCATTTTTCCATAAGAATGGTTAATACAATACGGTTCCTAAATGGTTTCATTCAGGTCATACGCTCTATTACTGATCTCACAATATCAATCATAATTTTAGCACATATTCAAATATCTTCATAGTAAATCGTTAGAGCATTATTTCTGAGATGTTATCTTTGCGACGTCAAAAAAGGCAATGAAAAGCCTCATCTTGCAGCAGGCAATTACAATCGAAAATCATTTGGTATGACCATTGTTTGAGCTTTCTGATTTATTCCCCCCATTTAATCTTAATTGGCATTACGAAAGTGATTTGCATATACCAATTACACTACAAACAATTTAAATCGAGTACTTGGTCGAGTTTACGGTGATATACACATCTGTGTTTGATTTACTAAATCATTCGGAATCTTCCAAAAATTCAAAAGCTTTTTTTCCCTCGAGATCGAAAGACTTTGAAAGCTTTCATTATGACAAAGGCCATAAATTTTCATTATGGAGTAGTTCAAATCAATTTACATCACTATGCAATTTTGAACTTGAAAAGAAGATATAATGGATATCGTGCACTTCATAAATGAAATTTCAAGGATTTGATTCATACGGAGATACGACGTCCAAAAGTGTACTTTTCAATAAAACAGTCATGCAGCAGTCATGCAGCGTACTTGTTGTCTTCAAATGTTTTGTCTTCAGATTCATAACATCATTAAGAACAGATAAATTATTAGCAGCATGGACCAGACATTCACGTTTCGGGTAATTATTAGCAGCATGGGCCAGACATGCACGTTTCGGGTACTTAAACCTCGCCATGGATACTCAATTCGAAGAATGAAATATGGCCAAAGAATGTGAAACCTATGTCCAAGAATACAAAAAGCTTCCGTATTATATAATGACAAAGAAATGTTAAAGCTTAGTTTCCTGTGTAAGATATGAGCACGCATTGTTTTGGTCTCAATGCAAATTTACTTCGATACCACTTACATTGAAGATTTTAGTGTGTGTAATGAACCTCCAAAGAGACGAAGATCGATAAAAAGAAAAAACAACATATACATTATCCAACAATAAATATAATTTTTGAATACATGTATACCATTGAATGTTTCCTGCACAACCCCTTCGTCTAGATCTGTCCTCCTACAATTGTGGGTGGGATACAAATTTAACTCGTACATGTAGCCGTAGGATTTTCACAGTTGCTGAAGATATTAAAAAGGAAGAGCTTAATAAGATAAAGAAGATCCTGACGACAATCTAAACAGCACTCACAATAGATCTAGAGCACCAAATTGACCATCGACGAACCCAAAGCAATTGTTAACGTCTTCATATTCTCTCGCATCATTTAAAAGCTAGAGGTGGGACCAAGTGCCCGGGAGGAGTAAGCATCCCCTGTTTAAGTGATAATTACATGTTTTTGATAGTCCTAATGTCAAACTTTAAGTGAAGTTGAAGGTAAAACGTAAATATTTTATAGTCCTACTGTCTGAAACATTATTGAGTAGACATTTAATAATTAGCAACATTCCGTCTTCTCTCGACGTCTAAAAGTATACTGAATAAAACAATCGGTTTTGTGAGTAGCAACATTCCGTTTTCTTCTCCATATGGCGTTGTTGTTTCTCAACTAATAGCTTTGGCAGGGCATGTTCCAAATATGAAGATTTCATACTTAGAGCCAGACGGCTTATAATAAAGCTACTTGTTCAGGGTTATATTACGCAACGGCCAAAATCATCATTGAGGAATTTCTTCTGTCGCTACGGGGATATTATAAAAGCATATCAGATCCTTTTTTCCGAAATGATCAGTGACATTCTGGATTGCGATTAAAGGCTGTCATCATCACCAAACAAGAAATATTTACATCAATATGTTCATTGAAATAATCACCGACTTTGACAAGTTTTCATGGAACTGCTGCGACGGGTGTTGCATGCAAACAGGAGATGCTTGACTCTCCCTGGGCACCTGGTCTCCCTTCGGAATGTTGTTCATTCCGAGGTTCGCAACTGTTCCAATTTAACTGATTTACCTTACCTTCTCGACTTTGAGACTAAATAACATCTTTGATGTTCATATTGATTACAACTTAAATTATCCAGGTCATTGCGCAAAAACGGTCCATGGTTGGTGCATTTTGGACCATTACTGTACTATTGCACCTACACGTATTTCCATTGCAAAGCCCATGCATGTAAGATTATTATTTTATCTCTGCAAAAGCAGCCATTTTACAAGAATATATTTACAATATTGATACACATATGTTGAATAAGATTTTTATTATAGATGTAAACATACAAGATTCTACAACAGATTTGACATAGGCGGATGCTCCCTTTAATTGGTACTGTGACCCTACATGTAATTGAGTGTATATCAACACGGCAGTGTTAATTACATCATATAGGATATAGGTAGGATATGTATGTGACCATCTGTTGTCTAGCGGCAGTAATTACATTTCACGTCAAATGTTAGGTCTGTTACAAACATGTAGGACATCGGGCTCAGTTACACTACAATCTTTGATACGATTTCTTGCTTTACGGGTCACGATGACAGTGGGGGATTTGGACTGATTTCCATTGTTCATCGTTGTATTTTTTGCCGTTAAGCGCAATCGGAAGAGTTGTAAATAGAAAGCTAAGGCGCTTTTCACTATTCATTATCACGCCCGATCTTAACATGTCTCGAATTATACATGTATCTCTCTAAATACATACAGGCTTTTGAAGAGAAAAGAAGTGTGCAAACTCTGCGGCCAATGAGCATCCTACTTGGAAAACATTTTTAAACACGGTGCATCAGTTACTTGAAGTAAAAATGAATTTTTAAAAAAATGGATTTTCCCTTTTAATTAAAGTGCAAGGACAGTGAAAGTTGTTATTTTTTAAAATAAAATTTCTAATAATAATGATCTTTTTTTTAATTTTCTAAATTTCAGGTATGTCCTTAATTAATGGACATGAAGTCGCAGAGAAATTTAATTTACAAAATTATTTATATAATTCAACGAAAAACGGTGAGTTACATTATTTTGTAAAAAGATGCGTCCAATATAATGGGCTTATGTAATATTGAGTGTTATGAATACCATCACATCACAGAAAATCAAATAAATGAATTGTAAATGTCAACAATGTGTTGCTCTTACATAATTCCGTGATAATTGTGTTTTGTTCATTATAGGGTACAGAGCATGTGGTGCATACATTTACGTTACATTCTTCAAATAACGCAACAGTAAATTTTACTAATATTATTTTTTTCTAAAATGATATTCTCGTATGCGTATTTATACAAGTGGTAATGTATACAAATAATCGTTTTAATAATTTGACGCATGGACCAGAAATATGCGGTTCGGGTACTTAATCCTCGTCAGTGATTCTCGATCCAAACACGTATGGTCATGCCAAAGACTGTGAAAGTTAATGTCAAAAATCCTTTAACTCAATAGAGATTGTATCCCTTTAGGAATGTATTAGGAGTAACAAAAAAAAGTTCCCGGAAGACTGCATATCCAGCTATATGATAACGTGACGACTTTAAAGTGGTCTCAGTGGAACACACACGGAAAAATGGAACAAGCAATTTGTGACAACGAGAATAATAGCATTACATTATTGAAATAGGAAGGAAAACTCTACGTATACATGTATATTAATAATATCAAAAGGATGGGCAGTAAGCTGTAACACGTTTCGTTAAACGATGTATTAACTCAGGATGCTACACTTGAATGTAAGTACATGTACATGTCATTCAAATAGCGACATCGAATTAAATGAACTGCGGAGGCAAAATTCAAAATTGTCTGAATACACAAAATCCAGAATAAAAGGGAGCAGCAACAGGTCCTTATTGAATAAAACCAAGAATCTCTGTGATGCTTTGTGATTTTTTCTGGAAGATAATTATTTTCATTATGATTTTTTTTTAAATTCTACAGGAATCGTAATCAAGCAGAAAGAGTAAGTTGTTAAAATAAAGTATTAATAAATATCTAACATACCTGCATAATGAATTCACATTTTTGTACGATTTTAAAATCAGTCCATATCGATGCAATCTTGGCTTTAAGGACGCGACACATATCGACCAATTACAAGCTATTTAAGACAACGCCATCTGTTAAATACACATTAAAATTCTTATTTTATCCCCGCCTTGCTATCTCAAATAGATATCAAGATGCTACCATCGATAGAGTGTTAATGACTTGGTTTGTTAATGGGCTAGTCGGTAGTTTATCATTTTGTTTTGAATAACAAATAATTCGTACATTGCGTAGGTTTTCGACACAATGCGATCGTGGTTGAAAGATACATGTGAAATGTACATAATGTGACGGTGTCGGTTTGCGTCATATATCGTAATATCATTCCCATTCGGGTGTTTCCGTCCTTTCGTTTCCTTCTTGGTGTCATTGATTAATTCCTATAAATCTTAAAATCGCTACCGATAGATTAAGTTTCATAGCTTTATAAATTGATCAAATTAGAAACTCGATTTTCTACTTATCCTAATACTCACTGATGATGGTTAAGTACCGGAAACGGGCATGTCTGGTCCACGCTGAAAATTTATCTAGTGGACCAGGAGTGGTGGAGGGCACATGTAGTCAAGTTCGAACAACTTAGACTGATCGTTTCTTCGACGCATTCGAACATTTTTGTTACCAATTTTTCTTGAATTTTTCTTGAAAATTCTGAAACGTGGGTCCTGTAGCATCATAGCCCACCCATCCTACTACGTCTTTCGATACATTTTTGGACATACATACATGAAATAACTTTCACAATCTTTGGTCATAGTACATTGTTTAGATTGAGGATCACTGACGAGGATTAAGTACCCGAAACGTGCATGTCTGGTCCACGCTGAAATTTTCTCTGATTTTAAATGAGGCTTTTGAATTTGAAGAAGTTTAACAACATAGTATGTAATTGATAAATTAAACAAGAACCTAAGCTAACCTAGCCAGCTAACGATAAGCAGAATATTTATTAAGAAAGAAGGGGTCTCTAACAGGATTGGGTTGCAGCACATACCACGAAACAATAAATATTATCACTTTGTTTTATATTTATATTATATAAAGATATAAAACAAATCACTAATAATTTAAATCTAAGAATTTGAGAAAATCCATTCTGACTTAATACTTTACTTCTTTGTATGAAGTAATGATATGATCTGCACATGCGCATTTTGCTAATTCAAGAAATTCGTTCACACTCAGCCTCCGAATCTTAAAAGGAAGTAAAAGTGCAGTCAGACTAGGTGAACCTTAACATAATTTATCGTTGAACGAGAAGTAATATAAAAGAACAATTCTGACTTTCATTTCCCCCTCTTCCTCTCGGGAGCTTTCCATGCATATCTTGTTCTTCACTTCTTCCGTAAAGAGGACTAGAGCGTCCAACATTCGATATTACCGAGTGTTGTTATCTAACGCAAATGACTTTTTGCGAGGAGCTAATTAAGATGTACAGAAAAATAAGCTTTGTTACATCTGAGTAAATACCCTTGCTATTTCACAGTTAGAGGTAACAAATCATTATGAAGGAGGCCATTAAATCACAACTGTAGATGACAAAGTTGCTGTAACCAGTTCAGTTTTTGTCAAAGTCAATCGGTAAAGGCACGCAGATGATATCGTCAAGAACCTATCATTTTTTCAGTATGATGAACACCAAGTCACGATATACCTTAAGTCTGCATTCATTTTATTTTTTAGTGGTTCCGACATGACGTCAAAAAAGGAAAATTAAGTAAGACTTTACAAAAGTCATGTACGGACTTTTGGCAAAATAAAAGAAAAAAAAATATTCCGGCTCTTCAGGCCGACGAAACAAAATTTCCGGATCAACCGCTGCTAATAGAAACATAAAATACAATTCAAAAAATCCGGCCCAGAGGGCAGATATATTCGTATCCAAATTCTTAGCTATGATTCGGGCCATTTTTTAAATAGTACAGCAAAGAAACATTTTGAGTAAGTCAAAAGCTTCCATTTCAGTCCTTCTTACTTTGATACTGTAACTTGCATTATATATGTAACATGATTCTATTAGTTTTACAGTGTTTTACAGGGGGGATACAGAAACATATTGGGTCGATGAAAGAAGTTGTATTGGGCGAGGCAAAGCCGAGCCCAATACAACTTTTTTCATCGACCCAATATATTTTTGTATCCCCCCTGTAAAACACTGTATAACGAATTTATCCCACCGATGGCTTTTGGTTTGTGTATGTTACGTCAACATATTTTAAAGCATCTCAGTGACGTAAAAAGCGTAAAGCGTCTTTGTAGAAGCAGGATATTAAAGTGATATCCTGTCAGTAACATAATACAACATAATAATAGGTTCTTCTCGACCAGTCAGATTGCAAGAAATTTGCCAGAGGTGGGATAAATTTCGATATGTTTAAACTTTACTAATCAATACGGCGCGTTATTTTACAACGCCATCCAAAAACTCCGTTTTTGCTCTGGCTCTGGTTCATTGGATAGTGTTGTCCTTCGTGTGTCTATGGTTTTATGTTCACGTTAGGGCAACATGTAAAAAAATGATGTCGGCATACAAAATGTCCATGTCATATCTAGCGTGTCGAGAAAAAATACATCTGCATATTTTCATAAGTATCTGATTTCACATAATCATCTTAGATATCAGAATAAACATGGGTTACATGAATATCCCACTCCTAGGCTGAAATACAGGCTGTTGCTAGTTGGTAAAAAAAAATAGGAGTACTTAACAGGGATTCAAACAATAGACCTTCGACTTGCAGCCCAACGCTTAGCTACATGTATGAGAACCAAAATATAATATCCAAACCATACCTGATTAGACCGCGATCTATTTAAAAATAAAAGTGATAATCAATTATATTGAGCAAAAATAGGAAAGAAACGATAAAATCGGCCAAGTACACACTGAACATTTATTTATAAGATTTGGGACTTTAAAATTCATTTCTTTCCAATGTTGCGTGGTTCTGACTTATTCTTTTAGTTATAGATGTTATATCGTAGTAAATAAGTGCACCATATGCGCATTTAACATATATGTGTCATCAGTGATACCCAAGTTCGAAAGAGATTACATTCAAAAACTAGATACATGAAGAACGAAATCTGAATATAACCCGAGATGTATGCCAAGGGACCAGCCAAGGCCAGAGCTATGTCGTATAGGAGATACTCCTCATCAACCAAGCTGGAAGCATCACTGAAGAGGATTTAATTACCGAAGCACATGTCTGGTGCATGAAAATTGGTTTGAAATTTTCTTCAAGATGGTATGGAGTTAGAACACTTATATATTATTAGTTTTAGAATAATTTGTCATAAGAAACATTACAAATATATATTTAAAGTATGTGCAGAAGCACAGTAAAACTAGATGAATGATATACTTGGAACTCAGTTCAGTTCACTTTACTTTATTATTTTATGCCAACTGGCACATCAGAAACATATACATGTATATACAAAACATCCATAAATTGATATCGGTCCATCGGCAGAGATATCAACCTAGTGTTAGAAAATACACGTTACATCGTAATAATTCAATGCACCATATGCACGTTTCAACAAATAATTACTCAGCTGTAATACTCAAGGCCTAAAGAGAGGAAATCTAATTAGTTATATGTATGGATAATGTGTATGAAATATGACCTAGTTGTACTGCATCTGTGCGTGTGTCAGTTATCAATATGATATATGAATAGCGTATTAAGCGAGGACACATGTAATCTGTTGAATAATTGACTAAATATTGAAATCAGAGTTTTCTGTACATGCGGCAATGACAATTGCTCCAGTTACATGATCCTTTCATTCTGACCAAGATTATCTTGCCAATGTGCAAATGACATAAAATCAAGAAAAAAAAACATGATTGAAGGTTAACGCCATTTATGATGGAGGGATCTGGTTTATAAGGGCACTCAACTCCGAGAATTGACGGGATGGATATCAATGAAATGTTTTGATGAATATTCACTGAATCGATAATGAAATTGGATATCGGCTGGTAGAGTAGGCAAAAATAATAAAATGCCTCCACTCTGACTCCCTGATGACCAGTCAAGATCATTACAAACACTTTTATAAATGTTCTAATGTAAACATTTTAGCTCAGACGGATATGTAAAAAGGACAGTAAGTCTACGAACCGTCTTATTAGGGTAATTCGCATAATGTGTTATGCAATAATCCGGATGGTGTGAAAGGAATAGATCTCACGTGGGACAATTTTATGTCTTTTTTTTTTCGCCCCTACGCAATGAGAAATAAACAAACCTATAAAATACCTTTAAGTCTAAGTATATTTGTGTTATCTGACAACATCGATCAACACATTTTTACATCTTCCACTGTCTTTAATGATCCCGACTGTTTCTTAAATGATTCTGAAAGTTCCCCGCGAGAGATTTGACAGTTAGTGTTTTAAATGGTCGTCATGGAACTTTCTATATAGACATAACATCAGACAGTGCATGTTTTGTAGATATTGTTTTAAGTGCGTGATCATCGACGGCGGGTGCAACTAGCCAAACAGGGGATGCTTATCTCCTCCCGGCACCTAATCCTTCCTCTAGCTAGCTATGGGTCCGTTGATGCTCACTTTGGTGCTCTATTGTGAGTGCTGTTGAGATTGTCGTCAGGATCTTCTTTATCTCACTTCTAACTTTTTCAACATCCGCTTAATAAACACTTTATAAATAATAAACACTTTATAAATAATAAACACTTTATAGAGAAATAAACGCTTAATAAAATTTTTATGGCACTAACGAAAACATAAGAAAACAATGAACCCCAGATCCTATACAAAAAAATCAAATCCGATGGCCACAATTTGATCTTATTCATTGATGTATTTCGATATATCAACAACCGCTGTAGTGCATACATTTGACAACATTTTACGAAAAAAAAAACATGAAATGTTCAAACTTTAATTGTTGCATACTTGACATCGATAGTTTCGAATAATAAATCATTATCCTCCTCAGTGGTACGTGTACATGTATTTGATATAAAATCAATAACGGAGAAATTCAGACTAAGATATACAACAAAATGGAAGTCTTTGGTTTCATCATAGTTTATCTTCCTTGGATTGATAGCGATGTTCCAAGATTGCAATCTATTGCATTTACATCGCTCAACCCAACAGATACGCTAGAGCTTGTTCTCATGTTTTGGACTTTCATATTAAACATGAACAAATTACTAAAAAAAAACATTATAAGTGAAGAATTTAGGTATCATAAACTTGTACGATCTGTTTGGAAATTTTACATTAATTATTCTGCTCTTCTTTCGAAATTTGAGACAGCTCCAGCACCAGATTATGTTTCATTGCCTTATTTTACGTATACGATGACCTATTAAACAAAATTATAAGGATCAAAGGCAGATCAAACTTCAATCACAAATGTAAGAAAATAGTCGGTCGACTGCTTTACTGAGGATATGATCCCAAAGTCATCAAAATCAAAAGTACATCGGACATGGTTGTGGACCCATCTACAGGTTTGTACCGGTGTCTTTTCCAACGTTGCACACTGGGACTCCGTTACGGGCCCGGCCTTAATATCGTAAGAGAAGACTTGGACCTGATCCTCTGTCCTTACTGAGACGGCGGGTGCAACTAGCCAAACAGGGGATGCTTATCTCCTCCCGGCACCTAATCCTTCCTCTAGCTTGCTAGGGGTCCGTCGATGGTCACTTTTGTGCTCTATTGTGAGTGCTGTTTAGATTGTTGTCAGGATCTTCTTTAACTCATTTGTATCACACTTATGCCCTTTGCCGTGTGGAGATCGTAAAAAAGTTCCCCGCGAGGGGTTTGACAGTAAGTGTTTTGAATGTCTTTCCCTGACATGGTCGCCATAACACTTTCTATATAGACATAACCTCAGACAGTGCGTAATTTTAGATATGGTCATATTCGTGCGTGGACGTCGACCGTTGACGGCGGGTGCGGCTAGCCAACAGGGGATGCTTACTCCTCCCGGGCACCTGATCCCACCTCTGGCTTGCTAGGGGTCCGTCGATGGTCACTTTTGTGCTCTATTGTGAGTGATGTTGAGATTGTTGTAAGGACCTTCTTTAACTCATTGGTCAGACGTCTTGGGTGATTCAGCGGAGCACGGACTGTTATACGCATACCGTATATTTTTTATATCCATTTACACAGAATATTTCTACCTGATGCCGCTGCGTTTAACTACCTTGTTTGTGGTGTCATCTTGCAGAGAGAAGCCTTACTTTTATACAGCAATTGTTTGTCTACGGAGACCTCTGTACATCCGGATAAGTGGGAGTGATGTGCGCACGTAATCCGGATAACTACATCATTTGATTATAGCAGATGACCGTCCAAAGTCGGAGCCGATTGCACATTTGTCTCCTTCCATTTATGTGTTGTCGTTAATGTTTGTGTAAGTCTGTTTCGACTGTTTTTATCTGTTCTGTATGATGTTCTAGTGCTTTTGTTGTTTCCTGTCGCGATTTGTAATAAGAAGGGAGGAGATCTCCAACAAGACCCCGTTGCAGCATCAACAGTAAAACAACAAAACACCCGATGCAAAAACACAAAAGACGAGTACAGCACGAGACGGAAAAGAGACACACGACATGTAAACATCAAACACAAAAGACTACACATAAACCGACGAGACCAATGGGTGACCAATGTAGTTTTGTTTGATGCCATTTTTGTGTCGCTTTCTTGTGGGTTTGTTCCGCTAGGTCAGTGCAGGGTGGACATGCCGGAGATCCTTTCGTTTTCTTTGAAGTCGAAATGATTCAAAGTTGTGAATGTACGAGACTTCGTTGATGTGTCGTATTGAAGGAGACACGCAGGGATGTTCTTTTAAGTCCTGCTACTCTCTAACTATATTAGGACACGTACCCAAGGACTGGCCTCATTTTAAATCGACGAGGCAATACTCTGCACTAAACAAGACAAGTTGCTCTTCCAAAATTGTCAAAATCGGTGAAAGGGCAGTGATCCATTATATGCATAAAAAGGTTTAAGGATATCCATTATGAGTTGGTAACAAAACTAGGAAAATGTCCCTTCATATGCTACAGTGAAAAGGTGGATGGCGGAATTTAAGCGCGGCAGACAGAGCCTTGAGGAGTAAAAATCCTTATGTCCAAAATTGTATAGAAAGACGTAGCAGTATGGCTGGGAAATGATGCTTCAGGAACCACGTTTTAGAAATTTCAAAAATATTGACAACAGAAATTTTCGAATGCGTTGAAGAGACAGGCGATAAACCGAAGTCGATCTTACTTGGCTACATGTACCCTCGGGGACTCCTAGTCCACCAGCAGTGACACTCACGAAGTAGTACAAATGTTAAACGTTTTGAAATAGAATATGACAAGAAAACGGAAAGGAGGGGATATCCAACAACACTCAGTCGTAGCACTCACAGCAAAACCCCCAATGCAATAACACAGAGCAAAAATACACGGAAAGAGACACAATACGAACAAGAACGCCAACTAAAACCATAGAAATATCAAACACAATAGACTACACATAAACCAACGAGGCCAATGGGCAACCGGTGCCGACTTAGGACGGTCATCTGCTATAATCACATTACGTTGTTATCCGGATAACCTGCGCACAACGCTCCCACTGATCCAGATGCACAAAGGTCTTCTTAGACACAAAATTGCTGTAAACAAGTAGCAGACGGTGTGCTTAAGTTTAAATACGAAATTCTAAGTGGAACCACTAAAATGAATTTATGCGGAGCCACATGAACTGAATGGTTCAAATAAATACAAATTAACAGACAACTACAGTCATACCTTAGAACTTTCAAAATATATTAGACCTGAATGGAATTTAGTTGATGAAATATAAAAGAAATTATAATGCAATGCTGTCGGATAGATAAATATATATATAGATAAATATTGTTAATTTATATTCACACCCACGAATTAGCTGTAAATACCTAAAATAAACACTTCTATATATAATATAATATATAATAATATATATATAATAAAATTTGCGTGACATCTTTGTCAGTTTTAACACTATTTTCTGTTGAGTAGGTGAAAGGTCAAGGTCACGAAGTCAAAATGATTGTATTAATGGAAAGGTCTTATCAAACCTATATCACTTACAATTCAAAAGTTATGCCCTAATGTTAAGTTTGAAAAAAAAATCAAAGGTCAGGGTCACGAGGTAAAACTTTGGTATTAAAAGAATGGTATTGTCACAAGGATTACACATGTGAAACATGAAAGCTCTATTACCTTCTATACAAAAGTTATTGCCTATATCAATGTTCTTGAAAAGTAGGTCAAATGTCAAGCAAAGGAGGGGATCTCCAACAACACCACGTTGCAGCACCCACAGCAAAACCCCATAACACCTAATGCAAAAACACAAAGCAGACAAGCACAGAAAGAGACGCATAAGGGACAAGGAACGTCACGAAGACAAAAATGTTGGTATCAATGGAAAGGTCTTGTCATGAGGAACTACACATCTGAGATAATAAATCTCTTTCACTCACCAATCAAACATTGCCGAATGTTAAAGTTTATGAAAAGTAGGTCAAGGTCACGAGGTCGAAAACTTTGCTATCAATGTAAAGGTATTGTCACAAGGAATACACATATGAAAGTTAAACGTCTTCATATTCAATAGCATAATTTAAGAACAGATCGATTTGCAGCATGGACGTTTCGGGTACTTTGAGAGTTCAGTGATCCTCAATCTAAACAATGTCATATGGAAAAATGTATGAAAGTTATTATGTCCAAAAATGTAAAGACGTAGCAGGACGGGTAGGATATGATGCTACAGGACCCACATTTTAGAAATATCAAACAATTTTGACAGAAATTTTAGAATGCGATGAAGAAAGCTCTATCTTTAACCATTCAAAAGTTGTGTCCAATGTTAACGTTTTTGCCACGGACACAAAGAAAAACGGAAGGGCAAATTGATGGACATGCCAAAAAATACATGCCCCCCGAATCTTAGATTTCAGGAGCATAAAAATGTCCATGGAACTATACGAGGATGTGAATGGAAAACATCGGAGCACTGGGCACTAAGGTTTACTACCTTCAATTAAGTTGTTTATATTTTGGATAGTGTTCCTAATGGACTTTGACACTCAAAACAGACATTTTCACCATAAAACGAAGAAAATACCACGAAAGAAAACAAATAGTCAAGCATTTTTCAAATCTTCTAACGATAATAACACACGTAACAAGTCCCTGTTAACCATTCACATGAAAATTTAAGTGACATCATAGACGTAAAAGAATACATCTTTATGTCTACGGAATTGTTATTTCTTGTCTGATTCTATTGACGGAAAGCAACTCGTCTTTGTAAATCTAACATTTTCATGGATGCATTTATGTCGTGCAACTGAAATATTATTTTCGTCCTTAATCTTGTATTAATATACTCTTCGAATTAAAGCTACTTAAGTATGCCATTTAGGTTGACGTCATAATGCTGAAAGAGTTTGAATAAAAAAAAAGTTAAATGCAAAAAAAGAAGAAGCAAAATCTGAATGTAGATTGATCAATGTATCCTCATTGATTGTTCGAGTCCATATATAATTCAGTCAACATACGTGTTGACCTAAATGTACAGGGAGAGTCTTAAAGTCCGAATTTTTTTAAAGCAAAAAAAAAAGCAAACGCAAGAAAATAAAATTATGTCAGTTCTGTTTCTAATTATTCATAAAACAGGTAACTGGAGAGCAGTGGCGATCAAAAAACTTTATATATCTCGAATTTTCACATAATAGTGCTTGATTATTGATTTTCAGTTCTAATATGTGAATACAACAAATGGCGAGCGATAGCGAATTTTTTTTCCGAGAATTGGAATAAATCCACCATTTGTGTCTTTTTCAGTTTTTTTTTTTTTCGTTTTCTTAGTGCCCTTACTTATTGACCTAGTTGTAATGTATATAGGAAAGCGCAGCATTGAGAATAACGTACATGTATGTAATAATTCTGGCGAGCAGAAGCGAGCCAGAGAAAAAATTTGAAATGCTTACGTCGAAATATTATCAAAATGAAAGATTTGCAATAAAAATTTATGATACATTTTTCAAATATTATGACAACAAAAGGGGAATTGGGAATCTCATGAAATATGTATATTAATGAGAAAAAAATTAGCTACGCTTCGAAAATTCAAAGGGGGGGGGGTTCCGGAACCCCCTGACCCCCCCCCCTGGATCCGCGCTTGATGTAGATGTTATTGCAACAAAAGTTCGTTTACCATTACATAAAGTACATATGCCGTATAAAGCGCAATAATAAGCAACAAAGGAAGCGCTAAGTTTCGCAAAAAAAAAGAAAAAAACACATCGAGGAAAAGGTGATAATGTATTGAACTTGAAGATAACCACGGTAAAAATCCAATGGCAGAAGACAGTTGAAACAGGCTTCTATAACCTAATCATTGCCTGTGTTTACACAGCACACCGGTACGCTTAGAGTATTTATGGTATTCATAAATCAATTAACTTATAATTTGATACAAATAAACACACTATAAGAGGGCTGTCAGTAAAGTTCGTGGACAAGTCTAAAATTAAGTAAGATTGGCGTTAAGATTGGAGCTCGTAAAAAAGTTCCCCGCGAAGGGTTTGACAGTAAGTATTTTGAATATTTTCCCTGACATGGTCGCAATAGCACTTTCTATGTAGACATAATCTCAGACAGTGCATGTATTTTATATATTGTCTTCTTTTTTTCGTGCATGAACATCGACGGCGGGTGCGGCTAACCAACAGTGGATGCTTTCTCCTCCCGGGCACCTGGTCCCACCGCTAGCTTGCTAGGGGTGCGTCGATGCTCAATTTGGCGTTCTATTGTGAGTGCTGTTGAGATTGTCATTAGGATCTTCTTTAACTCATTTGTGTCACACTTATGCCCTTTGCCTTGTGGAGCTCGTAAAAAAGTTCCCCGCGAGGGATTTGACAGGAAGTGTTTGAGTATTTTCCCTGACATGGTCGCCATAGCACTTTCTATGAAGACATAATTTCAGACAGTATATGTGCTTTATATATTGTTTTCATTTTTCCTGCATGAACATCGACGGCGGGTGCGGCTAGCCAACAGTGGATACTTATTCCCCCCCGGGCACCTGGCCCAACCTCTAGCTTGCTAGGGGTCCGTCGATGCTCAATTTGGCGCTCTGTTGTGAGTGCTATTGAGATTGTCGTCAAGATCTATTTTAACTCATATTATCATTATTAGCAAATTTATAATCTTATACTATTTTTTTTTCATATTTTGAATTAATTATAACAAGCATAACTTCGTAATTAGACATAAGATGGTGACGCGGAGCAAGGTAAATATTTAATGAAATATTTTTTTTATTATTCTATACATTACATTTGCATTTTGTAAAATTCCTTTGATTAAACGATGGTAACGCGCCATCCGTCTGTCTGTCCGGTGTAAACTTTACACTTTTGACTTCTCATTACATGTAAGAACCGCTGCAAAGAATTTCAGGAAACCTTACAGAAAACACGTTCTCAAGTCCTGTACCAAGTGTGTGTTTTCTTGCCGATCGGTCAACAAATGTTAAACGTCTTTCAATTCAATAGCATCATTTAAAACCTGATAAATTTACAGCATGGACCAGACATGCACGTTTCGGGTACTAAACCCTCGTCAGTGATCCTCGGTCTAAACAATGTAATACGACCAAAAAGTATGAAAATTATTATGTCCAAAAATGTACCAAAAGACGTAGCAGAATGGGTGGGATATGATGCTACAGGACCCACGTTTTAGAAATTTCAAGAAATTTTGTAACAGAAAATTTCAAATGCGTTGAAGAGACACACGATCAACCGAAGTTGATCGAACTTGGCTACATGTGCCCTCGGGGACTCTTGGTCCACCAGCAGTGACACCCACCAAGTAGTTCAAATGTTAAACGTCTTTCAATTCAATAGCATCATTTAAAACCTGATAAATTTACAGCATGGACCAGACATGCACGTTTCGGGTACTAAACCCTCGTCAGTGATCAAACATGGCTTTGATTGGCCGACAAATTTTCAACTTCTCCAGTGGAACCGCTGCACAGAACTTCATGAAACCTTACAGGAAGCTCTCAACGTATTTAACCATGTTTGTGTTTTTAGTGCCAATCGGTCAACAAATATGGCCGCCATGGGCTCTGATTTGCTGACACATTTTCAACTTCTCTGCAACTGCTGCACAGAGTTTCACTAACACTTACAGGAAGCAAGTACTCAAATTACTCAACCATTTTAAGTGGGGTATTTTTGTGCCGATCAGTCAACAAATATGGCCACTAGAGCTCTGATTTTCTGACATAATTTCGACATTGTCTCTTTAACCGTTGCACAGAATTTTATAAAACCGTGGTCTTCTACCAAGTTTGTGTTTTCCTTACCGGCCAACAAATATGGCCGTCGAGGACTCTGTTTGGCTGACATATTTTCAACTCCTCTGCAACCGCTGCTACAGAATTCCAGAAAACCTTATAAGTAAGTTCGCAAAGTATTCTACCAAGTGTGTGTTTTTCTTGCCGATCGGTCGACGAATATGGCCGCCGAGGGCTGATTGGATGACGTATTTTCGACTTCTCTGCAACCACTGCACAGAATTAAAGGAAGCAAGTACTGAAGGGCCTCCTCCATATTGACCACTCTCATTCTTTTGTCTGCATCTCAGGTGAGCGATGTGGCCCCCTTGGGCCTGTTGTTTATATTATGTCATATAGTATATTAATGACATCACGTTCGAAAATGAAAACAATACCTACATTACCATCGAAAATGGGTCGGAATCATCAAACGCCTTTTTAACCGTGGATATGATCCTCATGTTACCAGACGGACACTAGACTTGGTACTTGACCAATCTACAATCGTGTACCAGCGCATTCTAAGAACTTGAACTCTGGCTGACTGTGACGACGGGACTCCATGACGGACCCTGTCCAATCCTTTTTAGAGAAAACAGGGCCCCGACCACCTGTCCTCTCTGAATGTCAGTCGGACTTCTCGGGTGATGACATACATGAGCTCGCGTCGGCAGAGCACGGATTGTATTACGTACGCTATCTTTTTATATCCATTTACATATTCATCTGTGTTGCTTGGGCCTCTGCGTTTTGCGGTCTTGTTTGTGTGCGGTCATCTCACAGTGAGGAGGTTGTTTTACACCACAATTGTACGTTCTTCGAGACCTCTGGGTAATCGGAAAAGTGGGAGGGTTGTGCGCACGTAATCCAGGATAACCACACCTTCTGCTATTTCCGTGGCAGATGGCCGTCCTAAGTCAACACCGGTTGCCCATTGGTCTCGTTGGTTTATGTGTAGTCTTTTGTGTTTATTGTCTCTATGTCGTGTGTCTCTTTTTCGTCTCTTGCTGTACTCGTCTTCTCTGTGTTTGCGCTTCGGGTGTTTTGGTATTTTATTGATTGTACTGCAACCAAGGCTGGTTGGAGATCCCCTCCCATTTTCTACAAAAGATGCAATGCCCGAGGTAATGTCTTAATAGAAAGTGCTATGGTAACTATGTCAGGGAAAAGCATTTCAAACACATCTATTCAGAAGAAAGGAGGGGATCTCCAACAACACCTAGTTGCAGCACCAACAGCAACCTTCCAAAACACCCACTGTAAAACACAAAAAAGACACGCACAGAAAGAGACGCAGTAGTACAAGGAACGCCAAATCACAGAAAGACATAAAACACGAATGACTACACATAAACCAACGAGACCAATGGGTAAACGGTGCCGACTTAGGACGGCCATCTGCCACGTCAGTAGCAGACGGTGTGGTTATCCTTGATTACGTGCGCACAACCTTCCCACTATTCCGATTACCCAGAGGTCTCGAAGAACGTACAATTGTGGTGTAAAACAACCTCCTCACTGTCAGATGACCACACACAAACAAGACCGCAAAATGCAGGGGCCCAAGCAACACAGATGAATATGTAAATGGATATAAAAAGAGGGCATGCGTTATACAACCTGTGCTCTGCCGGCTGTAGCGAGCTAATGTATGTTATCACCCGGGGAGTCCGACTGACATTCAGAGAGGACAGGTGGTCGGGGCCCTGTCTTCCCTAAAGAGGTTTTGACAGGGCCCGTCATGGAGTCCCGTCGTCACAGTCAGTCAGCGTGCAAGTATTAAGGATGCGCTGGTACAAGACTGTAGATTGGTCAAGTATCAAGCCCAGTGTCCGTTTGGTGACATTAGGATCATATCCACGGTATAAGAGGCGTTTGATTATTCAGAAGAAACAAAAACAGTTTATCTTGACAACAGCAACACTGCTTGAGACGTCTCTTTTATGTGTCAACAAACATCTACTTAGAGTCGTGTTTGAAAGAAGCAGATAATGAAGGATTGCCCAAGTAGGGCTTGTTGTACAGATGCATCACCAAGTTTTATTGAAGACCTATTTGATACCTTCTGAAGCAGCCTTGGCTTTTGTGATTCAAATTTAGAGGTACAGAGATACAGAAGCTTTTCCACAACGATCACAACGAAATTCTAGAAAGCTGTAATGTCCAGTTTGTTGCAGATAATATGGATGGATCATATGAGAAAAAAAAACTTCGAAAGAAATTTTCTTGACATGAGAATTTACAGTAGTCTTGATCCTGTACAGGAAATTACATGTCTTGTTCCCAGGTTGTCCGTCAGCATGAAGGAAATAGCACGACTCAACAGAATACCGTATAACCAGAATTTTTCGCGAGATACTAATTTTCGCTATATTCGCGAGTGATTTGGAATCGCGAAAAATTATCCTCGCGAAAAATTGTGTTTGATAAGGTATAACATCAATTGGTATATTAGTGCCATTTTGGTTTTACTGCACATGTGTCATTCTTCACATATCCCGATTAAATATAAAGCGAAGTAAATGGAGTGTATTCTTTAGATAGAAATAACTGAAACTTCAATAAAGGAAGGTAGAAAACAGTGAGGTCATATGTACATATTTATATGTAATTTCGGAATCGCGAAAAATTGTACTCGCGAAAATAAAGACACCCTATTTTACCATGAAATCGCGAAATTTGATACTCGCAGAAAATTTCTGGTTATACGGTATCAGTTGCGTTTTGCAGACGTCCTTACAAGAAAAGTCTCTCAGACTTTTGCTGACATTGGTATATGAATCGAGACACCAACTTTATTATTTACCAAAGTTACTATTCCAGATACATCAGTACTTTACTTCTCGGATCACAAAGTTACATGGTTATCTGTTAAAGGAATATACTTATTAACCGATCTTATCAAAATAGAGTATGTTATCTAAAATACAAAAGGGAGAAGTTAATGTTTTCTGACAAATATCTCTTTGTTACTCAGTTATGAAAACATATGAATACAAGAGTTAAAGCTCCTTAATCCTGCTCAAGGGAACCTTGACGTGCCTTATTACCTGGACCCCTTATAGCCTAAGATTGAGGTGCCTGTCAAAATCTTGCTGGCGCGGTAACACTCGCATAGGTCGCAGGTTTGAGTATCACCGTTGCTGGTCATTACAAAGCTGTGGTAACCTTGGGCCAGTTACTTTACACTTCATCTCCGCCAAGGAGTAAATCGGTAACCTGGCACATGAGAAGAGCTTAGTTTAAACATATTTATTTAATAATTCCAGCAAATCTATACATGTTACAGACAACAGAAATGTATAAGGATTCGAAAAAAAAACTTTCAAGCTTATATTAATTCCTCTCCTAGAGAAGAGCTTGTAATGTGAACGAAAAGCATTAGCGTCTAAACAGCAGATCTGCTTGTAAACGCCTTGGGAAGAATGCACTCTGGATCGTACAGCTCTCGCCAGAGACGTAATTGTGCATGTCGCATGCGGCTCAGGCGGTACGAAACTATAAACCCCTATCATTATCTTTTCCGTTTACCATCATTGACCTGGAAAATTTACTACTATTATTCATATGACATTCTCTTAAAGGTACAAAATGGTTTTGCATAGCGATATCGATGTTTGACCGTACTACCATTTGGACATCTATATATTACTTGAATAAATTATCTTCAAACATCAGAGAAGACAGGACCCCGACCACATGTCATCTTCGAATGTCGGTCGGAATCCTCGGTTGATCACATGCATAAGCTCCCTACAGCTGACAGAGCACGTACTGCATTTCTTACGCCCCCGGAAGTCATAAGTTTGCAACGATTGCCCATAGGTCTCGTTGGTTTATGTATGGTCTTTCGTGTTTGATGCCGTGATTGCTGTTCATTGTCCCTTTTGTGTCTCTTACTGTGTGTCTTCTCTGTGTCTTCACTTAGGTGTTTTATGTGTTGCTGTTGGTGCTGCAACCGAGTCTTCTTGGAGATCACCTCCTTTCTCTCAAAATTTTGTTTCATAGACGAATTTATTCTTGGATGCACCCGATTTTGGTAAACTTCGGAAATCGTTATATGCGTAAACAGTATGTAAAAATATGTCAAATATTCAGGTCAGAGTGTACACGCTACCGAGATCAGCCAATCGCTAGAATGAACTTTACATCATGGGATTATGACAAAACACGTAGTAAAATATTACGTCGCAAGTTTTGAACTTGAAAATCAACAATGTTAAAATGCCGTCAATTGCAAAATTAAGTAGACAATTAAAAGGTAATTTAATTAAATTATAAAAGAAAAACACAGTTTGTGCATCGGTTTTTGTCTATACGTCGATAGACAGAAAAAATATTAAAACTATTACATTTGTATGAAAGTCAAACAAAAATCCGAAAGCAGATTCAAATGACCCAAAGGCTGTCAAACATATTAATCTGTTGTGGAATCTGTTATTTTTCTTTTATTTTGCTATGTCTTTCGGTATATTTAGGACATACTTTTCACAGATTTTGGTCATATTGCACTGTTTAGATTGAGGATCACTGACGAGGGTTTATTATCCACAACGTGCATGTCTGGTCCATGCTGTTAATTTATCTGCTCTAAAATGATGCTAATGAATTTGAAGACGTTCAATGACAAATATGGATAATGACCATATCCCTGTAAACATCACAAAATCGATAATTCAGAAAATCAGAAACCGAAGGCATACAAAATCAGGATAAAACAGGAACCAAAGCAAACAATCAAAAACCTCCACCACATGAAAAGAAGCGAACTCCCGATATGGGAGTGAGAACAGGTGTCCAGGAAGAGTAAGCATATCCTGCTTGCATGCAACACCCGCCGCTTCAATTCGGTAGAACTGTCATATCCGGTTACTTCCATTTCGGAAGACATAGAGTACAATCTTTGGTTGGATGGTTCAAATGGTCTATGACAGAATATCATCCACCATTCTGGAGAGTGGGGCATCATAGTGTATGGCGAGTTCCCCATATCGACCGTAGAACTTCCTCAGTGACGATGGTCTGCTACGTCTTTTGGTACATTTTTGGACATAATAATTTTCACACCTTTTGGCCATATTACATTATTTAGACTGAGGATCACTGACGAGGGTTTAGTACCCGAAACGTGCATGTCTGGTCCATGCTGTAAATTTATCAGGTTTCCAATGATGCTATTGAATTTAAAGACGTTTAACATTATTACAAAATATAAGCACAGCGAACACTGAATACCATCACACCGACTCGATGTAAGTAAATATTTCCAAATCAAATAATACAATCAACTTAAAAATTAAATTAACTTAAAAATTCTGCAAAGAACAAAATGTTAATCCCCAATGGAGATTATATCAGGTGCCCGGAGAGAGTAAGCCTCTCCTGGTTGCTAGAACCACCCTTTACCTAGCCCATGCAACACTTAAGCCGTATTAAAAAAGGCATATCCGGTAAATTGTTAATTCGGTGTTTTGCACGGAGAACAACAAGACGTTATAATTTTGAACATTTTCATTTGTCGTCCAAAACGTTTTTGCAGTGACAAAGACAGTCGCTTACAAATGTACCTTTGGTTAAGTAGTTTTTCGGTTAGTCTTCTTGTCATCAGATTGAAATGGTTGTAGTGTGAGCTGGCTCTGGAGTAGCGTATCACTTGCAATATGAATACACCGTAGGCAGGAGACGTCAAAGATATTACTACTAAGAAAAAGACCGAACAAATTCGGCTTCATGTGAGTATGAAGAAATATCAGCTAAAATTGGAGAACAACTTTCTTCTGTGTATCTATTATTAGAATAAGAATTTTCTCCATAAATAGCCATAAGATGCATCCATATCTATCATTTTATTTTTGGAAAACGCGCCCATTCGTACGGAACGAATCTTGAATTTCTATATGCATTATATAAGCAGGATAGAACCACGTTTAACTCATATTCTACTATGACTTTTTTTCTCCCTATATGTACCATAGAACTCGCCTGGTGTAAAATCTCCAACAAACGTCCAGTGCGCTAAGCTTCGCCCATTCACGTGCTATATTAGAATAGAAATAACAACTAGCTAGCCGTGATTCATCGTCCAGTAATTCCACGAGTCGCATGAACCAATCAAATTATTGCTTCGTAGCTCGGTGATAATTTGATTGGTTCATGCGACTCGTGGAATTACTGGACAATAAACCACGGCTAGCTAGTTGTTATTTCTTAAATAATGTCAATATTGCCTATTATTGTTGGTATTGCAGCATATTAATGTTGGTTGTGTCAGTCGCTTGTCAATACCTGTCTTTTACAGTTGCAGACATCCCGAATGCCTTTTTTTCACTGACAGTAAGTTGTATTCATGATAAATTGCATGAAATAAAGCTATACATCCATGAAATGCCTATTTTTTTTTCAGAGTTATTTGCAAACATAAGGGTTCTCTTTTGATCGCCAAGAGTTGTTTCCCTTTGTGAAATTTAGGTCAAAATTTCATCTGTTTTGAAGAGCCTACATATTGACCTAATCAATTTGTATACTAAAGATATACCTTGTTTTGCAGGCAGCAAAATCTGACCTTATTGTGTATGTCTTACCTGAAGTTCATCCCGACTGCCTTATAAACCGAAAAAGAGGTCCCTTGCCATCGTTGTATTGAAGGATCACCTTCAGAATGAATTCTTGTTCAATTTCTGAAATAACACAAACTTAACGACACCACAACACGATATATTCAGAAAGTAACATTTTTGATTTTTTTGTAGGTCGTATTGAGTTTTTTTGTAGGTTGTATTGAATTCGCCACTTGTTTTACATTTTTTTGTATTTCTATTTGAGATTGTTAAATGTGTATTTGCTTGAGTTTTCTCTGGAGTCATTTCAGTTGTATATGTAATATACTTTAACCTTACTAATTAGCACGGTGTACTTTTAATGTTCAGCGCAACCTACACTTCATTCCGTGCTTGCAATGTAATCTGGAGATTGTTAATTAGATACAGTTGTCCTTCGTATTTCTATGGAGCTGTGTTATTGTCTCCGTCTGTTTGTCCAAGTTTTCTTTTCTCTAAGAAATCCATGTTTCTTTTTTTAAAATTGTAAGACTTTTGGCTGTGAATTTTGGAATCTGATCACGGGCTTTTTTGTTTCATTTTTGTTCAATGATGCAAGTAGACTTTTTCACCGTGACGAACTTCGCATTTCGCACTGCGAACTTCGCACTTTAATTTCATAAGTTGGTTGCCGAAAAAAGTGAGCCAGTTGTACAGGAAGTCCAATATACCATTCCATTTAGTATACTTATCAAAATGTAGATCTAGATGACTCCGCTCATGAGTTTATACGCAGCTACGGCACTTTTTCTTCAATGTGCGAAGTACGAAGTTCGAAGAGTGAAGTTCGTCACGATAAAAAATGTCTATTAGTTCTAACTGCCTCTCGTGTAATTTTTCATATGTTTCAATTGTTGCTTATCAAAACAAGAAAGTAATCACTCCTGAATCCGATTACCCATTATTGATCATTTTTTACTTGAATAACCGTTCAATTAATTTGTTTTGTATAATTGTCATCGTTTGCACCATTATCTTAGAGAAGGCGCCTAAATTCTGCACTTAGCTTACCCCCTTTCCTGGACGTTGATCATTCTCACACAATTTGACATTTAATTGGTATTCTTTGAAATTCTTCCATTCACGTTATTAATGTCATTATTAGAGAAAAATGTGGAAACCTTGTAGGTTTTCATCATATATGAAGTCTTATATCATCAAGTTAGTAACACATCATCCTTTGATGGAAGAACCGGTCATATCCGTAGCCACTCAATCAATCAAAGGTTCTATTTAGATACGGTAATCGTGTCTGATAACTCCTTATAACAAAGGCATTTTAGTCAGAATTAACATTTACACATAGCCATACCAAACAAGAAAAGATGCATGGCCCCGTTGAATGAATAAAAAAACCTTTTGCTTTGTATGATTTCGTTAGTCTCAGGTGTTTACCACTAAAACTCATTAAGAATGTCATAATTTTGTATAACAAGAGCAACCTTCGAAGGTCAATATTGAATTATCTATATATGCATCATGTACTATAAAGTAATAAACTTTGATAAGAATTAGGGCACTGCAGTTAGAAAAAGGCTTATTACTAGTATGATGGATTAGATTCTAAAATTCAATTTTTTCTTCATACGATGCAGTTACCCATCCCTTTGGAGGAATTTTAACGCCTACCTCTATAGAAAGGCTAATTAAATCAAACAACCAAAATATTTATACCAATGATGCATTTTTTCCCCGAAATTCATGAATTTTAAAAATAATTCACGGTTTCCCGGAAATGTTTCAATAGAAATTTTATTGATTTTGCCTTACCTTCTCTTCTGAGACCGAACAACTGATGGCATCTTCTCAAGACAAGTGCACGTAAGATCTTACTCCCCCTTGTGGGATCTAAAATGAAAAGAAAAAAATAATTTCCCACTGTTTTCTGAGCGCCACCATTCATAACTTGTTTGTGTGTGGTCACCTAACAGTGAGGAGGTTGTTTTACACCATAATTGTGCGTTCTTCGAGACCTCTGGGAAATCGGAATAGTGGGAGGGTTGTGCGCACGTAATCCAGGATAACCACACCGTCTGCTATTCACGTGGCAGATGGCCGTCCTAAGTCGGCACCGGTTGCCCATTGGTCTCGTTGGTTTATGTGTAGTCTTTTATGTTTCATGTTTCTATGTTGTGAGTTGGTGTTCCTTGTCCCTTTTGCGTCTCTTTCTGTGGGTATCTGTTCTGTGTTTTTTGCATGGGTGTTTTGGGATTTTGCTGTGGGTGCTGCAACCTAGTGTTGTTGGAGATCCCCTCCTTTCTTGCCAATCAGCACTTATATTTCGATAGTTTGTCATTCGGTTTTGGAACAAAATCAAGCACCTGACATATCTTATTTAAACATTGGAGCCACACACTTTCTGTGAAGTAAATGAACAACTTTAAATTAAAACAAAAATAAACCAGAGGGCACTACTGAAATGAATTTATCCGGCTCATGAAAATATCTTTGGCTAGAATCATCACTGATGCGGATTTAATAACAGAGGACGCATGTCTGGTGCATAATGAATTTGTTCTAAATTTTCTTCGAGAAGGTATAGAGTTGGACCATTTCCGTATTTAACGTAACATAAAGAGGGGGATCTCTAACAACACTCGGTTGCAGCACCAACAGCAAAACACCCACTGCAAATAACAAAACAGACCGCACAGAATGACACGGAAATGGTACAATGAACGTCAAATCAGACACGTAAAAACATCAAACATAAATGACTACACATAAACCAACGAGACCAATGGGCAATCGGTGCCGACTTAGGAAGGCCATCTGCCACGTGGTGTGGTTATCCTGGATTACGTGCGCATAACCCTTTCACTTTTCCGATTACCCAGAGGTCTCGAAGAACATACAATTGTGGTTTAAAACAACCTCCTCACTGTTAGATGGCCACACAAACAAGATCGCAAAACGCAGAACCTAAGCAACACAGATAGACATATAATTGGATATAAAAAGAGGGCTTACTTAATAAATTCCGTGCTCTGTCGGCCGTAGCGAGCCCATGTATGTTATCACCAGAGGTGCCCGACTGACATTTAGAGAGGACAGGTGGTCGGGGCCCTGTCCCCTCTAAAGAGTTTTAGACATTGCCCGTCATCGAGTCCTGTCGTCACTGTCAGAGTGCAAGTCTTAAGAATGCGTTGGTACAAGATTGTAGATTGGTCCAGTACCGAGCCTAGTGTCCGTCTGGTGACATAAGGATTATATCCACGGTATAAAAGACATTTTAATGATTCTGACGCATTTTCGATGACATTGTCGCCATAGCACTTTCTACATAGACATAACGTCAGACAGTGCATGAACTTTATATACTGTTTTCATCTTCGTGCTTTACTCATTTGTGTCACACTTATGCCCTTTGCCGTGTGGAGCTCGTAAAAAAGTTCCCCGCGAGGGGTTTGACAGTAAGTGTTTTGAATATATTTCCCTGACATTGTCGCCATAGCACTTTCTACATAGACATAACGTCAGACAGTGCATGAACTTTATATACTGTTTTCATCTTCGTGCTTTAACATCGACGGCGGGTGCGGCTAGCCAACAGGGGATACTTACTCCTCTCGGGCACCTGGTCCCACGTCTAGCTTGCTAGGGGTCCGTCGATGCTTAATTTTGTGCTCTATTGTGAGTGCTGTTGAGATTATCGTCAGGATCTTCTTTAACTCATTTATGCTGTCTACCTTTGAGTCTTCTTATTATGTCACCATAAAATGCAGATTGTTAATTAGATTGGGAGGGTTGTGCGCACGTAATCCAGGATAACCACACCGTCTGCTAATTACGTGGCAGATGGCCGTCCTAAGTCGGCACCGGTTGCCCATTGGTCTCGTTGGTTTATGTGTAGTCTTTTGTGTTTCATGTTTCTATGTTGTGAGTTGGTGTTCCTTGTCCCTTTTGCGTCTCTTTCTGTAGGTATCTGTTCTGTGTTTTTTGCATGGGTGTTTTGGGATTTTGCTGTGGGTGCTGCAACCTAGTGTTGTTGGAGATCCCCTCCTTTCTTTTACCCAGAGTAATATACTGTGTTGCTTGTATGGGTCCCAAATTTCAAAAGAAGTTGACAATAATTTTTGTAAAATTTCATGAAAGTCTTTACTAGCTTGGGAAAGCGAAAACCTTGACCTAAAAGTTTCTTCATAATTTGTTAATTTCCATGAAAATCCAAAACATCAGTACATGCTCTAGCATGCCGGATGTGCTGTGAAATGTAGATACCGTATGACAGTAATCAAGGAACATCACCGTCAAGCCAGGGAAAAATTACTATGTTGAATCCAAAATCATCTATTGTCATACACACTTGTACGGATCTCTCCATTAACAATCTTGATATTAAAGTCCAGAAACGGAGTGTCTGTGTTGCCTTGTTTAAAGTCAAATCTTTGTATGAAACATCGCTTAAAATTGTAGGCCCGTTACTCTTATTGCATCTTCGACAGATTCCATGGGCGCAGCAATATTGTTTTCAAACCTCCGTTTCGTATGTTAATTATAACACCTTAGGTCGATTTTCATTGGTCCGGTGGACCACACTACGGAGTGAAATTGGCGAATTTATAGTTGCGGGTGATACATTTGAGATCCGACAAGGGGAGTAAGAAATACGTACACACGTCTTGACAAGATGGACTGATGGATACATGTACTTCTTTCATGTTTATCAGTATATATTTCAACGATTAGCGAAAAAAAAAAACTCGTTTTCAAGGATCCTCTGAAAAGTTAAATGAAACTTTAAATGCTTACCAATACTTAATGAAACTTTAGGACTTCAGGAAGCACCATATTTTAAGGGTTTTCTATATTAGTAAATATAAAATTTCTTCTCTATTGTTTTGTCCGTGCTTATTATATCGTAAATACATGTTTAATTAGAAATGTAACTCAATCAGAAAGAGTCCACCATGAACCTCTGTGTTTTACATAATTGCAGTTTTGCTACATGTTGATCATGTTCTGAGTATCATTGCAACAATAAATATTGCTTGATTGATGTACAAATGAGTCAAAGCATCGCTTCTTAACCACACCACATCCGATATAAAAGGAGAACCACACTTGCGTGGCAGATGACTGCTTAATTCGGCACCGGTTTCCATTGGTCTCGTTGGTATATGTGGTCTATTGTGTTTAATGTTTCTATGGTGTGGGTTGGTGCTACTTGTCCCTTTTACGTCTCTTTCTGTGAGTGTCTGCTCTATTTTTGCATTAGGTGTTTCGGGGTTTTGCTTTGCTGTGGGTGCTGCAACTGATGTTGTTTGAGATCCTCTCTATTCTTACAGCGGCTATGGAGGCGCGTTCCAACGTTGCTGTTGTTCCGGCTGTTTCTGATAAAGGAACGATACGTTCTAGCGTATCGGATCGAAACGGCTGGAGCGGTCTGAAATGTCATTCTTGGGCATTCCAAGATGGCTGACACGGAGAAGAAAATTGTAAACTTCACCAGTTTTTACATATTTCATTTACTTTTCGTGTTCATTGATCCGGAAAGTGTGTTCGTTGACCGCTCTTATTTCATTCATTTCTGCAGTGTACGTTTGATCCTTCGCAACGAGAATTTGGCAGATACATGTATTACTGTTTTCGAGTAGGTTTCGGATTAAAGCCTCGTTGTTTAGCTTGATATTTCTATTCAGTTCATCGTAGTTATTCTTCATTCTTAAAACTTGCACTCTGACTGACTGTGACGACGTGACTCCATGACGGGCCCTGTCCAAACCTCTTTAGAGAAGACAGGGTCCCGACCACCTGTCCTCTCTGAATGTCACTCGGACTCCTCGGGTGATAACATACATGAGCTCGCGGCGGCAGAGCACGAATTGTATTACGTTCGTCCTCTTTTTATATCGATTTACATATTCATCTGTGTTGCTTGTTTTACACCAAAATTGTACATTCTTCGAGACCTCTGGGTAATCGGAAAAGTGGGAGGGTTGTGCGCACGTAATCCATGATAACCACACCTTCTGCTATTTCCGTGGCAGATGGCCGTCCTAAGTCGGCACCGGTTGCCCATTGGTCTCGTTGGTTTCTGTGTTGTGCGTTGAGGTTCCTTGTCCCTTATGCGTCTCTTTCTGTGCTTGTCTGCTTTGTGTTTTTGCATTGAGTGTTTTGGGGTTTTGCTGTGGATGCTGCAACCTGGTGTTGTTGGAGATCCCCTCCTTTGTTTTATAGTCATGGATTGATAGACATATCATAAATGAAGAGACATAATGCATCAAAGGAGTTACAGACTTAGGAATGTGTTGTGTCGTCTGCATGTGAGTATCCTATTGTGCTCAGATGGCAAACCAGATTAGCTCGAGGTTTTCCTCAGCAACAGCGAGGAAATGGAAACTCTACAGTTGTGTAAGCATTTTAACCAACACATAACATATGGTTGTGAATCAAACTCACTTAGAAACAGGAGGTTTTTTCCAATCAATTCTAGGTACTTGATTGCAGTCACAAGGTGATAAATTATGTAGACGTTTAAATTCTTCTACATGACCTTATATGTTAAGTTAAATTACATTTTTTTTTTCTCACCTGTCAAACGTATATAGAGATCATAATAACGATCTACAGCTTTAAACATGAACTTTCCAGCAATTTAATCCGAAACGTTTTGCTACTCAGGGCAGACGCTCTTACAAACTCGACAACAAAGGTAACCAGAAATGTAATTCTAAAACATATATCCTCGCTTGCGAGACGCCAGAAATGATATCTGAACCACCACAAATTTATTTTATGGTAATGCTTTACAGGAGTGACATCTGCATTCAATTTATGTCTTCAAATCATTAAAATAAAATAAGGTGCACTAAATGATCCCCATTATATATTGCAATTTTGATAGGGGCACTTAGTCGCTTATGATTATACACATAAAACAAAGGAGGTGATCTCTAACACAAGGTTGCAGCATCCACATAAAACCCCAAACACCCAGTGCAAAACCACAGAGCAGACATACACAGAAAGAGACACAAAGGGACAAGAAACGTCAACGCACTACACAGAAACCAGCGAGACCAATTGGCAACCGTTGCCGCCTAAGGACGGTCATCTGCAATGAAAATAGCAGAAGGTGTTGTTATCCTTGATATAATACACATATGATTCTATAGCTGCAAATTGAATGACTTTGTACACGTATAAAAAAACTGTATGGAATTAATTTTCTTTTAACCACACTATGCTCAGATGGAACTTTCAATATTGATTATAAGTTATTTATTGCCTTTATTTCCAAAGAATAAGAAAAATAATTTAATTGTTTATATGTATATACATGGTAAACCTTTTAAAGAAAATGGTATTGATGGAAATTATTGTATTTTTCAGCCCAAGATTTCGCAAAGCTCATATACAGGCTGCATGCGAAGGGAGATCATCAGTCTGTGAAAAATGTATTCTGTGGGCAATGTCTGATATTAATGTTTTTCCCTAATTAATTTTAAATATTTATCATAAAAATTGTTTTGTTATATTATTATACTGGGATATGGTCATTATCCATATTTGTCATTATAGTGTTACAGTGATAATCTTACATAAATTGTATCTCAGAATATTGATGAACCTATTGTCGCTGTCAATCGATTATCGATCGCAAAATGCATCAATCAGTTGTCGCTGAAAGTATAACAAAGGAGATCTCCAACAATACCAGGTTGCAGCTACCACAGCAAAACCCCAAACACCCAATGCAAAAACACAGAGCAGACAAGCACAGAAAGAGACACAAAAGGGACAAGGAACGTCAACGCAGAACACAGAAACATCAAACAAAAAAGATTACATGTACACATAAACCGACGAGACCAATGGGCAACCGGTGCTGACTTAGGACGGTCATCTGCAACGAAAAACGCAGAAGGTGTGGTTATCCTGGATAACGTGCGCACAACCCTGCTACTTCTTCAAACATGAACTAAGACGCTCATGTTTGGAGCATTATTTCCCCTTTAATTTTCAAAGGATATGCGCATATCGCTCTACGGACCACAACAGTACCCATTGTACCCCAAATTTGCATATGTACGGCATGAAATCAGTTGTCCCTTAGATGTGATAGTAGGCCCCCCTCCCGATGCAGAAAAAATAGAATGTCCAATACAATACGTCGAGTGGATAAAAATGCAACAAGTCTTTGAACATGCATATCAGCAATTAGGTGTTGCTGCATCTAGGCAAAAGAAAGGATATGACAATAGATTGAAACCACGTACTTATAAGGAAAATTCATGGGTCTGGAGTTGGTATCCACCAAAAGCTGGTCAAAAGTTAGGAAAAGGTTGAGCAGGACCTTATTTGGTGAACTTTTTTTACAGATATGACATACAAAAATTTGAAAATGATCCTGAAATGTCGGTACATGGTGACCACCTAAAGGCTTATGTTGGGTGAAGTCAGCCACAGAACTGGGTTCAAACACAAAGTGAAAATTTCGTCAAAAATGAACCGTACTCAGATTATGATAACAATACAGAATCTGATTCTGGCAGTGAACTTAATACTCAAGTAGAACTTAAAACAAGACATGGAAGGGCTGTTAAGCCAAGAGAGGTGTTTTCACCATAGAACTTTTAAAGTTCTACAATGCTGTCTTTGTCGTAATGGCATAATTGTCTTTATAAAAGTCAGTATTTTTTTGTTGTTGTTCTAAGAACATAGTCAGATAAATGTTTTCAGTTTTCAACATTTTATTGCATCATTAAGTATACATATATATATATTAGTTTGATTAAATCAAGAGTTCTCTCTCTTGATTTTATAAATATCAATTTATGCATTTATTGCATTATGGTATTTATAGGCTTTGTCAATTAACTTTGAAACCAGAGATATCTCTCTTGATACTATATAATTTTGTATTAATTATGTATTTTATCAATGACAAATATGGATAATGACCATATCCCTGTTTACAGCACAAAATCAATAATTCAGAAAATCAGCAACCGAAGGCATACAAAATCAGGATAAAACAGGAACCAAAGCAAACAAACAAAAACCTCCACCATATGAAAAGAAGCGTACTCCTGATATGGGAGTAGGACCAGGTGCCCAGGAAGAGTAAGCATCTCCTGCTTGCATGCAACACCCGCCGCTTCAATTCGGTAGAACTGTCACATCCGGTTACTTCCATTTCGGAAGACATAGAGTACAATCTTTTGTTGGATGGTACAAATGAAAATATTTGGCATTATTTTCAGGAATCTTATCATTTTTATGATTTTCTCTTTTCAGTCTATTGTGCAACTACCACTTTTTCGAAGAGAATCTGGCAGATTTGGCATCACATAGTATGTCTACAGTATACTGCCATCCCGATGATGTGCTACTGTTAATGAATCCGGACGAGGACTATGACACATTTGACCAACCTGATCTTGGACCCACTGGAAGTGCTGCCCCTGGAACCAATCCTGACACTACCAATGGACCCATAAGTTCTCCTGTACCTGACCAGGAATTTCAATATAGTGAGAAAATGTTTACCCTTGCCGGAGCAGGGTGTAATGTTGGGACAATGCCACACCCATCATTACACCACATATAATCAATACATGAGGCACTGGAGGGTCCTTTACCTTCCCAGAATCACTAAAAAGCACCACCAACGATATAAGGACCAAGTACAGACATCCCTTGTGGCGATTCGTGACTTCATTGATCCTCATTAAGGTATCCATTGTACAACTGAGTCATTTTACATAGCGTTTTAATCATCTCCATTGTAAAGTATGGTAAATTTTATGCCTGGTAAGGTACTATAAACTATATATTTTTTGAAAAGTAATGATGTCCTGAGTACAGATATAAGACTCCTAGGTCTAGAAAATTAAAGGGGACAAACTTTTATACAACTTTGTTATTTTGCATATGTTATATAGAGAAAATAGACAATTTAAATTCTTCATCAGTTATTCCCCTTTGTTTTTCTGGCCCCAAAATTATTATTTCTGAGCAGTGGGCATTATAACCGTTCAGAAAATATATAGTTTATAGTACCTTACCAGGCATGGAAAAACGCCCTATTGTACATCGGATACCTTAAGTCCTACCGTACCGCAAAGGATCCCATGAGGAGAGGCAAGCCGTAGAGATTGATCAGCGCCGCCGACAGGCGCAGGAAGAACGCCATCGTTGAGAACAGGATGTGAAAACTCACTTTTATGAAGAGATGCTCTCACGTGATGACGATGTCAATGTGGTTGTCTATGGACAAGATACGATAGTGACAAGGACTCAATATCCGAACCATCTTCCTATGCCCGTACACAAACCATTAGAACTTTACATCGCGCCATCATATTTTCCGTGAAGTCCGCCGTAATACGTTACCTGACCTATTTTGTATAATTTCATTTAGTTATTGTTGAATTTTACACTTGTTTCTTTTATATACGGAAATACCGTTATTGTTATTATAAGACTCTTTCATGGTCTTCTATGAAAGATACATCGGTTCCACCCGAGGGGTCTCAAAACCATGTAAAACCCGAGGCGGGTGTGGCTAGCCAACAGGGGATGCTTACTCCTCCCGGGCACCTGATCCCACCTCTAGCTTGCTAGGGGTCCGTCGATGCTCCATTTGGTGCTCTATTGTGAGTGCTGTTGAGATTATCGTAAGGATCTTCTTTAACTCATTTGTGTCACACTTATGCCCTTTGCCGTGTGGAGCTCGTAAAAAAGTTCCCCGCGAGGGGTTTGACAGTAAGTGTTTTGAATATTTTCCCCTGACATTGTCGCCATAGCACTTTCTATATAGACAGAACCATAGACAGTGTATGTATTTAATATAATTTCTTTTCCGTGCGTGAACATCGACGGCGGGTGCGGCTAGCCAACAGGGGATGCTTACTCCTCCCGGGCACCTGATCCCACTTCTAGCTTGCTAGGGGTCCGTCGATGCTCCATTTGGTGCTCTATTGTGAGTGGTGTTGAGATTATCGTCAGGATCTTCTTTAACTCATTTATGTTGGTCAACGGTCAAGGTGATCTGATCAAACAATGTTTCAACACAGAAAGGTTTGTCATAATGAACAAAAGTTAAACATGGGAGTCCTATTGTTCTATGTTTTCCGGTGAAACTTTCTCTTCAAATCATTGCCAAGATAAAAAAAAATTCAGTAATGACGAAAGAGCCGTCATAAATACATGACAAACAAAAATGATTTATACGTTTCAATAAAGCGATCTGGTTTCTTTTATTGGGAAACGGTTTATGATTTCAGTCAATCTTAATTTGAAGTTGCATTTAAGCATGCTGGTTTCTTCAGATAATCTGTTTTAGATTTTTGCTATTATTACCGTAAAAACTACCAGAAATTGAACGATACACTGTGCAAGTTCATTTTCTATTTCTCAAGACTTTATGATGAAAGTAACAAGGATCAAATTCAAATTAAAGTCTAGCTCTTTGATCCAATCAGTTAAGGAAGCTCCCATTTCCAAGATCACATTAACCTAGGAGAAGTCTAAATCGATATGACGTGGTTAGCGGTCATAAAGCACATACTGACAACTAGAGGAAGTGTTTCACAACGTTCAACATCTTTGTTCTAAAAAGGACTCAAGTTTTACAAAAATAGTCGTCTTTCATGTCGGAATGTATTTTCTCCTCGACAAGACGGTCAAAGAAATTCTCTAGAACATTTCAAGAATCAGAATATTTATGACAGTGAGCGGAATTCTTATGTCGTTCTTATGTTGGAAAGAAACATAAATTGTCAATGTTGAAATACATGTTCTATTGTAAAACTTAAGTGCACCAAATGCGCATTTCAACGAGTTATGGCTCATAAGAGATGCTTGAAACCGAAAAGAGGAAATCCAAATAATATGAATTTATGAAGAGCAAAAGTCTAAACCTGACCTTAAATGTCTGAAAAAGAATTGCTTAGGATAGAGCTATGCCATGAGAGAAATAACCTTTAGTTTAATGGAATTTTCATAAAATTTGGGCGGAGAATTTGCAAATATATTTCAAGTCAGGTGCCGAAACACTGTTAAAGAAGGCGATTGACATCCTCAGAGATTTTATCATCCCCTTCTTTTTTATTATGCCATAAAGTCAAACTGATAAAACTGTAAATGAACTAAGCGCATACAATATTTAAAAACCAACATCTTCATTTTGACATAGAGCTTTGTCCAAATTTCATTTTCTTGAGTGTTTTGGGGTTTTGCTGTGGGTGCTGCGGCCTGGTGTTGTTGGAGATCCCCTCATTTGTTTCTTAAGTACCTTTGCTTTCAGGTAACAAAAGTAGAGTGTTCAGGATGTTTCCTTTCCTCCCGATTTCGATTGGATCCCTACAAATATGAAATACTTCTTTTTTTTTGCATCGTCTTAAACTGATTTTCGTCTTTCGATGCATTTATGAACATCATAACTTTTACATTTTGGGTCATATTACAATTTTTAGATTAAGAATCACTGATTAGGGTTTAGTACCCGAAACGTGCTTGTCTGGTCCATTCTGCAAATTTATCTGTTCTTAAATGATGCTATTGAATTTGAAGACGTTTAAAGGTACAGTGTCCCCGAAAATTAATTAATGTTACAAAATTTTAAAATGCAAAATCTTTCTTATCATATGAAAGTTTACGTTCTCATTTGTATAAATTCAAATTTTCAGGCGAATCTAACGCATATTTTCGCAGCTATTGCCGTTTGAAAACGTAATTTCTAATTTGGGGTGCGCGGCTCTAAAGCCCCCTTCACATATTCACGGATCGAGCCACGACTCCGCTACGACTTCATAAAAGTTCTACCCGTGGCGAGTCGGGGCGCAAATTGTTCGATGAACCATGGACATACGACTACAGTACGGAATGCTACGGGTTGATAGGAATCGGGTACGGATAGCTACAGATATCGTCCCGACATTGCTACGGATTGCTACGACACGTGTACGGATAGATACGGATTGCTAAGGATTACCACGACTCGAGTACGGATAGCCACGAGTCGCACAAAGATAGCTACGACTTCAGTACGGATTGGCTTGACTTCCCTATGCATTTTAATCCATAATTATTTACTTAAACACCCGAATATTTTCAAATTGAGATGGTCTCACTTGTTTTATAACAGTATTGAGGTTTTATACATGCCTTTATATCATGACCTGAAATTGAATAGTTGTAGTATTAACTCATATATTGACCGAAAAACGCACAGAAACCTAATAAATTTGAAGTTTATATAAATGAGTTAAAGACGATACTGACGATAATCTCAACAGCACTCACAAAAGAGCACAAAATTAAGCATCGACGGACCCCAGCAAGCTAGAGGTGGGACAAGGTGCCCGGGAGGAGTAAGCTCCCCCTGTTGGCTAGCCGCACCCGTCGTCGATGTTTAAGCACGAAAATGAAACAATATATCAAATTCATGCACTGTCTGACGTCATGTCTCTATAGAAAGTGCTATGGCGACAACGTCAGGGAAATATATTCAAAACACTGTCAGACCCCTCGCGGGGAACTTTTTACGAGCTCCACACAGCAAAGGGCATAAGTGTGACGATAATCTCAACAGCACTCATAATAGAGCACAAAATAAAGCATTGACGGACCCCCAGCAAGTAAGAGGTGGGACCAGGTGCCCGGGAGGAGAAAGCATCCCCTTTTGGCTAGCCATAAGACACAATCAATGGCTATCCGTAGGTGAGTCGTAACAATCCGTAGCAGAGTCGCATTGCTATTTTTATCACAAAAATGGCCCAAGATTGCTACGTGTTACTACGACTCCCCTACGGATAGCTACGACTCCACTGCGGGTTGCTAAGACTCCCCTACGACAAATCTATCCGTAGCGGAGTCGTGGGAAATTTTGAACATGTTCAAAAATTTTCTGTCTCATCCCGGTTAGCTACTGATTGCCAAAGATAGCTACGACTTGTCACGACTAGTGCCGGACCGAGCTACGGATGTAATATCTATCTCGATCCGGAGCTATCCGTGGCCCGATCCGTGAAAGTGTGAAGGGGGTTTTATTCATTCCAATGGCGCCACCTACAATGTATTTCCTTTTTGCAATAGAGGTATATGGGGATTTAATTTCACAAATTCGACAATATTATGGTCGTTACTGCATATTTTCAAATAAAACTTTTTTTGACTCCTTTTTTCCTCAATCCAGACCCATCGGAATAAATTTCTCGTTTCCAATAAAATTTATTTTTCAGGGACAAATCAAGTAGTCAGAAACATGGAAAAAGCATATATACCTCCTTGCCTTCGACTATTACGTGCTTTTTGAAGCACATAGTTTAGAGTGCATTGATTGGATGGTCCATTCATTTTCAATGATATTACTTTCTATTAATTATCTATTTTGGTTTAATTGACAGAAAAATTGAAAAGTACATGAAACATTTTCGTTCATCTGATTATATAGGGCAAAGGTTCTGTTGAATATGTGACAAGTATATATATTAAAAAACAACAACAAAAAATGTAAAGCCCACGTAAAAAATTATGCAAGAAAAACAGATCACATGGATCAGGGACAAATCAATGAGACTGTAGAATCAGTAAATGAAAGTCATAAACAAAACCTAAAACCAGATTCCAAAAGAATAAAACAAGAGCCCCAGGGGGCACAACGCTCACCTGATACCCATGCACGCTCTAATTGACATACTGACATTGAATACTGATAGTGCCAGTACCAGGATTTTAGCCCACAACCTTTCTAACAAGATTTTTGCCGGATGCAGACAAGTTTTTTTTTCAGACAACCTTTAAAAGTACGAACAAGAGAAAATAGTCACATTTCAAAACAACAACTTTTTTACTGATTTGAAAAGATGGATTATGCGATCCAAAGTCATATGCCCAGCTAGTATAGTTCGATTATGCAACATCAAAAATAAAATCATTTTGTAAAATTCCACATTAATGTGCAACAGAAACAGAATAAAACAATGAAATGATTTCATAAATTAAGTTTATTTAAAATTGAACACCAAACCTTTCATTATTAATAGCTAGTATGCCAGAAAATAATAAAGCCTGTGTTTGTGAAACACGAATGCCCCGCGGTGGCATCTTTGTTGGTATAAACACCATTTTCTGTTAAGTATGTGAGAGGTCAGGGTCAGAGTAATGTTGGTATCAATGGAAAGATCTTGTCACAAAGAATACACATGTACAATATGAAAGCCCTATCACTAACCATTCAAAAGTTATGCCCAATGTTAAAGTTTTTGAAAAGTAGGTCAAAGGTCAAGGTCACGAGGTCAAAAATTTTGGTATCAATGGAAAGGTATTGTCACAAGGAATACACATGCGAAATATGAAAGCTATATCACCTTCCATTCAAAAGTTATGCCCAATGTAAAGTTTTTCGGACAAACAGACAGACGGACAGGCCAAAAACGATATGCCCCCGTATCTTTGATTCCGGAAGCATAAAAAACAAAGGTTTTTCGGTTTTGCCTTTATTCATATTAAATTATACAGAAATCTATGAATGAGAGCTTTTGAATAGTATTGATTTCATCTTTATACATGTAACGTACAGTCAAAATCGTGTTAATCCAATTAACACAGACAAGTTGTTAGCGGACAATATTAATTCAAGTGAGCTGTGCAGAAATTTAGCCAATTTATTTTCCAAACAGCAGTGTACGGTGT
Organism: Pinctada fucata; assembly: GCA_028142955.1. Classification (NCBI taxonomy): domain Eukaryota; kingdom Metazoa; phylum Mollusca; class Bivalvia; order Pterioida; family Pteriidae; genus Pinctada; species Pinctada fucata. Next base: position 33,599,856 of record AP027103.1, read on the forward strand.
ATCAAACCTCATGACCCAGTGAAGCCACTTGGACAAATTATTTTCGGTAAATATGCTGAAATGCGGCGCTTGGAAATGTATTTTTAGCATATTGAATCAATAGTCGTGATAAATTTAACTTCGAACTTGATCTTGTCTTTTATGCAATCTACAGATAGGTTTGAAAATATGCAAAATTCGAAACATTTTCGATGAGGACGCAGAGTTCCTGTAAAAAAAAGTGAAATTTGCGAAAAAAAGACATGCATGACCCCCCCCCCCCCCTTTTTTTCTTTACATTTTTATGCGTGCCAAAGATTCGCAATCAAAAAAGACCAATTTTACAGACTTTCGGGCATTTCAAGTCAGTCAAAATATTTAGTGTGCACCTTTTTATTTCCTGTAGTTACCCCTACTAAAGGGGCAAGGAGGTATTGAACCAATCAAATCTGTAACACAAGATATATGGCGACTATGTTTACCATAGATACAGAAATGAGACAGAGAAAATAATCATTAAATAGGGAAATTGTTCTGAAATATGCATGTATGAAAAAAAAAGCAATCCAAGGAATGCTTGTGTCGCCTGCGTAGCGGATTTTTTTTTATTGAAATTAGGTCAAATATCAAGGGCAAGGTCACTAGGTTAAAAATTATGGAATATTTAGAAAGGTCTTTTCATAAGGAATACAAATGTGAAATATCAAAGCCCTATCACTTACCACTCAAAAGATATAGCAAATCATAGATTTGTTGAAAAGTAGGTCAAATATATAGGGCAAGTGCACGAGGTAAAACATAGGTAATCACAGATTACGAAGCTCACCTCGTGACAGCAAAATTCAATTCAAACATTTTTCTTAGTACATGTATATTGGCTTTTAAAGGCAAAACCACTCAAGCAGAAAAAGTAGGTCAAGGTCATTTTATGAAAGTTTGATCAAAGATACATCTAATATGCAAGTTTGGAACATCTAGCACTTATACTTTGCTCAATATTGGCTTTTAAAGGCAAAATCACTCAAGCGGGAAAAGTAGGTCAAGGTCATTTTATGAAAGTTTGATCAAAGATACATCCAATATGCAAGTTTGGTACATGTAGCACTTATACTCTGCTCAATATTGGCTTTTAAAAGCGACATCACTCAAGTGGAAAAAGTAGGTCAGATGCTGCATCCGATGCATGGGTCCATCTCGGCATCCAAAGATGAATCACGTGTGAAAGTTTGGTTACTGTAGCATTAGTACTTTGTCAGATACTGAGCTACCCCAAACTTCTTATCAAATCACTCAAGCGGAAAATGTAGGTCAGATGCTGCATCCGATGCATGGGTTCACCTCAGCATCAAAAGATGAATCACTTGTGCAAGTTTGGTTACTGAAGCATCAGTACTTTGTCAGATACTGAGCTACCCCAAACTTCTTAACCAAGTCACTCAAGCGGAAAATGTAGGTCAGATGCTGCATCCGATGCATGGGTTATAGCATAAGCTCACTCAACTTCGTCGAGGTGAGCTAAAAATGATGGTATGTGAAGAAAGGTCTTGTCACATGGAATGCACATGTGAAATATCAAAGCCTATCACTCAGCAATCAAAATAAATAGCCAATCTAAGATTTTTTGAAAAGTAGGTCAAATATCTAGGTCTTGGTCATGAGGTCAAAAGTTATGATATGTGTAGAAAGGCCTTGTCACAAGAAGGAATACACATATGAAATATCAAAGCTCTATCACTTACCAATCAAAAGATATAGCAAATCTTAATTTTTTTGAAAAGTAGGTCAAATATCTAGGTCAAGGTCATGAGGTCAAAATTATTGTATGTGTAGAAAGGTATTGTCAAAAGGAATACACAAGAGAAATATCAAAGCCCTATCACTTGCCAATCAATAGATATAGCCAATCTTGGTTTTTTTTAAAGTAGGTCAAATATCTAGGTCAAGGTCATAAGGTTAAAAAATATAGTATGTGAAAAAAGGGCTTGTCACAAGAAATACACATGTGAAATATCAAAGCCCTATCACTTACCAATCAAAAGATATAGCCAATTTTAGATTTTTTGAAAAGTAGGTCAAATATCTAGGTCAAGGTCACGAGGTCAAAAAATATGGTTTGCGTAGAAAGGTCTTGTCACAAAGATTACACATGCGAAATATCAAAGCCCTATCACTTGCCAATCAAGAGATATAGCCAATATTAGATTTTTAGAAAAGTAGGTCAAATATCTAGATCAAGGTCACAAGGTCAAACATTATATGAGTAGAAAGGTCTAATCACAAGGAATACACATGTGAAATATCAAAGCCCTATCACTAATCAATTTAGAGATATAGCCAATATTAGATTTTTAGAAAAGTAGGTCAAATATCTAGGTCAAGGTCACAAGGTCAAAAATTATGATATGTGTATAAAGGTCTTGTCACAAGGAATACACATGCGAAATATCAAAGCCCCATCACTTACCAATCAAAAGTTATGGGGTGTGACACCCAAGTGTGACAGACAGACGGACAGACGGAGAGACGAACAACGGACAAAGTGATCCCTAAGTGTCGCTGTGCTTCGCAGGCGACACAAAAAGTCAACATCTTAAAAATAAATTCAGAGTATATTTGATAGCGTATGTGGCCAAGTTAATTCGAAGTATGAAAATAAGTACACAAAGCCAAACTAGCTATAGCTTGTCTTATTTAAAAAATCATTAAAAATCTAAAAGTTTATATTTTGACAAAATTCTTTCACAGTTTCATTTCTAGCGATAAATATAAAAATAAAAAGAGAAAAAAAAACTGAAAAAGGGAAAAAAAATTGTTGGGGTCCCGCCGGGGTTTGAAGCTACTCCCCATGGGTCCATTTGGCATGGAAAACATACATTATACCTATGTACAATCTTGAAAAATATTCCTTAAAAATCCAAAAGTGGATATCTTGACAAAATTCTTTCACTTGTAGGGTACCATGCATGAGTACCTCATACCTACAAATTGTCATGACAATCTGAAGAGTGGTTATAGAAAAGAAGCAGAAAATGTATGAAAATCAACCCCCCCTTCCTTTTTACATAAGAAAAAAAATCATAAAAAATCAAAAAAATAAATTTTAAGCATAAAATACATATCAAAGCATTAAGTAAGTTAAATATGATAAATATGTAGTAAATGAGTGTGTAAAATCATACACTTATTGAGTTATTTAAAGAAATAGTGCAAAAATGTGCATTTCTGACAAAGTCCGAAAAGACGTAAAAAACGCGTCAAAAATTTGACTTCGAAGTGGAACCAAAAATAACAACACTTCTTAAGACATCTCTCTAGATCATCCTGATGCTTTCGGTTTGTCGATACATGCTTCGGTTCTGATGAAGAAGTTTGTCAAAGGAGGGTACCCCCGTGACCTACTTTTGGCTGAAGTGGCGCCACCTGCTGACAGATCCGGACGAAAAACAACAACACTTGTAGGGGACCATGAGTACTTCATACCTACCAAGTTTCATCAAAATCCCTTCAGCCGTTCTGGAGAAGTTTAAAATGTGAAAAGATTACGACGACGGACGACGATGGACGCAACACTATGACAATAGCTCACTTGAGCCTATGGCTCAGGTGAGCTAAAAAAAAACCGCAAAAAATAAAATAGGACAAACAGACGGAGACAATGACACAAGCTCCATAGAAATACAAAGAACAACTTATGTAATGAACTATCTCCAGTGCAAGTGTGGAATGCGTTGTAGAATGCATTGTAGGTGGCGCTGTTAACACGCACTGTATTAATTATTTTCATACATCACATGAATCATGTTGCATATCTCATTATATTATATAATTGGTTTGTATCAACCAATCAATTGCTAGCTAGCGGTTCCGTATTTTACGATATTCTAATTCATTCTGTTTGTTTCACGCATTCTGATTGGTTAACAGGATTTCTACAAGCATGTATAACGACGATATACTTGCCGCAAACCGACTCACTTGAAAAACTTCAAAATGTATTCCTACGTTAATTTGCACGTTACAAGCTTTAGCGCCCTTTTTGCATATGACGTCATGCTTCCCTTTGTTCTTCGCTCATGTGACATCATACTGTGACGTAAAAGTACAATTTGTGAGCTTGTAAATGGCGTTCTTCACATGGTAACAACAGAACAAGTAAGCTTATTATTGATAACACTTTGATTTTTCGCCCTTGAGATAAAAACGAAGCAGTTGTGTTTCATATTTTGCAGCGCAATAGTTCCTGTTGGTCGTTGTAAGTCCTCAGTAGCAACGTCACCTCTAAAGCGATACGTAAGACCCTCTGAGGGGTATAAAAAGTTAAAATATTTCACATGAATTAGAATAGGGATAAAGCCCCGACGGTATAACTGCGTTTCCAACAGTATATCCAACATATACCTGTCGGAACCACAAAACACAGTACGTTTATCCCCTAATTGCACAGCTGTGCGCCTAGCTTTCGATTCGATATCAAGTATCGGGAAAAAATGAATGAATTACTCACGATTGGGTAATGATTCTGATCAATCATGAAACATAAAGATGTTTGATGAACCAAATTCGTGCAACAGGTACATTTTGATGTGTACTTGACGTCATATGATAAATGACGTCGTAACATCAATGACGTCAAATACGGCGCCAAATGAGAAGCGACATTACGACAAGAAAGTTTTCTTTTGTGATGGTTCGAAGATTCTTTTTTTTTGCACATAAAAACAGAGACCTGCAGATCTTGTGGTAAAATATTTTAAGTGATTATAGTTTGGATAGTAATACAAACCTCTAGTATGATTTAGATTTTAACAGAAGGATTGTGATTATATAATATAACAAAGATGGACTGGGTATGAATTCAATATGCAAAATTATTATGCATCCAGTGAGTTTCTTCTGTGATAGGTCCTACCTACTCTACCATATTGTGACAGAGAACGGTTTAGGTGTACACTATCACCTTTCCATGTGTGCCATATCACCCTAATAGTGCACCCCTGTCTTTCTATAGTAGTGTTCTTGACATTATGTAATGCTGATCTGCTTATATATACAGACATGTCGTTTTCATACAAGGTATTTAATTACATTTGTTTGCATACCCAACCAAATGTTCCTAGATATTTATTTTTTCCTCTAAAATTGATGCCAAATTTATGTTGCTATATTTTTTCTTGTTAAATTTTGCCTACGACCACACTAGATCTTTTACATTCAAAGACGGGTATCTCCAGAATATGTTTGTCTGTAACACAGGGTTTTTGAAAGAGAGGTAACTCGTGCAATCAATGTTCATAACATATAGCTTGAAAACGTTTTCTATGAGGGGAATACCAGGTATACAAGTGACAAATATGGATAATGACCATATCCCTGTATACAGCACAAAATCGATAATTCAGAAAATCAGAAACCGAAGGCATACAAAATCAGGATAAAACAGGAACCAAAGCAAACAAACAAAAACCTCCACCATATCAAAAGAAGCGAACTCCTGATATGGGAGTGAGACCAGGTGAGACCAGGTGCCCAGGAAGAGTAAGCATCTCCTGCTTGCATGCAACACCGCTATAATTCGGTAGAACTGTCACATCCGGTTACTTCCATTTTGGAAGACATAGATTACAATCTTTGGTTTGATGGTTCAAATGGTCTATGACAGAATATCATCCACCATTCTGGAGAGTGGGATATCAGTGTATGACGAGTCCCCATGTCGACCATAGAACTTCCTCAGTGACGATGCAAGTTGGTCACAAACATATCCCTGACTGAGAAGCTTATCTGAAAGACGCCTAGCTATCAGAACAAAATCCGTATATTTCGTACTTGCTCTGGCATAGCGTATCAACTGAGATATGAGCACGCCATAAGCAGGCGATGAAGGGATGTTGCTACTCAGAAAAGGAAAGTTTGTAATGCTGAAATTGAAGTCGTCACGTTTGTCATAGAGTGAGGTGCTCATGTGACCATCAGTGTCGTAGGACAACATTATGTCCGAATAGGATGCTGAATTATTTGTCTCTGTAGTTTCTTTGACTTCAAGCTCTGAAGCATAGATACTGCTCAGGTAATCCGTGAATTTCGGATTATTGATGGACAACACTTCGTCTATGTATCTGTAAGTGAAGTTGAAGTCAGAAGCTAAGTATCTTTTCCCTTCAGAGACCAAAGATTGAATGAATTCAGCTTCGTACGAGTAAAGGAAAATGTCGGCAAGGAGTTGGGCACAATTGGTCCCCATTGGAATTCCGACAATTTGCTGGAAGACCTTTCCTCCAAACACCACAAAACTGTTGTCGATCAGAAAGTTTAACATCTGAATAATATCTGTTTCAATATACTTGTTTTCAGAACCGGACCCTTCCCCCACAAAGTAGGTTTTGTCATAGTTAACAACAATAAATTTGTGTTTGCGATTACCCTTCTTACTTGTAAACGCATTACTTAAAATTTTTGCGAGTCTTTCTTTCAATTTAGAATGTGGAATTGTAGTGTAAAGTGTCGAAAAATCAAACGCCCTGATCGAATGGACTCTATTAAAATGAGTGGATTTCAGATGTTCTAAAAGTTTCCTCAAATTCTTTAAAATCCACATCCGGTTGATACTGCTGCGAGAACATACTGTCGAACAATATTTTTGAAGCCCATATTTGATTTCAGATAAAACTTTGGTGAGTAAGATCGATTTGTTGCTGTACATTTTCAAAGATCAGCAACCATTAAAAAAGTGTTCCTCTGTCTGTATACCAGTTATGATGGTAGAAGGCAAAGACTATCAAAAAGCAGTCTGTAAAAAATAAGTGTTTGTCAGACGCAGTATGAAATGAATCAATGGATGTACACTATCAAAAACAGTCAGCATAATGATAACAATAGTGTAAGGTTTAATGTTCACTATGCCGAAAAATTCCTCTTGATCTTTTTCCTATTTGTATAGAAACCTCGAACTACATTCTTTGGCCATACTCCTTTGACGAGGATTAAGTACACGAAACGTGCATGTCTGGCTTCGGGTCGTGCAATATGTGCCAGAACCCTGACTTCTATTTCGGCATAGTGAACACTAAACCTAACACTATTATATAAATATTGCACGACTACGACACAGTATATTGACCTCAGCCTTCGGTGCACTATTTTTGCATGCTGAACTAATACCCTGTTCATATTTGTATAATATTTATCCGATTGTACTTTTCTCGTGAGAAAGTTCCGTTTTGTTCTTATCAACAATTTGTAACCCTCTTGGTTATGATAGTGGAATCTGATTTTGGGTTTGGGGTTTGAATTTCATTCACTGATTTGGCAGTTGTTTCGGCGTTTTGCTGTGGGTGCTTCCCCGAATTACCCTATATGAAACACAATTGTATCCTCTCGCTCTTTACTTGTACCAACGTAAAATATCTTTGTTAGAAAATGTCGAGGGTGTACCGAATTTCATTCACTGATTTGCAGTTGTTTAGGCGTGGGTGCTTCCCCGAATTGAAAATATGCAGTTACGACCATAATATTGTCGTTTTTATAAAAGTTAAATCTCCATATACATCTATTGTAATGAGTTAAAGAAGATCCTGACGATAATCTCAACAGCACTCACGAAAGAGCACAATATTAAACATCGACGGACCCCTAGCAAGCCAGAGGTGGGACCAGGTGCCCGGGAGGAGTAAGCATCCCCTGTTGGCGAGCCGCACCCGCCGTCGATGTTAATGAAGCATGGAAATAAAAATATATAAAATTCATGCACTGTCTGACCATATATCTATATAGAAAGTGCTATGGCGACAATGTCAGGGAAAAATATTCAAAACACTTACTGTCAAACCCCTTACTGTAAGAACTCAATACATTGTAGGTGTTGCTAGTGGAATGAATTAGAGCTGCGCACCCCAAATTCAAAATGACGTTTTTAAACGGCTATAACTGCGAATGTATTCATTATATTCGCCTCAAAATTTAAAATTGTACAAATGAGAATATCTACTTTCATACGAAAAGAAAGATTTTGAATTATGAAATTATGTAAAATTAATTAATTTTCAAGGACAACGCACCTTTAATTCAATTTTTGTATGAAGATGCAAATCACTGAAGAAAAAAAAAGAAAGTATGAGAAAAAGAAGAAATGAAACTGGAAGATAAAGACAAAACCGATAGGAGTTCCCAGCAGGTTGGCAGGGTATAATCACATTTCAAAATATAATATAATTTTGATTAAACCAATTCATGTTAATATTGCCTGCGACTTCGCATGGCTTTTGATACTTCCGCTGTAATTTTAAACGTCTTCAAATGTAATAGCAAAAATCATTAAAGAACAGATAAATTTGCAGCATGGACCAGACATGCACGTTTCGTGTACTTAATCCTCGTCAAAGGAATATAGCCAAAGAGTGTAGTTCGAGGTTTCTATCCAAATAGGAAACAGATCAAGGTGAATTTTTTAATTGATATTTATTGATATTTGTCTTCAAACTTTTGAATTTAGCAGTTTTAAAGATTTTTTTGTTTTGTTTTTATGGTATAGCAGGAAATGATGAGAAGTACAATGCAAATACAATTAATCAAAATTATATCAGCCAAAATCTATTATAGTTAGATTTATTTCTTTCCTTCATTTAGATTGAGAATAGATATCCAAGCGAGATAGAGATATGTTATATAAATTATATATGAAAATGGGATGAAATGTGTAAAAAAAATTGCCCATATTATTATTGCTTATTTTACATGTTACACTATCAATTAACATATTCTGTTATTGTCAGACACAGGAGATATTATTACTAAGAGAAGCAGAGAGGAAAAAAATGCGAGCCGAGAGGGTAAGAACTGCTTATATTCTCTTTTTGTCCATCCCAAAAATGATCAAGAACAACTAGAACTGCCCTTAAAGTGACGAATTATACCCCCCACGGGATTTTTTTCTTTAAATGGATTCATTTAAGACATATGAATCTATATGTTAAACATCATAGCCATATCCATTACAGTTAAAATGTAGGTCAAAGGTCAAGGTCACTAGGTCAAAAACCATGGTATCAAATGAAAGCTCTGATCGTGAGAAATCTACATGAGAAATATCAAAGCCCTATCTGTTATAAAAGTTTAAAAGTAGGTCAAAGATCATGAGACGCAACAGGGTCAAGGAACACCAAATACGACATCAAAACACCAAACGCAAAAGACTAATTAAAACATAAACCAACTAGTATTCATTTATCATTCACTTATCTTGTATTCTTTTATTCATTTTTTGTTTGAAGATGCAAATCACCGAAGAAAAGGAGAAAGTGGGAAAAAAAGAAGAAATGAAACTGGAAGATAAAGACAAAACCGATAGGAGTTCCCAGCAGGTTGGCAGGGAATAATCACATTTCAAAATATAATATAGTTTTTATTAAAGCAATTCATGTTAATATTGCCTGCGACTTCGCATGGCTTTTGATACTTCCGCTGTAATTTTAAACGTCTTAATAAAATTTAATAGCAAAATTCATTTAAGTACAGATAAATTTGCAGCATGGACCAGACATGCACGTTTCGTATACTTAATCCTCGTCAAAGGAATATGGCCAAAGAATATAGTTCGAGCTGTCTATCCAAATAGGAAACAGATCACGATGAATTTTTTAATCGATATTTATTGATATTTTTAACCATCGAAAATGCGTCAGAATCATCAAACGGCTTTTATACCGTGGATATGATCCTAATGTTACCAGACGGACACTAGGCTTGGTACTTATATCCATTTACATATTCACCTGTGCTGCTTGGGCCCCTGTGTTTTACGGTCTTGTTTGTGCGTTGTCATCTAACAGAGAGGAGGTTGTTTTACACCACAATTGTACGTTCTTCGTAACCTCTGGGTGATCGGAGAAGTTAGAGGGTTGTGCGCACGGAATCGAGGATAACAACACTATTTGCCCCTTGTGTGGCAAATGGCCGTCCAAAGCCGGCACCGGTTGCCCATTGGTCTCGTTGGTTTATGCGTAGTCTTTTGTGTTTGATGTTAATATGTCGTATGTCTCTTTTTCGTCTCTTAAAAAGTTCCCCGTGAGGGGTTTGACAGTAAGTGTTTTGAATATACTTCCCTGACATTGTCGCCATAGCACTTTCTATATAGACATAACGTCAAACAGTGCATGGATTTTATACATTTTCATTTCCATGCTTCATTAACATCGACGTGCGGCTAACCAACAGGGGATGGCTACTCCTCCCGGGCACCTGGTCCCATCTCTGGCTTGCTGGGGGTCCGTCGATGTTTAATTTTGTGCTCTGTTGTGAGTGCTGTTGAGATTATCGTCAGGATCTTCTTTAACTCATTAGTATGCACGTCTTTGTGCTATTGAATTTGAAGACGTGTAATATTCATATCATATTTGAATATGTTTAAACTAAACTAATTAGTACATCCGAGTTTTTATGCAGCGCCGCCTACAATGGAATCTCATTCTGGAGATTGTTGTGTTGTCTCTGTCTGATTGGTAGCTTTTTCTTTTTTGAGCACAGTTCATCGCATCTTCTTTTTCTATTTCACATGACAGATTGAAGTCTCAAAATTGTAAAGTTAAAAAGGCGATGTACGCTATTTGTCATTTAAGAGTACACAGTCTGTAATCAATGTATTCGAAAATTTGTTATCAAACTTTCTTGAAATTGCTAAAATGTTGGTCATGTGGTATCATATCCTACACATCCTGCTACGTCTTTCGGAACATTTTGGACATAATACCTTTCACTCTCCTTGGCCATAAAACATTATTCAGATTAAGGATCCATGACGCGGGCGTAGTACCCGAAACGTGCATGTCTTGTCCATGCTGCAAATTTATATGTTCTAAATGATGCTATTGAATTTGAAGACGTTTATATCTCAATAAATCCCATACGTATAATCATAGATAGTTTGATACAAGGCTGGGGACGTCCAACAGTCCGTCCACTTTGATTATACCTTGCTAATGGACACAGTATAACAGAATGCAGGGGGACCTGGACTCATACTTAGTCTAGTGGCTATCATTTGAAACATTTGTTATGAAAACAGATGCATGCTTAACATACAATGACGCATGGAATAATGTAGATATTACTCAATCCTTTACAGAGCTAACTGAAAAGACAGCTCCTTGACAAATTTATGTTTTGCTGACAATTGTTGTCAGTAGAAAAGTACTTTATCGATGTACATGATGGATAAGGGGACAATAAAATGTACCAACAAATCTGCCCACAATGCAGTTTCGACTATCACCCATCCATCCTGCTACGTCTTTAGGTAAAGTTTTGGACATAATAATTTTCAAACTCTTTGGCAATATTACATTTAGATCACTGACGAGGGTTAAGTAACCGAAACGTGCATGTCTGGTCAATGCTGAAATTTTATCTGTTCTAAAATGATGCGATTGAATTTGAAGACGTTTAAAATTTGAACCACTTGGTGAGTGTCACTGCTGGTGTCACTGCCAGAGGGCACATGTAGCCAAGTTCGATCAACTTCGGTTGATCGTCTGTCTCTTCAACGCATTCGAAAATTTCTGTTATCAAAATTTCTAAAACGTGGGTAATGTAGCATCATATCCCACCCATCCTGCTACGTCTATCGGAAACGTTTTCGACATAATAATTGTCAAACTCTTTATAATCAATCAATATAACGTTGTTTGGATTGAGGAATACTGACGAGGGTTAAGTAACCAAAACGTGCATGTCTGGTCCATGCTGAAATTTTATCTGTTCAAAATGATGCTATTGAATTTGAAGACGATTTATTTAACAAGGAAACACGAGAGCATATTACCTATGGTTTCTTTGAACAGGTAAGTAAAACTTGTAAAGTAGCCGACTAGGATGGCAAGATTGGCAGCTGTAATACGACTTTATCAATTAACAAGTTAAAAGTCATGTTTGTAAAACATTAATGCCCCCCTACCCCTTCTGTGATTAAAGTTCGTCACAACTTTATACTTGATTTTCATTTGATGTGTCTGTACACAAAATTTCATTTCAATATGTGAATCCACTCCAGAGGTATTGAACGGAAACTGATGTCGTGGACCAACCGACGGACCGATAGACAGAAAGTCAGACAGCGGCAAAGCAATATGTCCCCTCTTCTTTAAAGGTGGCATAAATTTTTTTGATTGAACCCAAATATGAACTTGACCTAGATTTTTATTTGATGTGTCTGAAAACAAAATTTCATTTCAATATGTAACTCCACTCAAGAGATATTGAACAGAAACCCTGAAATTTTGGAATTTTTCGAAGTGCAAGGGGCATTACTCTGTCCAAATTTTGTTCATCGGACCTAAATATGAACTTGACCTAGTAGATTTTCATTTGATGTGTCTGTATACAAAATTTCATTTCAATATGTAACTCCACTCAAGAGATATTGAACAGAAACCCTGAAGTTTTGGTATTTTTCACATGGCAAGGGTCATAACTCTGTCCAAATTTTTTTGATCGGACCTAAATATGAACTTGACCTAGATTTTCATATGATGTGTCTGTATACAAAATTTCATTTCTATATGTAACTCCACTCAAGAGATATTGAACGGAAACCCTGAAATTTTGGTATTTTTCGAAGTGCAAGGGGCATTACTATGTCAAAATTTTGTTGATTGGACCCAAATAAGAGCTTGACCTAGATTGTCATCTGATGTATCTGTATACAAAATTTCATTTCAATATTTAACCCCACTCAAGAGATATTGAACGGAAACCCTGAAATTTTGGGTTTTTCTTCGAAGTGCAAGGGGCATAACTCTGTCAAAATTTTGTTGATCGGACCCAAATATACACTTGACCTAGATTTTCATTTGATGTGCCTGTATACAAAATTTCATTTCAATATGTAACTTCACTCAAGAGATATTGAACAGAAACCCTGAAATTTTGGTATTTTTCGAAGTGCAGGGGGCATAACTCTGTCAATTTTTTTTCGATCGGACCTTAATACGAACTTGACCTGGATTTTTATTTGATGTGTCTGTATACAAATTTCATTTCAATATGTAACTCCATTCAAGAGATATTGAACGGAAACCCTGAAATTTTGGTATTTTTTGAAATGCAAGGGGCATAACTCTGTCAATTTTTTTTATCGGACCCAAATATGAACCTGACCTAGATTTTTGTTTGATGTGTCTGTATACAAAATTTCACTTCAATATGTAACTCCACTCAAGAGATATTGAACGGAAACCCTGAAATTTTGGTATTTTTCGAAATGCAAGGGGCATAACTCTGTCAAAATTTTGTTGATCGGACCCAAATATACACTTGACCTAGATTTTCATTTGATGTGTCTGTATACAAAATTTCATTTCAATATGTAACTCCACTCAAGAGATATTGAACAGAAACCCTGAAATTTTGGTATTTTTCAAAGTGCAGGGGGCATAACTCTGTCAATTTTTTTTCGATCGGACCTTAATACAAACTTGACCTGGATTTTCATTTGATGTGTCTGTATACAAAATTTCATTTCAATATTTAACTCCATTCAAGAGATATTGAACAGAAACCCTGAAATTTTGGTATTTTTTTAAATGCAAGGGGCATAACTCTGTCAAAAATTTTTTGATCGGACCCAAATATGAACTTGACCTAGATTTTTGTTTGATGTGTCTGTATACAAAATTTCATTTCAATATTTAACTCCATTCAAGAGATATTGAACGGAAACCCTGAAATTTTGGTATTTTTCGAAATGCAAGGGGCATAACTCTGTCAAAATTTTTTTGATCGGACCCAAAAATGAACTTGACCTAGATTTTTGTTTGATGTGTCTGTATACAAAATTTCATTTCAAGATGTAACTCCACTCAAGAGATATTGAACGGAAACCCTGAAATTTTGGTATTTTTCGAAATGCAAGGGGCATAACTCTATCAAAAATTTTTTTGATCGGACCCAAATATGAACTTGACCTAGATTTTTGTTTGATGTGTCTGTATACAAAATTTCATTTCAATATGTGAATCCATTCCAGAGATATTGAACGGAAACTGATGTCGCGGACCGACCGACAGGCCGACCGACCGACCGACAACGGCAAACCTATATGTCCCCTCTTCTTCGAAGGGGGGGGGGGGCATAATAATAGCTGTATGAATCACACTCTTTGGCCATATAACTTTATTCAGATTAAGGATCACTGACGCGGGTTACGTACCCGAAACGTGCATGTCTGTTCCATGCTGCAAATTTGTATGTTCATATATAATGCTATTGAATTTGAAGACGTTTAAATCTCAATAAATTCCATACCTATAATCATAGATAATTTAATACAAGAGAGGGAACGTCAAGCAGCCCGTCAACCTTATACTTGCTAATGGAAACAGTATAACAGAATGCTGGGGAAACTGGACTCAATCTTAGTCAAGTGGTTCATTTTTTGTTAATAAAAATCCTTACGATGTGAACGAAACATTCTAACTTTTGATTCAAAATAGTCATGACTTCGCAAAAACTGAAAACCCAAAATCAGATTCAAAACATCACAATACAATTTTTTGAAAACATATACTCACGAGAGAAGAAAATAGGACAAATAGACGGATAAAACAACACAGCCAAACAGAAACACGAAGATCAACAAGGGGGAGGGGGGTTTTCTCATTGCGCGTGGGTATGAGAACCTAAACTAAGAAAATTTTATGAAAACTAAACTTGAGTAACAACTAGTTTTGATCTAAAAGATTGTCAAACATGATAAATTTTATAATCAACTTAAACATAATGCTTGTTAAAATATTTTTCAACTTAATACAAAATGTCATAGCTATCAGGAGGAAACACGTGTCTGGTGCATGTAAATTGATTTGGAATTTTCTTCAAGAAGGTAGAGAGTTGGAACCCTTCGACATTATTAATATAGACACTTACTTCACGTTGCAGTGTGGAGCAGTTAAAATCGTTCCCCGTGGCCTGATGTTTGTCAAGTGTATTAATTACTTCTTTCCAGCTCAGTCACCTGAAAGAAGCTTTGTTTTGGCCTTTTATCAATGAGACATAAAATATATTTTTTTGCTATTTCGGATACTAGCCATTTCATCGATAAATATCATCGAAATTAAAGGAGTTTAACATCTTAGCACCATCCCTCCAATGCTATTTTGAACATAGATTTTATTTGGATATGCTACTGAATCGACCCTATAGGAAATTTGGAGCCGCGCGCTCTCTGTAATGTAAAAATCTAACTTCAAAAAATAAAAGAGGGCGCTACCGAAACTATTTATGATGGCGCCGCCGAAAGCATCACTGATGAGAATTTAATATTCGAAACACGTGTCTGGTGCATGTAAATTAATTTGGAATTTTCTTCAAGAAAGTAGAGAGTTGGAACCCTTCGACATTATTACATCTATAGCAGTTTAAATTTGCGAATGTTCTTCAACTTCATTAGCATCATTTTAAAGCAGATAAATTTACATCATAGACCAGACGTGCACGTCACACAACTTTATTTTAACAGCTCCCCAAAAAGTTTTATACAATTTCAAATATCTTTTTTCGAAGACGTTAAAAATTTGTAAAAACTAATAATGTCCATCATCTCTCTTTGATGTAAGGGAATAATATTAACTTTCGCATTCATGTTTATGCATCTATTCTATTTAGAGTTATCACTCTTTCTACAGTGTGCAAATTCTCCGGGATAAATGAGTTAAAGAAGATCCTGACGATAATCTCAACAGCACTCACAATAGAGCGTTGAAGGACCCCTGGCAATGTAGAGGTGGGACCAGGTGCCCGGGAGGAGTAAGCATCCCTATTGGCTAGACGTACCCGCCGTCGAAGTTAAAGTTATAGTAAAGAAATGAAGTGATTAAGAAATAAATGAAAATAATCAATTACCAGAAGAACTGTGGGGAAGAGGTCATATCTCGCTGGGTAATCTCGCAACCCTATAATATCGTGTAATATAGATTATTTATCACAAAAAAGGAAATGTGGTGCAGTGTAAGGATACCTTAAGCCATAGTCACAACTGCAGGTACGTGCTTCTACGGTCGGTCTGTGTGTAGAATTTGTTGAAAATCGTGCGGGACATGCACGACGAATGTACAATTTTTAGAGGTCGTCAAGTACACGTACAGTGGCTGTTGTACATGCACAATAATCGCTACATGTACGATTTGGGTATCAATTCTTAAATCGTACGATTGACGTGCGGTTCACTTACGTTATCCGCACGGTAAACGTACGTATGATCGTGTGAGAGAAAATTGTTATCAATAATAATAATGTGCTCTAAACACACGATTAAATCCATATGTACCCGCACGGGGAACGTACGTCTTACCCGCCATTGTGACTACTATAAAAAGCTGACCACGTGTAACATTCACTATATGAGACTGAAGACCTGAGCTGATTCTGTTTGTTATAAATTAATCCCCCCTGAAGGAAAAGGGAGATAGTCTCCAAGAGAAATAAATAAAAAGCAAACACATTTTAAGCATAAGAAGGAAAACGGAAAGAAGAAGGTTTCCATGTAACTGTTGCGACTGGTGTTGCATGTAATCAGGAGACGCTGACTCCCCGGGCAGCTGGTTTCACTTCGGAATTTTGTTCATTCCGAGGTTCGCAACCGTTCCTGTGGAAAACCTAATGGTCTTCCATTGCCTTCTCGACTATGTGACTGAATAACTGATAGATACTTCTGTAATATTTATTAAAACTCTTTACCTATTACCAAAGGGAGACGATACTTCTGACACAATGTTGGGTATGAATCTGTTTGGGAGTCTGCAAGGCCATCACCCGAGCGCACACCAGGCCCATCGAGGCAAAGGAGACGTGTAATACTTGTTTTTATTTAGTCATTATGAAATGAAAATTTTCAATAATCAATGACAAATATGGATAATGACCATATCCCTGTATTCAGCACAAAATCAATAATTCAATAAAGCCCACGCTCACGCAGCAAGATACGCCCGTTGGGATTTTTTTCACAACACAACACCAAAATATCTAAGTCCCATAACTCCATAAGGACAAATCGGATGAACCTGAAAATCGAAAGGCGGCTTCCTCTTCAAAGTCTGATCACAATGTACAAATATCATGAAAATCTGTTGACGCACAGTTATTGCGTTCCATGCACCTATATTTTGCCCTAAGCTTAACATGTATGTGCATATACCCCCCCCCCCCCCCATTACACATAATTTCTGGATAATGTGACAAAAAATTTAAGAATTTGTTATATATGTGAAAGAACATCCTTTCTACTTGAAGTATACAAAATTTCAAAACATTTAGACCAGAAATAGATTTTTAAAGAGTTTTAACTATTTTAGTATATTTTTACATTGTATCTAAAATATCTAAGTCCAATAACTCCGTAACGACAAATCGGATGAACCTGAAAATCGAAAGGCGGCTTCTTCTTCAAAGTCTGATCACAATGTAGAAATATCATGTAAATCCGTTGACGCATATTCAAGTTATTGCGTTCCATGCGCCTATATTTTGCCCTTAGCTTAACATGTTTGTGCATATAACACCCCCCCCCCCCTCCCATTACAAATATCACAGTTATGCGACCAAAAAATTAAAAACCCGTAACATATGTCAAAGAGCATCCTTTCTACCTTAAGTATACAAAATTTCAAAACATTTCGATTAAAAATAGATTTTAAAATAATTTTTAACTATTTTAGTATATTTTCACTGTATTTTAAAATATCTAAGTCCCATAACTCTGTAACGACAAATCGAATGAACTTGAAATCGAAAGGCGGCTTCCTCTTCACAATCCAAACATAATGTATGAATATCATGAAAATCTGTCGACGCATATTCAAGTTATTGCGTTCCATGCGCCTATTTTTTGCCCTTAGCTTTACATGTATGTGCATATCACCCACCCCCTTCCCATTACAAATATCTCGGTTTGCGACGAAAAAATTAAAAACCCGTTACATATGTCAAAGAACATCCTTTCTACTTGAAGTCTACAAAATTTCAAAACATTTCGATCAAAAATAGATTTTTAAATAATTTTTAACTATTTCAGTATATTTTCACTGTATTTTAAAATATCTAAGTCCCATAACTCTGTAACGACAAATCGAATGAACCTGAAAATCGAAAGGCGGCTTCCTCTCTACAGTCAAAACATGATGTATGAATATCATGAAAATCTGTTGACGCATATTCAAGTTATTGCGTTCCATGCGCCTATATTTTGCCCTTAGTTTAATATGTATGTGCATATAACACACACCCCCCCCCCCCCCTTTCCATTACACACAATATCTCCATTATGCGACAAAAAAAATTAAAAACCCGTTACATATGTCAAAGAACATCCTTTCTTTTTGAAGTATACAAAATTTCAAAACATTTCGACCAGAAATAGATTTTTAAATAATTTTTTACTATTTTAGTATATTTTCACTGTATTTTAAAAATCTAAGTCCCATAACTCTGTAACGACAAATCGGATGAACCTGAAAATCGAAAGGCGGCTTCCTCTCCACAGTCCATTCATAATGTATGAATTTCGTGAAAATCCGTTGACGCATAATCAAGTTATTGCGTTCCATAGGCGGACGGACAGACGGACAGACTTCGCCATACCATAATACATGTACGACCCGTCAAATGACGGGCGTATAAAACATCAGAAATCGAAGGCATACAAAATCAGGATAAAACAGGAACCAAAGCAAACAAACAAACAAAAAGATTTCAATCTCAAATAATACAAAGATAAATGAATAAGACATATTCAAACTAATGCATGGATAATTCATGTTGTTTGTAATGCATGATATTTACTAAATATTTTGTGATCATTTAAAGAAAACTGGATTACTCTAGCTCACTTTGTTATTTCATAAGTCTTTCTATCTAGTTTAGAAAAGTTACCTGAGGGTGACATATACCATGAAAGACAAACACTTTCTATATAAATACTATGAAAATAAAACTACTATGAAAATGGACCAAGAGTCCGCGATGGCACTTGTAGCCAAGTTCAATCAACTTCAGTTGATCGTCTGTCTCTTCAACGCATTTGAAATTTTCTGTTGCAAAATTTCTTGAAATTTCTAACACGTGGGACCTGTAGCACCATATACCACCCATTCTGCTTTTGGTACATTTTTGGACATAAAAATTTTATACTTTTTGGCCATATTACATTGTTTAGACTTAGGATCACTGACGAGGGTTTAGTACCCGAAACGTGCATGTCTGGTCCATGCTGTAAATTTATCAGGTCTTAAATGATGCTATTAAATTTGAAGATGTTTAACATTTTAACTACTTGGTGAGTGTCACTGCTGGTGGACCAAGAGGGCACATGTAGCCAAATTCGATCACTTTCGGTTGATCGTCTGTCTCTTCAACGCATTTGAAATTTTCTGTTGCAAAATTTCTTGAAATTTCTAAAACGTGGGTCCAGTAGCATCTTATCCCATCCATTCTGCTACGTCTTTTGATACATTGTTGAACAAAATAATTTTCATACTTTTTGGCCATATTACAATGTTTAGACTTAGGATCACTGACGAGGGTTTAGTATCCGAAACGTGCATGTCTGGTCCATGCTGTAAATTTATCAGGTTTTAATGATGCTATATTGAATTCGAAGAAGTTTAATATTTTTAAATGATGCTATTGAATTTAAAGACGTTAACATTGCATACTTTAATACATCACCCTCTTTGTTCTGATCTGTTGTTTGGATAATTGTTTTTGATCTGTTGATGAACCTATTTTCTGCCATTGGTCCTGACACTGTACAGTTTGAATCTGATATTGAAGAGTCACAAAGCATTTTAAAGAAGAGAAAGATAGGAACATATTACGGCTAGTCTTCGCAAACGTCATTTGCAACAAATACAAATTGTAATTACAAATGAGAATGATCTAGTTAAAAGTTGCGGGAATTCTAAGAGCACACAAGCTGTAGTTTTCGGACCTGTAATGTCACTGAGCTCAAACCTGTATTATTAAAAGTTCTGAAATATGACGTACTGTCAAAAATTAGGCATTGATCTTGCGAATTCTTTCTTCATTGGCATTAATATTCCGAACGCTGAAAAACTTAACAATGGATCAGTGATAGAGTTTCAGTTTGGAAAATCTAAACAAAAAGAGTCTCTTAAATTTGTGCAAAGGTTAGGAGAAATCCCCAAAACAAGTAATATAAGTAAGGAAGCGTGTTTATCAAAGATACCGACTGATAGCAGCTAAGAAATTGAGATGCTTAAAGGTACGGTGTCCCTGAAAATTACTTAATTTTTCCAAATTTCACATTACAAAATCTTTCTTTTCATATGAAAGATTACATTCTCAGGCGAATCTAATGCAAACATTCGCAGTTATAGCCGTTTCAAAACGTCATTTTGAATTTGGGGTGCGCAGCGGCTCTAATTCATTTCACTGGCGCCACCTACAATGTATTGCGTTTTTACCATAGAGATATATGGAGATTTAATAGCTATTCTCTGTAAGCATTAGCACTTTTGAGAAGGACGCATAGCACGGCATGTCTCCGATTTTGATAAAATTTATACACAAGGTTGGGTCTGACCCAAAAGTACAAAATTGTTAAAAAAAATTCTTAATATCACATCCGGTTGCCATGGAAACGGACCATGAATATTGAAAAATGCATTTTGGGGCATTTTTGAAGTCACATACATCATTTATGCAACATAATCTAAAGACACTAATGAATTATCAGTACCCTATCATTGCTCTTTCAAGTTAAGTCATAATAATGTTGGGTTTAAGGTATTATCTTTATGTTTCCATAGCAACAACACAAGTACCATATCAAAATAGTGTTTCTGGCATTTTTTCAAAGTTCAATGATAAATAACTTACATTTTTGACTTGCTTATGCAAATAAAACATAAACATTCACATTGGAACACAGTTTGTGTTCGTTGCTATGGCAACATGAACTCAAATCGCGAAAATGAAAGCAATTCTAAACAATATTTAGACTCCTTTTTGTACCCGATCATTGAATTTTAATTCAAAGTGATGATAATTTAAGAATGTATTCAAGTAGACCTTTCTTAACATGAAAGAAAATTCTTTAAAAATATTCAGGAAATATCCCGTTGCTTTGGGAACGATTGTGTAAAATTGCACATAGGCCAACTGCCAAGTTCGATAAATTTCGGTTGATCGTTTCTTCAACGCATTCTAAATTTCTGTTATCAAAATTTCTTGAAATTTCTAAACAGTGGGTCCTGTAGCATCATATCCCAACAATCCTGCTACGTCTTTCGATACGCTTTTACGACAAAGTAACTTTCATACTTTTTTGGCATACTACATTGTTTAGATTTGAGGATCACTGACGAGGGTTGAGTACCCGAAACGTGCATGTCTGGTCCACGTTGCCAATTTATCTGTTCTTAAATGATGCTATCCATTTTGAAGACGTTTACATTTGAGTCCTTGGATACGGGCATACAAAGTTAAGTAATCTGAAAAAATTTTAAATATAAATCAAAGTTTAGACTTTGCTTTATCATATATGTAAAAAAGTTGTGTAAGCATGTTCCGTTTTTTGAGGAAAAGACTTAGAAAAAACAGCAAATAATGCTTATTCTTAGATTGTATGGCCAAATTACTATAGCAACCATTAATTATTTGAAAGTTTTTTCCTGTATTTTGATAGAGGCTTACTTGATCTTTATCAATATTGATTTTGAACTTCCTGTGATTAAACATCACTGTTTTAAAAAAGAATAAAAAATGGTTGCCATGGTAACATATGTTCAAGGTTTTTGAAAGAGGTCTTTGTGTTGGATATATCCCAACAATTTTTATTTGTTCATCATGATGCAAAAATTTAAAAAATAGCTCTGAAGTTGCAAAACTAGTAATATTATAGACCATAGTTACCCTTGCCAAGGTAACTTACGTACATAGCAACAAGTTGGTTTATCTTGCATTTGCTCATTTTATGAAATAAATTCCATTTCCTTATCATATACCCATCAGAGAGAAGGACAATTGGAAAATACAAACAGCATTTTGAAATAAATATATTAAAATAAGCTTGTTATGTTGTCATGGTAACCAGCCTTTTTCACAATTTCAAACACTACTAGTGAGCTTATTTGAATTTTTTATGTCCTAATCTAAAGGATGCATAAAAAAATGTTCAATTAATTACAGAGCTTCCAAATAGCTCAATTTTGCCGATTTCTCACCTTCGAATGCCGTTGCCATGGTAACGAGATGACCTTGAAATAAAATTTTGGTCAAATTTACCCTTTTTCATTGGTCCCTACTTACGCGTGAAATTTCATGAAAATCTGAGATCATGCGTGCGAAATTGTTTAAATGGTTACAGAGAACTGCCATTAATTATACAAATTCGACAATATTATGGTTGTTACTGCATACTTTCAAATAAAACTTTTTGTGGCTCCTTTTTCCTCAATCTTGACCCTTCGAAATAACTTGTAGGTTTTCAATAAATCTTTGATCGCTGAGCGATATAAGTCCCCTACCGGCATAATTCTATGTCCTATAACTCTGCTTAGAACGCTTCAATTAAACATAAATTTAAAAATGACCTGTACGTGCATCAAAAGATTAATGCCTACACAGAAATATTTTAAGTTAATTATCTGCAGTAACGGAAAAGATCTTGAAAAAATTTCATGCAATGGTGTCCTAAATCTAAATCTGTATCACACTACAGTGTATTCACATACTAAAACTCAGTTCAATATCTACAACAGACAAGAAAAGTCCGTAAAACTGAAAATTTCATGAAATTTGCTTAGTCCAAAGGCCATAACTCTTTTGTAAAAATAGATCAATCAAACCCATACTCGACCTTGATCTGTATAACACTGAGATGTATTCATATACCAACAATCAGTTCAATTTAAACGTCTTCATATCAATATCTGCAATAGAACCGAAGAAAAGTCCGGAAAACTGAAAATTTCATGAAATTTGCTAAGTCCAAGGGTCTTAACTCTTGTCAAAATAGATCAATCCAACCCAGAATCGAACTTGATCTGTATCCCATGGAGATGTATTCATATACTAACTATCACTTCAGTATCTGAAATAAAACCGACGAAAAGTCCGGAAGACTGAAAATTTCATGAAAACTGCCAAGTCCAAGGGCCATAACTCTTGTAAAAATAGGTCAATCACACTCTAACTCGAACTTGATCTGTATCAAATTGAGATTTCAAGATCTGAAATAGAACCGAAGAAAAGAACCTGCTATTTCGGCCTTTTTTCAAATTTGATCATATATCCATAGTATTGTTGTTTATAAAAGGTCAAATGTATGGCGAATCCAAATCAGGAAAGCATGTTTTGATTTCGCAGTCCTGTACTGAATAATGCGTCGCCCAAAACGTCTAAAACATTGAAATAATTGAAAATATCAATAAAAGAGGGAAATTTCGACAGAAATTTATAAAATCAAGTAGTGCTCCAGGCCTTGCCCGTGAATATTTTTGTATTAATCGATGAAATTCTGATCAGCCTTTTAATTTGTATAATAAATTCCGTTGGCGAGGCCTGGATAATCGATGAATTTTGAAGATTTGTGTGTAAAAAACTATAATTTTCCTTTGTTTTACGTCATTCAGAGCAAATTACGTCAGAACATGACGTCATACATCACGCTCGAGACGTTACGAGGGCTCAAAATTTTGACGTACTTTCTCAAACATTGCACTTTGCAAAAAGTGATAATTCATAATTCGTTAATCAAAAGCAATTTTCGTCGAAATTATAGGGCCGATATGAGGGGTTAGCGCACCTAGTCCTTTGCTAAGTCCAAGGGCCATAACTCTTGTAAATAAAGGTCAATCAAACCGAAACTCGATCTTGATCTGTAACACATTGAGATATATCTACATACCAAAAATAAATTCAATATATACAACAAAAGCGAAAAAATGTCTGGAAAACTAAAGTGTGACGTCAGACAAACGGGGTGGAAACTATAAGTCCCTCCGGCGAGCCGGTAGGGACTAATAACTGTATTTTCAGGGACATTGTACATATCTTTAAGGATTTCGTCATTCCATTGTATGGTGAAAAGTCTCTACAAACACCCGTACATGATGATCTTTCTATGCTCCTTGTAAATATGCATAAATTATTTAAATGAGTTTTGCTGTGACGGAGAAAAGTCCGAAAGAAAAAGTCACACGTCATGTGCTCGAAGCGGACAGATTTTGGAGGTGTGTTTCGCCGTCCAATGAGATCTGCGCATTTATAAAAAAAAATTAGGAAACTCCCCCTCGTTTCTATGCGCAGTGACCTATATCCGATTTGACACAAAAAATAGCACCTTTAAGTGAAAACAGTTTGCAGATCGAAGCAGTGGCAGTTTTTTAATGATTTTTTTTAAATATCTGATGCAGACAAAAGTTGCAAGGCGTTGAAAAGAGGGGGTGACAGGTTTGAATGAGGGATTTCTCTTGATTTTGAATGTTTACAGGAGGTATTATAATCTTCAATTATAGACAGAAGGGACTCGCTTGTAATCGTTGTTTTCAGAGTCCATCTCCAGATCTAAGAGTCCAAGTCATTTTAGGAATATTAAATCAGTATTTTACTTGACTTCCGGTGAATTTCAAAACCAAAGTTTGCGTTGTGTAGCTGGGTTTTCTCCTAGATTTTACCTCTTTTTATATAATATTCAATGTCTATTTGATTTTATAGACTCTTAGACCCTTATCAATCATTTGAATCCAAGTTTTTGTAATCATTATCCTTAAATCAGAGATCTTCATCCTTGCATTACACTAATTTTTGATCAATCACACCATTTTACGATGGACATGATTGAAACCGATCAAAATAAGTACCCAAAACGTGCATGTCTGATCCACGTTGGTAATTTATCTGTTCTTAAATTATGCTATTCAATTTGAAGACGTTTACATTGCTAATCATTGTAGGGTATGTGGGATAACATTTTACAAAAAGAGCTACCCTGTAGATGCATACAAAGATGAAATTCAGATCGTGTATGCAATTACTGTTGATGATGACAATGATTTGATTCATCCTACTCGTTTGTGTCTACCTTGCAGAAGGATTCTATTTTTACTTAGAAAAGGTAAAGAAAACATGACAAAATGCTGTTATAAATTTCCAGAATTCTTTATATTTGCACAGCATGATGATCAGGACTGTTATATATGTAACAAGAAACCTGGCAGGTGAAGTACAGCCCAAGTCCCTATGATCACTTTATCATTTGATTTTTCATGTAATCAGCAATCTCACCCACAAGTGACCCCTAATCCTGAGCAATCTGAAATTCTCGATTCTTCAGAATATTCTAATCATCCTGACATTAAAAATTCGGATTCTGAAACTATTGATCAAATGCAACCAATTTAAACAAAAAAAGCAAAACTAGATGATTTCTACTCATTCACCGAGACTGCTGCATCTGATACTGACACAGCTAGTGACACCGAAATGAAAACAGTATGTCCTGGTACATCTGTATCTACAGACAAAAAACCTGGTTCATCAACATCACATGAAAGTGTTAGTCGAAATTTGTCTGACATACGGAAAGAAAACGCAACAATTTTTTAAAGAAATTCCTCAGTCATCATTTGATATTTTTAAAACCGAAATACTAGCATAGATCAAGATCAAATTATTGAAAAGGCTTTGGGTGAAATATTTTCATGTTCAATTTACAAACTCTTATTTACCCTCTTAACCTGTTATTACAACATGTTCACATATTTTTTGTAAAACATGCCTGTTTGCATGGATAAATACAAATAATGTTTGCCCCTGCTGCAGAGCCATTACTACATCAGATGATGTATATAAATTGAAAGGGCAACTTGCATCACTTCTTACTTACTTATTCATGTTTCATGTATTTATTCTGACAAAGGATGCAAACAAATTTTATCCATTCAAGACTATATCAGCCATGAGGCATCATGTCTTTTTTTCAAAATTCAAAATGAACATTAAAAGTAAAAAATCTAGGCAAGGGAATCGAAATAAAATACCAATTTATGTCTGCAGTGGAAAATATTTCAATCAAAATACCAATTTATGATTGCAGTAGAAAATATGTCCAACAAAAAAGATTGATGCCTGTGATTGATTTTATTAAAGATTTCTGTAAAACAAAAATGAGGATCGATGTGGTGCTCTATTTTTCACTCTTCACAATGCCCTTAAGGATCCTAAAATGAAAGATGTAGGATCAATTTGGAAAATAAAGCCTACGCTCACGCAGCAAGATACGCCCGTTGGGATTTTTTTCACAACACCAAAATATCTAAGTCCCATAACTCCATAAGGACAAATAGGATGAACCTGAAAATCGAAAGGTGGCTTCCTCTTCAAAGTCTGATCACAATGTACTAATATCATGAAAATCTGTTGACGCATATTCTAGTTATTGCGTTCCATGCACCTATATTTTGCCCTAAGCTTAACATGTATGTGCATATAACCCCCCCCCCCCCCAATTACACATAATTTCTGGATAATGTGACAAAAAATTTGAGAATCCGTTAGATATGTGAAAGAACATCCTTTCTACTTGAAGTATACAAAATTTCAAAACATTTTGACCAGAAATAGATTTTTAAATAATTTTTAACTATTTTAGTATATTTTTACATTGTATCTAAAATATCTAAGTCCCTTAACTCCATAACGACAAATCCGATGAACTTGAAAATCGAAAGGCGGCTTCTTCTTCAAAGTCTGATCACAATGTAGAAATATCATGTAAATCCGTTGACGCATATTGAAGTTATTGCGATCCATGCGCCTATATTTTGCCCTTAGCTTAACATGTTTGTGCATATAACCCCCCCTCCCATTACAAATATCTCAGTTATGCGACAAAAAAATTAAAAACCTGTTACATATGTCAAAGAGCATCACTCTACCTTAAGTATACAAAATTTCAAAATATTTCGATCAAAAATAGATTTTTAAATAATTTTTAACTATTTTAGTATATTTTCACTGTATTTTAAAATATCTAAGTCCCAAAACTCTGTAACAACAAATCGAATGAACCTGAAAATCAAAAGGCGGCTTCCTCTCCACAGTCCAAACATAACGTATGAATATCATGAAAATCTGTCGACGCATATTCAAGTTATTGCGTTCCATGCGCCTATATTTTGCCCTTAGCTTAACATGTATGTGCATATCACCCACCCCCTTTCCCATTACAAATATCTCGGTTTTGCGACAAAAAAATTAAAAACCCGTTACATATGTCAAAGAACATCCTTTCTACTTGAAGTATACAAAATTTCAAAACATTTCGATCAAAAATACATGTAGATTTTTAAATAGTTTTTAACTATTTTAGTATATTTTCACTGTATTTTAAAATATCTAAGTCCCATAACTCTGTAACAACAAATGAACCTGAAATCGAAAGGCGGCTTCCTCTCTACAGACCAAATATGATGTATGAATATCATGAAAATCTGTTGACGCATATTCAAGTTATTGCGTTCCATGCGCCTATATTTTGCCATTAGCTTAACATGTATGTGAATATAACCCACCCACCCCCCCCCCTTCCCATTACATACAATATCTCGATTATGCGACAAAAAATTAAAAACCCGTTACATATGTCAAAGAACATCCTTTCTACTTTAAGTATACAAAATTTCAAAACATTTCGACCAGAAATAGATTTTTAAATAATTTTTAACTATTTTAGTATATTTTCACTGTATTTAAAAAATCTAAGTCCCATAACTCTGTAACGACAAATCGGATGAACCTGAAAATCGAAAGGCGGCTTCCTCTCCACAGTCCAATCATAATGTATGAATTTCATGAAAATCCGTTGACGCATAATCAAGTTATTGCGTTCCATAGGCGGACGGACAGACGGACGGACGGACTTCACCATACCATAATACGACCCGTCAAATGACGGGCGTATAAAAAATAATCAAATACTTTGTCAGCAAAAGAATGCTTAGCAATAAGGGTAGACACTTTGCAAAGTCAAATAATCCTCTCCAGCCATTGTCTGCATTAGATGCTATTGAATATTCCTACACACCACATGTTGTTCGAGAGTCATGATCATTTTAGTAATTATTATCACACTCCTGCCAAAACAAAACAAATGAGTGATTGCCCAGAATTAGTTACTTCAAACAGCATATTTGAACCAATTGATGTATTGGACAATTTTTGTAGAGGTGTTCCAGAGATTGCCACACCCAATATGAAAGGTGTTTGCTGGTCATATCCAGATGCCATTGCTAAAACTCTGCAATGAGATAAAGAAGATCCTGACGACATTCTCAACAGCACTCAAAATAAAGCACCAAATGGAGCATCGACGGACCCCTAGCAAGCTAGAGGTGGGACCAGATGCCCGGGAGGAGTAAAAAGAAGGGAGGAGATCTCCAACAAGACCCCGTTGAAGCATCAACAGTAAAACACCAAAACACCCGATGCAAAAACACAAAAGACGAGTACAGCAAGACGGAAAAGAGACACACGACATGTAAACATCAAACACAAAAGACTACTGTTTGGCTAGCCGCACCCGCCTGCAAGAGCTGGAACCTGCAATTATTAAAGGATTACAGGAGAAAGGTTTGGATCCTTTTGATCAATCCATTCTCCTTGTATCCAGTATCAAAGATGGAGCTGATGCCATGGGGGATGTCTCTGGACATAGAGAAGCCTCTGATAGATTCTTGCCAAACAAAGATTTCAGATTTTCATTTTGTATATTTTTGTTTGAAGCGATTTCAAAAGATAATAAAAAAAATTGAGATTTTTCGTGAATCAAAACCAAATTCTGTGAGAACCAATAGACCCTTGTTAGAATCAATTTGTGATGAAAATAATCACAGCTCTACAGCTGCATGTTTGTTACCAATAGAAAATAAGATAAATGTTTTGAAAGAGAAAGTTTTGAAACAGAAAATAGTCGGAGAAGACACGCATTACAAGTTTTTCAGTAGCATGATTGACGAAAAATTAGACCGAGCTGAGAGTGGTTTAGCAGCGAGTGGCTCAAGATTTTTGTGCACCTTATGTGATGTTACAAGGGAATCAGCAAATTCAAATTTAATTAGCAGAACATTTCAAGAAACCAGCACAATTGCTGAATATATTAGAGTAAATCCTGACAACTTATCAAAAATCAAATTAGAATCAATTAGCAACGGTGTAAAATCAACTCCATTACTTTATGCTGATACAAAAGATAAAGGCATAGACGCCACTCATGCTGACATCAAGTGCGGTCTTTGTTTCAGAAAGCTAAATATTAAGGAAATTGCATGTGTTACTCGATAGGATGTCACTGAAGATATCAGAGGTATTGTGAAAAAGCTGAAGTGTTGTTTGATAATCATATGAAATTAACATCAGGAATTGACCCACAATTTATGTTACCAGATAGTTATACTAGGACTCTAAAAAATGAAGAGCATGTTTTGTTTTTAATCGAAGATAAAGTAAGGGCACTTAATTTATCTTCAATTTTAAACAAATTCAGGATACTGAGATAATATACAGAGCAAATCAACCAATGTTTGATTTTCCTGATGAAATTGCAAATTATAAGAATGTTGCTGTTCAAATGGGAAAAGAGTTGATTGATAATTTTGATTATGTGATTTTGGCCTAATTATATCCACAAAATCATTGAACATCCCAAGAAATCATTCAGATACCTGATGTTCCAGGCACAATTGGGGGAATGAGTGGAGAAGGAAATAGATTAAGGAATAACATTTTCAGACATTTCAGAAGAAAAATGGTTAGAGAGGTAAGCACACAGGGTGGCTTGAGAGATGTTCTTTGGTTACATTGGTTGTACAGTAGTCCTTCTTTAATAAGTTTGGCTGAGGTAAAAAAGGAGATCTGTGAAATGCAGTAATTGTTCATGTGATAGCCATGCCATAAGGACTTGTCCTACGAAGAGCAATGTTTTCTCAGAGTAAGATTTGTTCTTTTCGTTGGTTTATGTGTAGTCCTTTGTGTTTGATGTTTCTGTGTTGTGCGTTGACGTTCCTTGTCCCTTACGCGTCTCTTTGTGCTTGTCTGCATTGTGTTTTTGCATTGGGTGTTTTGGGGTTTTGCTGTGGGTGCTAAAACCTGGTGTTGTTGGAGATCCCCTCCTTTGTTTTATGCAAAAATTAAGTCTGTTACAGCGATATGACAGCAAGTATGAACTATAACAGTAGAAAATTGATTTCTGCAGTTGATAACTTCATTTGACAA
Organism: Pinctada fucata; assembly: GCA_028142955.1. Classification (NCBI taxonomy): domain Eukaryota; kingdom Metazoa; phylum Mollusca; class Bivalvia; order Pterioida; family Pteriidae; genus Pinctada; species Pinctada fucata. The sequence goes on from AP027103.1 coordinate 33,630,114, forward strand.
GTCCATTTTTTCTGTTGCAAATATTATCATGATTTGGTATTTTCATAGTGATATTTCATACATGTTTTTTTTTATCGGTTTCTGATTTTATTATTTTTCTTCTTTAAATCATATACTCAGTTTTTTTAGATGCATAAGGTATTCTGCAGATAGACTATCTCCAAAAAGGACAAGCAAAATATTAAACTTAGGGGCCGCGGAAAGCTCACTAGCTAAGGGTTTTCTGTTCCATCAGAACAATGCTCCTGTTCACAAAATTGTCACTGTCATGGCTGCCATTCATGATTGTGGCTTTATTTGACTGAGCATCCGCCTTATTCACCCGATCTTGCTCCATCACTATTTCCTAAACTGAAAGCAGCTATTTCTGTCACCAACTTTCTGTCGGATGATGACGTCATACTTGCAATGGATGGCGTTCTGATCAGTCAAGACAAGGGGTTCTTTAAAAATGGTATTGAGGCCCTTAAACATCGATGGCGATTTTATAGATACTGAAGGGGATTTTATAGAGAAAATAATACAAAATGTCTTATAAAATTCAAATTAATCAATCCGAGGCTCACAACATATCAATCAGCCCTCGTAAGTCAGCAAGCACACCTCTTGCCATTATACGTATCAAATCCAGATCTCCTTATTTCAAAAACAATTTTATAAAAAGAGGTAAATCGGTCCTATTTTTGACATTAGAATTAATCGAATATTTATTTGTGATTTGATACTTTGTAAAATTCTGTACTAATGTTAAACGTCTTCAAATTCAAAAGCTCCTCCCGGGCACCTGGTTCCATCTCTAGCTTGCTAGTTGTCCGTCGATGCTCAGTTTGGTGCTCTTTTATGAGTGCTGTTGAGATTTTCGTCAGGATCTTCTTTAACTTATCTAAGAACAGATAAATTTGCAGCATGGACCAGACATGCACGTTTCGGGTACTTAACCCTCGTCAGTGATTCTCAATCTAAACAATGTAATATGACTAAAGAGTACAAAATTTTTATGTCCAAAATGTACAGAAATGCGTAGCAGGATGGGTGGAATATGATGTTACAGGACTCACATTTTAGAAATTTGGTAACTGAAGTCAAGCTCTCAGAACAAATGACAAATATGGATAATGACCATATCCCTGTCTACAGTACAAAATCGATAATACAGAAAATCAGAAACCGAAGGCATACAAAATCAGGACAAAACAGGAACCAAAGCAAACAAAAACAAAAACCTCCACCATATGAAAAGAAGCGAACTCCCGATATGAGAGTGAGACCAGGTGCCCAGGAAGAGTAAGCATCTCCTGCTGATGTACTTAGTGACTTTGACCTAGGTCACATGACCTTCGAACAGGATGATGTGAAACCTTTGGGTCACAAGGAACAACATCCTAAACTAAAAAGTGATCAGGCAAACGGTTCAAGAGCCGGGACACGATGTTTGACAGACGGACGCAAAAGCAAAAACAATGTCTCCTCCCCGTGGGGGGAGACATATATATGAACATGATCCGGTAAACGATTCAAGAGATATAACCAGGAACATATAGACAGGAACATATGTACAACTTTATTAAAAATGTACTAAGTGACCTTGGGTCGAGGTGATGTGAAACATTTTGGTCATAAGCAACAACATACTTAAGTTTGAATGTGATCCGGTAAACGGTTCAAGAGATAAAGCCCGGACAGGAACATATGTTCAATTTCATTAAAAATGTACTAAATGACCTTGGGTCAATGTGATGTGAAAAATTGGGGTCATAAGCAAGACGTACTTAAGTTTGAAAGTGATCCGGTAAACATTTCAAGAGATATAGCCTGGACAGGAACGTATGTAAGACTTTATTCAAAATGTACTAAGTGACCTTGACCTTGGGTTAGGGTGATGTGAAACCTTTGGTTCATAAGCAATAACATACTAAAATATAAATTAGAAACTGATCGGGCAAAGGGTTCAAGATATAGCCCGGACACGATGTGTGACAGACAGATGGACGAATGCGAAGGCAAAAACAATGTCTCCTCCTCGTTGGGGGGAGAGTTATAATTCTTACAGCTTTCTCTATTTATTAAAAGAAAATTGGAGATTTTACTGTAATTTCAAAGTAATTGATAGTTAATACATGTATTGCTCGGAAAGAAAAATCCCAAGGGTAGCCATTTTGTCCACCATATTCAATTTTGTGTTGTTGCCATGGTTATCAAAAGTTTTGTAATATTCTGACAATTAAAGGTGCGGTGTCCCTGAAATGACAAATATGGATAATGACCGTATCCCTGTCTACAGCACAAAATCGATAAATCAGAAACCGAAGGCATACAAAATCAGGATAAAACAGGAACCAAAGCAAACAAACAAAAACCTCCACCATATGAAAAGAAGCGAACTCCCAATATGGGAGTGAGACCAGGTGCCCAGGAAGAGTAAGCATCTCCTGCTTGCATGCAACACCCGCCGCTTCAATTTGGTGGAACTGTCACATCCGGTTACTTCCATTTCGGAAGACAGAGTACAATCTTTGGTTGAATGGTTCAAATGGTCTATGACAGAATATCATCCACTATTTTGGAGAGTGGGACATCATAGTGTATGACGAGTTCCCCATATCGACCGTAGAACTTCCTCAGTGACGATGTTAGTCGGTCACAAACATATCCCTGACTGAGAAGCTTATCTGAAAGACGCCTAGCTCTCAAAACAAAATCCGTATATTTGGTACTTGCTCTGGCATAGCGTATCAACTGAAATATGACCACGCCATAAGCAGGCGATGAAGGGATGTTGCTACTTAGAAAAGGAAAGTTTGTAATGCTGAAATTGAAGTCGACACGTCATAGAGTGAGGTGTTCATGTGACCATCAGTGTCATAGTACAACATTATGTCCAAATAGGATGCTGAATTATTTGTCTCTGTAGTTTCTTTGACTTCAAGCTCCGAAGGATAGATACTGCTCAGGTAATCCGCGAATTTTGGATTATTGATGGACAACACATCGTCTATGTATCTGTAAGTGAAGTTAAAGTCAGAAGCTAAGAATCTATTTTCCCCTCAGAGACCAAAGATTGAATGAATTTAGCTTCGTACGAGTAAAGGAAAAATGTCGGCAAGGAGTGGGGCAAAATTGGTCCCCATTGGAATTCCGACAATTTGCTGGAAGACCTTTCCTCCAAACACTACAAAAATGTTATCGATCAGAAAGTTTAACATCTGAATAATATCTGTTTCAGTGTACTTATTTTCAGAATCGGACTTTTCTTTTACAAAGTAGGTTTTGTCATAGTGAACAACAATAAAATTTGTATTTGCGATTACCGTTCTTACTTGTAAACGCATTACTTATAATTTTTGCGAGTCTTTCTTTCAATTTAGAATGTGGAATTGTAGTTTAAAGTGTCGAAAAATCAAAGGCTTTGATCGAATGAACTCTACTAAAATGAGTGGATTTCAGATGTTCTAAAAGTTCCTTCGAATTTTTTAAAATCCACATCTGGTTGATAACACTGTCGAACAATATTTTTGAAGCCCAGATTTGATTTCAGATAAAACTTTGGTAAGATCGATACAGATTTGGAAGAACATTTTGAGGAACCAGCGATGAAACGTTGTTTGTACGGATTCTTATGCATTTTAGGTATGCAGTATATGTATGGTAAATCTAAATCTAAATTGTTAGTGTCGAAGCCAAAGGAAGCAAGAGCTGATTTGTGGTTATCTATTATGTATCATATCCCACTCATTCTGCTACGTCTTTTGGTACATTCTTGGACATACTAATTTTCATACTTTTTGGCCATATTACATTGTTTAGACTGAGGACCACTGACGAGGGTTTAGTACCCGAAACGTGCATGTCTGGTCCATGCTGTAAATTTATCAGGTTTTAAATGATGCTATTGAATTTAAAGACGTTTAACATTTGAACTACTTGGTGAGTGTCACTGCTGGTGGACCAAGAGTCCCCGAGGGCACATGTAGCCAAGTTCGATCAACTTCGGTTGATCGTTTGTCTCTTCAACGCATTTGAAATTTTCTGTTACAAAATTTCTTGAAATTTCAAAAACGTGGGTCCTGTAGCATCATATCCCACACATTCTGCTACGTCTTTTGGTACATTCTTGGACATACTAATTTCATACTTTTTGGCCATATTACATTGTTTAGACTGAGGATCATTGACGAGGGTTTAGTACTCGAAACGTGCATGTCTGATCCATGCTGTAAATTTATCAGGTTTTAAATGATGCTATTGAATTTAAAGACGTTTAACATTTGAACTACTTGGTGAGTGTCACTGCTGGTGGACCAAGAGTCCCCGAGGGCACATGTAGCCAAGTTCGATCAACTTTGGTTGATCGTTTGTCTCTTCAACGCATTTGAAATTTTCTGTTACAAAATTTCTTGAAATTTCTAAAACGTGGGTCCTGTAGCATCATATCCCACCCATTCTGCTACGTCTTTTGGTACATTCTTGGAGATAGTAATTTTCATACTTTTTGGCCATATTACATTGTTTAGACTGAGGATCACTGACGAGGGTTTAGTACCCGACACGTGCATGTCTGGTCCATGCTGTAAATTTATCAGGTTTTAAGGTATCCGTTGTACAAATAAATATCAAGCGTATTATATAGTTAAATCATAGCATACTTTTACCTAAATATAACTTATACAACATAATAATAATGGTTTCTATCATCAAAGGTCAACATGCCGACCGTCGCTCAAGCCACGGAAACTATCGAGACACTGCCGAAGATTACCGAGAACATTTTAACACTGTTTAAATGGACGAGACGTCCGCGAGATCTTCATTTGTACATTGGATACGTTAAATGATGCTATTGAATTTAAAGACGTTGAACATTTGAACTACTTGGTGAGTGTCACTGCTGGTGGACCAAGAGTCCCCGAGGGCACATGTAGCCAAGTTCGATCAACTTCGGTTGATCGTTTGTCTCTTCAATGCATTTGAAATTTTCTGTTACAAAATTTCTTGAAATTTCTAAAACGTGGGTCCTGTAGCATCACATCCCACCCATTCTGCTACGACTTTTGGTACATTCTTGGAGATAGTAATTTTCATACTTTTTGGCCATATTACATTGTTTAGACTGAGGATCACTGACGAGGGTTTAGTACCCGACACGTGCATGTCTGGTCCATGCTGTAAATTTATCAGGTTTTAAATGATGCTATTGAATTTAAAGACGTTTAACAATTTCAGAGGCAGAAAGGTTTGTTGGGGTGTAAGTGGGATTTCCAGGTGTCGAATTAAAACCCAACTCTTTAACTAGACTGTCGAAATAGTACTTTTTGCAAGTAAATGTGTAATTATTTGAGGCTTTGTCCGCTGGTGTGATGACATAATGTTCTTGGAGGTAGGTAAGCTCTGTGATAACATCAGGATCTGTAAATATAGACACGAATCTGGTGTTCACAGTTGATTTTAATTGGTTAATTCTAGATAAAAGTAACCCTCTGATGAATTTTATCCGTTCGGAAAGGGTGGCGAGCTGTACATCCTCTTTCTTTGCCCAACGTCTTGCATATTCCTCACAAGAGTTCATGATCATTTTGACATTTTGGTTCCATGTAAAGGACATACTTTCTCTGTATTTGGGAGGACATGTAAAGGACATACTTTCCATATAAAGGACATACTTTCTCTGTATTTGAATTAAAGTTCATTAATTTTACAAAATTTTATAATGCAAAATGTTTCTTTTCATATAAAAGTTTACTATCTCATTTGTATAAATTCAAATTTTCAGGCGAAAATACATTCGCAGTTATAGCTGTTTGAAAACGTCATTTTGAATTCGGGGTGCGCAGCTCTAATTCATTTCACTGACGCCACCTACAATGCATTGCCTTTGTACAATAGAGGTATCTGTAGATGTTAAGTATTATACAAATTCGACAATATTATGGTCGTTACTGCATATTTTCAAATAGAACTGTTTATGGCTCCATTTTTCCTCAATCTAATAAATTTTACGTTTTCAAAAACAAAAATTCAGGGGCACTGTATGATATTAGTGCCTTATTCTTAAAAATATTTTTCTTTACTGTATGATTAAAAATAACCTGAACCCAATAAATATGGCGCATTTACTAAATTCATCATCAACAAAATTAGCATGAGCAAATAAACAACGTTGTTGTACATGTATCAAAAAAGAATGATTAATGGTAAATTGACGCGAATAGAAGGTTTGGTTGATAATTGATATAGAATAGAGGTAGGGTCGCGAAGCCCCTAAATCGGCCCTGTAATTTTCCTTGATGAATAATTGAAATATCGCATAAACATTATTGTTTCCCGCTTTTAATGAAAGGAATAAATCACAAAAGAAAGCACCCTAGTAAGTCCTGTGACGTTATCAATTGACAAAACAGTCAAAAATGCTCGAAAATATGTTAATATGTCTTTAGTGGAGAATTTCGAAGTGGGAATACGCGTCGAGAAACATAACATCTACTAGTAGTACACTAACAACGCACGTGCAGGAGTTATTTTAGATGGCGCTACTTTGCTATATTTTTAATATTCAACGATCAAGTCATGGACCTCTAAACCAGCTGCAAAGTAATTTTTTTTAAACCTACAGCTTCGAGGTATAACAAAGTCTTGAACCTGTGTGAAAAATAAATCATAGTCGAGAAATTTCTGTAAATATATATATTATTAACTCCAGTAAAATTCTGTTGTAAAATTAATAAAAATGAGTTAAAGAAGATCCTGACGATAATCTCAACAGCACTCACAATAGAGCACAAAATGAAACATCGACGGACCCCTAGCAAGCTAGAGGTGGGATCAGGTGCCCGGGAGGAGTAAGCATCCCCTGTTGGCTAGCCGCATCCGCCGTCGGTGTTAATGAAGCATGGAAATAAAAATATATAAAATTTATGCACTGTCTGACGTTATGTCTATATAGAAAGTGCTATGGCGACAATGTCAGGGAAGTATATTCAAATCACTTACTGTCAAACCCCTCGCGGGGAACTTTTTTACGAGCTCCACACGGCAAAGGGCATAAGTGTGACACAAATGAGTTAAAGAAGATCCTGACGATAATCTCAACAGCACTCACAATAGAGCACAAAATGAAACATCGACGGACCCCTAGCAAGCTAGAGGTGGGATCAGGTGCCCGGGAGGATTAAGCATCCTCTGTTGGCTAGCCGCACCCGCCGTCGGTGTTAATGAAGCATGGAAATAAAAATATATAAAGTTCATGCACTGTCTGACGTTATGTCTATATAGAAGTGCTATGGCGACAATGTCAGGGAAGTATATTCAAATCACTTACTGTCAAACCACTGGCGGGGAACTTTTTTACGAGCTCCACACGGCAAAGGGCATAAGTGTGACACAAATGAGTTAAAGATGATCCTGACGATAATCTCAACAGCACTTACAATAGAGCACAAAATGAAACATCGACGGACCCCTAAGTGATCCCTAAGTGTCGCTATGCTTCGCACAAACATTGTAGGTGTCGCTCTAAAATTACTGCATTCGTACGTGGATAAATCTATTTAGGTTGCATTCGGATCAGCCTCGACCTTTTCCTTCGAAAGACGTCAGACGTCGCCATTATGTCACCATCGCTACCTCAAAATGTTTATTAGTAGTCTAGTCAAAATAAAAATGGAGCTTAAAGAAATTGCAACAAAAGGTTTTTTTGTTGGAAACGATGAATATTCACATACTAAAGAATATTTGAAAGTTTCTATAATTTTCTATTGTGTCTAAACAGGTGTATTTTGAAGTTGAAATTCACCTGTTTTGTGGTTTTTTTTTCTTATGACGCTCAAGGCTTCCATACAAGATCTATGTGTAGTGAGGTAAACAAAATGACGTCATGTGTAAAAAGCAGCTATGGTTAACATATTTCTCATCGCAATTCAATCTTTCATACTTGTACAGATATTCAGGATATGCCAAGGAAACATGAAGTAAGAACTTCGTACCTTCTTGATTACGAAAATAAATTATTAAACGCAACAGGTGTTTTTGTTATTTTATTTATCATAGTATCGTTCGTTTACCTAAAAATAGAGTACGATATAGGTTGAATATAGGATGAATCTTTAGAAGTTATTTTGTATCCCAAAAGTGTTTTTAAAAATTCACAATATCGTCCATTGAAACAAAAACATCGTAAACTTTTCTTGAATTATCTCTAACTAAAGCTTTGTATGGCGTCATGGCGTGCTCAACGAATTTTAAAAGTATGGAAAGCAGTTCGGGTCTAAACAGGTAAAAGTGCATTTTGCGAAAATGATGCCTTAGCATAAGTTTAAACAATGAATTACATTACAAAAAGTCGTTACGCATTATTTTAATATAATTTTGCTTAATTTTCTTTGAGTTTTAGTTCCGTTTAATTATTTTTGATGGCGTTATCATGAAAAGGAACACGAAGGTGATTATATTTAGTTCATTCTTATTTTCCGATTTTTATAAGATGTAGAGGTAAATGATGACATTTATCACTTTATTATAATTTTTCAAATATTATAATTTTTCAAATATTATAATTTTATGTACCTTATTACTAATCTTTCTGATTTTATTTTCTGTTATCTTTATTAATCAAATTAATTAAAGCATATTCGCTTTTGAATCTTAATGAATCTTATGCTTTTTTTTCAGTGACTCTGGCGAACTTTGTGCAATTTGTGGGGAGTTTTTGGACAAAGGATTGTCAACACTGACAGAAAAAGGATGCGAAACCGTACACAATGCTAGTCTACAAAGAGGCTGTGATGTCATCACTAACGGGAACCAAAAAGTGCATGAGAAGTGTAGGAAGGATTTTTGCCATCCATTTTATATCAACCGGGACCTCAAAAGGAAAACCGATGTGGATAGCAGTATTAAACAACCACCAAAACTGAGATCTCGTTTAAAGTTTAATTTCCAAGATGACTGCCTTTTTTGTGCACAACCAGTTGCCAGATTTCCGAAAGAATACTATTCATTTGTTAAAACACTAGAGTTTCAAGACAAGCTCAAAGACATCTGTATCAGAAGGAATGACAGCTGGAGCCATGAAATATATGGAAGGATAGAGGCTGTGTCTGATTTACATGCTGCCGATGCAGTCTACCATCAGTGTTGTAGTGGCAACTTTCGCACAGGCAGGTCCATTCCAAAGAAGTTTTGTGTAGAGAGGAGAGACACTTCAAATCTTGGTAGACCACAAGAGCATAGACCAGAATTCTTCGAAGTCCTTAAATTCCTGGAGAAACAAAGTGATGAACTCATTACTATCAGTGACTTAGTCTGCAAGATGCAGGATATTTGTGGAGACAATGCATACTCAGTTGTACATGTATGGATGAAGCAGTTGCTGCTAGACCACTACGGAGAAGATGTTGTGATGGCTGAGGTAGAGGGCAAATCAGACGTTATCACATTTAGAAAGACAGCTTCGTCTATTTTACATCACTTCTACAAGAGACGAATAAATAAGAGTCAAGAAGAGGTAGAAAAAATGAGACTTGTTATTGCTGCAGCAGAAATCATTCGGAGTGAAATTCTTGAATTGAAAAGCTTGAGGAATTCTTATCCATCTACGGAAGATGTAGCCGATGTCGAGAAGAATCTTTCTTATGTATCAAAAAGTCTTCAAGAGCTGCTGTCAGTTAGTTTGAAAGGTCAGAGATCCGACATAAAGGTTGCTGCGATCGGACAGTTAATAGTCCAATGCACAAGACCAAGATCACAAATATGTCCACTCCAACTGGGATTAGGTGTCCAAGTGCATCACGTGTATGCTTCTCGTTTCCTTATTGATACTCTCCACAGCTTAGGTTTCAGTGTCTCATATTCAGAAGTTTTGAAATTTGAGGGAAGTGCTGCTGTGCAAAAGCACAATGAAACCTATGATTTGGATGAAAGTACATTTTTGCAATTTGTAGCGGACAACGTAGATCACAACATTGACACGATTGATGGAAAGAATACATTCCATGGTATGGGTATGATAGCGTGTTTGACGCCCTCCAAGATCGGTTCTGGTACATTTGGTCGCATAATACAGCGTATAGACACCAAGCCTGAAGAGATAGCAAATATTTGTCATGTGAGGACTGAGTTCTATGTATCTTCAAATGCCTCTGAAAAATTGCGGTTTGGGGACCTGCAGACGCCAAAATCAAATTGTATCGATATTAAAGTTGATGTCTTGTGCAAACTTGTACGGTCGCTTAAACCACCTTTCCCAAGTTGGGCAGGTACGATGCAGATGATCCAGCAAGGTGATTACCCAGGAAAATCAAGCATAGACTTTCTACCTATTATAGATATGCCACCAAGTGATCAGTCGTGTATCTACTCCACCCTTCAATTTATCTTACATGAGGCATCCAAGTACAATCGCACTGCAGTCGTAACCTTTGATCAACCACTCTACTGGAAGTCGATATTAATTCGAAATGACAGTAACATGGACAATCTTGTAATCCGTCTTGGTGGTTTCCATACGGAAAGGAGTTTTCTAGGAAGCATTGGTCACATCATGTCTGGCTCTGGAATAAAGGCTATGTTGGAAGAAGTGTATGCTGGAAACAGCGTGAACCACATGCTATCAGGGAAGGCCGTATCACGTGCAATTAGAGGATACATGTTAGCAGAGTCAGCTCTTTCGATTCTTCTTCATGAGATTACATTCGGATGTGAAGGTCACGTCGAGCCAGACATAAATACGGCTCTCCAGAACTTTGCAGATTTGCATGAGGCAATTATGAAAGGAGAAACAACAGTTGACCTTATCACAGAGAACCCAAGTTTCAAGTTATTGGATGAAATATTTGAGAAAACGATAAGTGAACTCAAGAATCCAGCAAGGTTATGGTTAAACTTCATAGAGATGATTGGAGTTTTGAAGAAATTTATTATTGCTGAAAGGAAAGGAGAATGGGATCTCCATCTCGACACAGTTCAAGAGATGCTCCCGTATTTTGCTGCACCAGGCCACAATCTGTATGCCAAGTCGGCATACATTTACATCAACGAAATGAGACAACTTGAAACTACTCACCCTGATGTCCATGATTACTTCAAGAAAGGTCACCATGTTGTCCGACGAAGCGATAGACTATAGGCAGGTTTATCAACAGACCTCGCCATTGAGCAAGTCCTCATGAGAAGCATTAAATCATCTAGAGGACGTGGTATGGGGCAGGCACAGATTGCAGTGTGGCTTTTTTCCATGCCCGCAACATTAGAAATTAACTGCGCAATGCAGGAGGCAACAGATTCAAAGTACCAAACGAGTGAACAACATGCAGAATCATCAAGAAGCAGAATAATGAGAGACAACGACGATACTGGTTCTTTCTTAAATTTTCTTAGAGAACATAGCCCTTTCACTGAAGACCCAAATCTGAGAAACATAAAAATCGGAGAAGTAGCCGACAAAGCATCAAACTGTGATGAAGCAAAGACAGTGGGCGAAGAAATAATTAAGAAAATGAAAAACACCTCCGTTATGGATTATTCTTTCAAACACAGAGAGCAGATAGTTGGGATGAGCTTAAAGAGTACAGAAGCAAAGGAAACGCTATGTCGGACTATTGACCCGCAACTCATGTTCAACGATTAATCATTGCCAGAGATGAGTCTCTATGATTCACCCGAACTCTTTTCCTTTGAGTTGTCTAGTGTGCCATCTTCTTTATTTGACGACAATGGTCTTTTACGAGAATCAGCAAAGGCATCATTGGCTGATTGGATATGGAACAAAGAGACATGTGCAGTGACTGATGATCTTAACCATAATACTGATATGAAATATGTGTTAGATGGTGAATCTTTGCTTCAAAGGATTCCTTGGGTCCAAGAAAGCACGTTCCGGCAGATATGCAATAGCTATATTTCCCATATTAAAAGGAATTACATCGAGAGAAATGTTGTTGTTTTTGACAACTATCCGGATTCTGCATCAACTAAAGATACTGCACACCGAAGACGATCAAAAGGGAAATCTTCGCATGATATTCTTTTTACCTCGGACATGCCATGTAAAGTGAAGAAGGAAAATTTCATGTCAAACAGAAAGAATAAGCAAATATTTATCGATCTTTTAGTGAAAGCAATGAGGGATGATAATATCATGGTCATACAAGCAGATGGAGACGCTGATACACTTATAGCACGAACAGCTCTTCAGTTGTCTGAATCCTACCAGGTTACTGTAATTGGATACTGACATTCTTGTTCTACTATTGTTTGGAACATCCCAATCCTTAAGTAAAATCATCTTCAGATCGGACAAACATATTCTTGGAAAGTTACCTAAGCAGTGGGATATAATGAAAACTGCTGACACACTGGGAGAGGAATTGTGTAAGGTACTCCCTGTTCTTCACGCAATTACAGGATGTGACACGACTTCTAGACTTTTTGGGATAGGCAAAGGCGTAGCACTGAAGAAATGCAAGACAGACTCCCTGTTTAGAGAGCACTGTATGGTATTCGCACATGCAAACGTCAAACATGAGACCATTTCAAAAGCTGGAGAAGAGCTCATCTCATCCCTTTATGGAGGTCTACCATGAGAGGGTCTTCAGGTTTTAAGATGGAGAAAATTTACCACAAAGACAATAGGGAATAGATCGAAAGCTGTAGCTGTTCAGTCTCTACCACCTACTCCAGAAGCTGCCAGACAACATTCGTTTAGAGCTTATCATCAGTGTCAGATCTGGATGAACAATGTTGAACTTAAAGCCGAAGAATGGGGGTGGATGATTGAGAATGACAAACTTGTACCGGTAAAGACGACAAAGTTACATGCTCCTAAAGAACTTTTGAAAGTCATTAGATGCTCATGCAGGTTCGGATGTGACAAGAAAAGATGTTCTTGTAGAAGGAACGGACTTGACTGTACAATAGCATGTAGCGAATGTCGTGGTGTCAGCTGTAGTAATTGTAGTGCTCCTCATGGTGACGGAATATCTGATGCAGATTAGGCCATACATGAACCTCCTCAATAGATTCCTGTTTAACTAGTTGTATGTTCATAACAAACGTAATAAGCCCATAATGAAAAAAATCATTGTAAATGATAATGGTATAAAACATCCGTAGCAATGTAAGATATAAGATAGAGTACGCATATTCGTGAACACATTACCTATCAATCTCCATTCATAATGTAAGATATTTCGGAATATATAAGAAATGTTGAGATATAAGCAGATTTATGAATTTATAGAAAAAGAAGTACATGTACAGGCATCGGCTAGTAAGTAAAGTAATTAAGAAATTATAAGAAGGTAAATCTTAAATAAGTACTTTCTAGAAACACTTGAAAAATATGTAGAAATGAATTGAATAATTATATCGTATGGATTATTCCATTTAATTGAATTTTCATTAAAAAGTTAATGTTTTTGCCTAAAATGGTGGGAAACACTTAGAAATGACTTGAAAAACATTTCTTATCATAGAACAAATGTTGTTAAAACATATACACTATCAAAACATATGTACAATTCAAGTACATGAAATTCTTGTTTACTTTCCAGTTTTCATCGAAAAAAGACCCCGCTGCAGCATCAACAGCAAAACACCCGATGCAAAAACACAAAAGACGAGTACAGCACGCGACGGTAAAGGGACACACGACATGTAAACATCAAACACAAAAGACTACACATAAACCGACGAGATCAATGGAAAATCGGTGCCGACTTTGGACGGCCATTTGTCACGCAAGTAGCAAATGGTGTGGTTATCCTGGATTACGTGCGCACAACCCTCTCACTTCTCCAATTACCCAGAGGTCTCGAAGAACGTACAATTGTGGTGTAAAACAACCTCCTCACTGTAAGGTGACCTCACACAAACAAGACCGCGAAACATAGAGGCCCCAGAAACATAGATGAATATGTAAATGGATATAAAAAGAGTGACCTTCAAGGTAACCATTTGAAATCTACTATAGATGTATGTAAAACAGCAAGCAAACAAACTTGCTTATTAGACAAAGAAAAGTCTGATCTACTCAAAGATTTACTTTCTTTTTTGAAAAGAGAGCATGATTCACCACGACGGATTTTTGATGATCCTCTTCTCTCTGATAATGCCTTTCTTGTTTGGACTGGTTGAACAAAACGACAGTTTGATCATATGCTAAGACATGTAACTTCAAGGAACTCAACAAATAGTTCTTCAGTCAATGCTCTGGCAATATTTTGGATTAAACTAAGAATAAACCTTTCAAACAGAGAAACATCTGTTCTCTGATAATAATGGTCTCATGAGCATCTTGCACATATTACATTCATTTCCATCTCAATTAGATACGAACTCTTAAATGATGCAATTAAAGACGTTTAACATTTGTTCCCTCTTATCTCTTCATCAAGCACAGTCTTAAGAGAAAGAAGCCCTTCCTCATAAGACTGTGTTTTGGAACCCTTCTGTATTATTATAATGTGCTTTTTGAGAATAAATTATCAGTTGTGTGGGATGGGGACATTCTGGATTGTGACTGAATGGCTTTCATCATCACCAATCAAGAAATACTTACCTGATATGTAAATCAGTATGTACATCGAGACAATCACCGAATTTGACAAGTTTCAATGGAGCTGTTGCGACGGGTGTTGCATGCAATCAGGAGACGCTGACTCTCCCCGGACATCTGGTCTCGTTTGGAAATGTTATTCATTCAGGGGTCGCAACCGTTCCTATGGAAATTCTAAATAAATGATTTTGCCTTGACTTCACGACTTAGAGACTGAATAACTGATAGGTACGTATTTAATGTTTATGGTGCATATTAATATATTGACTGAAAAAATGGCGATCATTCATTCTCAAGAAAATCTACTCTGTTTAAAGAAAATCCTGACGATAATCTCAACAAGAAGAAACTTCTTTCACAAAATACTCCACACTGTCTGCTATTTGCTCGAAGTCGGCATCGGTTGCCCATTGGTCTCGTTGGTATATGTGTTGTCCTTTGTGTTTGATGTTTTTATGTTGTGCGTTAGTGTCCCTTGTCCCTTTTGTGTCTCTTTCTTTGCGTGTCTGCTCTGTGTTTTTGCATTTGGTGTTTTGCTGTGGGTACTGCAACCTAATGTTATTGGAGATCCCCTACTTCGTGTTAAGTCCATGTCGATTGTCTTCCCGGATGGATATGACTTCATTGGTCCCTGCCTACCTGAGTGATGATCGTAACAATAATGCCGGAATAATGACCCTTAATGACGAACCGAAAGACTGGCTGCACGAGGGAGATGTTTGTGTGGTTAACCGTGGATTTAGGGATGTGTTTGGGGACAGGGGACTGGAGACAAGAATGCCCTCATTTCTTGGAAAATGTTAGTCTCAGTATCCCATAGAGAAAGAAAACCGATCGAGATTAGCAACCAAAGTCAGATGCGTAGTTGAGGCGTATCATGGAGAAATAAGTTTTAATTCTTTAATGATGTGATCGACAATGCTTGGAAAACTGAATAGAATTGTCACAGCAGCCTTGAACGCATTTCGACCACCCCTGATCAAGGAAACGGAAGGCGATTTAGCAATCGTCCATAAATGGCGCAGTCATCTAAGGTAGAGCAGAATCTATTGGCTGATACAGGAAGTCTGAATCGTCAAGTGTTGGAAATGGACTCCGATAAATGAGGTAGACAATAGTTTCCAGTTCCCATGCTTGAGTGAGGAATATTTACGATCCCTCGCGTATGGCTTGTATCATTTAAAACAAGCCTCATCTTATACAAAGGAGCACTTAGATGAATATGGTGACTTCTTTTGACGTTCATCCTTTGGCTGCAGGAATGATACGACTTTGAATTCAGTCAAGACATACATCTGCCAAGAGATGAATTCGACTGCAGTGACGTAAGCGAGCCAATCAAAGCTTACTGGTACTACTGTCAATGTAAAGCTGGGGTGCGGACAATTGGAATCTACACACGTGTCATTAGTTCTTTGGTATCTTGGAAACAAGAAACACTCAGGTAAGCTCATTTTGAAATGACGTAGAGTTTCACCCATGGTTTTGAATGCTTCAGATATCTAGGTGTCCATTTAGATTTCATCGTGTCGACATTTGTTGTCCTTTTTCTTCATGATGGCCACACTGTAGAGGTTTGGCAGAGCCTGGCTTGTTTAAGATCATTTCTTGAGTATCTTTTTATTATTCCCTCGCAACACTGCTGAGGAGGGGAGATATCATCTATTATCGCTGCCGTGTGTTTGTTTGTGTGTGTGTCCAGATTCTTGTGAACGGCATAGGAATCGTAGAATCATCAAACCGTCCAAAAATGTTCCTTATTGTGAGAAGGTGAACCCTATTGATTTTCAAGGTCAAGGTCACTGTGGACTTAGGTTGAAATCCTTGTGAACAGCGTAGGAGACAAAGCAATCGTCGTAGAGTCATCAATCTTCCACAAATGTTCCTTATGGAGAGTGAACCCTATTGAATTTGAAGGTCAAGATCACTGTGGACTTAAGTTGAAATCCTTGTGAACAGCATAGGAGATAAAGAAATCATGTTAAACGTGTTCAAATTGAATAGCAGTTGAAGAACAGTTACATGTAATTGGCAGCATGGACCAGACATGCACGTTTCGGGTACTTAACCCTCGTCAGTGATCCTCAAATCTAAACAATGTAATATGCCAAAAAGTGTGAAAGTAATTATGTCTAAAAACGTACCGAATTACGTAGCAGGATGGGTGGGATATGATGCTACAGGCCCCACGTTTTCGTGGAAAAGGAAATTCGATAACAAAAATTTTAGAATGCGTTGAAGAAACGATCAACCGAAATTGATCGAACTTGACTACATATGCCCTCGTGGACTCCTGGTCCACCAGCGGTGACACCAAGTGGTATAAATGTTAAACGTCTTCAAATTGAATAGCATCATTTAAGAACAAATAAATTGGCAGCATGGACCAGACATGCACGTTTTGAATCATCAAAACCTTCCACAAGTGTTCCTTATGGAGAGAATGTGAAAGAACCCATTGATTTTCAAGGTGAAGGTTACTGTGGACATAGGCTCAAAATCCTTGGAACAGCATAGGAGACAAAGCAATCATTGAACTTCCCACAAATTTTCCTTTTAGAGAGAGGAGTTTAAGGTCAAGGTCAGTCTGGGTTCTTGCTGTTACTGTGAAGCGACAAAGAAGGTAAACCAATCATTATATCAGAATCCTCAAAGCTTCAGCATGTTTCTCATGAGGTTTCTCATGAGGTGATGATGAACCTTACTGCTTTACAAGGTCAAGGTCACTACTTTGTTCACACCATATTGAATCAGCATAAAGATTTCCGAAGGATAGGACGTACCCAGACGATTTTTAAGGTCATTGGTAAAGGTCTCTAGAAACTTTTTTAAAAACCTTGTGAACTGCATAAACGGCATTAGAGTTACTTTAAATGAGAGGTAAAGAATCATTCTATTGAATATTTTCATGAATTTTCTATTTACTCAGGAAATATAATTTATCACTGACAGCATATGTTTCATTATTTAAATCTCAAGTTAATTAAAATGAAAAGAAAGAATACGTTGATCTTTCTGCAATATTATCCATTTAAAATCAACCCATGTGAATTAAGAGATCTTGCATATTGGTAAGTAATATCTTTCCTATGTTGAAAGCTCACAAAAAAGAGAGATCTATATTTAAAGACATGTATCATTTTTATTTTTTAAAGGTGAATAACCATGACTAGGACCAAGAAAAGAAGTAAAGCCAAGGAATGAATTGATGAGAATAAAAGGACAGAATTTCCAGGAAAATGTGTCAACTGTTGATGTGACCAACAATAATCAACAGGGCCGTGATCTGACAAACAATAAGCAGCAGGGCAGTGATGATAAAATCTTTAACCAGAAGGGCCTTGATGATAAAACTATTCCAGCAGGACCATGACACGACAAACAATAACCAGGTAAACTGTAATGTGACAAACAATAATCAGCAGAACTGAAATGTGACAAACAATAACCAGCAGGGATGTAATGTGATAAACAGTAATCAGCAGGGATGTAATGTGACAAACAGTAATCAGCAGAACTGTAATGTGACAAACAAAAACCAGCAGGGATGTAATGTGACAAACAGTAATCAGCAGAACTGTAATGTGACAAACAATAACCAGCAGGACTGTGATATGACAAACAATAATCAGCAGGGCCGTAATGTGACAAACAATAAGTATCAAGGGCCGCGATATGACAATGACATGCAGAACCGTATTGTGGCAAACAAGCAGGGCAATGATGTGACAAACAGTAAGCAACAGAGCAATAATGTTACAAATAATCAGCAGGGCCGTGATGTGACGAACAGTCGATATCATGGACTTAATATCATTAAGACGTCAAGATCAGTTCAAGCAGGAATGTGAACTTCTTATGCCATCGTATGTGTATGCTAAACTTTGTGTCAGGGAATATTTGAACAATGCAGAAGTTAATCCACAGGGGATGACAGAGCGATGTGGAGCCGCCATCTATGATTTGACATCAAGAGGAACTAAGGTCAAATGTTCAAAGTCTTCAAATTCAATAGCATCATTTAAGAACAGAAACAATTTTCCAGTGTTTGTATAACAGATGATTCACCATGTTTCCACATTCCATGAAAACCATACACATTAATGAAAATAATAATTGTGATGATGGAGAAGGAAATAAGAAAGAAAGATGGAATTTAGAAAACATAAAACGAGCTGAAAGAAGGAAAATGCTAAGTGAAAGGAACAATCAAGCAGCAAAAAGGAAACTACAAAGTGAGGAAAAGTATTTCTTAATGAACAAAAGAAATACAGAACTTGATTCTGACAAGGTGCAGCAAACGACAAGAAATCATCAAAACGGTCTTGGAAAAATGCACCACGTAAATACGCCTCATTTCATTCGTTCACATGCTGTTCCCAAGAGAAAGAATTCCGATGAGTTTTAGGCCATGGGCAATTACATGTTGTAGTTTTGTTTTGGTAATTACATGTTGTAGTTTTGTTTTGCGTCCGCAGGTGGGTACCTTTTAGGAGAATTTCTCAGAAAAAAAACATACATAAATATGTATTCTTCAGGTATAAAATAATCAGTATATGATGTCGAATACCGTAAAATGCTTATACAATAATATGTAAATCAGGAGAAAATAGCTGATATTTTCTTGTAGGAATTATTGATTTATGTCATATACCTATCAAAGGAACATAGTTTTATCAGCAGAATGCGTTTCTCCTCTATTCTTGTTCAGGGTGTTTGTGATCCGAATTCATCTTTCATGCATACTTATTCAGTTTGGTCGGGTCTGTAAATGATGCACGTGTTTACCGTAATAGTGACCTGGACCATTTCTTGTCACTATTCCTAATTCCATGTACTTGTTAGGTGATTCACCTTATCAATCTATATACTGTAGTAAACCAGCTGGTCATATTGTTACATGCGACAATTGAACTATTCGGGACGGGCCGTTTTTATTTGGGTCTGATAAACAAAACAGCTGTTGAGATTGTCGTCAGGATCTTCTTTATCTCAATACATTTGGCTGTGAAAAAAAAATCACTTCGGCATTTGATAAGTACCGCTGATGACGATTTACTTTCCGAAACACGTGTCTGTTACGTTAAAATTGAATTAAAATTTTCTTCAAGATGGTAAAAAGTTAGAGCACGTCCGCAGTATGCACAACCATGATTCTTACGGGTTCATCATTGCGACATTATGTATCACAGACGGACAATTGAGCAATCTAAATTAAAGATGAGCATGTTATTATAATAAGGACATAAATGTTGAGTGATTATAAGTGGCATACAATTATCTAAGCGGGACGATATTCTCGATGATGCTTGATATTTCCCATCCTGATATAAATTATCATATGAAATTTGCAGCAATTTTGAGTACAAATGACAAAGGGAAACGACATAGATTAAACAGAAAAAGGGGCGTTCTCAATTTTACAGATTTTGAGCTGATACATGTATACAAATTCAAAATGAAAGTTCAAATCGCTTTGATTTTAATCATACCTATTTTTGGTATCGCAAGGGATATTGTCGGAGACGATCTGAACTATAAATCACTTATGAAGAAATACTTCTTACTCTGTGGACCGGAATACTTTTGTTTTGAACCACGGAAGACTTACCAATGGGACTTAGAAACTAGTAAATCCTTTAAAAAACAAAGATTATGTCCTGAATGCTATTGTGATCCCTTGTGTCTCATGAACGGAAACTGTTGTCCGGATTTGTTTTTTAGTTTACCCAGGTTAGAATGTGTAAACCGCACCATTATAAAAGGGACTGATGACAACGACAGAAATTCCCAATTCTCGGCCCTGATGGTGACTTCCTGTCCAAAGGGTAGTGACCCTGATGTAGCTTTGAAATGTACAAATCTCAACGACACAAGGAACCGATTGTTACATTTTCCTATAACAGATTCTAAAGGGTTCCATGTCAATTATTTTAACAGGCACTGCGCTAAATGTCATAATGTAACAGAATTTCAAACTTGGACACTTGACATAAACTGTGGTTTGTTTGCTGATTTCAATTATCTGTCAACAGTAGAAGAGGTTATAGCCATGGCAACTGATCGAAAGTGCACTTTTCAAGCTTACAAAGAACTGAATGGATCTGAATTTAAAGAAGAAAATTGTTATGATATCAATGAAAACAGAACATTGTATACGAAATGTAACGAGACTGGGGAGTGGAAACAATATGACCGGGATGTACGGTACGCGTGTGAGTCTTCGTACAAGAGAAGTTTTCGCATCTTCAAAAATATTTTCTGCTATATGTGTAACCCTTCAGCTAAATTGTACTTTACAAGAATTGTTGACAAATGTAACGAAACTGGTCAATGGAAAACTGTTGACAAGGCATTGGAAAGTGGATGCAAAGAACTACCACATAGTCCACATACATTGCCTTACAAGAACATATTTTGCTACATGTGTAACAAGGCGAACAATAGTTCCCGTCAATTTGTTGATATCGATGGTGAAGTTAACGAATCTGTCGTGGAAGATAGTTTTTTTCGTTTTAAATACATTTTATCGGTCAGTCAATTCGACCTAAAATATTTTGATTTGTTTGTCAATCGAGCTATTGCAAAGAATCCATCTCTAAATTCGACAAGTTCAACACCTTTTTCTATGACGTCTTTCAGGAATAAACATGGTTCAACTATTAATCTAACAAGCTTGCTTGCGTTCAAAGCAGCAGTAGACGGTCATGTTAATTTCTGCAAAGGTCGATATTTTGAATTACCACATAGTTATAGAAAGTGTTCATGTCATTTGGATTGTGTTCTTGGCTATGGACACGGATGTTGTGACGACATTGCACTAGAAATACCAGCAACTTGTATCAGTGATTTCGAATTATCGGGAACCTCAGACATTCCGCACAGAAAGAGACCTTATCTCGTAATAGACGGATGCTTTGGAGAAAGTAAATTCCATTTGTTCGAGCAAAAATGTAGAACACACGATACAACGAGTATCTTTAATTTGCTGCCGGTCATTGATGAAAGAGGAATTTCATACAAAAATTATTACTGTTTTCTTTGCAATTTGCATAGTCAATCTTATATAAGAAAATTAAATGGCAACCTCAGCTTTGGAACGAATAACGAGGAATTGGACGCACCTTCCACCAGCGTCTTGAAAATGCACTTAGACAAATTCAATATTGCATCTAGAAGGTACACATTTTACAATATCGAAGTACAATGCCCACAATATCTTGCTTTCAGCCATATTCTTACAGCAGGCCATCTGATAGGCTTAGCAAAACAAAGGAAATGTAGAGTTCGATACAGAAATACGAGTAGTATATCATTATCATGCTTGAAATCCGATTCGAAATGTTCAAATTCACCAAATTGGAATTACCTTGACAATGATGTTAAATGGGCTTGTAACGAAGCATCTGCATTTCACAATTACAATGCCGAACTTCCCGTAAGAGATCTATCCCAGACTTACTCGGAGGACTTTTTATATAGAAATGATACATATAACAATGTTTTCTGTGCATTATGCAGACCAACGAGGAATTTCAGTTCCTATATCGATTACTGTCCTTCCTATAGTTTGCATAACTTATATATTGACTGTTTAAACTTGCCGAGTATATACTTTTACTACCCTTTCAAAAACAAAGCATGCGCAAAGTGTAACAACGAGGAGATGTTTGTATTTGCCGGAATGGTAGATGTAGTTCCTGAGGTCAGAGATTTTCGTCAAATAACTGGCTTGACGTGGTTTCCGATACTGCGTAATTTATATTCATTTACACAGATGTATAACGTTTATAGATCGAGTAGTCAAAAGAATTGTTCAGAAACCCAAATATTTGATTCAGTGAAGGTACGTAGTGGCACATGTGAATATCATTTAAAATAAGAGTCATTTTAAATGGATCTAACAAAACCTTTGAAACAAAACTGAAAAACCAAAAATATTCTGTTACATGTACATGTAAGAATCCCAATGGAAATAAATTCAGATGCTTTGTGAGAGTAAGCTTAACCTTAACCGGAAAAATGGGAGGGGATTTCGCACGTTATCCGGATAGCGACATCATTTTTACTGTCGTAGCGGATGACCGTCCTAAGTCGGCATCGGTTACTCATTGGTCTCGTTATGTGTGGTTTTTTGTGTTCGATGTTTCTGTGCTTACAGTGGGCAAAATAATTATGAACTTACACGCAAGTTCATTTTTGCAACCACCTGCCCTTGGAGAAATTATAAAACCAATACAATGTACTACCATCAAGTAAGGGGTACCAAACTTGGTCAGAATCCAAAGTGTTTTACCTGGTGCACACCTGGTACCTGAGATTCACCTCTAATTAATAAAAATCCTGCAGGATTTTTCAATTTCTTGCAGGATTTTTTTTAATTTCCTGCAGGAATTTTTATAATTCCCACAGGAGAAGTCATTTCCTGTTTTTATTATTTATTAATTTATTTTGCCACAGGATTCTTTTTTTTTTTGCAGAATATTCCTGCAGGAAAATAAAACTTCCTACAGGAATTTTATTAAGTAAAGTGGATATCTTTGGTACCAGGTGAACATCAAGTAAAACAATTTGGATTCTATTAAGATTGGTTTTATAGTATCTCCAAGGACAGGTGGGTGCAAAAATGAACTAGCGTGTAAGTTAATAATTATTTTGCTGTTCTGCTGGTTTTTTTTTTTTGGTGGTGGTGGTGGGGTGGGGTTGGGGGGTTCTTGTCCCTTTTGCGTCTTTGCTATGTCTACTCTGTTTTTTCAAGGGTTGTTTTGCTGTGGGTGCTGCATCCGAGTGTTGTTGAAGATCCCCTCCTTCATGTTTGAAAAGGTAAAGAAAAATTTTCAGCGTTTTTTATTGGTTCTAACCTTAAATTCTTTGAAAATTGTGTTAATCATAACAGCAAAATAAAAGAAAATATAATATGAAAAAATTGGAACACTCATGTCGACCAACCCCTCCCCCCCCCACACACACACAAAACATGAACAAGCAGTACAACACATAATATGACGAAGTCGGTCTTTTGTTTCATTTATGGAAAATAATGTAGTCAATTTGATTGCATGAGCACAACATTCCTAAACACCAAGACATATAGGCCAGTTATTGTATAAATATAAAAATAGAATTATCTCTGTAGGGTAAATTTTAAACAATTTTTGTGTTTTAAAGATGTATCCATGTTTCGAAATAAAATAATCCAGATCTTTGATAACTGAAATCAAAGCATTTAAGTAAAGGCCAATTTATTATTTTATGATTATTTCATATGCTTTGCACATTTTCAGAGTACATGTAGAGACGTCAAATGCTACGAAGGAAAATTTTTGAGTGGATCCGAGTGTATCCCGCTGATGTTAGTGACCCAAAATCTAAAGTACTGTCTCAGAGCTAAAGCAGAAATCTCATACTCACTTAAGTGGCCGAAAGAGGAAGTACTAGATATCGTTATTTCTATCATTTCACAAAAACTATATGACGCTTTACAATTCGATAGAGGGTATATTACTACTTCTCTTGCAGAGAAATATTGCAACTGCAGCGAAAATCTGGTTTCGAGTATTTTAGAAGTTTATTTAACATCGGAAATATTTATTCGTTCCAGTGTCAACAGGCTAAAGATTGAAATGTCGTTGTTGCAGTTTTCTAACAACACATTGTTAGAGGGATCGGGTTCAACTTTAAGCATTCTTATATCAGATATATCTTTCGAAAATACTGATAAAAACAATCAAATCGTAAAAACCCACTGGGAAATCGACTTAAATAATACCGAAAAGGGATCATTCATACAAGTAGATCCTCAACCTGTACATTTAAAAAATTCCCATGTGTCCTCATTGTCGTCACATGTCATGTCTGTAGTATCTGAAATACTCTTGTGTCAACAACTTGAACTAAATGAAGATGAGTACGAAATTCTTGAAAACGAAACAATGCTCTATCTTTCAAGGATAGATATGAAAATTCTTCCAAGTAAATTTTGAATATCTCAAACGCAAACAATTCGTGTATGCTACAACTACCTAAACGAAATTGGATATTTTCCCTCTAGCAGAATGATGGAAAAACATGATTTTACTGAAAACACTTATAAAAACAGAGCAGTTTGGATTGTTTCATTAACATGTACAATTCTGTCGGTACTTTCACTTTGCTTAAGCCTCGTTATTTACTGTCTTCTTCCGAGCTTGCGTACAACGTCCGGAAAACTCATGATGTTAATGATGGTTTCTCTCTTATTTACCCTGATTTTCTTCCAACTCAGTTCAGTTATGATTCATTCAAAAATTGGATGCCTTGTTGTTGGATTTATATTACATTTCTCTTGGTTATCTGTATTCTTTAGTATGAACGCTTGCAACTATCTTATCTTCGTAATTTTTGTGTCAAAGCTGTTTAATCCGCAAGAACCCAAATCCAAGGCTTTAGATAGAAAACTTATCATGGCTATTTTTTATACTTTTTGTATGCCCTTTCTCTTTGTTATTATCAATGTAACAATCTCGTCTTTTACAAAAGGAAGTTTCTCCCTCGGCTATGGAGGAAGATACTGTTTTATCGATACCAAGCTGTCTAGTATCATAACCTTTTTATTTCCGGTAATAACTGTCTTGTTATCGAATATCGTCTTCTTTAGTTTTACTACTCGTGCGATTCGGCGAGCGCCGAACGTAAAAAGTAATCAAAAACATAGACGAGAATTTACAATTTACCTTCGTCTAACGACTGTGACAGGGATAGCGTGGATTTTACAGATTGTCGATTTTTTCTTTCCAATGTCAGTCTTTTCGTTCGTCGCTTCTAGTATAATCTTATTGCAAGGTCTTTTCATTTTTCTCGCGTTTGCGGCAAAGCGAAGAAATTTTCAGTTGCTATGGCAACAACGCAGACTTCATAAGCAAAGGCGTCAACCGATACCTGCACCAAAAGAAATGGAAGTGAAAGAGTTTAAAATTAATGATTAAGATCAATTCATCTCGGACGGACGATAATAAAGACAATAGAGTTAAACAACAATGATGTGTATATCTTGTTACATTACAATACAAAAAACCCAATGTTTGTTACAAATGTAGCTTAATATCATTTTATATTTGTATTTTCTTTTACATCTTATTAAATTACTCCGAGTAAGATAGTTTGTCAATCATTTCGTTTGTCCATCAATCTTTCCAGGACTGTAACGGTTTAATCCCTTCAAAGATTTTATTTATATATCACAGAATGTTTGCTAATGAGCCATTTACATAAACCTAGGTCATATGTCATCAACAGGGTCACAGGTAAAAAACAAAGGAGGGGATCTCCAACAACACCAATAAACGTTTACATGAAAGACATTCAGGTAAAGAATTTAACAGCCAGAACATTCAATTTCAATCTAAAAATCAATTATTCATTTTATTGATGTAATTTATATATTGAAGCAAAATCTTGTAAAGAATAGCTGGTTGCTATGTAATATTATGTGACTATCTTATTCGACTGACCACAAAGAAGACCTCGAAGTCATGGCATTCGTAAATATAATAGGCCTTGATTCTATTCCAATGAATTGGTTCCATTTTTGAATGAGTCTCTAGGCCTGTATCATATTCGTACCAAATAATAATCTGTTCCTTGACGGAAGTCTTTTTTTTCACATAAGCCTTTAAAATGTTTGCCATGAGAATAGTTTGAAAAGGCTTAACAATCTTATTATTTTGGGGTCTGAATGCTGATTTTTTCCATAAATTATTGTGCTTGTAATAGAAATTGTCAACAGAGTATATTACTTTGGGTATTTCGCAACCTGCATTTTATGGTGACATGATCAACAAAATTAGAAGGATCAAAGGTAGACAGAATTACTATCGAAAAAGCGTCAGAATCATCAAACGCCTCTTATACCGTGGATATGATCCTAATGTCACCAGACGGACACTAGGCTTGGTACTTGGCCAATCTACAGTCTTGTACCAGCGCATCCTTAATACTTGCACGCTGACTGACTGTGACGACGGGACTCCATGACGGGCCCTGTCCAAACCTCTTAAGAGAAGACAGGGCCCCGACCACCTGTCCTCTCTGAATGTCAGTCGGACTCCTCGGGTGATAACATACATTAGCTCGCTACAGCCGGCAGAGCACAGGTCGTATCACGCATGCCCTCTTTTTATATCAATTTACATATTCATCTGTGTTGCTTGGGCCCCTGCGTCTTGCGGTCTTGTTTGTGTGTGGTCATCTGACAGTGAGGAGGTTGTTTTACACCACAATTGTACGTTCTTCGAGACCTCTGGGTAATCGGAATAGTGGGAGGGTTGTGCGCACGTAATCCAGGATAACCACACCGTCTGCTACTGACGAGGCAGATGGCCGTCCTAAGTCGGCACCGTTTGCCCATTGGTCTCGTTGGTTTATGTGTAGTCCTTTGTGTTTTATGTTTTTCTGTGATTTGACGTTCATTGTACTACTGCGTCTCTTTCTGTGCGTGTCATTTTTGTGTTTTACAGTGGGTGTTTTGGGAGGTTGCTGTTGATGCTGCAACTAGGTGTTGTTGGAGATCCCCTCCTTTCTTCTAAAAAACTATTTCGGGTACATAATTATTGGTTTGACTGCTTTAGGATAAATCAATTCCATAGCTCTATACGTAGAAAAAAATGTGCATCTGTAGACTCTCTAGCTGTTAATGAAAATCACGAGTTGTTGCCATGACAGCCAGCAAAATCGCATTGATAAGAGAATACTCTCCTAAGAACTGTTTATTTGATCAGAATCTCTCAAAATAGCCTTTAATTTATACACAAGCTAAGAGAATCCCGAAAAAAAAAATTATATATGAATTTTCGTGCATTGCAGATGTATGAAGGTTATGATGTGGTATTCTCCGAAAAGACGAAAATGTTAAGGTATCCGTTGTACAATAGAGTCATTTTTCATAGCGTTTTAATCATCTCCATTGTAAAGTATGGTAAATTTTATGCCTGGTAAGGTACTATAAACTATATATTTTCTGAAAGAAAGGAGGGGATATCCAACAACACCAGGTTGCAGCATCCACAGCAAAACACTCATGCAAAAACACAAAGAAGACAAGCACAGAAAGAGACGCAAGGTAATGATGTCCCGAGTAGTAGATGTAACAAGACGCAAGGTAATGATGTCCCGAGACGCAAGGTAATGATGTCCCGAGTACAGGTATAAGACTCCCAGGTCTTAAAAATCAAAGGGGAAAAACTCATATACAACTTTGTTATTTTGCATATGTTATATAGAGAAAATAGACTATTTAAATGCTTTATCAGTTATTCCCCTTTGTTTTTTTTTGGCCCCAAAATTATTATTTCTGAGCAGTGGGCATTATAACCTTTCAGAAAATATATAGTTTATATTACCTTACCGGGCATGGAAATATGCCATATTGTACATCGGATACCTTAAAATAGGCCAAAAAATGGACGTTTATAGCCAAAAAACGAGACGGGCAAATTTTTATTCTTTGGTCTGAATAATTTGAGATAATCCTCTACATAAAGACATACAATGTATCCATCTTTCTACTACCTAATTTCTATTAAAGGATAACCCTGACCTTAAGATGACAATTTTCTCTGACACGAGCATTTAAGATCGTGCGGTTACCGTACGATACCGTAAAAATACTTGCATTCAATCATAATATCAATTGAGAAATTAAAAACCGTAAACGGTCAGGTAGGGAGCCACCTTAAAATATGTATTTTTTACTACTAAAATGAATATTTGTGCAAATTTTCATTGAAATCCGAGGACCCAAGTGTATCAACCCCTGTATGATTTTGATACCGACTGCAACGGGGTCTTGTTGGAGATCTCCCTTCTTTTTAAAGAAATCAGTCTTTTGAAAATTGTTACCGATTGCAACAGTGAATGTAAGCCAAACCCAAAAGTCGAAACAAGATTCAGAAACCATACAACTTTGCATCCAAAGATAAAAAACAAAAGGAAAATATCTAATTTTGGTAATTCTTGCAGAAATGAAAAATGAATAACGTTATGAAGCATCTTAATAATCCTCGATTACTGTGAAATCGTTTATTTTCTTGGGGCACAATTTTCGTGGGTTTATGAGGTTCAGTATTTTGTGGGGACATAGTTTCTAGGATGCAACTCGATCAAAGAAAGATAACTCTATCGAACAATTATTCGTTGAGGATGTAAATTCGTGGATGATGCCACCCATGAAAACCACGAAAATTGAGCCCCAAGGAAATACAATGATATCACAGTATTCACTGCATATCCGTTTGTTGAATGATGTTTCTTATTTTTACATAGAGATTAAATACGAGGTCGAAAGATAGACTAAGGATAGACTAAATAGATTTTCCCACGACATCACATAGGTTAAACGGGAAGAAATTCTTGGTCATGCTTGACATTTTGTAACCTTGTGTTATGTTTTGATATTACGTTAAAGTATCTGAAAAGTGGGTATCACTTTATAACTAAAGGACATAATGAAAGAGGTTAGGATGTGTATCTGTACTTATACCAATTTTAATAGTAGTTCTGTAATTCAAAGTTAAGTTTAAGATGTAATTGGTTGTTATAATTATGGTAAGATCCGGATAACCAGGCGTGATTCCATATACAATTTTGAGGCAAATATATAGGTCAAAATGGGTAAATTGGTTATTTTTGTAAATTCAAGAGGGACGGGAGATCCCTGATCTTTCTAGATCCGGGTTTGATAATATCAATTATGATGAAATTGGACTATCCCTTCTCATGTCAGAGTATGAGATACAACGGTGAACCTACGAATCACGCATGTTCCACAGTGATTTAACACTTGCTGTCCTGTTCACTAAATTTAGAGCACCAAGTTTTGGTGATTTATTCTGTCGTCTGAAGAATTTTCCTATTATTTATTGTTTTCGAGAATTGACCTCCTTTAGTCGTAATTGGAAATTAACTTCAACTTACCTTATCGGCTGTTTTCAAACGGCAATATGAAAAATAAAATGAGGGAAATTTCCATGCTAATGAGTTAAAAAAGATCGTGACGATTATCTCAAACAAAGGAGGGAACTCCAACAACACCAGGTTGCAGCACCCACAGCAAAACATCCAATGCAAAAACACAAAGCAGACAAGCACAGAAAGAGACGCATAAGGGACAAGGAACGTCAACGCACAACACAGAAACATCAAAAACAAAGGACTACACATAAACCAACGAGACCAACATCACTCATAATAGAGCGCCAAATTGAGCATCGACGGACCCATAGCAAGCTTCAAATCGCCGCCATATTGTTCTCCGTGTCAACAGTGACGTCAAAGCGTCCGACGTCATGCATCATTTTCTGTGATTTTACCATAGAAAATCCCCGTAGACTTTTTATTTTCCGTCCTATTTCTAACTTAATTGACATAGAGCCGAAACAATGGTATTTTCTGTTACGAGTGAAGGAGTTTTAAAAGTACTATAAACTGATATCTGAAGGGAAAGGATACTTAGCTTCTGACTTCAACTTCACTTACAGATACATAGACGATGTGTTGTCCTTCAATAATCCAAAATTCGCGGATTACCTCAGCAGTATCTATCCTTTGGAGCTTGAAGTCAAAGAAACTACAGAGACAAATAATTCAGCATCCTTTTTGGACAAAATGTTGTCATACGACACTGATGGTCATATGAACACCTCACTCTACGACAAATGTGACGACTTCAATTTCAGCATTACAAACTTTCCTTTTCTGAGTAGCAACATCCCTTCATCGCCTGCTTATGGCATGTTCATATCTCAGTTGATACGCTATGCCACAGCAAGTACCAAACATACGGTATTTTGTTCTGAGAGCTAGGCGTCTTTCAGATAAGCTTCTCAGTCAGGGATATATTTGTGACCGACTAACATCGACACTTAGGAAGTTCTACAGTCGATATGGGGAACTCGTCATACACTATGATTTCCCACTCTCCTGAATGGTGCATGATATTCTGTCATAGACCCTTTGAACCATCCAACCAGATTGTATTCTATGTCTTCCGAAATGGAATTAATCGGATGTGACAGTTCTACCGAATTGAAGCGGCGGGTGTTGCATGAAAGCAGGGGATGCTTACTCTTCCTGGGCACCTGGTCTCACTCCCATATCGGGAGTTCGCTTATTTTCATATGGTGGAGGTTTTTATTTGTTTGCTTTGGTTCCTGTTTTATCCTGATTTTGTATGCCTTCGGTTTCTGAATTATCGATTTTGTGCTGTATACAGGGATATGGTCATCATCCATATTTGTCATTGATTAAATAACATATTTTATCAGCATTTGAGTGCCAAAAATCTGTTTCTTGCGTTACTTAAAAAAATTGCCATATGAGGTAAGAATTTGCATATAATTTCATTTTGTTACATCTTATGTCATTAAAATTGTATTCAACAGTAGTAAAGTAATGTATTCTAAGATATTTAAATAATCCAATTCAACAATACCGTAAGAATATACATGTAAACGTCTTCAAATTGAATAGCATCATTTAAGAACAGATAAATTGGCAACGTGGACCAGACATGCACGTTTCGGGTACTTAACCCTCATCAGTGATCCTAAATCTAAACAATGTAATATGCCAAAAAAGTATAAAAGTTACTATGTCGAAAAAGTGTTCCGAAATACGTAGCAGGATGGGTGGGATATGATGCTACAGGACCCACTTTTTAGAAATTTCAAGAAATTTTGATAACAGAAATTTAGAGTGCGTTGAAGAAACGATCAACCGAAATTGATCGCATATTATAGATTTTATGAGTATTATTTCGCTAATTTTCAATTTTCCCACAATATTCTGAGATAGTTGAAAAAGGGTATCTTTGATGGCAAATTGACATAAAGTCCACATCTTGGTATCCTTTTTTATTTGTTTTATTACTTATATTATCGGGTCAAGTACTATTGAAATATAATGGTTATAAAAAGTTTGATTCTTTTGAAATCGACATCTCAGGAGGAAACATCCTTAAACCATAGGATTCATATGCATGTCTATTTATCATTTTATGAAGAAAAAAATCATTGATGAAAATCAAGACTTTTGCTTGTTTGATAAGCGGGGTAAAATGCTGGAAATTTGTTGTCAAAAAATAGCACGTTTGTAACGAAAATGAAAAAGTTCTAAAATGCGCTCATTTGATTTTTATTTTAGTTTTACTTTAAACAGATTAGAAACTTTGTATAAAACTTCATTTTGATAAAGTTTCACCGTGGGTACCAAATTCTTAAATTATTCAAAACTCGATTTTACCTAGTCTTTCTAAGGAGCTCATTTTACTATGTGTTTGAAAAAAATCGGTGATATTTAGTATCTCTGATATTTTGACCTAAAAACTTATGAATAAAGAATAAAAAAAAACCACTTGCCGTGGTGAGAGAATTTGGTGAATATTCAGGTTTAGAACTAAATATGCAAAAAACAGAAGGTATTTATTTAGGGGAAAATAAGAGTAAGGATAGATCATATTTGGGGATAAATTGGACTGCGAAAGTTAAATCACTAGGCATTTTTTTCGGTACGAATAACAAAATATGCTATAACTTGAACTGGGAAAATAAGATAATCACGATAGATAAATTGCTCAAAGATTGGAAAAAAAGAAAACTCACATTTTTAGGGAAATCAGTTATAATCAATACATTTGTGATTCCAAAAATAACCTTTCTAGCTAGTGTTCAATGTATTGGGAAAAAGCAAGTAAAAGAATTAGAAAAAATGATATTCAAGTTTATTTGGAATGATTCAACGGAAAAGGTAAAACGATCGGTAATGATAAATAAGTTTGATGTGGGAGGATTACAGATAAGAGACAAAGAATCACACGTTGACATGTTAAGAATATCGCTAGTGAAAAGACTTGTTGATGATACTGATGCAAAATGGAAATTAATCCCATCTTTCTATTTTGACTATTTTGGACGAGACTTCCTTGTATTTAAAATAAATATCGATAATCTATCATATATTCCTCATTTCGAAAATCTCCCTGAGTTTTATAAATCGTTACTAAATTCATGGATTAAAGTTAAAAAAACACATTTTGCCTCTGGTAACAGTATTAGGAAAGAAATAATTCGGGGAAACAAAGATATTTGTCAAAATGGGAAATACTTATTATTTTTGAATTGGATTAATTCTGGATTTATTTATATTAATGACATACTTGATAATAATTGTAAGATTGATGAAGAATATTTATACAATAATTTAGTAAATAAAAGGAATTGGATTTCACAATTATATACTTAAAATGTGCGCTTCCGAAGGAATGGAAAGATAAACTTGACACAGGTTGTGTACAAATAAGACTTCTTTCAGATATATGCACTAAAAATCCAATAACGGGAAAAAATGGTAAAACTAAATGAACTAGACAACAAATTAATATATACAAGTTTGATAAAGAATAAAGCTAGTGTTAGTTACTGTTTTAGTTTAGCTTCTGGTTGAAGCAAAATCTAAGGAACTTTATGCAGTAGAAACTTTATATTATACATGAAGGTTGCCCATGACAAGACCTTTCAATTTATGCCGTAACAATTTACCTAGTGACCTTGACCTTGGACTTTGACGTAGTTAAAGATTTTGGTCAAAGTTTCTGGTTGAAGCAAAATCTGAGGAACGGTATGCAGTAGAAACTTTATATTATACATGAAGTTTGTCCATGGCAAGACCTTTCAATTTATGCCTTTACATTTGACCTAGTGACCTTGATCTTGGACTTTGACCTAGTTAAAGATTCTAGTTAGAGTTTCTGGTTGAAGCAAAATCTCAGGAACTGTTTGCATTAGAAACTTTCTGTTATACATGTAGGTTGCCCGTGACAAGACCTTTCAATTTATGCCATAGCATTTGACCCAGTGACCTTGACCTTGAACTTTGACCTAGTGAAAAATTTTGGTTTAAGTTTCTGGTCAAAGGAAATGTATGCAGTAGAAACTCACTTCCATATCGGGAGTTCGCTTCTTTTCATGAAGTGGAGGTTTTTGTTTGTTTGCTTTGGTTCCTGTTTTATCCTGATTTTGTATGCCCTCGGTTTTTGATTTTCTGAATTATCGATTTTGTGCTGTATACAGGGATATGGTCATTATCCATATTTGTCACTTTATATTATTCATGTAGGTTGCCCACATGACAAGACCTTTCAATTTATGTCATAACATTTGACCTAGTGACCTTGACCTTGGGCTTTGACATAGTTAAAGATTTTGGTAAAGTTTCTGGTTGAAGCAAACTCTCAAGAACTATATAAACAGTAGAAACATAATATTATAAGTTAGGTTGCCTCTAAGAAGACCTTTCAATTTATGTAGTAATATTTGTTCAAGTGACTGACCTTGAGCCAGTTAGTGACAAAAACTTACTTTGCAATTGCCATGCCGTCTTTAGCGGTGTATTTTTTGACAATGTAACTATTACTAACACCTTTCATCAAACATTTTACATACGAAACGGTCTGCAAATTCAAAGTATGGCGGAAAATGATATTAACCTACCTTTGTAGTATAAGTAGGAGCCATTAAAACCGTTTCTGTGGTAAATACAGGGTTGCTGGAAACTACAAGGCGTGTGACACCTTCAGTTCTGTACAGCCGGGGCTAATTAACTGGGTAATTTCCCATGCTAATTTTCAAATAAAAGTATTAAAAATATATTAAAATAAATAAACGCAGCACGTTGTAAAAAAAATTGATAACAATATAGCGTGGCACCATCAAATAAAGCACGGCGCGGTTATGATAAATTCATTAAGGTGCGACAGCTGTATAATATTATTTGCAGTTTTCAACCAAATTATAAGTGAAATTTCTTTCTTATAAAAATATTGCGGACACTTTCACCTATCTGGTCTTAAAGTCTGATCTTAACTCTTTATTTTAAGAACAAAAAAGTATACCTTGTGTTTATCAATCGAAAAATAATTACACATAATGTACACAACCCTCTGTTTACATACATGCGTGAGAATTTGATATAAAGAATGATTTCACATATGTATTATTTTCTGAAATGTCTTCGTATATCCTCAGAGATCAAACTGATATTAAATTCAAGCTTATGATGCTTGTCCTTGTCAAAATTTCATGGTAAACACGTGGTAGCTCTGACGTCAATTTTCGTGACCTGAGGTGTGTTACAAATTTGATTGGCTTATACAGCCATAAGACCTTTAGAGTAAATGAGTTAAAGAAGATCCTGACGACAATCCCAACAACAATCACAATAGAGCACAAAATTAAAAATCGACGGACCCCTAGCAAGCTAGAGGTGGGACCAGGTGCCCGGGAGGAGTGAGCATCCCTTGTTGGCTAGCCGCACCCGCCGTCGACAGTTAAGCACGAAAATGAAAACAATATATAAACTTCATGCACTGTCTGACGTTATGTCTATATAGAAAGTGCTATGGCGACAATGTCAGGGAAATATATTCAAAACACTTACTGTCAAACCCCTCGCGGGGAACTTTTTAACGAGCTCCACACGGCAAAGGGCATAAGTGTGACACAAATGAGTTAAAGAAGATCCTGACGACAATCCCAACAGCACTCACAATAGAGCACAAAATTAAACATCGACGGACCCCTAGCAAGCTAGAGGTGGGACCAGGTGCCCGGGAGGAGTGAGCATTCCCTGTTGGCTAGCCGCACCCGCCGTCTGTAGTTAATTGAAAAGTAACTTTACATCATTATTAACCATAATCAGACCTTTCATTTGAGACCTTGAATTTTAAATTAATGACCTTGACCTTGAAATTTGACCCTTTTATCAAAAACATTAGTCTCGACCACATCTTGAACCTTAAGGGGTAGAGATTTTATATTTTTACATTCACACTCCTTGTGATAAGACCTTTCATTTGTGACCTTGCCTTTTGACTTTAGTAACCTTGACCTTAACATATGACCTACTTTTCAATAACATAGATCTTGATTATAACTATTGAACGGTAATGGATAGAGCTTCCATCGTTCATGTATAAATTCCTCACGACAAGACCTTTTAACATGTTTAATGAAACATTGCATTTGAACCTAGTGCAGCCTTGACCTTAAACTTTGGAATACTTTTCAAAATTTAAACTTTACTATCTTTCTTAAAGGCCGGGTTTTTCAACCGAGTGGTCATTAATATGTATAACTGAGTGGCGTAGGTTCGGTGGGTGTGATATACCTGCTTTGATGATAGCGGCGTCAATTCAGGTGATGTTCCTAGAGTCATGAGCGGTGTGTTACATCAAAAACTTACCGACAGTAAATTTCGATTATATTAAAGTGTCAATCAAATATGAGAGGGGTATAAGGAATAAATCGGACCAATCAGGGAGCGATGAGAGATGTTAACCCTACAGTGAGGAAATGACAGAAAATTATATCTGCCTTCTTTAATAGGCTCTACCCGGCCATTAAAGGATAAGCAGCACTGCTATCATACTTATATTAAAATTCTTTCCGACAAGACCTTGCAAATCAGACTGTGACCTTGAGCCTTTCATTTGAGATCATGACCTAATAATTAGCGATATCTCTTGAATTATAAGGGAAAGGGCTTTTATATTTCACTGGTAGATTCCTTTAGTTATATACACAATACTGTAGATAAAGTGTACATGTACTTCAATTAAAATTGGCACTTCACAATCTGGCCACTCCACCTTTAGCGGTTTCGGATTTATTTACTTTAATGGGGGTGGTTTAGCCCCCTGAGCATGCCGAGGGACCTTCACCACACCGGGTAAACGGATTTTACGAACCGGGCAGGATTTTACGAATCGGGCAAATTCGTTCTTGACGTATAAGGGGTGCCGTCAAAAGTACTAGTATATCTCTTTTCTTACACAGCTTGTATCAATGCGAAGACTAGATTCTTCGAGTACACATATTTCTTTATAATGTGTCTTTTGCGTTTCTTTTTACATTTTGAAATATTTGCGTAATGACGAGATGAAATATTTTTCCTTCTGCATTTTCACATAAACATGAAATATTTCCGAGCAGGGTTCTTTTGCAATTCATATTATACAAGGAATTTCAAGACGGGACATCTGTAAATCTGAATCGTAAAAATATATCATGGGCAACGAAGTATTCAGGAGTTAACAGGCATTCTACAGGACAGGGGTATTCGAAAATGGATTTTACGAATGCGGGCAAGTAAGGAAAATGGATTTTACGAACGCGGGCACTGGATTTTACGAACACGCTTTACAAAACACATAATTTCCCATTTTTACTGTAGTGAAAGGGAAAATAGCATTCTTCACATGACTTACACGTATAACTTAATTCATAAGAAAAGAAGAGATCAACAGGAAATCTTCCAAAACAGCAAAGCGAAAATATTGGTTTGAGAGTCTGATGATCATGATAATCTTTTGAAAAAAAAATGACAATATAATTTACTTTAATACTTTATATAATATAAATATAATATCACATCGCATATTAGGAACAAATACTCTTTTATTTAAGATTGGAATAAGCGATACTATCATACATGTGCTCCTGTTGTAACACATTTCCTCAAACCATTTCACATATATTTTGTTTTTGCTCTCATTCACAACAACTTTGGCTTGATCTTAACATTTGGCTACATGATATCTGCAACATAGATAAAAACTTAAATGTAAAAAGCATATTAATGTTTTGGATAGTAAATGATAATAATAGCAATATCAACATCATAATTATTCTGGTTAAAAAAGTACATTTTTAGACAAAAAACTCTAATCTAAAATGCCATCCCTCTCTAGAAGGTGCAAAAAATTGATATAATATCTTATCTTGAAATTGAAAAGTATATCTTTAAGAAAAATGAAATGTTTCAGAGAGATGTGGAAAACTCTACATACTATTAGATTAATATGAAAGTATGCAAGACGTGTGAATGGTGTATTCGTGTTGATGTCTGATGTATTGTCTATGTATTGATACAAAAATACAAAAAAAAAAATAATAATAATAAAAATAAAAATAATAGATAAAAACTTCTTTAAAAAGGCAGTATTATAGTTTGTCGTGAATTATATCTGTTACATTGATGAAATAAAATGGTCTTCAAACCACCAGAAACAGATCATAAAAAATGCAAGCGATACAGAAATGCATGTATATATTTCAAGATGGTCGATGATGAAACTTGACGAGTCTACATTGAATAACGAATTTATCCCGCCGATGGCTTTCTGTTTATTGCCTTTTTTCGGAACATATTATTTTCTTTTCCCGACAACGCCTTTTCGAATTTTTATTTTCGAGAATATGAAGGACTTATAA
Source organism: Pinctada fucata (assembly GCA_028142955.1). Classification (NCBI taxonomy): domain Eukaryota; kingdom Metazoa; phylum Mollusca; class Bivalvia; order Pterioida; family Pteriidae; genus Pinctada; species Pinctada fucata. Next base: position 33,667,959 of record AP027103.1, read on the forward strand.
ACCGTGAGAATATCAAGTAGATGTTTTTTTATGAATATGTACGAAATACCGGGAATAGTTAATTCTTGTGAAGTCCATGTCAGTGGAGAGGTTGGCGTAAGGGGCTTTCGCCCCTTCCACCCTCCCGCCCCCAAATATTTTCAAATCACTGGTAATATTATAATTTTTCATCTACATCAAGAGTAGATATCAATAAATGATTAACTATATAATTGTTAACGGCATCAATTTCCATTTTTTAATCAATTAAAAACCCAACTCTGAGAGCCTTGAATTGCATGGGTCCAAAAAAGGCTGAAATGCAGTCACCCCCTCCCCCCCCTTACAACTTGTCATCATACCATAGCTTAACTTTTGACCCGCTTGGGACTTAAGTCACCCCCTTGAACCTGTTTTACAAAAATACTTACGAACAATTTTAGAAATTTTCGTAACATTCATTATCAAATAAGACATTAAAATCTTTTTCTCTCCTTTTTAATAGCATTTCTACATACTACATACAAAAGAAACTAAACATCGCGATTTAGTTTATAAGAAGTTAGTAACTAGGCGCTCAAGAGTTACGAACATTTCTTAAATTTTTAGTAAGTATTGCTGTAAACAAGCACCGGATCCCTTGCCAATACACGCCCCCCCACCCCTTACCAAAAAGATAGATCCGACACTTCAAATGCTATTCGAACAGTCCGTATTGTACGCTTCACATAAGCTTTTACAAACGGCAAGATAAAGAATCTCTCTCTCTCTCTCTCTCTCTCTCTTATCGTATCTTATCTTATCTTATCTTATCTTAGTATAATGTTGTCTAATTTCTTATACTATAAAATTAGAACTGTTTCATCGTAACCAAGATTTTGATTTCATCAGTTTTAGATGGAAAATGACTAACTTTTTTCATATAAGAGTAGTGTTACTATTCTTGTTATGTGCGTTTTCTTGACTGGAATTGAAAAATAGAAGGAATAAATATTCAATACCTTCATCATGTTCATGGTTTCAGCAGATCGTAAATTTCTTTAGTGAATAATCTATCAAAGGTAAATGATAATATCTTCTTGAATATAGAACGTTTAATTGTATACAGACGCTGAAATTGACTTTAGTAAATACAATTCAACATCTAATACCAAAAAAAAATGTGTATTTCTGCATTAACAACATTATTTACTCCCTATTAATCACAGCATCAAGTTAACAGTCCAAGATTTAAAAATCCCCCGTAAATGTATAATGTTCTTGGCTATCAATATTCACCGTTACATAATTCACGGTCATTTTTTTTACCTGTGTTTATTATCTGTCTCTCCGAACGTAAGGGAGCTTTAATCAAATTGTGATTGTCTTTATATAAAGGCATAAGCACCCGATTGCGACATGACCATAGAAATGCACTCTGCGATTCTGAACACTGTAAAAGCAGCGTAACGTAATTCACAAAATCAGTGAATCTTTCAGAAAATAAGAAATTAAAGGATTTTTTTCTGAAAATGAAACGAATGTAAAACATTCAACGAAAAACTATTTAAGTTTTAATACACATTTTTTATATTTGAGTGTTTGTGTTTTTGTTATCATCCCTTCCCTCTGGAAGACATTGGTGTTCAATGTTGAAATTAAAAATTCAATTTCCAATTGAGATCCAATCCGACAGCATAACTTAAGTTCTTATTATCATCAGTTACTGTCGAAAAATTCTCGAATTTTGTCTTAATCCTCTTCAAGATCCTTCAACAAAACGACCAAGAGGGTTTCGGTCTAGCCAGACACTATTGATGACTTAGATATTAATAGCTATTCTCTGTAAGCATTTGCACTTTTATGAAGGACGCATGGCACGGCATGTCTCAGATTTTGATAAAATTTGTACATGAGATTGGGTCTGACCCAAAAGTAAAAATTAATTAAAAATTTTCTTAATATCACATCCGGTTACCATGGAAACGGACTTTGAATATTGAAAAAATGCATTTTTGGGCGTTTTTGAATTCACATACATAATTTATGCAGCATAATCTTAAACAAACACTTATGAATTATCAGTACCCTATCATTGCTCTTTCAAGTTAAGTAATAATAATGTTGAGTTTATGGTATTATCGATATGTTTCCATAGCAACAACACAGGTACCCTATCAAAATAGTATTTTTGGCATTTTTTCAAAATTCAACGATAAATTCTTACATTTTTTAGTTTTTTTTTATGCAAATAAAACATAAGCATTTACATTGGGACAAAGTTTCTGTTCGTTGCTATGGCAACATGACCTCAAATCGCAAAAATGAAAGCAATTTTGGACAATATTTAGAGTCCTTTTTTTACTAGATCATTGAATTTTAATTCAAAGTGATGAAAAGTGATTAATGTATTCAAGTAAATCTTTCAGTACACGAAAGAAATTTTTTTTAAATGTTCAGGAAATATCCCGTTGCTATGGGAACGATTGTGTAAAATTGCACACAGACCCACTTTGAGTCCTTGGATACGGGCATCAAAAGTTAAGTAATCTGAAATTTTTTAAATCTGAAATAAAGTTTAGACTTTGCTTTATCTAATATGTAAAAAAGGTTGTGTAAGCCTGTTTCGTTTTTTGAGGAAAAGACTTCGAAAAACAACAAAAAAATGCTTATTTTTGTAATGTATGGCCAAATTACTATAGCAACCATTAATTATTTGAAACTTTTTTATTATATTTCGATAGAGGCTTACTTGATCTTTATTATTATTAAATTTGAACTTCCTGGGATTAATAATTACTGTTTTATGAAAATAATAAGAAATGGTTACCATGGTAACATATGTTCCCCATAGCTTTTTCACGGTTTTTGAAAGAGCTTTTTGAGTTGGATATTTCCCAACAATTTTTATCTGTTCATCATGATGCAAAATTTTTTAAAATGACTCTGAAGTTGCAAAATAAGTAATATTAAAGACCATAGTTACCGTTGCCAAGGTAACTTATGTACATAGCAACAAGTGGGTTTATCTTGAATTTGCTCATTTTATAAAATAAATCCTATTTCCTTATTATATACCCATCAAGAAAGAAGAAAAATTGGAAAATACAAACAGCATTTTGAAATCAATATATCAAAATTAGCTAATTATGTTGTCATGGTAACCAGCCTTTTTACAATATCAGACACTACTAGTGAGCTTATTTAAAATTTCATGTCCTAATCTTTAGGATGCATAAAAAATCTTCCATTGATGTCACATATAGACCAAATTATAGAGCTTCAAGTTAGCTCAATTTTGCCAATTTTTCAATTTTAATGGCCGTTGCCATGGTAACCAGATGACCTAGAATTAATTTTTTGTCAAATTTTCAATTTTTCATTGGTCCCTACTTATGTGTGAAATTTCATGAAAATCGGAGACCATGCGTGCCGAAATTGTTTAAATGCTTACAGAGAATTGCTATTAAATCTGTCAACACGTGACTCGACGAAGGGAAAATTTATAAGATTTCTCTTTTTTACGAATTGCTCCAGAGTCTTATGAAAATGGATATTTTACACCAGGCGAGTTCTATAGTACATGTAGTAGGGAGAAAAATCTCAAGTCATGTTAGAATTGAAAATATACCCTGATGTCTGTGATGATGAAAATGTTGAACGTTTACGACAGACGGACGGTCGGACACGGACGGGGCGTTATGACAATAGCTCACTTGAGCTTCGCTCAGGTGAGCTTAAAGTTAGTATTTTCACATAGTATTTCATATAAAGAATAAGTGTCTTAATTTGTGTTTTGTTACAGGTATGCAACACACAGCAAGTACATTTATCGTACATGTAATGCGCATGTTCCTTTAGATCTTATGCATTGTGACGTCACGAGTGTTAACATACGAAATGCAGTCACATTCGTTCACCTTGGTGCGCCAAGGGTTTCATCGCATTCCGCCAGACGCTTCATTGCAAAGTACTGAGAGTGGAAAGTAGTGGAAGGAACCTATGACGTTGCGGTGGAAGACGACATTCGTTGTGCATATACATGTATATAATATTTAGAACTGAACAATGATGCGTAAGATATAATACTATATAAATTTACAGTATACAAAATTCAACTCTTCAGTGAAAAGGATAAAGATAAAATTTTCTAACAAGGAGCAACTCCTCCCCGAATATAAATTTGACCGTTACTATTAAAAATACGAACGTATTCTAGTGTTTCCTTGATGCTTAAAAACGGCTACTAAGCTATTATACATGCAACTTACGGAGTGATATTTCAAAATTGGCTTTACATTCAAATAATACTTTTACTGGGTACTGAAATTCGTCCGCGATGGAATGTCAGCGTTCTGTACCAAATTGTATATTTCTATATAGGTATGAAACATAATATACATATTATACATTATATAGTTTGTCTAAGATTCAAAGAGAGTAAATAAAGTTATTTGTTAAGTTTTAATTCCTAATTTAAAACGCACAGGAACCATTATGTATCGAATTAATTGAGTTATACAGATTGTGTTCGTAAAATCCAATGTTTGACAAGTGCCCGTGTTCGTAAAATCCAATGCCCGGGTTCGTAAAATCCTTTTCATTGTTCCCCATCACACTTGCTAATAAATTATCTGCATGATCCTGATAAACATAACAATCCATCAGTTGGAAATATATCTATAAATATTTTTTCTAGATTGTGAACCGTAGAAATCACGAGGCATCATTTTGATTCAAAAGAAAATTGCATTTTTATGATAAAAGATTAGAGAAAAAAAAAAAGAAATTCTGGTTAAAAATCGTGCGATAATATCAAGCCATGGATACTTCAACTGATAATAGAAATATGGATAGATCATTAATCTTGGTAGACATTGCCTCAGTTGCTTACTTTCGCCCTTTAATACTATCTCCCCAACAGTTTCAACTTCGCATAGCTGCTACTTTATCTGTCCGATTCGTAAAATCCTTGCCCGATTCGTAAAATCCTGCCCGGTTCGTAAAATCCGTTTACCCGGTGTGTTCACCATGCCTGTTTCTGGAGGGGAGCTAAACCATTTGAATTTAACAAGGTAAAACTTGTAAAAGTAGACTAAATAACGTCACTCGTGGTAGATATAATATTTGAGCATTTCATTGATCCATTTATGCGATTTGTTTTATTTCATGATTATACTTATGTTTCTTTTGTATTGTTGCATGTAACTGTATTTATAAATTGTTACTTTGCATTTATTTTAAGCACCAAAAGAAGATTCATGAGCTGATGCAGTTAATTCAGGGAAATTGAACCTCAGCACACTTTGTGTAGCTAGCTGACCAATATCATTGAAAGTGACAAACTTTTGAAATGGTTACAAATTTGTAACTTATTGACATTCTGTTGAATTTTGACATTGAAGTTATGAAATCAATTTCCACCACATGCATACTATAATCAAAGGTGTTAGGGACATATATCACATGTAAACAGAATTTAAGGAATTTAATAGGAATTACCCTGTCTGCTGTCCATGCATCTATCAAACAATCATTTATGTCTTATTACTTTTAGTCCCTTTCATGAATTTAGATAATATAGTCACAAAGTTGTTGGCCAGGACACAAGGATATGTCATGTTCATATCTTGATGGTCAAATTGAAGGGAAATGTTGAATTGTTGTCTTATTTACTCTCATGATATCAAAATTTTGACCTCGACTTTAGAGACTGACCACCCTCTCTTTAAAACTGACCTTGGACATAACTTTTGAAGGATAAGTGAGGTTCTTATATTTCACAAGTCTATTGATATCACAAGTTTTGACCTTGGACTTTGACCTGCTGCTGAAAAAGTGTAACCTTCGTCTTTTGAGTGATAAGTTACAGGGCTTTCATAGTTAATGTTACAGTGTGTTTCTAGTGATAAGACCAATCTAAACATTTCTATTGTCTTGACATTTGCCTTGAAGTTTGGCCTACTTTTCGGATTACAGCTATTATTTAAGTAGACAGGAGTACATGCATGTTTCATAAACACATTGTTTTACCTCCTCATGGTTTTGGAACTCGTGTCCAAGAATATTTTTTTATTCAAAAAGTTGTTGCCCAGGACTCAGATTTTGAAAATAATTTTCATATGGAGGACGAAATAGAAAAATTGGGAAATTCTACTCTTTTCCTTTGTATGAACACATATTAAACTGAAGGATATAAAGAGAGAGGTAATTCAATTACTTGTCTAGTTGATATTGTCAAAACTAGACATAGTATGAGTTTCTTGCTACATGTTTATATATTACATGATTATTAATATACGAATTACATACTTGTTTCAATCTACATTATATGGTCTTTTTTCAGATACATAAGGAAATGTACATGAATATCCAGATATTCTTGCTATTTGGGGATACATTGAAAACTCGCTCACGTTTGAGTTTCTACATGGTTTTCACAACCTTCTGCTGTTTTCTTCTGTAATCATACTTGAAGCATTACTAATTTCAACTAGATTACACATCAAGTACATTGAATATGATAAGTTTATCATTCGGAGGAACTCCCTCATTGAGGAAGTTCTTCGGTCGATGACAAGATTCAATATGGCGCTTATTGAGTACACACGCTAAGTGTCGCTCTGTTGAAAATTTGGAAATTAAGGCGTAAATATCGAAAACTGTTGTACAAAAATTGGACATACTGTAGTTATTGTGTTGCTGCATCAGATGATAGAGTTTTTCCGACGAAAATTGGTTGATTTTGTGATAAAACGGCAACTTTATATTTTTCCATTGTGATCGTGATTACTTTTCATTGTGTAATCGAACCATGTCCAGTGAGGGGTCGAAGTCCAAATATTTCAGTAACAATACGAAAAAATATGGAAGTGTATCTGGTAACTTAACGAATAAGAATGAAAGGATTACACGGTCTCAAAGTGAAGTTCAACCATCAGCATCAGCGAATTCCAGTATTAATACAAGCAGGGATGATACGTGCGCAATACTTAGCGAATTAGAGGAAATAAGAAATGCTATAAAACAGACTGTAAAAACTGAAGACTTGAAGACGATTGTATCCACAATGGTAAAGGATATAATGAAAGAACAGAAGGATGAATATGAGAAGAGACTGAAGGAAGCGGAAAGTAGAAATAGAGCTGAGCTCGGAAAACTTAAAGACGAAAAAGATGCCTTAAACATTGAAAACAAAAGACTGCAAGAAATGATAGTGAAGAAATGCAATGAAATTGATGAAACTAAAGAGATTGCTAGTAGTGCAGAAAGAAAGGCAGATGAAGCTAAAAGCTGGGCTAATTATAACGAGCAATACAGCAGAAAGAACAATGTCAAGATTTACGGTGTCCCAGAGGCGGATCAGGAAGACACTGAGGCGGAGGTGATCGAGCTATTAAAGTCCGAGGCCGACACGGTGTTGAAACACGATGAAATCGTAGCTGCGCATAGGATTCCCGGTAAAAGACCCGATCAAGCCCGTCCGATTCTTGTGAAACTGAAAAACTCAGATGTTAAGAGTCGTGTAATTCGACAGAGGGCCACTTTCAAACAGAAAAAAATCGGGATCCGCTTAGCAGATGACGTGACAAGTGAGAACTCTGAAATTAATGAACCGCTTGAACGAGCATGAGATGATTGAGTCGTCCTGGTATTACAATGGTAGTGTCTATGGAAAAATTCATGGTAGCGGACGCAAACTCAAGTTCAAAATCAGTGACGATATCACGGAGCGTATCCGAATCTCCCATCACAGGCGGTAGACGTAAGAATTAATTTCTCTTGGACATTTTTGTTGAAACAGTTTGTAATTGAAAATTATTACAGAAAATACATTTTATTTTGTCAGTCCCATTTCCGGAATGTGTTGCTCAGTTTTGGTTCTTCAAATCGACATTTTATTATTGGTGTATTTCCGGTTTGATGAGCCCCGCACGATTTGATTCGTCAAACGTTACACACAGATGATTGAATTTGCTTTTTAAATATGCCTTATAACCAGGTTTTCAATAAGTACCAGTTTATACTTGAGTAAGTGAACTGTTTGTCTTATGTGAATCTATTTGTATGTTAAACGTCTTTCAATTCAATAGCATCATTTTAAACCTGATAAATTTACAGCATGGACCAGACATGCACGTTTCGGGTACTAAACCCTCGTCAGTGATCCTCGGTCTAAACAATGTAATACGACCAAAAAGTATGAAAATTTTTATGTCCAAAAATGTACCAAAAGACGTAGCAGAATGGGTGGGATATGATGCTACAGGACCCACGTTTTAGAAATTTCAAGAAATTTTGTAACAGAAAATTTCAAATGCGTTGAAGAGACACACGATCAACCGAAGTTGATCGAACTTGGCTACATGTGCCCTCGGGGACTCTTGGTCCACCAGCAGTGACACTCACCAAGTAGTTCAAATGTTAAACGTCTTTCAATTCAATAGCATCATTTTAAACCTGATAAATTTACAGCATGGACCAGACATGCACGTTTCGGGTACTAAACCCTCGTCAGTGATCCTCGGTCTAAACAATGTAATACGACCAAAAAGTATGAAAATTTTTATGTCCAAAAATGTACCAAAAGACGTAGCAGAGTGGGTGGGATATGATGCTACAGGACCCACGTTTTAGAAATTTCAAGAAATTTTGTAACAGAAAATTTCAAATGCGTTGAAGAGACACACGATCAACCGAAGTTGATCGAACTTGGCTACATGTGCCCTCGGGGACTCTTGGTCCACCAGCAGTGACACTCACCAAGTAGTTCAAATGTTAAACGTCTTTCAATTCAATAGCATCATTTTAAACCTGATAAATTTACAGCATGGACCAGACATGCACGTTTCGGGTACTAAACCCTCGTCAGTGATCCTCGGTCTAAACAATGTAATACGACCAAAAAGTATGAAAATTTTTATGTCCAAAAATGTACCAAAAGACGTAGCAGAATGGGTGGGATATGATGCTACAGGACCCACGTTTTAGAAATTTCAAGAAATTTTGTAACAGAAAATTTCAAATGCGTTGAAGAGACACACGATCAACCGAAGTTGATCGAACTTGGCTACATGTGCCCTCGGGGACTCTTGGTCCACCAGCAGTGACACTCACCAAGTAGTTCAAATGTTAAACGTCTTTCAATTCAATAGCATCATTTTAAACCTGATAAATTTACAGCATGGACCAGACATGCACGTTTCGGGTACTAAACCCTCGTCAGTGATCCTCGGTCTAAACAATGTAATACGACCAAAAAGTATGAAAATTTTTATGTCCAAAAATGTACCAAAAGACGTAGCAGAATGGGTGGGATATGATGCTACAGGACCCACGTTTTAGAAATTTCAAGAAATTTTGTAACAGAAAATTTCAAATGCGTTGAAGAGACACACGATCAACCGAAGTTGATCGAACTTGGCTACATGTGCCCTCGGGGACTCTTGGTCCACCAGCAGTGACACTCACCAAGTAGTTCAAATGTTAAACGTCTTTCAATTCAATAGCATCATTTTAAACCTGATAAATTTACAGCATGGACCAGACATGCACGTTTCGGGTACTAAACCCTCGTCAGTGATCCTCGGTCTAAACAATGTAATACGACCAAAAAGTATGAAAATTTTTATGTCCAAAAATGTACCAAAAGACGTAGCAGAATGGGTGGGATATGATGCTACAGGACCCACGTTTTAGAAATTTCAAGAAATTTTGTAACAGAAAATTTCAAATGCGTTGAAGAGACACACGATCAACCGAAGTTGATCGAACTTGGCTACATGTGCCCTCGGGGACTCTTGGTCCACCAGCAGTGACACTCACCAAGTAGTTCAAATGTTAAACGTCTTTCAATTCAATAGCATCATTTTAAACCTGATAAATTTACAGCATGGACCAGACATGCACGTTTCGGGTACTAAACCCTCGTCAGTGATCCTCGGTCTAAACAATGTAATACGACCAAAAAGTATGAAAATTTTTATGTCCAAAAATGTACCAAAAGACGTAGCAGAATGGGTGGGATATGATGCTACAGGACCCACGTTTTAGAAATTTCAAGAAATTTTGTAACAGAAAATTTCAAATGCGTTGAAGAGACACACGATCAACCGAAGTTGATCGAACTTGGCTACATGTGCCCTCGGGGACTCTTGGTCCACCAGCAGTGACACTCACCAAGTAGTTCAAATGTTAAACGTCTTTCAATTCAATAGCATCATTTTAAACCTGATAAATTTACAGCATGGACCAGACATGCACGTTTCGGGTACTAAACCCTCGTCAGTGATCCTCGGTCTAAACAATTTAATACGACCAAAAAGTATGAAAATTTTTATGTCCAAAAATGTACCAAAAGACGTAGCAGAATGGGTGGGATATGATGCTACAGGACCCACGTTTTAGAAATTTCAAGAAATTTTGTAACAGAAAATTTCAAATGCGTTGAAGAGACACACGATCAACCGAAGTTGATCGAACTTGGCTACATGTGCCCTCGGGGACTCTTTGTCCACCAGCAGTGACACTCACCAAGTAGTTCAAATGTTAAACGTCTTTCAATTCAATAGCATCATTTTAAACCTGATAAATTTACAGCATGGACCAGACATGCACGTTTCGGGTACTAAACCCTCGTCAGTGATCCTCGGTCTAAACAATGTAATACGACCAAAAAGTATGAAAATTTTTATGTCCAAAAATGTACCAAAAGACGTAGCAGAATGGGTGGGATATGATGCTACAGGACCCACGTTTTAGAAATTTCAAGAAATTTTGTAACAGAAAATTTCAAATGCGTTGAAGAGACACACGATCAACCGAAGTTGATCGAACTTGGCTACATGTGCCCTCGGGGACTCTTGGTCCACCAGCAGTGACACTCACCAAGTAGTTCAAATGTTAAACGTCTTTCAATTCAATAGCATCATTTTAAACCTGATAAATTTACAGCATGGACCAGACATGCACGTTTCGGGTACTAAACCCTCGTCAGTGATCCTCGGTCTAAACAATGTAATACGACCAAAAAGTATGAAAATTTTTATGTCCAAAAATGTACCAAAAGACGTAGCAGAATGGGTGGGATATGATGCTACAGGACCCACGTTTTAGAAATTTCAAGAAATTTTGTAACAGAAAATTTCAAATGCGTTGAAGAGACACACGATCAACCGAAGTTGATCGAACTTGGCTACATGTGCCCTCGGGGACTCTTGGTCCACCAGCAGTGACACACACCAAGTAGTTCAAATGTTAAACGTCTTTCAATTCAATAGCATCATTTTAAACCTGATAAATTTACAGCATGGATCAGACATGCACGTTTCGGGTACTAAACCCTCGTCAGTGATCCTCGGTCTAAACAATGTAATACGACCAAAAAGTATGAAAATTTTTATGTCCAAAAATGTACCAAAAGACGTAGCAGAATGGGTGGGATATGATGCTACAGGACCCACGTTTTAGAAATTTCAAGAAATTTTGTAACAGAAAATTTCAAATGCGTTGAAGAGACACACGATCAACCGAAGTTGATCGAACTTGGCTACATGTGCCCTCGGGGACTCTTGGTCCACCAGCAGTGACACTCACCAAGTAGTTCAAATGTTAAACGTCTTTCAATTCAATAGCATCATTTTAAACCTGATAAATTTACAGCATGGACCAGACATGCACGTTTCGGGTACTAAACCCTCGTCAGTGATCCTCGGTCTAAACAATGTAATACGACCAAAAAGTATGAAAATTTTTATGTCCAAAAATGTACCAAAAGACGTAGCAGAATGGGTGGGATATGATGCTACAGGACCCACGTTTTAGAAATTTCAAGAAATTTTGTAACAGAAAATTTCAAATGCGTTGAAGAGACACACGATCAACCGAAGTTGATCGAACTTGGCTACATGTGCCCTCGGGGACTCTTGGTCCACCAGCAGTGACACTCACCAAGTAGTTCAAATGTTAAACGTCTTTCAATTCAATAGCATCATTTTAAACCTGATAAATTTACAGCATGGACCAGACATGCACGTTTCGGGTACTAAACCCTCGTCAGTGATCCTCGGTCTAAACAATGTAATACGACCAAAAAGTATGAAAATTTTTATGTCCAAAAATGTACCAAAAGACGTAGCAGAATGGGTGGGATATGATGCTACAGGACCCACGTTTTAGAAATTTCAAGAAATTTTGTAACAGAAAATTTCAAATGCGTTGAAGAGACACACGATCAACCGAAGTTGATCGAACTTGGCTACATGTGCCCTCGGGGACTCTTGGTCCACCAGCAGTGACACTCACCAAGTAGTTCAAATGTTAAACGTCTTTCAATTCAATAGCATCATTTTAAACCTGATAAATTTACAGCATGGACCAGACATGCACGTTTCGGGTACTAAACCCTCGTCAGTGATCCTCGGTCTAAACAATGTAATACGACCAAAAAGTATGAAAATTTTTATGTCCAAAAATGTACCAAAAGACGTAGCAGAATGGGTGGGATATGATGCTACAGGACCCACGTTTTAGAAATTTCAAGAAATTTTGTAACAGAAAATTTCAAATGCGTTGAAGAGACACACGATCAACCGAAGTTGATCGAACTTGGCTACATGTGCCCTCGGGGACTCTTGGTCCACCAGCAGTGACACTCACCAAGTAGTTCAAATGTTAAACGTCTTTCAATTCAATAGCATCATTTTAAACCTGATAAATTTACAGCATGGACCAGACATGCACGTTTCGGGTACTAAACCCTCGTCAGTGATCCTCGGTCTAAACAATGTAATACGACCAAAAAGTATGAAAATTTTTATGTCCAAAAATGTACCAAAAGACGTAGCAGAATGGGTGGGATATGATGCTACAGGACCCACGTTTTAGAAATTTCAAGAAATTTTGTAACAGAAAATTTCAAATGCGTTGAAGAGACACACGATCAACCGAAGTTGATCGAACTTGGCTACATGTGCCCTCGGGGACTCTTGGTCCACCAGCAGTGACACTCACCAAGTAGTTCAAATGTTAAACGTCTTTCAATTCAATAGCATCATTTTAAACCTGATAAATTTACAGCATGGACCAGACATGCACGTTTCGGGTACTAAACCCTCGTCAGTGATCCTCGGTCTAAACAATGTAATACGACCAAAAAGTATGAAAATTTTTATGTCCAAAAATGTACCAAAAGACGTAGCAGAATGGGTGGGATATGATGCTACAGGACCCACGTTTTAGAAATTTCAAGAAATTTTGTAACAGAAAATTTCAAATGCGTTGAAGAGACACACGATAAACCGAAGTTGATCGAACTTGGCTACATGTGCCCTCGGGGACTCTTGGTCCACCAGCAGTGACACTCACCAAGTAGTTCAAATGTTAAACGTCTTTCAATTCAATAGCATCATTTTAAACCTGATAAATTTACAGCATGGACCAGACATGCACGTTTCGGGTACTAAACCCTCGTCAGTGATCCTCGGTCTAAACAATGTAATACGACCAAAAAGTATGAAAATTTTTATGTCCAAAAATGTACCAAAAGACGTAGCAGAATGGGTGGGATATGATGCTACAGGACCCACGTTTTAGAAATTTCAAGAAATTTTGTAACAGAAAATTTCAAATGCGTTGAAGAGACACACGATCAACCGAAGTTGATCGAACTTGGCTACATGTGCCCTCGGGGACTCTTGGTCCACCAGCAGTGACACTCACCAAGTAGTTCAAATGTTAAACGTCTTTCAATTCAATAGCATCATTTTAAACCTGATAAATTTACAGCATGGACCAGACATGCACGTTTCGGGTACTAAACCCTCGTCAGTGATCCTCGGTCTAAACAATGTAATACGACCAAAAAGTATGAAAATTTTTATGTCCAAAAATGTACCAAAAGACGTAGCAGAATGGGTGGGATATGATGCTACAGGACCCACGTTTTAGAAATTTCAAGAAATTTTGTAACAGAAAATTTCAAATGCGTTGAAGAGACACACGATCAACCGAAGTTGATCGAACTTGGCTACATGTGCCCTCGGGGACTCTTGGTCCACCAGCAGTGACACACACCAAGTAGTTCAAATGTTAAACGTCTTTCAATTCAATAGCATCATTTTAAACCTGATAAATTTACAGCATGGATCAGACATGCACGTTTCGGGTACTAAACCCTCGTCAGTGATCCTCGGTCTAAACAATGTAATACGACCAAAAAGTATGAAAATTTTTATGTCCAAAAATGTACCAAAAGACGTAGCAGAATGGGTGGGATATGATGCTACAGGACCCACGTTTTAGAAATTTCAAGAAATTTTGTAACAGAAAATTTCAAATGCGTTGAAGAGACACACGATCAACCGAAGTTGATCGAACTTGGCTACATGTGCCCTCGGGGACTCTTGGTCCACCAGCAGTGACACTCACCAAGTAGTTCAAATGTTAAACGTCTTTCAATTCAATAGCATCATTTTAAACCTGATAAATTTACAGCATGGACCAGACATGCACGTTTCGGGTACTAAACCCTCGTCAGTGATCCTCGGTCTAAACAATGTAATACGACCAAAAAGTAAGAAAATTTTTATGTCCAAAAATGTACCAAAAGACGTAGCAGAATGGGTGGGATATGATGCTACAGGACCTACGTTTTAGAAATTTCAAGAAATTTTGTAACAGAAAATTTCAAATGCGTTGAAGAGACACACGATCAACCGAAGTTGATCGAACTTGGCTACATGTGCCCTCGGGGACTCTTGGTCCACCAGCAGTGACACTCACCAAGTAGTTCAAATGTTAAACGTCTTTCAATTCAATAGCATCATTTTAAACCTGATAAATTTACAGCATGGACCAGACATGCACGTTTCGGGTACTAAACCCTCGTCAGTGATCCTCGGTCTAAACAATGTAATACGACCAAAAAGTATGAAAATTTTTATGTCCAAAAATGTACCAAAAGACGTAGCAGAATGGGTGGGATATGATGCTACAGGACCCACGTTTTAGAAATTTCAAGAAATTTTGTAACAGAAAATTTCAAATGCGTTGAAGAGACACACGATCAACCGAAGTTGATCGAACTTGGCTACATGTGCCCTCGGGGACTCTTGGTCCACCAGCAGTGACACTCACCAAGTAGTTCAAATGTTAAACGTCTTTCAATTCAATAGCATCATTTTAAACCTGATAAATTTACAGCATGGACCAGACATGCACGTTTCGGGTACTAAACCCTCGTCAGTGATCCTCGGTCTAAACAATGTAATACGACCAAAAAGTATGAAAATTTTTATGTCCAAAAATGTACCAAAAGACGTAGCAGAATGGGTGGGATATGATGCTACAGGACCCACGTTTTAGAAATTTCAAGAAATTTTGTGACAGAAAATTTCAAATGCGTTGAAGAGACACACGATCAACCGAAGTTGATCGAACTTGGCTACATGTGCCCTCGGGGACTCTTGGTCCACCAGCAGTGACACTCACCAAGTAGTTCAAATGTTAAACGTCTTTCAATTCAATAGCATCATTTTAAACCTGATAAATTTACAGCATGGACCAGACATGCACGTTTCGGGTACTAAACCCTCGTCAGTGATCCTCGGTCTAAACAATGTAATACGACCAAAAAGTATGAAAATTTTTATGTCCAAAAATGTACCAAAAGACGTAGCAGAATGGGTGGGATATGATGCTACAGGACCCACGTTTTAGAAATTTCAAGAAATTTTGTAACAGAAAATTTCAAATGCGTTGAAGAGACACACGATCAACCGAAGTTGATCGAACTTGGCTACATGTGCCCTCGGGGACTCTTGGTCCACCAGCAGTGACACTCACCAAGTAGTTCAAATGTTAAACGTCTTTCAATTCAATAGCATCATTTTAAACCTGATAAATTTACAGCATGGACCAGACATGCACGTTTCGGGTACTAAACCCTCGTCAGTGATCCTCGGTCTAAACAATGTAATACGACCAAAAAGTATGAAAATTTTTATGTCCAAAAATGTACCAAAAGACGTAGCAGAATGGATGGGATATGATGCTACAGGACCCACGTTTTAGAAATTTCAAGAAATTTTGTAACAGAAAATTTCAAATGCGTTGAAGAGACACACGATCAACCGAAGTTGATCGAACTTGGCTACATGTGCCCTCGGGGACTCTTGGTCCACCAGCAGTGACACTCACCAAGTAGTTCAAATGTTAAACGTCTTTCAATTCAATAGCATCATTTTAAACCTGATAAATTTACAGCATGGACCAGACATGCACGTTTCGGGTACTAAACCCTCGTCAGTGATCCTCGGTCTAAACAATGTAATACGACCAAAAAGTATGAAAATTTTTATGTCCAAAAATGTACCAAAAGACGTAGCAGAATGGGTGGGATATGATGCTACAGGACCCACGTTTTAGAAATTTCAAGAAATTTTGTAACAGAAAATTTCAAATGCGTTGAAGAGACACACGATCAACCGAAGTTGATCGAACTTGGCTACATGTGCCCTCGGGGACTCTTGGTCCACCAGCAGTGACACTCACCAAGTAGTTCAAATGTTAAACGTCTTTCAATTCAATAGCATCATTTTAAACCTGATAAATTTACAGCATGGACCAGACATGCACGTTTCGGGTACTAAACCCTCGTCAGTGATCCTCGGTCTAAACAATGTAATACGACCAAAAAGTATGAAAATTTTTATGTCCAAAAATGTACCAAAAGACGTAGCAGAATGGGTGGGATATGATGCTACAGGACCCACGTTTTAGAAATTTCAAGAAATTTTGTAACAGAAAATTTCAAATGCGTTGAAGAGACACACGATCAACCGAAGTTGATCGAACTTGGCTACATGTGCCCTCGGGGACTCTTGGTCCACCAGCAGTGACACACACCAAGTAGTTCAAATGTTAAACGTCTTTCAATTCAATAGCATCATTTTAAACCTGATAAATTTACAGCATGGATCAGACATGCACGTTTCGGGTACTAAACCCTCGTCAGTGATCCTCGGTCTAAACAATGTAATACGACCAAAAAGTATGAAAATTTTTATGTCCAAAAATGTACCAAAAGACGTAGCAGAATGGGTGGGATATGATGCTACAGGACCCACGTTTTAGAAATTTCAAGAAATTTTGTAACAGAAAATTTCAAATGCGTTGAAGAGACACACGATCAACCGAAGTTGATCGAACTTGGCTACATGTGCCCTCGGGGACTCTTGGTCCACCAGCAGTGACACTCACCAAGTAGTTCAAATGTTAAACGTCTTTCAATTCAATAGCATCATTTTAAACCTGATAAATTTACAGCATGGACCAGACATGCACGTTTCGGGTACTAAACCCTCGTCAGTGATCCTCGGTCTAAACAATGTAATACGACCAAAAAGTATGAAAATTTTTATGTCCAAAAATGTACCAAAAGACGTAGCAGAATGGGTGGGATATGATGCTACAGGACCCACGTTTTAGAAATTTCAAGAAATTTAGTAACAGAAAATTTCAAATGCGTTGAAGAGACACACGATCAACCGAAGTTGATCGAACTTGGCTACATGTGCCCTCGGGGACTCTTGGTCCACCAGCAGTGACACTCACCAAGTAGTTCAAATGTTAAACGTCTTTCAATTCAATAGCATCATTTTAAACCTGATAAATTTACAGCATGGACCAGACATGCACGTTTCGGGTACTAAACCCTCGTCAGTGATCCTCGGTCTAAACAATGTAATACGACCAAAAAGTATGAAAATTTTTATGTCCAAAAATGTACCAAAAGACGTAGCAGAATGGGTGGGATATGATGCTACAGGACCCACGTTTTAGAAATTTCAAGAAATTTTGTAACAGAAAATTTCAAATGCGTTGAAGAGACACACGATCAACCGAAGTTGATCGAACTTGGCTACATGTGCCCTCGGGGACTCTTGGTCCACCAGCAGTGACACTCACCAAGTAGTTCAAATGTTAAACGTCTTTCAATTCAATAGCATCATTTTAAACCTGATAAATTTACAGCATGGACCAGACATGCACGTTTCGGGTACTAAACCCTCGTCAGTGATCCTCGGTCTAAACAATGTAATACGACCAAAAAGTATGAAAATTATGTCTTATTTCATGTTTTTTTCATTTGAATGTATGCGAGTGTGAGAGTTCTTTATTTGCATTTCCCCCTCTTTCAAAACTATGTATGTGCACGTTAGAATTATTCGACTTAAAACGTTTACATCATTACTATGAGTAAGAGTTCAATAAAGATAGCATCATTTAACTGTAGAGGATTAGGAGATTCAAGAAAAAGGAAAGATCTTTTTAAAAAATTACGAGAAAGAAAAGCTTCATTGTATTGTTTACAAGATACTCATCTTTTAAGAAAAGATAATGATATTGTACATGGTCAGTGGGGATTTAATCATATTCTTAGTCAAGGCAGAAGTGATGCTAGAGGTGTATTGACTCTTTTTAATAACAATTTCGAGTACTCAATTTCAAAAACAATGAATGATGATGATGGAAACCTTTTGGTAATAGAACTTAACCTGTGTAATAAAATTAATGTCTCTCTCATAAACTTATATGGCCCTAACAAAGACACTCCATCCATTTATGAAGAAATTTATAAAATTTTAGAAAGACTTGACAATGAATTCATAATAATTTGTGGAGATTGGAATCTCACTCAAGATTTTGAAAAATATTGTTTTAACTATGTTACACACAATAACCCAAATAGCAGAAAAGTAGTAGAAAAATTAAAAAATGATTTTAATCTTGTAGACCCTTGGAGAGTCCTTAATGATTCAAAGAAAGAGTATACTTGGCACCGTATTAATCCCATAAAGCAGGCAAGATTAGATTTTTTTTTTGATAAATTACGAACTCATGTCACTTGTAAATAACGTACAGATTCTCCCAGGATATAGAAGCGACCATTCATATATAGAGTTAGAATTAAAAGTAACTGATTTTGATAAAGCTCCAGGTTTCTGGAGATTCAACAACTCCTTACTTAGAGATATAGAATATGTGAATCTAGTTAAGGATTGTATTTTAAAAACAAAACAAGAATATGTACCTATACCTATCATAAAAGAAAAAGTAGTAGATATCCCTAATGATATACTCCCACTTACCATTAATGATAGTTTATTCCTCGACATGCTTTTATTGAATATTAGAAAGATTACATTACCATATTGCTCTAAAAAGAAGAAAGAAAGAAATGAGAAAAAGGAAAAACTTGAAAAAGATATAGCAGAAGCTAAACAACTACTCAATCAAAATCCAACTGATAGTTGCTCTTTACATTTAGCTGAATTAAATTCAGAACTAGAAGAAATTAGAAAGTCTGAACTTCAAGGTTTAATAATTAGAACTCGTGCTCGTTGGAAAGAGGATGGTGAAAGACCAACCAAGTACTTTTGCAATCTAGAAAAGAGAAATTATACTAATAAAACAGTGACTAGAATTTTACTCGATGACGGAAGAGAGATAACAAAACAATCTGAAATACTGAAGGAAATAATGTCTTTTTATAAATCATTATATAGTAGTAAGGATAACTTCTTAGAAGATATCGATTTGAATGTACTCCTTGAGAATTGTAAAGTACCAAAACTTTCTGAAGATGAAAAAATCACATTAGACCAACCATTATCTTTATCAGAAGTCCTAGATTCATTAAAAGCTTGCAAAAACAACAAGTCTCCAGGCACAGATGGCTATACGGCAGAATTTTTCAAGTTTTTTTGGACAGACTTGGGTGAATTCTTACATAGATCATATATGCATAGTTTTGATTTTGGCGAACTTTCTATTACTCAAAAACTAGGAATTGTATCTATACTTCCCAAGGGAGATAAGCCAAGATGTTATCTAAAAAACTGGCGTCCAATAACTCTTCTGAATGTCTCTTATAAAATCTTGTCAGGTGTTATAGCCAAAAGAATTAAGTCTATCCTACCTAAAATTGTTCATGAGAATCAAAAAGGTTTCTTAGCTGGAAGATATATAGGGGAAAATACACGTTTAATGTACGATATAATTCATGAATGTAATTCAACAAATATACCAGGCTTAATATTGTTAATAGATTTTGAAAAAGCATTCGACTCCGTCTCTTGGAAATTTATAAATAAAGTACTCAGATTTTTCAATTTCGGAAATAGTATTATCAAATGGATTGACAATTCAATTATGACTTTAATTAAATTAAAAATATAGACATAACGTCAGTCAGTGCATGAATTTTATATATTTTCATTTCCATGCTTCATTAACATCGACGGCGGGTGCGGCTAGCCAACAGGGGATGCTTACTCCTCCCGGGCACCTGATCCCACCTCTAGCTTGCTAGGGGTCCGTCGATGTTTAATTTTCTGCTCTATTGTGAGTGCTGTTGAGATTATCGTCAGGATCTTCTTTAACTCATTTGTGTCACACTTATGCCCTTTGCCGTGTGGAGCTCGTAAAAAAGTTCCCCGCGAGGGGTTTGACAGTAAGTGTTTTGAATATACTTCCCTGACATTGTCGCCATAGCACTTTCTATATAGACATAACGTCAGTCAGTGCATGAATTTTATATATTTTCATTTCCATGCTTCATTAACATCGACGGCGGGTGCGGCTAGCCAACAGGGGATGCTTACTCCTCCCGGGCACCTGATCCCACCTCTAGCTTGCTAGGGGTCCGTCGATGTTTAATTTTCTGCTCTATTGTGAGTGCTGTTGAGATTATCGTCAGGATCTTCTTTAACTCATTTAAATTATGTTTCTCTCAAAATGGATACTTTTCAGATTTCTTCAAAATAGGTAGGGGTTGTAGGCAAGGAGACCCGGTTTCATCGTATATTTTTTTTGATTTGTGTTGAAATTATGGCTACTATGATTAGAGAAAACAAAGAAATAAGAGGGATATATATTAAAAACAATGAATACAAGCTTCTTCAATACGCTGATGATACGGCACTACTTCTTGATGGCTCGGAAAAATCATTAAAAAATGCACTTTCTATTGTAGATCAATTTTCTAAATTTTCAGGTTTAAAACCAAATTACACAAAAACAGTATGTGTTAAAATTGGCACCCTTAGAGGTTCTGAATTGACCTTTAGTGAAAATTACAACTTGATATGGTCTCAGCAGCCTTTTAAATTTCTAGGTATATTTTTCTCTACTGATTTACAAAATATGGAAAAACTAAACTTTGAACCTAAAACCAAAGAAATTCAGAATCTAATTAGGTCATGGTCAAGACGGATGCTTAGTACCAATGGAAGAATTACTGTTGTCAAAAGCATTATGCTACCAAAGCTAATTCATTTATTCATTACCCTTCCAAATCCTTCTAATAGCACTTTGAAAAACCTAGAAAAATTATTTTTTTTTCTTATATATGGAATTCAAAAACTGATAGAATTGCAAGGAAGAATATCATCCAGGATTATAAAAATGGTGGGCTGCGTATGATTTGTCTTGAAGCCTTCATAAAAAGTTTTAAAATTACATGGGTAAGAAGAATGATAATGACTGAAGATAATATTTCATGGATTAAACTTCTTAATAGTACCCTTCCTCATGATTTCGAATCTATGCTTAAATTTGGCAATGCATATGTGAGTTACTTATCAAGCATAACCACTAATTTATTTTGGAAAGATGTGTTTTTATCTTACTATGACTTAAGAGAATTATTAGAAACTGAAGCAACTTATTATCAGCCACTTTGGTATAATGACCAAATTATAGTAAATGGGGAAACATTATGTTATAAAAACTTTATAGAAAAAGGAATTTACTTTATATATGATATTTTAGATGAAAATGGTGAAATCTTAAGGTACCAAGACTTCTGCAACAGATATAACTTTTTCCCTCCATTTACACTGTATTTTGGTATTGTACTTAGTGTGAAAAAATTGCATTCGATATTTGATATTGAAACTTTCCTCAAAAGCCAACCATTCTATCCAAATTATATCAAAATTTTAAAGAAAAGTGATAAAGGCTCAAGAGATTTTTATGACTTATATATCAACAATCATTACTGTAGACCAAGAAGTGAACTCAAATGGGAAATAGAACTACAAATTTTTGAGAATGAAAAATGGTGGGAAAGTGTCAATAATGCAGTAAATAGAAATACTTATGATTGTACCCTTAAGTGGTTTCAGTATAGAATATTACATCGTATATTAGGTACAAATACTCTTCTATTTAAAATTGGAATAAGCGATACTATTATGTGCTCCTTTTGTCACTCATTTCCTGAAACCATTTCGCATATGTTTTATTTTTGCTCTCATTCACAACAACTTTGGCTTGATCTTAACATTTGGCTACATGATATCTGCAGTATAGATATAAACTTAGATGTAAAAAGCATAATTTTTGGAATAGCAAATGATAATAATAGAAATATTAACATTATAATCAATCTTGTTAAAAAGTACATTTTTAGACAAAAAACTCAAAAATGCAAACCCTCTTTAGAAGGTGCAAAAAAATTTATATTATCTTATCTTAAAATTGAAAAATATATCTTTAAGAAAAATATGAAAGATGAAATGTTTTCAAAGAAATGGGGAAAACTCTCTATACTATTAGTTTAATATAAAAGTATGCAAGACGTGTGAATGGTGTATGAGTGTCTATGTTTCATGTATTGTCTAACTGTATGTAACGCAAAAATACCAAAAAAAAAAAAAAAAAGTTCTTCGGTCGATATTGGGAGCTCGTCATACACTATGTATCCCACTCTCCAGAATGTTGGATGATATTCTGTCATAGACCATTTGTACCGTCCAACCAATGATTATACTTTATATCCTCCAAAATGGAAGTAACCGGATGTGACAATTCTATCGAATTGAAGCGACGGGTGTTGCATGCAAGCAGGAGATGCTGACTCTTTCTGGGCACCTGGTCTCACTCCAATATCGGGAGTTCGCGTCGTTTCGTGTGGTGGGGTTTTCTGTTTGTTTGCTTTGGTTCCTGTTTTATCCTAGTTTTGTATGCCTTCGATTTATAATTTTCTTAATTATCGAGATTTTGTGCTGTGTATAGGGGTATTGTCATTATCCATATTTGACATTCCTAATACAAATACTTACACTGGAATCCAACTGATTACACATAATGAAAACTTTAATACATTATGTTTATAAATACATGTAGTTTACGTTAGTTTCAAGAAGATTACACATTTAGAAACCTTTATACACTTGGTTTCCAAATGGTTTACGCAAATGTGAACTTTATATAGTTAGATTTCAAATGATTTACGCACTGCATAAAGCAGAGTTTATTCAGATTCCAAATTGTTCACACAAGTTTCAACAAGATTACACAATTGGAACATGCACGCAATAAAACAGAATACTAGTATTTGAAATACATTTATCTAACTATACATTTCAATTCAATTTATCATAAAAATATAGATCCATATGCGAATGTAACGTGACAAATATGGATAATGACCATATCCCTGTATACAGCACAAAATCGATAATTCAGAAATCAGAATCCGATGGCATACAACATCAGGATAAAACAGGAACCAATGCAAACAAACAAAAACCTACACCATATGAAAAGAAGCGAACTCCTGATATGGGAGTGAGACCAGGTTCCCATGAAGAGTAAGCATCTCCTGCTTGCATGCAACACCCGCCGCTTCAATTCGGTAGAACTGTCACATCCGGTTACTTCCGTTTCGGAAGACATAGAGTACAGTCTTTGGTTGGATGGTTCAAATTGTCTATGACAGAATATCATCCACCATTCTGGAGAGTGGGAAATCATAGTGTATGACGAGTTCCCCATATCGACCGTAGAACTTCGTCACTCTTCCTCAGTGACGATGTTAGTCGATCACAAACATATCACTGACTGAGAAGCTTATCTGAAAGACGCCTAGCTCTCAGAACAAAATCCGTAAGCTCCGAAGGATAGATACTACACAGGAAATCCGCGAATTTTGGATTATTGATGGACAAAATATCGTCTATGTAACTGTAAGTGAAGTTGAAGTCAGAAGCTAAGTATCTTTTCCCTTCAGAGACCAAAGATTAAATGAATTCAGCTTCGTACGAGTAAAGGAAAATGTCGGCAAGGAGAGGGGCACAATTGCTCCCCATTGGAATTCCGACAATTTGCTGGAAGACCTTTCCTCCAAACACAACAAATATGTTGTCGATCAGAAAGTTTAACATCTGAATAATATGAGTTTCGGTGTACTTATTTTACTTTGTAATACAGTCCGTGCTCTGCCGGCTGTAGCGAGCTCGTGTGTTATCACCCGAGGAGTCCGACTGACATTAATCAGAGAGGAAAGGTGGTCGGGGCCCTGTCTTCTCTAAAGAGGTTTGTTCTGAGAGCTAGGCGTCTTTCAGATAAGCTTCTCAGTCAGGGATATGTTTGTGACCGACTAACATCGTCACTGAGGAAGTTCTACGGTCGACATGGCGAACTCGTCATACACTATGATGTTCCACTCTCAAGAATGGTGGATGATATTCTGTCATAGACCATTTGAACCATCCAACCAAAGATTGTACTCTATATCTTCCAAAATGGAAGTAACCGGATGTGACAGTTCTACCGAATTGAAGCGACGGGTGTTGCATGCAGGCGGGGGATGCTTGCTCTTCCTGGGCGCCTGGTCTCACTCCCTTGTCGGGAGTTCGCTTCTTTTCATATGGTGGAGGTTTTTGTTTGTTTGCTTTGGTTCCTGTTTTGTCCTGGTTTTGTGTGCCTTCGGTTTCTGATTTTTGAATTATCGATTTTGTGCTGTATACAGGGATATGGTCATTATCCATATTTGTCATTTGGACAGGGCCCGTCATGGAGTCCCGTCGTCACAGTCAGGCAGAGTGCAAGTTTTAAGAATGTGCTGTTACAAGACTGTAGATTGGTCAAGTACCAAGCCTAGTGTCCGTCTGGTGACATTAGGATGATATCCACGGTATAAAAGGTGTTTGATTATTCTGACGCATTTCGATAGTGATGTTGTCTATCTTTGATCCTTCTTATCTTGGTTATTATGTCACCATAACATGCAGGTTGTGAAATACCCAAAGTAATATACTCTATTGCTTGTATTGGTCCGAATTTCAGAAGAAGTTGACAATAATTTTTGTAAAATTTCCAGAAAGTCCTTACTAGTTTGTGAAAGCGAAAACTTGTCCCAAAAGTTTCTTGGTAATTTGTAAATTTCTACTATGAAAATCCAAAATATCAGTACATGCTCTAGCATACCGGATGAGCTGTGAAATATAGATACCATAGGACGGTAATCTAGGAACATCACCGTCAAGCCAGGGGTAATTTACAATGTTAAATCCAAAATCATCTCTTTTTTTATACACACTTGTATGGATCTCTCCATTAACAATTTTGATATTTAGGTCCAAAAATGGTGTTTCTGTGTTTGAAACGTTTGCCTTGTTTAGAATCAATTCTTGTGGATTAATAACATTTTTATACTTTTCAAAAACAGGATTGTCGATAGTAAGAATATCATCCTGGTACCTAGAAGTACCAATGAAATATTTCACATCATTTTTTCTTTGCTTTTGAAGATTTTGGATAAATTCATTTTCATACGTGTATAAAAATAAATCTACAACAAGAGGCTTACAATAAGTACCCATCGGAATCCCTACAACTTGCTTGTAGAGTTTCTCACCAAATCGTACATAAATATTGTCCAAAAGGAAGGACAAGGCAATACACAGGTCACCACATGTGTATGATTTGTAATCTGTGGTGGAAAATAACCCTTCGATTCAGATGTACAAATATAAGTTTTCCCCTCTCGATCAAAACACCATTTAATGGAAAGTCATCATCTGAAGACCAAGTGGAAAGAAATGAAGACTTAATCCCATGCATCCCAGATCATAAATAAGGTTGTTTTGTACCACTATTGTGCGTTCTTCGAGACCTCTAGGTAACCGGAAAAGTGGGAGGGTTGTGCGCACGTAATCCGGACAATGATCTCATTTGCTACTGGCCATTTGCCAATAACCGAAGTCGGTTGTCGTTGGTTTATGTGTAGTCTTTAGTGTTTGATAATTCTATGGTGTGTTTTGGTTATCCTTGTCCTTTTTGTGTCTCTTTCTGTGGGCGTCTGCTTTGTTATTTTGCATATGATGTTTTGCTGTGGGTGCTGCAACCGAGTGTTGCTGGAGTTCCTCTCTTCCCTATTTTGATGAGGCATGAATCCCTGAAAATTCTAGCTCCTAAGCAGGAGAAAAAAACTATTAAATGTTTAACTACTACCAACGGAAACTTGTCATTTCACTTAAAAATATCATCGAAATTAAAGGAGGTTAACATTTTAGCACCATCCCTCAAATGCTATTTTGAACATAGATTTTATTTGGACATGCTACTGAATCGACTCCACAGGAAATTTGGAGCCGCGCACTCTCTGCAAACTGCACAAATTTCATTTTAAAAAATATAACCAGAGGGCACTAGTAAAATAAACTTTGGATGTGTCTAAAAATCACTTTGGATGGAAGCACTACTGATGAAGATTTAATATCCGAATCACGTGTCTGGTTCATAATAAATTGAATTGAAATTATCTTCAGGAAGGTATAGAATTGGAACACTTACGTATTATTGTTTATATCCTTATACCCCGCCAATAATGGCGGAGGAATATTGTGATACACATGTCCGTCAGTGTGCGCGTGCATTTGTCCCACATTTCCGGTCGTTTAAAGTGTCGGTCAGAGACAACTAAAAGGCCTGCTCTAATTGGAGAAAAACCTGTAGGGTGAAAGAGGGGGCTGTTAAATGTGACAAGATATGATTGGCTATCAATTATAATTTTTTGTTTTGTTTATTGTTTGAATATGATAGATACAAGTAAAAAATAATTGCAACTAAAATGTCGATGCCCGGATTTTTTCCCTAGCTCTCAATCCGCTAAAGGGGACGGGGCGGGAAATTTTGAACATTTACTGCAGGGTACCTTGTGACGCAAATAGCGCGAAAAAGAGCCGCTCATGATATATTTTTATTAAGTTTCGTGTAAAAGCTTGAATCAACGAACAAATCGGTATATAACATACATGGCCAGCAATTTTGGTAAAGAAGCTATACGGCATTTTTTTTAACATTACGGCCTATGGAAAATGATTTAGTTGGCACTGACCTAGAACCATTACAGATACATGTAATGAATTCAGATGTTGGATCAAACTTTTAGATTTTATTTTATTTACTTCATCCGAGAAAAGTCTGTTCAGATTAAAGTTAGGAGCCCTGTCTCTTATTGCTGAATATTGACTGTTTACCGTGCTCGTTGAAATTTTCGCGTGTTGGGAAATTTTCGCGCTTTGACGAATTAGTGGAGTGCCTTATGTAATGCAGTGGGAATTTTATGATTAAAGCAAACCACTATGCTAAAGTTATCAACTATGGGCTAGTATTACAGAAAAAGTTTGATACACCTCTGAGATATGTGGCAGTTGCGATATTTTGGAGGCAAAAACCCCTTTTCTATGCAAAAACCATGAAAAACTGTAAATAATTTATAAGTTTTGCATTAAAAATGATGACAGAAATAAAAAGATGTAAATTTACTTAATTTCTGATGCTCTTTCGAATTAAATGAGTTTCAAATTCGAAATCCTATATCATATGTGTATTTTTGGGCGAAAAGCCCTTTTCTGGGATAAAATCATGAAAAATTGGAAATAATTCATAACTTAAACATAATAGCTGATTTCAAAAATTAAAAGATGTTTACATACTCAATTTCTGATGTTCTTTCCAATGAAATGAGTTTTCAATTCAAATTCTTATATTAAATGTGTTTTTTGGGAGAAAATGCCCTTTTCTAGGCCAAAATCATGAAAAACTGGAAATAATTCATAACTTTTGCATAACAAAAGATAACAAAAATTAAAAGACATAAGTATTCTTAATTTCTTATTTTCTTTCTATTGGAATGAGTCTTAAACTCAAATTTTTATATTAAATGTCTTTTTTGGGGCAAAAATCTATTTTCTGTGCAAAAATCATGAAAAACTGGAAATAATTTATAAGTTTTGCATTAAAAATGATAATAGAAATAAAAAGATCTAAATGTACTTAATTTCTGATGTTCTTTCGAATTAAATGAGTTTTAAATTCGAATTCCTATATCAAATGTGGTTTTTTTGGGGGGGGAGAAAATGCCCTTTTCTAGGCCAAAATCATGAAAAACTGGAAATAATTCATAACTTTTGCATAACAAAAGATAACAAAAATTAAAAGATCTTAGTATACATCAGTTTTTATGTTCTTACACTTGGAATGAGTCTAAAACTCAAATTTCTACATCAAATGTCTTTTTTGGGGGCAAAAATCCATTTTCTATGCAAAAATCATGAAAAACTGGAAATAATTTAATAGTTTTGCACTAAAAATGATAATAGAACTTAAAAGATGTAAATATACTTAATTTCTTATGTTCTTTCGAATTAAATGAGTTTCAAATTCGAATTCCTATATCAAATGTGTATTTTAGGGCTAAAAGACCTTTTCTATGGTAAAATCGTGAAAAATTGGAAATAATACATAATTTAAGCATTTTTACTGATTTCAAAAATTAAAAGATGTTTATATTTTCAATTTCTGATGTTCTTTTGAATGAAATGAGTTTTTAATTCAAATTCTTATATCAAATGTGTTTTTTGGGAGAAAATGCCCTTTTCTAGGCCAAAATTATGAAAAACTGGAAATAATTGATAACTTTTGCATAAAAAATAGTAACAAAAATTTAAAGATGTGAATATACTAAAGTCCTTATGTTCTTTCCATTGAAATGAGTTTCCAATTTGAATTCCTATGTCATATATGTTGGGGGGGGGGGGGACAAAATCCATTTTCTATGCAAAAATCATGAAAAACTGGAAATAATTTATACCTTTTGCATAAAAAAATGATAACAGAAATTAAAAGATGTAAATGTACTTAATTTTTTATCTTCTTTTGGATGAAATAAGTTTCAAATTTGAATTCTTGTATAAGAGGCCTTTGAAATTGGGAAAAACAACAGCATTTAATCAAAGATCGGGAAAATTATTAATCAATTTGAATGTCTTTTCACTTGAAATATAGAGCTTTTACCTCCTGGGGATTTTATTATTTTTTTCCAAGAGGTTTTCACTTGGGAAAATTGGTCCATTAATATGGACTATGAAATTGAAATACTAAATTACAAAAAAATGTATATGATTGTTCTATTGTAAAATTTCAGTGTATCAAAGAACATTTCAACAAGTAATGTCTCATGGGTATATAAAAATAAAAATGTATAACATTTAGTCTCAAAATAGATACTATATTGCATTGAGAATTTGGCCAAATATCGGGCCCAAATTAGGCTGATCAAGAGCCCTGATCAATACACATGTGTTTTAGAGTAAAAACAATGTCCAATAATAAGCTACATGAGATTTTATTGTAAACAAATTATGTTTTTAGCTCACCTCGACGAAGTTGAGTGAGCTTATGCTATAACCCCACGCGTCCGCGTCCGCGTCCGTGTCCGCGTCCGCGTCCGCGTCCGTGTCCGCGTCCGTGTCCGCGTCCGCGTCCGTGTCCGCGTCCGCGTCCGGTTAAGAAGTTTGGGGTAGCTCAGTATCTGACAAAGTACTAATGCTACAGTAACCAAACTTGCACATGTGATTCTTCTTTGGATGCTGAGGTGAACCCATGCATTGGTTGCAGCATCTGACCTACATTTTCCGCTTGAGTGACTTGGTTAAGAAGTTTGGGGTAGCTCAGTATCTGACGAAGTACTAATGCTACAGTAACCAAACTGGCACAAGTGATTCATCTTTGGATGCTGAGGTGAACCCATGCATCGGATGCAGCATCTGACCTACATTTTCCGCTTGAGTGACTTGGTTAAGAAGTTTGGGGTAGCTCAGTATCTGACAAAGTACTGATGCTACAGTAACCAAACTTGCACAAGTGATTCATCTTTGGATGCTGAGGTGAACCCATGCATCGGATGCAGCATCTGACCTACATTTTCCGCTTGAGTGACTTGGTTAAGAAGTTTGGGGTAGCTCAGTATCTGACAAAGTACTAATGCTACAGTAACCAAACTGGCACAAGTGATTCATCTTTGGATGCCGAGATGGACCCATGCATCAGGCAGCATCTGACCTACTTTTTCCACTTGAGTGATTTCGCTTTTAAAAGCCAATATTGAGCAAAGTATAAGTGCTACATGTACCAAACTTGCATATTGGATGTATCTTTGATCAAACTTTCATAAAATGACCTTGACCTACTTTTTCCGCTTGAGTGATTTTGGCTTTAAAAGCCAATATTGAGCAAAGTATAAGTGCTAGATGTTCCAAACTTGCATATTAGATGTATCTTTGATCAAACTTTCATAAAATGACCTCGACCTACTTTTTCCGCTTGAGTGATTTTGCCTTTAAAAGCCAATATTGAGCAAAGTATAAGTGATACATGTACCAAACTTGCATATTAGATGTATCTTTGATCAATTTTTCATAAAATGACCTTGACCTACTTTTTCCGCTTGAGTGATTTTGCTCTATAAAGCCAATATTGGGCAAAGTATAACTGCTACATGTACCAAACTTGCATATTGGATGTATCTTTGATCAAACTTTCATAAAATGACCTTGACCTACTTTTTCTGCTTGAGTGGTTTTGCCTTTAAAAGCCAATATACATGTACTAAGAAATATGTTTGAATTGAATTTTGCTGTCATGAGGTGAGCTTCGTAATCTGTGATTAACTATGTTTTATTAAGCATAGAAAATAGGATTCAAAATTTATTTGTCAAGAACAATGAAGTTATGTATGTACATTTTGTGTAAAGTTTAACATTTTTTCAATTTTTTTTTAAATCAGATTTTAATTGAATGTCATATATTATCTCCAATTTTCCATGGTTTTTTTTTTTTTGCCCAGTTCCATTTTCCAGTTTCATTCGAAAGAATATCAGCAATTAAGTAAAAAATCATCTTTTAATTTTTAAATCAGATCACTTGCTAAAGTTGTAAATTATTTCCAATTTTATATGTTTTTTCTATTAAAGGGCTTTTTGCCACCAACTCCCCCCCCCCCATATTTGATATAGTAATATGAAATGAAACTCATTTCATCCGACAGAACATAAAAAATTCAGAATTCTTACATCTTTTAATTTCTATTATCATTTTTTATGCAAGCGTTATATATTATTTCCAGTTTTATCATTATTTTAACATAGAAAATGGATTTTTGCCCCCTTAAAATACATTTGATGTAGGAATTCAAATTGGAAACTCATTTCATTTGAAAGAACATAAGAAATAAAGTACATAACCATCTTTAAACTTTGTTACTATTCTTTATGCAAAAGTTATGAAGCATTTCCAGTTTTTCATGATTTTCGCCTAGAAAAGGGCATTTTCTCCCAAAAAACACATTCAACATAAGAATTTGAATTGAATACTCATTCCACGTGAAAGAACATTAGAAATTGAATATATAAACATCTTTTAATTTTCGAAATCAGTATATATGCTAAAGTTATATATTATTTCCAATTTTTCATGATTTTAGCCTAGAAAAGGGCTTTTTCGCCCCAAAACCACATTTGTTGTAGGAATTCGAATTTGAAACTTATTTAATATGAAAGAACATCAGAAACTAAGTACATTTACATCTTTTAATTTCTGTTATCATTTTTAATGCAAAACTTATAAATTATTTCCAGTTTTCCATGATTTTTGCATAGAAAATGGGTTTTTGCCCCAAAAAAACACATTTGACATAGGAATTCGATTTGGAAACTCATTTCAATGGAAAGAACATAAGGAATTTTGTACATTAACATCTTTTAATTTTTGTCATCATTTTTCATGTAAAAGTTATAATTCATTTCCAATTTTTCATGATTTTGGCATAGAAAAGGGAATTTTCTCCCCAAAAAACACATTTAATATAAGAATCTGATTTGAAAACTCATTTCATTCAAAAGAACATCAGAAATTAAATATGTAAACATCTTTTAATTTTTGAAATCAGTTAATACGTTAAATTTATAAATTATTTCCAATTTTTCACGATTTTAGCCTAGAAAAGGGTTTTTTTTGCCCGAAAAATCACATTTGATATCAAAATTTGAATTTGAAACTTATTTTATTCGAAAAAACAACAGAATTTAAGTATATTTACATCTTTTAATTTTTGTTAACATTTTTCATGCAAATGTTATAAATTATTTCCAGTTTTTCATGATTTTTGCATAGAAAAGGGTGTTTTACCCCCAAAATATCGCAACTGCCACATATCTCAGAGGTCTATCAAACTTTTTCTGTAATACTAGCCCATAGTTACTATCTTTATCATAATGGTTTGCTTTAATCATAAAATTCCCACGGCAGCTTATTTTCTTACATAAGGCACTCCACTAAATCAATGGACTTCGCGAAAATTTCCTTGATATTGTCGAAAGGTTCCAACTCTCTACCTTCTTGATGAAAATTCCAAACCAATTTACATACACCAGACGCGTATTTCGAATATTAAATTCTCATCAGTGAAAATAATTTCAGTAGCGCCCTCTTTAATTTTTTGAAGTTAGATTTTTACATTTACATTACATTACAAATTTCCTGTAGGGTCGATTCAGTAGCATATCCAAATAAAATCTATGTTCAAAATAGCATTGGAGGGATGGTGCTAAGATATTAAACTCCTTTAATTAAGGCATTCTTACCAAGGCAGACATGTTTATCTGGCCGACATTATTTCCACAAATGTCTAGATTTCAAAATCGAGAAATTTTTCCCCAGCGAAAATAACCACATTACATGTAACTGTAAGTACCGTATAACCAGAAATTTTCGCGAGATACTAATTTTCGCTATATTTGCGAGTGATTTGGAATCGCGAAAAATTATTCTCGCGAAAATTTGTGTTTGATAAGGTTGATCATAAATTGGTATACAAATGTATCTATTTCATTTGTTCTTAAAACATTGATGTGACGTCATGCCTTTGTTCGAATAGTTCGAAATTTACCTTTGACTGTCCAATATCAAATCTAGGTCGCGTTTATTAGAAAAAATATACGCGACCTAGATTAAATATTGGACAGTCACAGGTAAATGTACTTTGACATCTACAGGACAACCGTTACAATCCTTATTAAAAAATCACGCGACAAGAATTCCATGTTTTCCAATTTTTGCTATTTTTTCCGGAGTTGGCAAAATCCAGCACAATCTTATATATCTAAAGAATCGGCCGTTGTGTCGGAAATGACAATGTAAGACACTATATAATTCAGCCCGTTTTTAATTTTTAATTTTTTAATTTTACTTATAATTAAGATTTTTGCTCGAGTTTTTCTAGTCCGAAAAACCTTACCTAAATCCAGCCTTTGACGGTTATTTTGACCCAGTCCCCCAGCATCTCCCTCGGTGCAAATAACCGTCAAAGGCTGGGTTTAGGTCAGGTTTTTCGAACTGGGCTCCTTCAAAATATCTTCCTGAATTGTTTCTTTCATTTAACCTTGCACATAATAAGTTGAACGTCCCCATTGATTTCTTTACGGTATTTAAAGGCACTATATTATCCGGAAAAGGACACTTTTAGAGACACGCCCTTTTTCCATACATTGTATATCCAAAGAAGCTTCAACTAAATCGTCATCACGCAAAATATTCTCGTTGATTTTTTTCCAAAAAAATGCATTCAATTCCGTCTTGGTTTACGGAATCTGCTTCATAATTTGTCACAACTTTTTTTTAATGAAAAATTCATCTCCGTTATCTTCTTATATAAACGACTCCCTACTGCTAGTAGCGAGAATGTTAGAACCTGGAGTGATTACATTTCGTTACAGTAAAGACAATTAACATAATAAGAACAAAGTCAAAGGTCATGCCACTTTGAATAGTGATC
Organism: Pinctada fucata; assembly: GCA_028142955.1. Lineage (NCBI taxonomy): Eukaryota > Metazoa > Mollusca > Bivalvia > Pterioida > Pteriidae > Pinctada > Pinctada fucata. Next base: position 33,701,884 of record AP027103.1, read on the forward strand.
AATGTTTTAAGTACGATATACGCCTCAAACAATTCATTCTTAAAGATATTGGACAGTTTTCGGCCCTGCGGGCCTCAAACTGTCCAATATCTTTAAGAATGAATTGTTTTCGGCGTATATCCAATACATATTGTACATGTGCCATTGTTCATTTTTCCTGATTAGACGTAAAGAGAAGTGAATTGAGTATGTTCTCATGATAAAACTAACTAGTACGTCAATAATAAAAGGTACAAAACAATAAGATCATATGTACATATTTCTGTCTGATTTAGGAATCGCGAAAAATTGTACTCGCGAAAATCAATACACCCTATTGTACCATTTAATCGCGAAATTTGATACTCGCGAAAATTTCTGGTAATACGGTATTTTAAATATAGAAGTTTCTAGATAGAACCTGCAACTGTATTCTGGAATGCAGTTGACGATTCAATTTTCATTTGTATTGCAAAAACATTTTCCGATCGCGTTTAACAGTGTAAAAAATAAGCTGAAATCAGTTGATAAATGGAAAACAAAGAGACATACTATATAACATCAAGTCGCGCCTGCTCGTTATGCCCAAGGCTGAAAAAAAAGAAAACCAAAAGTACATGTATGAATATTTTAAGAGATTAATTTCGAAAAGCGCCTGTGGAGCATGGTATATACATGGAAAGAGCAGATGGGTGAAAAGGTGTATGTATCAATATCTACTAAACATTATTATAATATTCTTATGTACTTTGGTTCTAACTCTTATTCATTTCAAATTGGGACTTTCAGTTAAAATATTTTTGTCCATGCTGCAAATTTATCCGTTTATAAATGATGCTATTGAATCTGAAGACGTTAAACTTTGTAACATTTTGTATTTCTACATTATTGCGCCTCAATTCTTGTTTATTTGTCAATAGTTGTCATACATGTATCTGCATTTTTTTTTTTACAAAAAGACACATAATGATTACTGTTTTGCTTATTTTCATACTACATATTTGATAAACTTTTTAATAAGAAATTAAAGTGAAATTGTCATCTATTTAGATAACAACTCATTTTAATCATAGATTTAATATTTAGCAATATTACACTAAATTTTATGACAAATACTTCCACATTTATAGGTTCTTTATTAAAAAAAAATAATTGTGATTCTTTAAAGTGGCGCTCCGATTACAAATGAGGAAACGTCTTTAGCAACTGAGTCAAGAACCGTACAAAAACAAGCATGTCTAAAATAATACATTATAGGAAGAGAGTAATTATATCATTTAATTGTCAATAAAACGAATACAAGGTTACTGGATCGTAAAAACACCATATATGGAGTTCGCTCTCGCTTATTTTCTGGTGATTTTATAGAGTGAGACGCACGCTATGGCTCTTGAATTATGCATCGCTTCTTGACAACCTATACTCTTGCCCATTTATTGCTCTATATTTTGTTCTGTTAAGAAACGAGACCAAACAAGGCAGGTGTTTTTCCTCGCTTAATTCGTAGCTACTCGGGGAAATTTTAGAAAGCGTCATTCTAGTAATTTAATACAGTCCCAGACGATTGCAATGAACATTTCTTGGACCATGATTTATTTTCTCGTGTTCTTTTTCCCTCCAAGACTGCAATATTCTGAGGTCGGCTGCTGATTATTAGTTTTAAATATTACGTGTCAGTCGATGACCAATGAATTGATAAACGCTTTCCTAGAAATTGAGCCACTTCAGGCACTTTCCTTTGCAGTTGGCTGGTTTACCTGAAAAATTACAGCGTACACGAACCGTCCCCTACAATTAGGGAATTGATTTCCCATCCTGATGTAGTGATTGTTTGTATTCCCATCACGGATCTTGCCAGAGTCCCGCGGAACTTTCAAGCCCAAGCAATAAAAACAAACTTCAAAACTATTTATACACAGAGAAGCTTCAAAATTGGTCAGACCGTTGAGGTTTGTCCAGTTATGCTACTGAGGCTCATGTAGGCGCAGTATTCTCTGTTATGGTGCATCTTATATGGACATTATGTGATTCGCACCTTTCATGAATAAAGGCGAGTTTGGAGTCTCTCCAACTTTTTTTCATGTACAATGCCCACGAAGAGCTACTCATCGGAGAAATATGCAGTATATACAGTTACATCAGATGATGACGACGATGATAATGATGACAGCGACGATAGCAATACATGTTGTAAAGAAAGAGAGGAATTGACACCCGAAGGAAAGTCGTCATCTGGAATAAGTTCGTTTCCCTCTATCCCTTCAGACATGTCTAATTGGGGGAGACGATGGACACGGAGAGAGAAATGTTTTTGCTTTTGGAACATCGTGACAATTCTGTTGTTAGTTGGACTCGCCATTGCATTTGCATACCTTCTTAAAGACCGTATATTCCCAAAAAGCACGACAGATGGCCATGCCGAGAAAAACAAAGCAAATATTGAAGTTATAACAAATCCTGGTTCGACAAGCGCATCTCCTGGAGAAATAAAGGTAATGATTTAACCGATGGGTTTTTTACTTTTTCCTTTGAATTCATTTTCATAAAGTTAGAATTTATTCATTCTTTTTGTTCTGGATATTGTTCCTTTTGCCGAATTTCAATTAATACTATATATGCATTTCATTAAGTATTTTATTAAATTTTGTTTTAAGGAATTTATTCAAATTTACTAATACATTTGTGAGGAAGTAAGTTATTCTATGTATTAAAAGCTTAGGATTGAAATTGTAAATTAAGGATCTTTTTTTCCCAAAATGTCAAATTATGATATTCCGAAAAGGCAACTTTGAGAATGAGTTATCTTTTACTTTTGTACTCTGATTTCAAACGAGTTCATGGAATATAGAAGTATCTAATAAATTAAATCAAATGGCTTAATTAAATTCTTCTTTCTACGAAATGAGGAAAGTCTATGATTTTTTAAATAACAAATGATACTTCAATATTAAGTATTGGTCAATCGTGCGCTGCAGCAATTAAAATATTTGAAGAAATATTTAATATTAATTTAGCCCCTAAAGTTTCCTTAGAAACATGCCATTGAAGTATTTTGTAAATAAAACCTTGAAAAATACCATCCAGGTAATTTGTTTCAATTAGGTGATTTATAAATCCCAAGTATCCCATTCTGAGGCCGATACAGATAATGTTGACATGTACTATCTGCTTTTTCATGGACTCTATCACTCAATGATGGTTTAATCATGAATCTAAATAAAGAACGACTCTGTATCATCCATCATATTACGCTCTATTTACACTGCTCTGTCAAGGAAGCGATATTCATTCTTATCAATTGTAATTAAGTTCCCCATCCCCACTGAAGACACTTGCCTAATGGTTTAATGCACCGTGGGCTCTAGGTTGGTCAGTTGATTCAGAGAGTTCAGAATAAGCCATCATGGTAGAAATAACTCGGGACATAAGGTTATTTCTTTTGATTATTTTATTGGAATTCAAGAGCAATAATTTCATCAGTCGATTACCCTTCGTGGAAAGCCTTGTGTAATATTCTGAGGGTATATTATTTATTTAGTTGTACTTTTAGCATATTTATTTGTCCTGGAAAGGACAGGTACGATTTATAAGGGTGACTTTTTGCCTACATCTCTCCCACAGTCTTTGAATAGAACCTACACAAAATTATGAAACCACTCTCTAGATCTGTTAGCAAAAAAAAAAAAAAAAAAACGGAAATCTAAAACAATAAAAATTACGGCCCCCACTGAAGTATTACTGGTATCCGAAACATGTATGCATGTACGTCTTGTCACTTTAATCTGCTAGCAGAGCTGTAGGTTCTATTCAGACAAAGACTATGGGAGAGATGGTTCAGTGTAGGCAAAAAGTCACTCTGATAAATCGTACTCGTCCTAATATGCTTGCCTTAGGCTTACACGTACCCTCCTACGTTTTTTTTTTTTTGGCATTTTTTCCACTGAAATACGCTTCTGAATACACCATACACTAAATTTGGAGCCGCTCATTTTTTGCAAGAGGAATTAAAAGATCTATATTGTAGAAGGTGCTAGGAAAATTCACTTTACTTTATTCAACCTATCAAGTACTACTGACGAGGATTTAATATCCGAAATACGTGTCTGGTACAATTCAATTGATACTTTCAATAATGACGATTGGTACTTTTTTGAGTGTAGAGATTCGGTCAAGAAAAATTTAAAAAACATTTTGAAATTACAAATAAGTTAGTGAAAGTCAAATAAAAACCAAAAGCAGAATAATCATATTAATTGGGTATACAGAACAATAAAAATGATAAGCCAAACAAAACAACCAAACTTTCTGCAAAAGAACAAATATGGAACGCCATCGCTGTCTTATGATGAGATATTTCAATATATCGGATGGTTTAATCAATATATGCGGTAGTAAGTACATTATATGCGGTGGTAAGTACATTATATGCGGTGCTAAGTACATTATATGGGGTGCTCAGTACATTATATGCGGTGTTAAGAACATTATATGGGGTGGTACGTACATTATATGCGGTGCTAAGAACATTATATGCGGTGATAAGTACATTATATGCGGTGCTAAGAACATTATATGCGGTGGTGAGTACATTATATGGAGTGCTAAGTTCATTATATGGAGTGCTTAGTACATTATATGCGGTGTTAAAAACATCATATGGGGTGGTACGTACAATATATGGGGTGCTAAGTACATTATATGCGGTGCTAAGTACATTATATGGGGTGGTATGTTCATTATATGCGGTGCTAAGAACATTATATGGGGTGGTGAGTACATTATATGCGGTGCTAATTTCGTTATGTGGTGATTTCGTTATGATAAACATTCTGATGACCAAGATTAAACATTTTTGAGACTCGGTTTGTCATTAACCCAAAAGGACACATAAACACAAAAGGATTCAACATTTTTCCCAGCTCTATCATGGGGGGGGGGGGGGGGGGGGTTGGAAGAAAAGACCGGTATTTGGGTCAAAATAAGCTTTTTTACACAGAAAACAATGGAAAACGGAACAGCGCCCCCCCCCCCTTCCTCGCTTTACAATGCCACATTCACCAAAGGTGTATATCAATAAAACACATTTTCTGGACAAGTGGGGTTCTGAAGCGAGGGGGGGGGGGGGGGGGCAATGTTCACAGGCAAAAACGAAAAAAGGGGGATGGATGACTATTCTAAAATTTATCTCTAGAGCGATATTAAAAGTAGGTTATTATTGCCTTCTTTTTCTTTTTATATCATAGAACAATCTATTCATAGTGTGTTCAGATCAAATATTTAACCGTTTGGAAGGAAATAAATTTGTCTATAGATATCTACACCGTGTGTATTTCGCGCCAGAAGCTACATAAGTGGCCGAGAAGAAAGAAATACAACCTTTTTTCAGTTTCTGGATTTCAGAGATTGCCGATTACATTGATATTCTTAAAACAGGGTGACGTGAAAATTCTATATCATTATTTTTTTATTCTAATTATTAGAATAAAAAAAATAATGATATAGAATTTTCACGTCACCCTGTTTTTTTTTTTTTTCTCTCTCTCTCTTAGACCACGTAAATTGAATATCACAAGCTAAAATAAAAATTATAATCTATATATTAGTAACGTAGTGTTACAGAATTAATCTACTCTTTACTAATATCACATAATTTACCTGTACTGTACAAAGCTCTTCTAAAAAGTAAACGCATATACAATATACGGAAACAATGCCTATTGATATCATGGTGCCTTTCACTTTAAGAAATAGCAAGAACTTTGTAAAAATTTTGAAAAATAAAATGTACCCGCGGCAAGGATCGAACCCGCGACCTCGGTAGTTGCAGTCCTGCGTCTTCACCACTACGCCACCGCACCCTTACGAGAAAGGGATGAAATTGTAGAATAGATTTCACTGATTGCCAAAGATTTAATCTTTTCACTTTTTTGAATAAAATACAATAAAATATACCTCAATTAAACAACATAGTATTTATTTTATCTTCTCAGATAAATATTTGTGTTTAAAGGCCACAAAAACGTAAAAACGAATAGTGCCTTAACGTAGCTGCGATCCGAGTCTCAGAAATGTTTAATCTTGGTCATAAGAATGTTTATCATAACGAAATCACCACATAACGAAATTAGCACCGCATATAATGTACTCACCACCCCATATAATGTTCTTAGCACCGCATATAATGTACTTAGCACTGCATATAATGTACTTAGCACAGCATATAATGTACTAACCACCCCATGTAATGAACATACCACCCCCATATAATGTACTTAGCACCGCATTTAATATACTAACCACCCCATGTAATGAACATACCACCCCATATAATGTATCTAACACCGCATATAATGTACTTAGCACCGCATATAATGTAATAACCACTCCATATAATGTACTTACCACCGCATATAATGTTCTTAGCACCTCATATAATGTACTTAGCACCGCATATAATGTATTTACCACTCCATATAATGTACTTACCATCGCATATAATGTTCTTATCACCTCATATAATGTACTTAGCACCACATATAATGTACTAACCACCGCATATATTGTACTTACCACCGCATATAATGTACTTACCACCGCATATAATGTACTTACCACCGCATATAATGTACTTACCACCGCATATAATGTACTTACCACCGCATATATTGATTAAACCATACCATATATTGAAATATCTCATCATAAGACAGCGATGGCGTTCCATAAACAAAGGTGAATTTTTGTTGGAGATGAGATCAGATGCCCTTGAGGAGTAATGATTTCCTGCTTGATTCTGCCGCAACATTGAAAAACCTAAATTTGTGGTACAATAATTTGTGTTTGTTGTAAAATATTTCAGAACTTTTCGATGTAAAAAGTTGAGGAATTTTTCCTATCTAAGTACATGTATGTACGAAATACAATTTGAATACGCACATTTAATCCTCGTCCTTTTCCCTCATTGTCCAAATTTAGGTTAAATAACCACTCCCTCGGCTGTTCATGGTAATGATACGGGAAAGCAAGACAGCAAAGACTTCAATATAATGAAAAATATCATATTACTGCAGACATCACTCATCAAATTTTGTTATAGAAAAGGGAATGAAAGAAAAAATGAGTTATCCATATCATGCAAGGCCTAATATTACGTTAGGGGATAAAGCAAGCATTTCTCTTTCATCAACCTAGTCCCTCGGTGCAGAAGAAACAATGATAATATCCAACTGTGTTTTTTCTTGTGTGCTATTGTCTTGTTTGATAAACAAAATTATCTGGTCTCGGGGCTTGAACGGTCAGAGATGAAATTTCAATAATTGGCAATAAAGTTATAGAACTTTGAAATTCCTAAAGACAGAATAGCTAACAATATATCATTGATGATGATAATTGTAAGATTTCAATTTGATTACAAACATATAAAAATGGATCAGAAGCAGCGTACTCTGCTTTTTCTCATCTTTCTGTACGGTTTTAGAAACAGGGGTGGGGGGGGTTACGTTTCGGGGGGACGTTACGTTTCCAAATAAACTATGGGTATATGCGAACGTCAAAGTACCATGACTGTGTATATTGAGTGATATGAATGAATTTGTTCACATATATTTTTGTAATTGATAATTTAATTAGCTGACGTTAAGAAAGAACAAATTATCATAGAATTCGCCTTGATTTGGCGTTTTGTAATTTAATTCCTGAAACCATTTCAAGAGAAAGATAAGTCAGGATTCTTCGTACTTTTCTATTTCTAAATCATTGAAGTGCACCGCAGTATTTTTTCATAAAATGCTTTCCTCAGACTCTTATAAATAAGAGTCGGTCTTATAGAAGCAGGACATTTACTGCTATGAATGTCATTCATGATTAAGACATAATGTGCTCGGGCAAAAGAAAAGTACAGAAAATCTAAAAGTCATACTATTAGGAATTCTGATGAAGATAAAAAAGAACGAAAAATAGTATAAGGGGGAAAAGCGTTAACTACTACATAGGAGATGAGAAAAATAAAAAAATAAATAGCATATATTCAGAAAATTTTCTGATCATAATCATTGCTTGAATTGTGATGGCTCATTTGTACATCTTATTTCTACATTGGATGAGTTTCGTTTCATAGCTCAAAAATTCCAATAAGTACTTTAATTATGAAATTTTCAGAGTATTTAGGAAATTAAGACAAAAAGAGAAAAGGAAACAGAAAAGGAACGAAATCTACAGTTAAAGCGAAAAGTTTCCCTTATCGTTCTAAATGCTGAGATCAGCCCGATATTTCTTAAAGACTTTGTCTCAATATGCAGATCTAAAGGAGGAAAGGGGGGGGGGGGGGGGGGTCAGACTTGATGAGGGTCTGGGCTGCCCTTTCCCCACCTTGAATTGGTCATAATTGGGGTGGATATTTTAACTTTATCTTATTTTCTCATATTGGTAAGAATAATGTATCAGCTGGCCAACAAGTTAAAATTCAAAACACAACCTAAGCATGAAACAAAAATGATAACATTTTATACGAAGAGACAACCAGGCAACCGGAGCCGACTTCTCGTATAAATAATGAGCTTATACCGATTACATATACATGTAGAAATATTAATTACAATGGATGTCTTGAGATTCTAATTCAATTAAAGAAATAATTATTGAAAATTTTGAAAAGACTTTGTGCTACTTTCTGATTCATGTATTATTGTAATCTGAAAAAGGGCAAAGATTTTTTTTTCAGACAAATATGACCAACCTAAATGGAGTTATCTTCATTAGGATACAGTTATTAAATATTTTAATTTTTGAGCGCCACCTACATAGCCTCAGACAATACATGTTTTGTAGATATTTTTTTCGTTTTCGTGCGTGAACATCGACGGCGGGTGCGGCTAGCCAAACAGGGGATGCTTACTCCTCCCGGGCACCTGGTCCCACCTCTAGCTTGCTAGGGGTCCGTCGATGCTCAATTTGGTCCTCTATGGTGAGTGCTGTTGAGATTGTCATCAGGATCTTCTTTATCTCTACAATTTATGTTAAATTTACATTAAATGGAGCTCTACGGGAATTAACAATTTGTTTATGCGGCAGTTTCTCGATTATTAATGATTTTCACGTAGTCAAATTTCACAAAGGTCCAAAATGTTATCATACCTCGAAGTTAAGAAACAATAATGTAGGTTTCTTGACAATTACTTGCAGCTTTAATTTATAACAAACAAACATATTTTCTTTTTAGGGGGGAGGGGGCCAACAAGAAAGTACCCATTGGTGTTTAAATTATTTTTTTTAAAGTCCTTGTGATTTATATCTACATATATTATTTTCATTTCCATGCATGAACATCGACGGCGGGTGCGACTACCCAACAGGGGATACTTCCTCATCCCGGGTACCTGGTCCCACCTCTAGCTTGCTAGGGGTCCGTCGATGCTCAATTTGGTGCTCTATTGTGAGCGCTTTAACTCATCATAAGTACTTGATAACTGAATCAAAATTATTAGATCGCTGGATCTTAAAAGAATAATGACTAGTCCGTATAACACATGATCATTTCTTTTCTAGATAAATATACTGTATATTTCATGTCAGTAGCTAACAAGTATGTTCGACCATCGATTGTAGCAATTATCTTTTTGCAGTTTACCGTGAATTTTGGCATCAAGGATGTCTGAAAAATGGATAAAAAAAGTATGTTTTATAACTAAGTCTTTCTCTTGCAGACCTGTAACACCCCTGAATGTGTACGGTTATCAGCCAGTGTTTTAACGCGGATGGATATCGACGCAGATCCTTGCGAGGTAATTACAGACGGCCATCTTGGCTGCCCCTTGGCCAACATTTATTGGCTTCAATGTAACAAAAGATCTCTAACTATGGTCAATATGGAATTCAAAAATAAATTGGTTTCCACACCATTCTTGTCAAACTCGCACCTTTGTGCTTGGTACCATACAATGGATAAATAGATTTTATTTGACAAGACATTTCTTATTGATTGAGGGAACGATCTCGGACCGAGTAGGGCTCTAACACCTATGATATTGGAATTCCAAATTAACCATACAAACAAAATACGCATAACCTGATTAACAGCACAAAACAATAGAACTGTATACATTGCCCGTCTCAAGCTGATCCGAACTTTATTGGATTTCCCTTTTTTCTGCTGTATAGAATGAAATCCATTATGCCTGTATTTGACAGGACTTCCACGAGTATTCGTGCGGGGGCTTCAAGCAGAAAACGCCCCTTTCCTGGCAGACTCCGCGAGTGAGAGAAGATCCGGATGAGCTAAACAGCAGATACGATGCCTTCTTGATAGGTCTGTCAAAAATTATACAGCCCATTTCCTTGAACTTGGTTCCCTAAAGTTTATAAGTTCATGCGCGTAGTGCTTTGATCTCTTGTCACGGATAACTGCTGACACTTATTAAAGTTTGGTACACTGTAGATAAACTAAATGATTGTTAAATCTTAAGGCCATAGTAGGTTTTTTTTTTTTTACGTCCGAACCGTTTCTTATGGATACCCTCCCGCCAGGCATGAAAACACACAAACACATGCTCAATATTAAGATCGTTGGAAGGGGAGACTGAAAACATAAAAAAATATCTTACTTTCGTCGAGTAACTTTAAAGGTGGAAAATTCTATTGTTAAACGTCTTCAAATTCAATAGAATCATTTAACGACAGATAAATTCGATACTTTTTTTTAATAATAATCACTATTATCTCCTGATATCAATGATGGTATGGACATTTTGTGGAATTTGATATCACGTACTGATATTTTTTACCTGAAAATGCATGTTTGTGTGTGTGTGTGTGTTTTTTTTTTTTTTTTTTTTTTTTTCATGACCGCGGATATGAAAAAATATCAAGTACTATGGCCTAATGAAAAAAGATCGAAAGAAACAAGTAAATTGTTATGAAATCATCCAAGATTTGTAATAATTAAAGCAATAACAAATATTTAATTTACACACCAAATACCTAATAGTATGCTTCTCTATAAGATTGAATATTTTCAGATACCCTTTCTTCATCAAAGGCCACGTCAGACTTGGGGCTATCTGTCGTTCGAAGAATTTATCAATCATGCGTCAAGAATGACATGACAATGGCTGGAGTACAAAAGTCTGGTAAACAACAGTGTCTATTCATTATTTGATGAAATGAAATTCTTTATTTCCTTTCATTTTAATCATGTTATGAGAAACTTTGAATATTTATGTAACTAAAAGCACACGTCGGAATGCCATCATCAATCCCTTAAATAATACAGAAAAAAAATATTGATTTGATTTAACAGTGAAACTTATTTGTTCCATTCCATTATGTAAATGCAATTTCATTTTACAGAAATTCAAAAATCATCCTTATAGAGCGACATTTCAAAATGTCAATGAATATCATCGAAATATTATACTAGTAATTTTGTACATATATTTTTTTTTATATATTACAGTTAAGGAATTACTGATAACAGACCTTGAAAATTCAGATGATAACGAAGTAAATTCATTTACATGGATGTTGGCAAAATCACACAGAGATTTCGGAGCTTCGCCGTTTTTCAGCGTCTTTGTTTTAAAGGATGACAAAATTGCGGTTTGTATAACATATATTAAAGATCAAGAGATGAAGCGAACGCAACAGAAAAGAAAGAATTCATGAAACCAAATGTCGTTTTAAATGTGACCATGTGGTACATGTATGTTATGAAATATAAATACATAATCCTTGACAAAATGTAAGACAGCCTTGGTATGACGTCAGCCTTGGTTGAAATATTAGAAAATCAAGGAATAAGCAGGTCAAATTATGTGGTCATACAATGTACTTGTAATTTTGGCCATATTTCATTGTTTAGATATAGGATCACTGACGAGGGTTAAATACCCGAAACGTGCATGTCTGGTCCATGCTGTAAATTTATCTGCACTAAAGTGATGCTAATGAATTTGAAGACCTTAAACAATTGTAAAGAGTTGTGTTCATGATGGAAACAAGACATTTTATTGACTCTTTGAACATGCTCTTGAATTGAGGTTATCAAATGTAAAACAGATATTTGAACAGTCCTTTCCTCAAAATTCACAAGCTTTCAAACTTACTTATTCCAGACAAATTTGAGACTCTGATTTACATGTTAAAAAACTACAGGTAAACTCGTGAAGAAGTTTCTAACATGCATAGTCATACTTATTTCGCGTTCTAATATCGAAATGGCGCTTTAACATACAAATACGTGACAAAATCTTTTGATAATTCATTAATCAATTGGCCGATAGAGTAGTTTTATTGGGAAATTCTCTTTCCATGAGTAACATAGTTTGTAAGTCGGTTTCCCTCATGGATTACGGCGACTTACTCTTCGTAGAATTATATGCAATATTTAGTAGATGCGTGACCAATTTACAATTTTCATTACGATGACTTAGTGCGCAAAGTTGGAAATACGAAACTTTGCTATATATCTTATTAGTTTATCAATATCGTAAACACGGATGCCAAAAGAATTTTCTGTTATGTAAACATCTTTGGGGTGATCTTCTTGTATTAGTGATGTAATGCCATATTGAGTTACATATCCTTCCATGCTACTTGTTCAAATGTATATTTTATGCATAATTTTAAAGCTATCATTTTCGCTACAGATAAGAATTAGCAACGATATCAACGGATGTCGGGTATTTTCTGGTATTTGTCTGGTATTTTCATTACGTCATAATCAAATATTTCAAAATTACGTGTCACCATGAAATAGTTTTATGTAGCAACGAATCAAATACTGGGTGGGGGAGGTTTATCATGCGAGAAATCAAATTACATGTATTTGGTAATATAATAAAGTGTTACTCGCGTAGGTTAAATCATGAATTTTTAATTCAAAAATATAATAATACGTGTATCGTCAATTTTTATACAGAGAGAGAGAGGGAGAAAGATGGATAGAAAGTTGAATAGGTGGACGGAAGGATAGATGAATGCTTGGATTAAACCGTTCATGTAAAGTGATCCTTTCTAGTTTTCGGGAAAGGTTAAGTGCACGATTATCAGTCAGGAAGAATGAGACGGAAATTCATATGCTGCGTTCCAAAGTGATTGGAAATAACCCATTACTAATGGGAAAATGTCATTGAAGTGTATGAAATCGCATTCTGTGTTATTTTCTCTCTTTTTCCCTCACACAGCTGAAATATTTTTCTGCACTTAAAGCAATTAGGGTGACCATTTGTTGCGTCTTAAGCGAATTATATTTCGAAATCAAGCTTGTAAATGCTGATACACCAGTCTGGCAGTTGTCTTTCTTGTTATGTTAACATTAATTGAAATGGAGCATTCGCTAGTTTGTTGTCACGTCAAATTTGAATTACTGCGAACTTTAGAAATGTTTATCTTGCCTAATTTTGAATGAAAGTTCTAATAACTATAAAGAGACTTCTTCTGTGGTTTTTAATAAGCCACTCTTTTGGAAATAAAAATATCTTGATTAGATCTGAGTATGAACCTGGAAGTGGTATAAGAACAAGCATTTGAATATGAATTTAATGAGGTTGAATGTCACTTACAAGGTATCGTCACACTGTCAACATATTTTTATGGACTGTCCAATTTATGATTTCAAACATGCAAAATGATAAGTTTCAATCTTTTTTTACAGATATTCAATCGATATTCTGATAAGCTGATAAAGTCCCTCTTGACTGCAGGAATTACAGTTCCAAATTTCCGTTACCTCATGCCAAGCGATTTCTACTTTAGGAAAGCTTCCAGTGATGGGGTTGGTACTTATCTATTAATACGAAGATACAAAAATAAATGGATCTATCAGATCAATTATATTTTCAAAAAAATCTTTACATTAAAGGAGCAGAGTATTATATAAGCCTTTTGGCTTTCTCTCCTATCCTTATTTTTCATATGATGTAAATTACTGTTAGAATATAATATATTGAATAAATATTGTTTAAACTAAATCTTTACATTTATCCCCTCTTTTACGAATGAGGGCATTCACGTGTGTTCGCCAACTTGAATAGAAAAGAGGGGATCTCCAACCGATCGTAGCATCCACGCTCAAATCATCGAAAAGAAAGGAGGGAATCTCCAACAACACACTCGATTGCAGCATCCACAGTGAAACACGTCATGCAAAAACACAGAGTAGACAAGCACGGAAAGGGACGCAAAATAGACATGTACAAGGAACACAAACACACAAAATAAAAAACATCAAACACAGATGACAACACATAAACGAACGAAACCAATGGGCAACTGATGCCGACTTAGGAAACACCAAATTGCAAAAATACAGAATGGATGAAAACAAGAGACATCGAAGGGACAAGAAAGACCTGAAAACACCTTCAAATCCCTAAGCAAGAAAGACACACATACACCAACATGACCAATAAACAACCGGTGCAGACTTAGGACGACCATCCGTTACAATAGTAACATATGGTTTCGTTACATGGGCACATCCTCCAACAGGTCCAGCTGCAAAACGTCCTCAAAGTACGCACATTTTTTATGTTTAATTATACGATGACGACACAAACGAGACTGAAAAACGCAGCTTCCGGCTGGAGCGATGTAATTCAACCAATCTCCGGAGGAGTCCGGCAAACTTTCAGAAAGGCCAGGTTATCATTACACTGAAAAATCAACAATTGCAACAAATAGCTTATCGGAACAAAGAAATGAAGCTAGTTGATAAACAAGAGTAAGCATCTCCTGCCAGAATATAAATTCTGTAGGGTAGAAAACCAAATACGGTCAACTGCAATTACACGCACATGTATTATGCTTCATTTTTAGATATTGCAAGGCTACCTGAAATTTTATAAGTCAACGCTTCAATATCTCCTAGGAAACGACACGAGGAATCTGAATGTTTCAAATCTAAATGACTCCCTAACGAATTCGGCAGAATTTGAGTTTAGAGTAATTCAGGTAAAGGCATTTTATAATAATTCAGTTCCATTTTCAATTAATCCAATTATTTCAATACTTAGATAGTCGACGCTTGCATCAAGTATTGTGCTGTACTGTAACTATTTAGGGAGCAGCCGTTTAAGTTTTCAGGAGAGCAGGAAGACTTTTGAAAGTCGGAATAGCACATACGGGTAGAACATTTTTCCCTTTTACAATTCTCCCTTTTTACAATTTTCCCGTTTACTCTACAGCAATTGCATGATACGGAAAATTTTGTTCTTTTAAAGTACGAGCCGAGAAAATATTTTTCGCAAAGCCTTCTCGCCCATTCCCAGTAAAAGTCAAATCGTTGCTCCCTCACTGGAAATCCTATAATGTAATCTACACTTTATCGTTCGAACTTAGGCTCTGTATGACGAAATGAGTACTAACTTATCTGATGAAATACCAAACTGTAGTCAGCGCATGCGCATTGGAACACTCCAACGTTATTATGGTGGATACAAGATAAACTGGAAACTTTTCTTTGAGGTCTATTTGGAGAAGAAGATTTCATCAAGCATGGAATTATGTTATGTGGATCTGTCGTCGGAGTTGACGAAAGTCTTGAAAAATTCCGAAGTTAAAAGTATGAAACATTATGTGAAATATCATACAATTATGAATACTGATTTAATGTTGACGTTTCAGAATCGAATTTCAATATTTAGTTTGAGTACCAGTGTTTATAACTCTATCTACCTCCAGAAGGACATTGAATCAAATTGCCTAAATTTGGTCAAGCATATTTTTCCATTATCTGCAACGATTAACTCTCCGCTGAGAAGAGTGTTCGAAGGGCGGAGTAAGTCACTCTTCATTAACATTAAATCGGCGCTAATGGAAACAGTTAACGACATATATTGGATTCCAGTAGAGCAGAGACATGCCTTAATTGCATCTATAAAAACAGTGTCACTCGCGTTCGATTGGTCAAGTATTTCCAGGAAGTTGCTCGGAAATTATTATAGTTCGATATCAGTAGTGTCACGTGACGACTTCTTTTTGACGATTATTCGTGCCCTTAAATTAAACAAGAATAGACTCACAAGAGGGTTCCATGTTACACGTGTGCTCAGTGATTCCTTATCAATATTCGATAGATGGAACTCAGAAATAGGTGAATATTTTTCCTCTTCGACTTCGTAAAACATACATAATTGGAGAGAACCTCTGAAAATGTTCTAAGTTCTGAATATATATTTATGATGTTACAAAATAGCTTTACATGTAACACCTTGATGTTACAAAATATCTTTACATGTACATGTAACACCTTGCTAAGATCTTGCGTGTAACACCCTACTATCATTAATATGTATTAACATCATCTAAGATCGATATTCCAAAGAAATAGAAAAAGGAAACAATCATGAATCATAAAAAAATCATATTAAAGAAAAACAGAAGTGAACAAAATTGGCAAACATCTATTTTAGATAACATGTACATGTCCCAACTGTTAAATATCTCAGATTACTTATGTATCGTTTGAACAGATATGTACATGTAATCAAGCCTTTCTTTCTGTCGTTTCGAAGTGATATCCGCCGCTGCAGCCCAGGTGCCTCTTGTCTACAATTCCTCTGCTACATCGTTTCTGTTCGGACCAACTGGTTCATTTATAGCTCAAACCCTCGCTTGTTTGTTTGACATTGAAGGTAGGTAAATAGTCCTAATTGATCATCATTAATTTCGAGAGCTTTCATTTTCTTAATAACATACTAGTCTATGCACGTTTTTGTTTACGTGCATCGGAATAATTTTACGAGATATAATTGCAGTTCTTTTGGTGTACAGTTCTTATAGAAAGACAGTGAAGCATAAAATTATCTGGTGAAAATTCTCAAAAAGTATTTTAAAATCCCTGAAATGGGAAAAAGGGGCTCTTGAGGCAGAGAAAATATTTTTGCAAAAATCCTCATGATTTGGAAAAGTTCTTTGCTTCCTCTTAAGGTTATTATTTAATGCTCTTGAATCTTCTTGCAGCATGACAGATATGGTAAAAAAAATATTCGAAATCTATGAATACATCTTGATAAGTATAAAAGGTTTTATAAGGGTTTTTCTTCATAAGATACCTTTCATTTTGATTCTATAATTATAGCGTTTTACTGATGTACATTCAGACAGCCGTATACGCATGTCACAAATTTGGAAATATTTCCATTGTGACATCATAACAGTCTCTCAACTACTTCCTCGAATTATGTAATATATTAGTAAAGATTTTCTACATTTCAGCTTTACTGCACCATTTTATGAGCGGCACCATTAATCAGGAAGTAGTACTTACCCTTGCTCATCATCTTCAGTGTCTAGTAAAAAATTATGGGAATTATAGTATCGTAGATAGTCATGGGAATAGGCATTCTGTAAGTATGTAAGAAATGTACTAGTATTCATTTAAGGCATGTCATTTCTGTACTAAGGAATTTCCACGATTTTATGAAAACCATATCAAATCATAGGATTCATGTCAATTAATCAAATTAGGAAGAAAAATTAATAGGTCAGTGGAAATCAAGACTTTTGCTTATTTGGAAAACAGGGTAAAAATGCTTGAAATCTGTTACTGAAAATATTACATCGACGGCGGGTGCGGCTAGCCAACAGGGGATGCTTACTCCTCCCGGTCACCAGATCCAACCTCTAGCTTGCTAGGGGTCCGGCGATGCTGAATTTGGTGCTCTATTGTGAGTGCTGTTGAGATTATCGTCAGGATCGCCTTTAATTCATTTGTAACGAAAATACAAAAAGTGCTAAAATGCACTCGTTTGATTTTAATTTTAGTTAGCTTTGTTAACATACAATAGAGCTGTTCGAATAAGCGACGTAAACCTACCAACGAACTTCGTACTACGTATTGGTACGTAAAGGAACAAAATAAGGGGTGGTCTCAAAAGTACATTATTAAACATATATAGACAATTTTTCTCTGTTTCTTTAAATTCTCCTTTTTCGGTCTGATCAAAGGGAAAGAAACGCAAGACGATCTGATATTTTGTAACATCAAGAAAAAATATTCATAGGATTTGACTGGGGGATATCAAAAAAGGAAAGGGGTCTGGGGGGCTCATCAAAGTGGGACTTGGGTAGGGGTTTCTGGGGGACGCCCCTCCCTCCCAAACAGAAATTATCTTTTTTTGGCTGCAGAAAATACTGAAATAGAATTTTAGCCTTTAAAACGAAAGCTTGGAATATCAGTAGTTGAGAAACTTATCTAGGAGAGAAACTTATCCTTCCGATAAATTAAAGTAAGATCTGAAATTTTGTAACAGATCAAGGGCGAATATAGGATTTCACTTGGAGGAGGGGGCTTCTAGGAATATCAAAGTGGACCTAGGATGGGGGTTTCTGGGAGACGTCTCCTTGCTTAACAGAAATTATCTTGCAGAGAATGACAGAAAGTACTGGAAAAAAATGCTAGCCTTTTCATCAAAAGCTTGGAATATCAGTAGTTGATAAACTAATCTAGGACAGAAATTTTTACGCCAAGTTCGCTGATAATGATGCTAGATTTACCCTTTTGATGAATTATAGTACGATTACTACGATATTTTGTAACATTAGTTTATAATTTGTTTTTGAGACCACCCCTTATTTTGTTCCTTTACGTACCTATACGTAGTACGAAGTTCGTTGGTAGGTTTACGTCGCTTATTCGAACAGCTCTATTAATAAAACAGATTAGAAACCTTTTTATAAAACTTGATGTTGATAAAGTTTAATCGTAGGTTCCCAATTCATACTACATTTAAAACTCAAGGTTCAATTTTAGGTCCTATACTTTTTCTTCTTTATATCAATGATATAGTAAATGAAATTGACTCCAACATAAAACTTTTTGCAGATGACACAAGTCTTTATATAATTTAATTGTAGGTGATCCTATTATTTCCGCTGAAATACTAAATTCTGATCTCGAAAAAGTACACTCTTGGTCTCGTCAATGGCTTGTCGACTTTAACCCCAGTAAAACCGAATCTCTTCTCATTTCAACGAATAGACATGCTCCTTTCCATCCTGCTTTGTATATGAATGACACACTCATCAAGGAAGTTGAATCTCATAAACATTTAGGCATCACATTTACTCATAACCTCGTTTGGGATCAACATATTGAAGATATTGTTTCAAAAGCATCTAAGAAATTAAACATCCTCCGTAAATTGAAATTTGTCCTAGACAGAATATCACTTCAAAAAATTTACTTCACATTCATTCGTCCAGTCTTAGAATATGCAGATGTCATATGGGATGGGTCCTCTTTAAACTCAAAGCATAGATTAGAACGCAGTCATACCGAAGCAGCGCGAATAATTACTGGGGCAACAAAACTTGCTAGTTCTTCCTCTGTATTAAAAGAAGCTGGGTGGGAAACTCTCCAAACTCGTCGCACTAAGCACAAACTAATAAAATTCCATAGTATGTTTCACTGTTCTACGCCTTCCTATTTATCAAACTTAGTATCACATCGCGCTTTCGATATCCATGGTCGAAACACGAGAAACAACCAAAATTTATCTGCTATTCCTTGTAGGACCCAAAAGTACCAGAACTCGTTTTACCCTCTGTCATCTCCTCTTGGAATGATCTCCCCTTAGAAGTCCGTAACAATCCCTCTGTATGTCAATTCAAACAATTCCTTAATGATTCTGACCACCATGCACCCTCTTATTTCAACAATGGCTCCCGATTAGGTCAAATATACCACTGTCGCCTACGCACTGAAAGTAGCAGCCTGAAAGCTCACCTATTTCTTCGAAATATCACCGATGATGCAACATGTATTTGTGGTGCCCAGGAGACAACCAAACATTTCTTCTTGACTGTCCACTCTTCGATACGATCCGTTCTTCGACGATAAATTTACTTCCCGATTGAAGTCTTAATCTACTTCTTTATGGGAATTCTAACATGTCGTACCAGGATAATTCGCATATTTTCTCACTTGTACAGGCGTTCATATTGAATTCTAAACGATTTTCTGACTGAAAGTACCAATGTTCGATATTATACTCACTGGATGCATACTCATTTCACTCTTTCTTATTCCCTCGTCATACTATCTTTTCTTTACTAACTCACTTGACTTATAACTCTCTTCACGTCACCATGGTCACGCAATTACAATTATATTTATACAAGTAATTTGGTTAGAAAGGAGATGGATTAGCATAAGTTTTCCAAACTTGTTTCCAGATCCTGAATTTATCACCATCATTCATATATGCTGTATGAAATTTTGTGACAAATAAATGTTAGAATAATATATTTCACCTCGAGTATCACCGAAGAGACATTTCCTCTTGAAATTAGCATAATTGTGATGCACTTGCATTTTTACAATATAGCTTATATTTCAATATTGAAAATCTGTCATGGCTGACTCTTTGGCATATATTTTTGTTCATGTTTATAATCTTGCTTATCATATATCCACTATTTGGATTTTCTCCATTTCGTCCTCGACCATCACTGATGATAAATTATTTGTTGAAATGCGCTTATGGTGCACTAAATTATTACTATATAGAACATATTTTTCAATATTGATAATATCACTTACTTTTCAGATAAAGGGTGACGTATCGAAAAGTTCAAACTTCAGAGACAATTTGGCACTTGCCATTTTACATAAGGTATCGGTATGATCAGTCAATTAAATTCTGTACCATTCGAATTTTATATCAAATCGTAACTTAATTTAAGGTGGCTCAATAATTCTAGAATTCTTTGTCAGAGGAGAAAAAAATATTCTATTTATTTAACATCGATATCTGATGATTTATATTTGTAATTAAGATTATATATCATCGACCATTTGACTGACCAGTGGTCTTCTGAATATACATATGTAAACCAACCCCGAGATATGTCGCAAAACAATAAATTTTGATAGATAAAAACATGATATATTGATAATGATTCCAGATTGAAACCATTCTTGTGATCATTTTCACCATAATATCATCAAATATGTATATTTCTTAATAGATAATGCTTTCAAAGAGTGAAATAGCTAAAACTGTTCCAGAAAAGTACATTTTGGGTACCCCCCCCCCACCCCAAAATGAGAATCTAAAAAAAAAGTACTCAGTACCCTTATTTGACATCAAAGTGATAAGAAGTCTTTGTCAGAAGCTATTTTCTGTTACATATTTCTCAACGGCAAACTCTGTTCTTCAAAAAGAAATATAAAAAAGTACATGTTGTTCATTCTGATTTAAAATATTTGGTTGTCATAGTAACGATTTTGTAACAATTTGCAACAAGTCAAATTAAAATGCCCTGTTCCCTTAGTTGACATTATAACGATGAAAATATTTGTTAAAAACTGTTATAATTGACATATTTTTCAAGATCAGACTCTAATCTTTTTAAAAAAAGTACGAGACATTCCGTTTTACCTCGTTTCCATATTGAAAAATGCTGGACGGACGACAGACAACGGATGGACGGCGCGCTATGACAATAGCTCAGGTGAGGTAAAAATCAGACACTCCGAATCGAGATTATTCTTTCCAAACATTCAGTGAAAGTTTCAAATTCTGATACAAGGAAGAATACTTACACAATTATCAAGTTTGATTATAAGTTTACAAATGATTTGTCGAAAAAATATACTAGAAAAGGAAAATAACATGTGTATTTCTAAATATCCTTGGCAAAGCGTGATTCGACCTTTTCTTTTATAAACTCACCGTTCATGTTTTGTAAGTGTCAGCTAAATGAGTTTTGTCAAATAAAGTTCAAGTTCAAGTCAAAGCTTAAAAAAATGTTTTATTCAAAATTTCATATCTGATTCCATCAATCTATTTAGAGATACGGATATATATATGTATATGAGAAATAGAACTAAAGTAAACGGAAGCGTTTTTAAACATTTTGACGTTCAAGGCCAATAAGTGGACGTCAATCCCCTCCCTCGTTTTCGATAATGCATGCAGTTATGTGTGAAATGGATATATCTTTGAACGAAGCAGGGTTAAAACTAAAATTCATTCGCTTAAAATTTCAAATAGGGAAAACTTTATTCGATAACATCTTGTTGCAAAGTACGAAAGTTGATAAATTGAAGAAAAATTCTTTAAACCAAAGATTATTAGAGAAACCAAACTTGAAGTATCTTAATTATCTATGAAAATCTCCAAGAAATATCTTGTTTTATCATGAACATGAGTTTACCCTCTTGAATTTGTTCAAAGGCAACAGGCGGTTGAATTTCCGCCGATGACGTTCTAAAAACGATACGTTTACGGCGTTAGCCAGGGTGTCTCACTTACGGGATATTATTGTATGTATAACTTAAACGATACATTTGACTAAATATTTATTACACTCAGATTGTAGAAGATAATTTTCTGTTTCCATCGATACCAAACATGTCGAAATCCGTCAAGAATCAAGCGAATTACGGAGGAGTTTGAAGGCCGAAAACTAAAAAAGGCCACATATAAAAGTACTGCACTCGATATCTGATGACGTCAAACGATTATTGAGTCTCCTTAATAAAAACACAAAGGAACGTTTTTTTCTAACATTTATGCTCATATATTCTTTATCACTATGGTCTGATATTGATTCGTATTCCTTCCAGGCGTACATATCATACCAAGGACAGTATAAAGGCATTCGTTTACCAGCATTAGGAGTGACGGATGACCAGCTTATTTTTATTTTATACGCGCAGGTATAGTGTGACATTTGTTGTCTATATTTTTACAACGGACTGTAAAAGAATATCGAAAAACCTTTCTCTTCTCAATGGCTTTTCGTATTAATTTTATTGTTATTGGTATTACTATAATTGTATAGTCAGTGGGTTATATACATGCAATTTATTTAATGGACAGCTAGATTAATGTGGATCATCTAATCCATGACCAGTTTGATTTCCTTTCAGGTAGTATAAAGCAGAAATCTTGAATATTTGATAATACTTCAATGCTTGTTAGTTTAATGATATTACAAACTAGATATAAAGTATACAGCTGAAGTATTTCTTAAAAGAAGTCTCTTGTCCTATGTAGTTTGTCGTCAATGGCTGGTGCTTTGATGTTCTTGTGTACATTTCTTTCATTTTGCCATTCTTTTAGGTCTTTATTCAATTGTCTTCATTTTAAACGATTTACTAGTAAAGTTTTATATGCTGCAACCGAGTGTTGTTGAAGATCCCCTTCTTCCTTCCATTCAGAGGTACAAGTACTTATGTATTGTTGAATTAATAAACTTTTTTTTCAGACAATTTGCGAAAACGTTAATGAGCGTGGTATTGACCTTTATTATTTGCATGATCAACATATCAACGGACTTCCGGGTTACCTGCGGTAATTTACATACTTGTAACCGAACAATTTGATCCAATCCAGTAACATTAGATTTTGGAAATCTGTAAATTATCCAATATTTCCTCAAACTGAAAATGTGATATAGTTGAAAAAAGACACAGAAACACATAATTATGATAATATACATACACATGTTATCTTTCAGCATACGTGGAGTGATGTCAAACTTTCCCAGATTCGCAGAGGTGTTTAACTGCCCAAAGAAATCTCTTTTGAATCCGAAAGACAAATGTATAATTTTCTAATCAACGAAGTTTTAAAATAAAGAAGATTTATACCTGTTAGCTAAACACTTTTCTCTGAGTACATGTATTTTTTTCTGAAGAGGATATGCTATGTACTGAGTATCTAGTCGACTGGATGTATTTTTGTCTGGGTATCCAAGAAAAATTACATCTTTTTTCAACACATGGTTTCCTGTATGAACAAAGTACAGCTTAGTAAGGTACGGAAATTATGGTAAGCTTTGGAAAAAATCTCATGAGAGACCATCCTATTCTGAACACAGCGGATCACATCCTCAGTATTGTGAAACGAATAACAGACGAAACAACTGTACTAAACAATAGTGGACAACAAGAAAGTACACGCCATAAATGTTGTTTTCAAAAGACACAATTAAATGGGAGAACCCTTACCACCAACTGAACCAGTTAGGCAATGATTTTCTTACATACGTTATCCGATATATTTAGACTGCAGAATGGTAATAGATACTACTTCATAATTTCTCTGTATTGTAAATACAATTTTGAAATTGCAAATATTTTAGAACAGATAGTGAGACAATACAAAATCATCAAACATCGGTACCGGTATTTAAACTTTAAAACAAAAAGCAAACGAAGGAATATGCTCAATGCGCTTGTCAATATTACTCCGTTGTAAGATCGGAGCAAACACACAAAATACCACAAAAGAAATGTAATATCCACACATTATCTATAGAGTTGAAATTTCTTACCGACTCTTATCGCAATTGATATCGTTATTGTAAATAACGAAAATGAAGTACACTGAAACAGATATTATTCAGATGTTAAACTTTCGACAACATTTTTGTGGTGTTTGGAGGAAAGGTGTTCCAGCAAATTGTCGGAATTCCATTAGGGACCAATTGTGCCCCACTCCTTGCCGACATTGTCCTTTACTCGTGCGAAGCTGAATTCATTCAGTCTTTGGTCTCTGAAGAGAAAAGATACTTAGCATCCGACTTTAATTTCATTTACAGATACATAGACGATGTGTTGTCCATCAATAATCCAAAATTCGCTGATTACTTCTGCAGTATCTATCCTTCGGAGCTTGAAGTCAAAGAAGCTACAGAGACAAATAATTCAGCATCCTATTTGGACATAATGTTGTCCTACGACACTGATGGCCACATGAACACCTCACTCTATGACAAACGTGACGACTTCAATTTTAGCATTACAAACTTTCCTTTTCTGAGTAGCAACATCCCTTCATCGCCTGCTTATGGCGTGTTCATATCTCAGTTGATACACTATGCCAGAGCAAGTAACAAATATACGTATTTTGTTCTGAGAGCTAGGCGTCTTTCAGATAAGCTTCTCAGTCAGGGATATGTATGTTACCGACTAACATCGTCACTGAGGAAGTTCTACGGTCGATATGGGGAACTCGTCATATACTATGATGTCCCACTCTCCAGAATGGTGGATGATATTCTGTCATAGACCATTTGAACCATCCAACCAAAGATTGTACTCTATGTCTTGCGAAATAGAAGTACCCGGATATGACAGTTCTACCGAATTGAAGCGGCGGGTGTTGCATGCAAGATATGCTGACTCTTCCTGGGCACCTGTTCTCACTCCCACATTGGAAGTTCGCTTAGCTTCTTTTCATATGTTGGAGGTTTTTGTTTGTTTGCTTTTGTTCCTGTTTTATCCTGATTTTGTTTGCCTTCGGTTTCTGATTTTCTGAATATCGATTTTGTGCTATATACAGGGATGTGGTCATTATCCATATTTGTCATCCATATCTACCCCAATGCTTCTAATATACATGTGTCTCATATATCTTCTTTATTAATTGTGCGTTCTTCGAGACCTCTTGGTAATCGGAAAGTGGGAGGGTTGTGCGCACGTAATCCAGGATAACCACACCATCTGTTACTGACGTGGCAGATGGCCGTCCTAAGTAGGCACCGTTTGCCCATCAGTCTCGTTGGTTTATGTGGAGTCATTTGTGTTATATTTTTTCTGTGATTTGACGTTCCTTGTACCACTGCGTGTCTTTCTGTGCGTGTCTTCTTTGTGTTTTACAGTGGGTGTTTTGGGAGGTTGCTGTTGGTGTTGCAGCTAGGTGTTGTTGGAGATCCCCTCCTTTCTTTATATGTACATCTATTTATTTATTTATATGAAAAGGGAATCCACATTTCCTTTTACGACAAATCTGTTTCATAGTGTTTTTGAACATGTACCCAGCTTCGTTGGACAGTTGTACGCTTGTCATTCCGCTTAACATTCTAGTTTGCAACAAACATGTAGTTATCTAATAACCGTGTCACTAAGTCCATTTTGGCGCAACATGGCCTTTCAACTAAATTATGAATATGAAGATAATGAATGTACTAATCATGCGTCTAGTTGCGTTGTCTGAAGCGGTTTGTGTTTGTTGATGCAGTCGTGCTTTTCGTGTTATATGTTCTTTCGTCAAAACTACTTAATCATGGGTCCTGTAGCATCATACATGTTCATGTATCCCACCCATCCCACTACATGTACGTCTTTCGGTACATTTTCGGATATAACTTTCACACTCATTGGTCATATTACATTGTTAAAGGGAAAGGGTACATGTAATGTTGGGAAACTTTTGCCCAATTCCCAATTTATTTATTTAGAAATAAAATATGTTTGAAGTAAACATTGTTTCGATTGAGGATCAATGACGAGGGGATAGTACCTAAAATGTGCACATCTGGTCCATGCTGCTAATTGATCTTTTTAAAGTGATCCTATTGGATTTGAATACGTTTAACATTGGTAGCCGATTTGGACTTTATCTTGAGTTACAATGCTTATTTTCCAGCCAATGTAGAGATTTGCTATATAATTGTGTCCAAAGAGGAGTAACTCAATAACACTTTCCTAACTAAACTGTTTTATGGATTATGATACAAGGCTTCCTTCCATAAAATCGCATTAATATTGGAATTCAAGTGTGCATCAATGAATGAAAGCAAAACGTAAAACTAAAAATCAGACTCGAAAAATCACAAAAAGGCGTACATATGCTTATAAACATACAACAAAACAAAGATAGGGAGATATCCCAAACGAAAAAACAATGTACATAGCTCTGTCCTTAGTTGGGATTTTGGCAGAATTGTACGAACATATTTAGAATTAAGCTCTTTGCTCCTACCCTCCAACGATTTTTGGCCATATTTTTCACTTAAATACGCTTCTCAATACAACCTACACAAAATTTGGAGCCGCTTATTTTTGGCAAAAGAAAATTAAAGTCAATATTATAGATTCACTATGGCTTTTATTCAACCTGTTTGACAAGTACTACTGACTTGGATTCAACATCCGTAACACGTGTCTCGTACAACAGAATTGGTACAGTAGAACATACATGTCAATATTGACAATTTATCAATGAATTTTAAAATTTACAAAGAAGAAATCCTTACGGCATGAGATTGAAATACAATTATAAATTTAGATATCAGAAAAATTGTTACTCTTGCATGGTGTTTCTGATATTATGAATATAATTGGTTCATGATTACGATATCTGCAAGGGTGATTTTCATGTGGAATTGTCAATATTGAAATATATGTTATATAGTACCAATTTTGCTGTACTAGACACGTGTTTCGGATATTTGAATCCTCGTCAGTAGTACTTCATGCCAAACCGTTTAAAAACAGCCAAAGTGAATTTTCCTGGCGCCATATACAATACAGAGCTTTAATTTCCTTTTGCCAAAATGAGTGGCTCCAAATTTGTGTAGAGTTTATTCAGAAGCGTATTTAAGTGAAAAATATGGCCAAAAATCGTTGGAGGGTAGGCGCAAGGAACTTAATTCTAAACATGACCAAAATAATTATGTCGAAACCCAGCTAAGGACAGAGCTATGCAATGAGGGAGATACCCCTTAGTTTTAGAAATTTAGGTCTAATTTGATGACAGGAGATTTATAATGTCTTTCAATGCAGTGCGTAAACACTAAAACTAGGTGAGCGATATCCTCGGGGACTTGCAGTCCACCAGCAGCGATACCAGCCTAGTGGTTGAAATTGTCAATATTGAAATATATGTTCTATTGTACCAAGAGGCATAAACCTGATGAGAACTATGTATCTAAAAGAAAGGAGGGGATCTCCAGCATCTAGGGTAGGAGTATTTAAGAGTCTAAACTGCTGTCAGTATACATGTACACACTAGTTGTATACCGGGTTGGCGTGCAACAAATCTTACCAAATGAGACTATCCTCATGATCTAGGTACATGTAGCAATCTTTATGTTCCCCACATATACCCAAGGTACTCTTAAGAGTTTAAGCTTTTAGTCGCATGAAGAAAATGAATTTATGTGGATGCGTATAAACATGGTATTTAATGTCTTTTTTATTTTTGTGAATATGGAACATAGTTCAAAACATTGCAAAAGGACTATATATGGTTTATATAGTAAAGTGGCCCCCTTTAAGGGCAAAATCTTAAGTTTTCATGAAGTAATGAATTTGTACCAAAATTTATTCCACAATGTAAGCTACTTATGAAATGATACAAAACCTTTCATTTCCTTTCTCAATTTCTTAGAATTTTGGCATCAAAAATGATATATTTTTCCAAATTTCGGGAAAAACGTCATTTTAGGGCTCATTTTCGACAAACTTCCTAATAGTTAGTATCGAGCGGGCTTCTGAACAACTTTTATACTTTGATATGTTGTTACCTTTGCACGTCTTAAAGTGCATGAGAAAGGAAAAAGTTGTTCACGATCCCGATCGATGTTATCTGAATGAAAATAATCCAGAATTATGCTAATTGTCGTGAAAAATTTGCAAAATCACCGGTTTTCATGATAATTATGCAAAATTTACAATGTCTTAAAAAGCGAGTAGTTTTTATAACTTGATTTCTCAAAATATAGATATTTAACTCTCTAAAAATGACAACAAAATTTAATTTTGGAGAAGTTGATTTTAGGGGGCCACTTTACTATATAAACCATATATACTCCTTTATTATTTGAATCTTTTTATCAATTCGAGAAAAACTGCACTTGCTTCATACTTTCATAATTAAATTAGGAAATGCGTATAAATTATTAAGGTCAGGTATTTTTATATCGCACTCTTCTCAAGACAATCTGGAAGTTTTGCAGAGACCATAAGAACTTGTCTCAAAGTTTTGGACAATTTCAGCATAAGTTCAAGAGTCATTTTGAATTTATTTGCCTTCATTTACATAACACTTGTCCTAAGTCGGCAACGATTGTCCTTTGGTCTCTTTGGTTCGTGTGTGGTCTTTTGTGTTCGATGTCGTGTTTGCTGTTCCTTGTCCCTTTTGTGTCTTTTGCTGTGTTTGATGTGTTGCTGCTGCTGCTACAAGCGGATCTTGTTTGAGATTCCCTCCTTTCTTTGATGAAAAGGCTCACAGTCAAAGGGTAGATGTAACTGTGTTTGAACATATATTTTCATTAAATATTGTTAATTTCATCTGCTGGTGAGCTGTTTACCCTTGGGATATCATTTGCCAAGTTTCATATAGTAACGGAACTTGACTTGAAATATATTTGTAAATTTCCTGTTCAATTTTAAATTTTGAAATAAAATTAAAAATATTTCCATGGATGCATAGTCATATCCAAAACTGGTCTTTTACATTTTGTCATGTTTAGAACTTCGTTCTTCATATATTTATTTTATTTTTTATTTCATTTATTTCGGCCTCGGGTATCACTGATGAACATATCTTGTTGAAATGCGCATATGGTGCATGGAAAGTATTACATTTGATCATATTTGTTTTTATGATTTTGATAATATTGATATCCATTTACATATTACTTATTTCATCTGTTTGTTACTTTTGTTCCTGCTTTTAGATTTCTTGCCTACAGTAAAGAGGCTATAAAACACAACAATTGTCCGTACTTCGGGACAGCTCGGTAAACGAAAAAGTGGATTCGGTTGTGCGGACGTAATCCGGATAGATTTCTTCCAGATGGGGAAGGGATGATACAAATAATACACAAACGCTCAAATACACACATTTTCGCTCCCTTGTCCTGTATCCAGTGTAAAAAATGACAATGTATATGACAACTAAGTAAAAGCCATCCTTTGCTACTCTAGCGTTCATTGCAAAATCAGATTGGGTATCAGGATAGATTGAAATATTTCTTGAAAACATTGACGTTTTTTTTACATTGGATAAAGGCAAAGGGGTCCAAAGTTTGTGTATTTGAGTGTTTGTATTTTGATTTGTAATCCGAATAAATGCATCCTCTAGCAGGTGACCGTCATAAGTCGACACCGGTTGCCCACTTGTCTTGTTGGTTTATGTGTAGTTTTTTTTTGTGTATTCAGTATTTTAGTGTCATCTTTTCTGGTTGGTTTTCCTTGTCCCATTTAGCTCCTCTTATTTTGCTAGTCCACTGTGTGTTTTCCCAATTTAGTGTTTCGATTTGTTGTTTTGTATGTTTGCTTTTGCCGAGAATTGGTGGAAATCCCATCCTATCATATACATTTCAATATTGAGAATTTAAAAAAAATACCTAACCGCATTCTTTGCCACAAGTATGACTCTGAAGTCATCAAGGCGGATTAAGCATGGTACTGGACGCATCTGCAGTTTTGAAGCAATATTTGTTGGTGTTAAGTGACCAATAATCATGGTAATAGTCCAGCATATCAGATCCCCCTTTCCAGAATGATCAGTAACATTCTACATTGTGATTGAATGGTTGTCGTCATCACCAAACAAGACATACTTACGTGATCTGTACATCAAAATGTACATAGAGACAATCACCGAATTTGACAGGTTTCCATGGAGCTGTTGCGACGGGTGTTGCATGCAATCAGGAGAAGCTGACTCTCCCCAGGAACCTGGTCTCACTTCAGAATGTTGTTCATTCCAGGGTTCGCAACCGTTCCGATGGGAATTCTCACGATTTGGCCTTGTCTTCGCGACTTTGAGACTGAATAACTGTTAGGTACTTCTTTGATGTTTATTGCTATTAATTTGTATGATCCAGGTAGCGGAAATTATTCTAATATTTTTTATTCGTCCATCTATTTGAAAGGTGGTTTGACTCTCCGGGAAATTTATCATCACAGCAAAAACTGTTTTTCGTATTATTCAATGCTTTAATTTCCATTCAAAATAATGTGTTATCAATCCGGTCCGTCGATGCTCAAATAGACTTTTTTCACCGTCACGAACTTCGCACTTCGCACTTTAATTTTATAAGTTGGTTGCCGAAAAAAGCGCGCCAGTTGTACAGGAAGTCCAATATATCATTCCATTGAGCATACTAATCAAAATGTAGATGACTCTGCTTATGAGTTTATACGCGAACGACAGCTACGCCACCTTTTCTTCAATGTTCGAAGTGCGAAGTACGAAGTTCGAAGTGCGAAGTTCGTCACGATGAAAAATGTCTATTTGGAGCTCTATTGTGAGTGTTGTTGAGATTGTTGTCAGGATCTTCTTCAACTCAATGACCACTGCATTTTACTTCTTCAAACTCGTTCACACTTCTTTTTTGATAAAAAAAAATATTGAACGAATACTATAATTAATCGGCTTTTTAATTGTTCAATGTTTGAATGTCATCACTCAATTATGATCTTTACATTTGTATGATAAGAACGAAGTACGACATATAGACAATAAAATTGATTAAAATGTAAAAATATACATGTATTAAATATACGCAAATTGACAAAAGATTTCAAAGAGTGGGGTATATTCGTTTTGAAACATTGTTTTCCTGAATGAAAAGATCCACATGCTGTCTTCATGTGATGCATTGGAGAAACAGAGTAAGTAGTATTAATTATTCGGTTATTATTACACAAAAGTCAAACCATAACTATTTGAAAGATTAGGTAATTATAAGAAATCTCTTAAAGAGGTATTAAAGGATGAGTTTCTGTTGGTTTAAGTTCCGTATCGTGAGTCCTTTCGTCGGTAAACTTTATCTGCTGTAGAAGTCTCGGGGAGGGAATGCCGGGGGAAACGTTTCCGTTTTTCCATTTCACTCTCCCTAACTTGGGAGATACTTTACATGATCCGTTCGCAAGCTGGGCTAAAGAGTGTCTTCGGCACTTCGGATCACACAATGAATCTGTCATTTTCTCATAATTGTGGGTTGTATTTTGATGACCCTCACCTCCAACACGGTTATGGTTGCCTGGGACAGTAAGAGTAGAGTTACTGTCTTCAATTTCAGACAAACGTTGTATTCGATGTCCTTTATCCTCTCCCGTCAGCCAGTACGTGAGCACTTCTCCTTTCCCCTTGAAATTAGATAATTATATAGAATTCATGGTGATAAAATTATTTACATTTTATTTAAGTATATATTGCGATTAATCAACAATCAAGCATTTACACTTTTTGGCCTTATTACATTGTTTATAATGAGGATCACTGACGAGGGTTAAGTACCCGAAACGTGCATGTCTGGTCAATGCTGCAAATTGATCTGGTCTAAAATAATGCTTTTGAATTTGAAAACGTTTAACATTTGTACTACTTGGTGAGTGTCACTGCTGGTGGACCCGGAGTCTCCGAGGGCACATGTAGCCAAGTTCGATTAACTTCGAATTCGGTTGATCGTCTGTCTCTTCAACGCATTTGAAATTTTCTGTGTGTCCTGTAGCATCATATCCCACCCATTCTGCTACGTCTTTCGGTACATTTTTGGACATAATAATTTTTACACTTTTTGGCCTTATTACATTGTTTATAATGAGGATCACTGACGAGGGTTAAGTACCCGAAACGTGCATGTCTGGTCCATGCTGCAAATTGATCAGGTATAAAATGATACTATTGAATTTGAAGACGTTTAACATTTGTACTACTAGGTGAGTGTCACTGCAGGTGGACCAGGAGTCCCCGAGGACACATGTAACCAAGTTCGATCAACTTCGTTTGATCGTCTGTCTCTTCAACGCATTTCAAATTTTCTGTTACAAAATTTCTTGAAATTTTTAAGACGTGGATCCTGTAGCATCATATCCCACTCATTCTGCTACGTCTTTCGGTACATTTTTGGACATAAAAATTTTAACACTTCTTGGCCTATTACATGTTTAGAATGAGGATTGAATTTGAAGACGTTTAACATTTGTACTACTAGGTGAGTGTCACTGCAGGTGGACCAGGAGTCCCCGAGGACACATGTAACCAAGTTCGATCAACTTCGTTAGATCGTCTGTCTCTTCAACGCATTTCAAATTTTCTGTTACAAAATTTCTTGAAATTTTTAAGACGTGGATCCTGTAGCATCATATCCCACTCATTCTGCTACGTCTTTCGGTACATTTTTGGACATAACAATTTTAACACTTCTTGGCCTATTACATGTTTAGAATGAGGATCACTGACGAGGGTTAAGTACCCGAAACGTGCATGTCTGGTCCATGCTGCAAATTGATCTGGTCTAAAATGATGCTATTGAATTTGAAGACGTTTGACGTTAAGATATAAATATTTTAACACTAGGGCGACGTTGAAAAATAAGATGGCACTATTGCAAAATAATTCAGATAATTAGTCCCAATATGCTGTCTAATAATGGTAT
This sequence comes from Pinctada fucata, assembly GCA_028142955.1. Taxonomy (NCBI): domain Eukaryota; kingdom Metazoa; phylum Mollusca; class Bivalvia; order Pterioida; family Pteriidae; genus Pinctada; species Pinctada fucata. The sequence goes on from AP027103.1 coordinate 33,734,995, forward strand.
TATTAACTTAGAATGTGTAATGAAAATTGCGCTTTCTATTGGTTAACACACAATGTGAAATTATGTCATTTTATACAGGGGAAAGTTAATTTAGGTGCGAGCAACTATGGTTTTCAAACAATGGAAAATTGCGCAATATGTTCTTAAATCTTAACGTCTAGGGTGTTCTAATAATTAATGGAAACTTCATGAGCGGATCCAAGAGGACCCCGTGTTCAATATGTGCCCAAATGTTGATTTAAATTCAGGTTTGATTTTTGTAAACAAATTGTTGGACTCGATGGAGAAATCAAATATTGCCTCAAAAATAGTTCGACCGCTTGTCATGAATTCCTGGATTCGCGCCGAAATTACATAAAATTTCTTTATAATTTAATTTTCGTGGTTATCATAAACGAATATAGATAGTTAAAATAAGATTTACTTTTTTTAGACAAACACTATCTAAATGAAATTTGTTATCAGAGAACAATGCACTATTGCGTGTCATTTGATTTCTAACACAAATCCTTATACTTATTAGATTTTAGATCTTGCAATAAATTCACTTAGGTCGCTCATGAAACATTTGAAGTCAATGTGTACAATGTATTTGTTTGTCTTTTAATTCCTTTACAAACTGAAAGATAGGTCCTGGCATCCTGTACACTTGAGAAGTCAGTCGCCTCCAAATATCCTGTTGACACCTCTCTTTTATTCATTTTTATTTAGATAACATTATTTAGAATCTACTTAGTGTCGGAAATTCTTATTACTAGATGGTTCCTTTGGCCCATTGAATTTTTTATGATGATATCATTATGTGTTGTTAATTTGTTTTGTTGGTATCTGGATAGTTTCTTTTGTGGTTTATTTGTTTCGCATTTGCTTGGTCTTTGTGTGTGTAGACTTTGTTGCTAGTTTTAGTTTTGCGTTTGCTTTCGGTTCTTGTTCAAGTCCTTTCGTTTCTTGCTCTCGTTCTTTCGTCTTGGTCATATTGAAAGGTTTTCCTTCGACAGATATTGATAATAATTTACAATGAGAAGGAAAATAATTTGCGTTTGGAAAACAAGAGACAATTTACACAAAACAAAATGTATATAATACCTTCATTGGAACTACACCTCTCTCTTCTAAGATGTACCCTCCCAGGGAATCAAGAAGGCGCTTACTCTGTGATGAACAATGGATCTTTAGTGCTAAAACCAAGTAAAGGAATTTTAGAATATTAAATTATACATTATCGTCAAAACTGAAGGAAATATCTTATGTAATTTTTTATCGGTTGAAGTAGTCTATAATCAGATTATAACAAAATGATAATAACAAAATTCCATTATTTTCTTTTTCCACCAAAACTCAAATTATCTACAATAAGCGCTACATCAATAGAAAAATGAAAGTCTCTATGTTGTATAGCTTTCCTTTTTCAATTCTCTTTCGTTAATTAAATTTCTTGATTTTCTTTTTTATTTTTTTTTTTCATAGACCTTGAATAAAGGAAAAGTCGAGAAAAACAATAGTTATCTTGATGTTAATGACTTGTTATATCTTAAAGCAATTACGTGATATCAGATACATTTTGATGGTACGTCGAAATAGGAAAAGAAGAATATTAGATTACATATAGATCGTCTGACCTTGAAGCTGAGAAATAACTGGAGAAAGGCCATCAATAAATTCCTTTTACGTTGATATTTTAGCTAACTTAAAGCTATTTATGATAAGTAAAATGCGAAGACTGTTCCATCTCTGCGACTTTTAAGATCTTTCTCCATAACCACAATAAGCTAAATTTGTGCACCAAACACGCATGTTTCGTATATTTTATCTCATGGCACTTTCATATTAAATAGTAGTCTAATACAGTCTAAATACAGTCTAATAAATTCAAGAATTTAGACTATAACTTCAGTGCGTGCGACTAAAATTTGATTGAGTTGAGGTTACAAAAATTCATGAAATGTCAAAGGAATATTTACGCTCTCCAGTAGATTCCATCCTTGATGACGTATTAACGGTATCCCCAAAGAGGCAGTATCTGGGCATCTTATGGCCGACAACTCCTGCCACACAAGGGCCGGAATGGATGCCTATCCTCAGCTTCAGGGTATCATTACTACGGTGCCTTATTTTGAAAACTTTGATATTTTCTAACAGATGCAGCGACATTGACGCGATTTCACCGGCGTGTATGATTCCGTTCCGCTTCGGTAACCCGCTGACCACCATGTAAGCATCACCTATGGTTTCTACCTTATACACGTCGTAGTGTTCGATTATGGAGTCGAATAAGGTGTACAAATCATTCAACAAATCAACTATCTGTAAAAGAGAGACAATTCAGACTGCAGACAAATTCTTCAACAAAACATTCTAGAGAGAATGAATTTAATTTTTTTTAATAAAGATAGACTTTTAATTTCCATAAAATAAATACATTTACTTCAGAAAAATGATGGTACATGTATGTTACGATTTCTGTGAAATATGTATCGCCATGAATTTTCAGGAAAACAAATTTAGTCTCGAATATTCAAAGTTCGACGATTTGATCATCAAGAATTTATTATTAAGTCTTGGGGTTGGGGACATGAATTATCTATTTTGAAGATGACATTCAATACAACACTTTTAAAAGAGTTTTGTCAGATTTGCATACTTGTAAAGTAATGCTTACTGACCGTTAGAACAAATATTCAAGGAAATTTGCATAACACAGACATGCTTTGATACATGACAGTGTGGCTATTTATGAAATTATCATAAATTCCAAATTCATGCTTTGATACATGACAGTGTGCCTATTTATGAAATTATCATAAATTCCAAATTCATGCTTTGATACATGACAGTGTGCCTTTTTATGAAATTATCATGAATTCCAAATTTAATCTTGAAACATACACCGCAATAGTCATCTACAAAATAGAAATAATCATACCTGAATAGGTGTGCTTTCTGAAGACATTGCCGTGAATCCACAAATATCACTGAAGTAGATGGTAACACTGTCAAAATGTTCAGCCTCAACTTCTTTTCCAAGTTTCAACTGTTCCGCTACATATCTGAAGAAACAAATTCGATAAAACAGTCTGTTTTATTATTCAATATCACCAGAAGACGTTTTCCGATTTTTTTTCATAGGGTTATATTAAATGTTAGAACATATTTTATAATTTCAGAAATCAGTAAGCGCTAGCAAGACTTGAAAGTCTTTTGAGAACACATAAAGATATATAACATCCCTATATTTTACAATACAGTCTTTTGTCAAGAATACTAGAACAAATTGCAGTTGTCAAAATGTGTACTTAGGAAGCATTTGATGCAGCAGTTCTTCAGTCTTTTTCTTCTCCTCTATCAACTGTTCCGTCCTTTCCTCCACGACAGATTCCAGATTACTGGCATACTTCTCCATTATTGATACCATGTTATCCAAAATATTTGGTTTCCTGTGACATGATAATTTATAAGTTATTCATTTATAGATTTTTTTTTCCTTTTGAAAATGAACTCATGGCAAATGCTTATTTGTCTGAAGGTCATTTGAATACAGTATTTTATTTGAATAAGCAAAGCGTAGCATCCCCTCGCATTGGTATCAATATACAAATATGAAACTGAATTTAACCAATGACAATTCTTAAGGTATTAGGGGTATAATAAAAATATCATTGAAAATCTAGAATTATGTTCTTCTATATCTTATATATTTTTTAGATATTGGACCTTTTTCAATGTTTCATTCAACTCACCATGAAAATGTATGGTCACGAACATTGCCGAAGTCGTGCGTCTTCGGCCAACTTCGTGGTATTTAATTGTAATTTCTGGTATCAAAACAACCGGAAGTAGAGTATTATACCCCTAATGCCTTAAAAACACAATATGAATATTTGTCTCCCTACTTGCAGTGTTGTCAATCATGTTTTAATATATCTGCTTTTTAAATGTTTGTCCATTTTGCGTTTACTGAATTATCTCATCATGTTTTATTGTCTCCATTTGTTTGTTGAACATGCTGCCCTGTGTTTGTTGCAATATCACGGTTGTTTGTTGCAACATTACGGTTATTTGTTGCAATATCACGGTTGTTTGTTGCAATATTACGGTTGTTTGTTGCAATACCACGGTTGTTTGCTGCAATATTACGGTTGTTTCTTGCAAAAGCACGGTTGTTTCTTGCAATATCACGGACGGTTGTTTACTGAAATATTACGGTTGTTTTTTGCAATATCACGGTTGTTTATTACAATATCACGGACGGTTGGTTGTTGCAATATAACGGTTGGTTGTTGCAATATTAAGGTTGTTTGTTTCAAAATCACGGTTGTTTGTTGCAATATTACAGTTGTTTGCTGCAATATTACGGTTGTTTCTTGCAAAAGCACGGTTGTTTCTTGCAATATCACGGACGGTTGTTTATAGAAATATTACGGTTGTTTGTTGCAATATCACAGTTGTTTATTGCAATATGAAGGACGGTTGGTTGTTGCAATATTATACAATTATTGACTGGGAATGAGGGCAATATATGATTTGTTGGACCTGAAGATAAAATATTGCCCGAGGCCGAAGGCCGAGGGCTATATTTTGTCTGAAGGTCCAACAAATCATATATTGCCCGAATTCCCAGTCAATAATTGTTTTGTTATACCTTACATCAATTCTGCAGCAACAAACCGATTAGCCCGGCATGTTTACGTTCATTTTCTTCTATAAGAGAAAAGAGCGCGTAAAAATAGGTAGAGCTTAACGCGTCATCAATGACGTGACGTCACAAACGATGTACCGTTTATCGGTCAATATTTTTTGAAATATTGCCCTAGGGCCAATATTGATGTAAATATTGACCGCTTGGTCAAATATTCGAATTTATAGGCATTTTTCCTATGGGGATTTTATATAGAGATACTGACAAGGTTATAACAAAACGGTTTGTTGTTGCAATATTACGGTTGTTTGTTGCAATATTAAGGTTGTTTGTTTCAATATCACGGTTGTTTGTTGCAATATTACAGTTGTTTGCTGCAATATTACGGTTGTTTCTTGCAAAAGCACGGTTGTTTCTTGCAATATCACGGACGGTTGTTTATAGAAATATCACGGTTGTTTGTTGCAATATGAAGGACGGTTGGTTGTTGCAATATAACGGTTTGTTGTTGCAATATTACGGTTGTTTGTTGCAATATTAAGGTTGTTTGTTGTAATATCACGGTTGTTTGTTGCAATATTACAGTTGTTTGCTGCAATATTACGGTTGTTTCTTGCAAAAGCACGGTTGTTTCTTCCAATATCACGGGCGGTTGTTTATTGAATTATCACGCCTCAGACAAAAATGTTGGAATCTGATTGGTCAGATCATGGTCACATGACGCCGTGAAAAAAGCCGTATCAGGCTTGTAAATCCGTATCGGGCGAGTAGTTTATTATGACGTCAACGTGACGTCGTATCATGCCGACGTAGCAAAACAAGATGGCAGCGACCAAGAGATTTGGGCAGACTTCATCAACAGAAATTGACGAAAAAAGACTTAAAGTTAATTCGTAGGTAGATTCCTTATAAATAATTTTAAAAAATAACAAAACAATTGTTTTCAATGATTGATACGCTTAAAGGGAAAACATTTGAGTGAATTGTATGATACAAAAAACCCCACACATACAGTTAGAAGTCTTCGACGTGATAAATTCGTTACACGGTTAGTTAGTGACCTGATACGGAAAAATACATGGTGTGAAAAGAAAACCCGTATCGGGCTCGGCTTTCGCCTCGCCCGATACGGGTTTTCTTTTCACACCATGTATTTTTCCGTATCAGGTCACTAACTAACCGTGTAACTAATAATATTACGGTTGTTTGTTGCAATATCACGGTCGTTTATTGCATATCACGGACGGTTGTTTGATGCAACATAACGGTTGGTTGTTGTAATATTACGGTTGTTTGTTGTAATATTAAGTTTGTTTGTTGTTTAATATTTATTGATAAGATTTTTTTGTTGCAATATTACGGTTGGTTGTTGCAAAATTACGGTTGTTTGTTGCAATATTGTGGGTGTTTGTTGCAATCCTGCGGTTGGTTGTTGCAATATTACGATTGTTTGTTGCAATATTCCGGTTGGTTATTGCAAAATTACGGTTGTTGCGCTTATCTGTTGCAAAATTGCGCTTGCTTGTTGCAATCTTGCGGTTGTTTGTTTCAATATTAAGGCTGTTTGTTGCAATATTTCTATTATTATTTGCAATATTCCTGTTTTTGTTGCAATACTGCGGATGTGTTCTGCTGTAGTAGGTACAAGTTAAGGTTGTTCGAGATATTTTCCCAGTAAGATTAATCTGCGAATTCTTACATGGAATGAAATGAAATGTTTTCTTACATTCCTTTTTGCAATGGTTTCAGCTTGTTGCGAAGGGTTTTGAAGTCGAGCCGTTTAATAGGATCCTCGTCCCAGCATTCTTTGATAATGTCAGTCACAAACTTAGGTGTAGTGTTTAATGCTGCCAGTCGGGGTCGGAATGGCACGCCCTCGAATAGGTCCTTCACTCTCTGCACTATTTCTAAATTTTTTTTAAATGATATACACATTATTTCATAAATATGAGTGAATTATTACTCAGTCAAGGTGGTATTTGACTTACTAGCAATTTATGATGCTGTGGCAAAGTTATAATGAAGTCCACATTTTCTAACAATTATTTTTCTGAATTTTCTGATGTACATTTTTCCCATACTGATACTAAGCGTGGAGTCTAAACATAAGCAAAGAACACAAAGAATTCTTACCGTCAAAGTTGATACGTGAGGATACCAACAAAACCGAGAAAATGCATGAGTTTGTTTAAAGCTTGGACTGATTTTTTTTTATCGAAATTCATTTCTCAGAATGCATCTATATGCTATTTCCCTGAACAATGACTTGCTTTTCTGGTCATTAAATACATGTCTTGACTTCATTATCATGGCACACAAAAAAAAATCAATGAAGGTATATGTAATTCAGTATTCCAAACCTAGCATTATTTCATTATGAGAAGAAAAGAATCGTCATTCGCCTTATTCGACTGTCAGTTAAAGCAGCTGAGATTAAGGTCAGGATGGCCACCATAAACATCGATTGTCCTTTGTATGACATCTTACTCAACACACAGGGTATCATGTTTAGTCATTGTTTATGGAAAAGGCGTCGTATAGAGTTACCTTTGGGATTTAAGTAGATATCCCCATAAGGTCCATGTCTGCCGTGTATCTCATACAGAATTATGCCAAAAGCATACATGTCGCCCTCTTGGGTCCCTTGTTTGATAGGAGAGTTCGATCGCAATATCTCTGGTGCGGTCCATAGCAAGTCTGGAACAAAGATTGGGTTACTGCTAATTTTTGGTTACTGCAAACATTGTGAACTAGTTCTGAATATTTTTACTTCTCTCTCTCTCTCTCTTCTATCCTTCGGTTTTTAGCATATCTTTAATCTCTTGTGCCGTCCAAAGATTGGTTACTGTAACTTCAAGCATCATGTATCATGTACTACATTTGTAGTTCTGAAATATTGACTTTCTCCCTTTTTTAACAAATAATTTTTGTTCGAAAATTTAAAAATAAAAACTAGCTTGCCGATAGGGAATCTTAAAATTAATTTTCTTCAACTTTTTATTTTCATCTTTCTGTATTGTCCGATTTCTAATAAAAAAAAAGGGAAAAAATCGAGACCGGAATGGCATTTTTATGCGAATCGCCCATTATATGAAGAGCACATCCGGGAAACGGGATCAATTTGAAATAATTTCAACCGTACTGGCAATAGATGACTTCAGAGATTGAGCTTAAAATTAATCTTCTCTTCGAGGAACCATGATCAGTGGTGATAGACGTTAGGGCCTAGCGGTGCAAGATAATTTGTTCATATGGCCTGATTTTATAGACTCTCGGCAATATTAAATCACCGAAACGACATCATAGAATCACTTACCAATTATCCACTCGACAAAAAGGGGAATCAATACTGTTCTGACAGTATTTATCGTTATGCCATCTCGTTGATCTTACGACACGTTATCGTTTATTCAAAGTAAATATAAAGAGATACATGTATATAGCATATCCATCGCATGTAGAGATGTAGAGTTTAGGGGACAGAAGGGAGGGGGGTCCGTGATAGTCCCTCTGACAATACACAACAGTTTCTAACAATGACTGAAGATCAGTGCAAGTTCTAAACAAGAAGCCAAAGGGTCAAAACGCTCACCTGAGGACCTGGTAGCCATGTGTAATCTTGGCATCATTAACATGCTTATACGTAAAGGCACTTTACTATCGCCTCAAACAACAACATCAAGGAGACACGGAAATAAATGTCGTCCAGCTCACATCATAAATTTTGATTACAAAGTGTATTTATTACGTTAATCTAAGAAATTTCACGAAAATGAGCTTTTCTTTGAAGTTAAAAACGTAAGGCAGCTCGGTGCACCACAAATAGATTCACAATACAAGTTCAGTAAATGACATGCGCACCGACTTAAACTGGCCAACGCTTCAACAAACCCGGCTTATATTCTTCTACAAAGTAATACACAATATTGTTGCAATTTACCCATTCCTTCTTCTTATCCCACAGTACACACGCACTCCAATCCAATCCATCAGGCTTAAAACACATCAATACTCATAAAGACATATTTATTCCTTCTTTCCATCCAAAATGACTCAATGGAACAAACTACCCTTAGACATCATATCAGCGCCATCACTTGAAGCTTTCAAAGAACAGGCAAGCATGCCTGTTCTCTTAAACATATTTTCTAAACAGCTAAGCAATTGTAAATAGCTTTAACATGAATTCTTGTTATATTTTAAAATTTATTAGGTTCAGGCATCATAATAGTCAAAGAAGAAAGAAGAAAATTTGAGCCAAAAAAAGTGACCGGAACACGAATTGTTTTTGCTGGAAACGTCTTTTATCTTTGTTGATCAATGCCATTTTACTGCTATGATCTAAGTGTATGAATTACCTCAACGAAAAGCGTCTAGAAGATCGCATAGATTATGCATCAATCATGTCGACTCACAATTCGAAGTGCTATGTATAAAGAATAATTTTAAAAGCCGCTTCTGGGTGTGTCAACATAAAAGAAGCATTCCAAAAAGCATCAGAGGTAAAATTCACCGTCAATGAATGAGAATCGCTCGATTTGCCGAATCCTCAATCCAGTAGTCATACATGTAGTGATGTACATATAAATGTTCTACCCCCGGCCCCTTCTAATCCGGACACTCTCATCCCAAAAAGTTAGATCTGTGGGCCTAAAAGGTCAAGAGCCTTCAGGAGGCAAAGGTAATTTGCTCAGAGCAGTTTAACTCCAAAATGATGGACAGAGTATAATTCACCTGGCTTTACTACAGCTCAGTAGAGAGGGGTTACATGTGCAAATTCTGTGAATTTTACGGCTGCACTAGTGTTCCATATAGGGTATTTCAGAAGAAAGGCGTCTAACTTAGAAACAAAGAACTTCATGATAATGATTTAGAGACTCGTGTTGAACATTTCAAAAGATACAAAACCGCCAAATGGACCTGTAATTGAATCACTAATCAATATTCAAGAACAAAAAAATCCCAATTTTTTGTGTTCCGTCGTTTATCTTCCATATTTGTACAGGCATAGGCACCTCCCCCTCCTCCCAACAAAAATCATCGCTGTATAAAATTAGCAATCTAAGAAATGATTGTGTCGCCTGCGAAGCAGCTTATTTCTTTTTTTTTTAAAGTGGATCAAATATGAAGGTGAAGGTCACTTGGTTAAAAAATATTGGTATCAATAAGAAAGTCTTGTCCAATGAAATTCACATGTGAAATATCAGACCTCTTACTAAAAGATTTTAAGATATGGTCAATCTCAAATTTTCCAAAAAGAGGATCAATAATCTAGGTCAATGTCACTACGTTAAAAATTTTGGTAACAACATAATGGTCTTGTTTCAAGGAATACAGATCTGAAATATTAGGTCAAATATCTAGGTCAATGTCACAAGGTAAAAAATTATGGAATGTACAGAAAGCTCTTGTCACAATGAATACACATGTGAAATTTCAAAGCCCTATCACTTTCCATCAAAGGATATTGCCAATCTGAATTTTCTTTTTTAAAAAGTAGGTCAAATATCTAGGTCAATGTCACTATGTCAAAACTATGTGTAGAAAGCTCTTGTTACAACGTATACAATGTACACATGTGAAAAATCAAAACCATATCACTTACCAATCAAAAGCTACTGGTTGTAACATCCAAAGAGTGACAGACATACAGACGGACGGACAATGGACAAAGTGATCCCTAAGTGTCGCTATGCTTCGCAGGCGACACAATGCTTGGCAGGCGGCACACACACACACACACAAAAAAGCTCCGACTCTCCCCGGGCATCTGAGGTCACTTCGGAATGTTATTCATTCCGAGATTCGCAACCGTTCCTATGGGAATTCTTGTCTTCTCCACTTTGAGACTGAATAACTAGTAGGTACTTCTTTATTATTTATATACACGACTGTCCTGATTTTTAACAAGATGATTCTAGAGAGGAAGCTAAGTATTGAAACACCAACCAACCATCTTCATTTTTATATTGGGAAACAAACAATGAGTCAGTGTTCCACCGATTGAAGAAGACCACACCGACGAGACGAGAAAAGATTGGATGACATGCAAAACAACCAACAGATGGATACAGCGAGAGCAATTACCTCGAAACGACCTATAAACAAGGCAAAACAACATTTAACAATTTTTGCAGGGTACCTGGAGTACAAATATGTATATTTAGTTCACAAGTCCTTCAAGCAGTTCCGAAGGAAAATTCGAAAAATTTGGTAAAAGAGTATGAGGATTGATGGCAGACGCCGCGCTATAACAACACTGTATTGAATCTTTGCTCATGCGAGCTAAAAATATTCGGATGTACCGGAAAAACAAATGACCAAGATCTAAGTTTGATCTCCTGAATAAATGTGAAAACCAAATCTAATGACATTGGCTAGTCCAATAAAATAGTTCGTTAAGTCGGCAACATCAAAGCTAATTATTATCGTTTGATAACGGCTCTGGTATTTATTGCTTTTTTCAGCGAGGTAATTCCAAATGAGCTCAAAATGAGATTATCTCCGTTTTGGATAACATATTACAAAATCAAATCCGCCCTAATACAGCGAGAATTTTTTGCTCGCAGCTTTTCAATCTTTAATCAGTGTTGTATCAAAGGCGTATACAAAGGAAGGGATGGGGACCCACATAGGAAGCTTTGACACAAATGTCAGTATATCATGTCGTTTTATTTGAAATACTTTCAAGACTTAGAACATGCAATTTATGAAAGAGTAATTACAGACACTTCCAACTAGTTCCGCGTATGTCTTTAATTAGGATTTAGCAAATCTGAAATACATTCTTATGCCTTCTACTTAGCAGTTTCCTAAAACAGAATTGTAAGCAATCTCAAGTACATAACTCAATTCGGTTCCTAATTCCAGTGTATGGATTAACACATTTACAACATGTGGTGACAAAGCCAAGTCAGACTAATAACCAAAACAGACCCAATTTTACTCTAAACAACCTGACGCTTCGACGCCTGATGTTTGCTCTACCATGTTATATATCAGATGTTCATCCGGTCCACTTACTTCTGTAAAATGAATATTCCTCGTAGTTTTCTATCGCTCCTGCTACAAATTCGGTAAGGCCAAAATCTGTAATTTTCACCACCCATCGGCTGTCAACAACACAGTTAGAGGATTTCAGCTTCCCATGTGATTTGATTTCGCTATCGTGCAGAAATATCATACCCTGTATAAAGCAAATTTGAGGCTCGGATTACAGTATTTATTGAGAGACAACTTTCAGACTTATTTCATTCTAAACAACCTTTTCAAACGAGTCTACGTCTGACTCGTCATCACATTTACAAATTTCCAGCTTTGTTAAAGTAATGCTTTAGCCAGAATCCAAATTGCTGTAAAGGACGGAAAGAAAATTAAATATGCGCCTGTTAAGTCATCGTGAAAATTTGATTTCACAGTTTCACAAATGCCAGATGGATATGTTATTTCGACGACTTGGAAAACCATTTTCAACTCGATTCGAGAATCCTAAAATGTGAAATTCAGACTTGTAAATATATGTATGACAACACATTACCGTCTTTTTGGCAACTGTATTTCAGTAATTTGTCGGCAATGTCCACATATTGCCACCATACGGGTATTTACATTTTTCTATCAAACAGATACGTTTAACCAAAGTAAAATCCTGACAAGTAAAGACCAATCATAAAGTTGACAAAACTTTTTACATGGATTTCTCATCTTTTTGAACTGGGAATGTTCTGTATTTGGATATAAATTGTTTACATCCGGTAGATGACACTATTTCCAAATACAGCAAACAATTGTTTCACTCTGTTTCGTAACGGGCTTCTCTGCTCATGTGTTGTCCTTTGTGTGTCACTTTCCATGTCGTGTTACTGTGTCTTTCTACATCTATTGTTAGTTTTAGGGTTGCTATTTAAGAAAGCAGGGGATCTCCAACAAAACTCGGTTGCAGCACCAACAGCAACACACCAAACACCCCAAGTGAAAACACAGAGAAGATGCATGTGTAATGGTAAATGACTCGTTGTGCATTTTTTTGATTATGTAATGTTGTCATTTGTACATTGTATTTTGGTGTTTGATATGCCCTGGAACTTTTTTGAAATGCTACTTTCTGTTCTGTTATCAGAGATTTGATGTTATGACCATATTAAAACAGCGTTTTATTGTTTGTTTCTTTTTGGTTGTTCTGGTCAATTTAATTTTGTGCGGCGCTTCATCGATTCATTTGAATGGTGCTGCCTGTGCTGGAGACGTTTTAACACCGCGACTCTTAGAGATTGTTCATATGTATAGTGTTGCCCTTTGTGAGAAGTGAGAGGGTTGTGCGCACGTAATCCAGGATAACCACACCATTTGCTACTTGCGTGACAAATGACCGTCCAAAGTCGGCACCGGTTGCCCATTGGTCTCGTCGGTTTATGTGTAGTCTTTTGTGTTTGATGTTTACATGTCGTGTCTCTTTTCCGTCTCGTGGGTGTTTTTCTGTTGATGCTGCAACGCGGTCTTGTTGGAGATCTCCTCCCTTCTTGTGATTCAGTTGTGTGACTAGTTGTTCCCGTATTCTGTCTATTTCCCGCGTGTGTATTCCGCTGTGATCATTGCAACGTCGTCAAATTAGGGGTCTAATCTTCCTTTTTTCTTTGATGCCTTTATTATATTACACTATTATACAAATTTAGAGCATCAATTAAGAAAAGATAAATCTGCAGCAGGGACCAGGCATGCACTCTTCGGGCACTTAACCCTCATCAGTGATCCTGAATCCAAACAATGAAATAATGACAAAGACTATAAAAGTTATGTCCAAAAAAATACCGTAAGACGTTGCAGGATGGGGTTGGATATGATGCTACAGGACCCACTTATCAGGAATTTCGAGAACATTTTATGAACAGAAATTTTCGAATGAAATAGAAACGATGAACCGAAGTTGATCGGACTTGGCTACATGTGAGCCTATGTTTAGATCAGACTTACCCTTATAATATCAAAGACTATAGAAGCAATAAACATCGAGTCTAACTGAATGTCGTCATTTTCAAGTATATCCTGAAATGAAATATTTTTATGAATATTTAATTTAGAAATTCGTAACATATTTTATCAAGATTTCTTTTTTTTAATAATATGATCAGTAATCTCACGCAAACCGCTTTACCTTTCGCGGAAATTAAACTTGACCATTTCCATATTTACTGAGGTTTCTTTCGTGACTCTAGTGGTTTTTTTTTTATTTGAAACAGACGCAATAGAGAACATCCAAACTAATTACATAACCAAAGGAAATTACATCATAAAATAAACCCTAATCTTTATGATTTATTGCGTGACGTAAAGAGCATAGCAGAGGAGTGATAAGACAAATATGAATTTATTTCTTTAATTTCCCATGATTCCGATGCATATTTAAACGCTATCGCATTGCAACGACTGCATTAATTGAATCTGTAAAGGGCAAAATTATAGTAATGATGAATTATTTTGCTAAACTTTACTATCTGGTGATCTATATTTCCATTTAGCTTCAATCTATCATAGAGGTTACAATTCGAGCGGAACTTTTTAGCATTACTTTTTCTACAAAGGTCATGGTGCATAAATGCTTATTCGGGAAAATAAAATCGCTATTCTTTCGAGAATATGCAGAGTTAGTTTTCTAATAATGTCAATTGAAGTGCATTCTAGATGTACCTCCAAATAATTTCGTATCATATGTGCAATGCTTTGCAAGTGAATTAAGCTGAAATCAATTACATTGTATATCAAAATTATTTTTAGAGGTTTACATGTGTTAAGAAATTCTGTATTAAGAAAGTCGAACTCTTTAATGAACTTGCCTGTAAACTCCCTTTATGACAGTATGCAGTAACAATTAGAACATTTGGTGCATCCACGCAAGCGCCAATGAATGGGTTGATATTGTCATGCCGTAGCTCTCGCATCTATCAAAAATAAAATACACAAAAATTCTTGAATACGAAAGATATGAATATGCTTGGCAAATCAATATTAACACAAAAACCTTTCAAATAATGAAACATAATTCGACATGAATAATACCTTTCCTCTGAATCCTTTTTCATAAAAGTCAAAATTAAGATAAAGAAATATAACAATCACATCCCCTAAAGATTTTTTTTCACGAATGCCTTTACAGAGCTATTAGATTTAAGTAATGCATTTCAACGCACATTTATCATCCTTGTCTTGTAAAACCTCGTTTTTCTCATATGAAAAATAATTGAACTTTTTCATCGATAACATACGAATTTGTAACATCGAGAAGTATGGTCTTTTAGCAAATTGTGAGAATTCCTATGAGAACCCACTGTGCTCCATTTCTTGCTTATACTTATCTCCACTCCTACGTAGCCAAGATTTTTTTTCAGTCCTTGCTCTCCATGGAAAGAAGCACTTAGCAATTCGATTCTACATACACCTATAATGACTTACTCTAAATTAACAATCCAAAATTTCCTAAGTATATTCAACTGGTGTGAACTAGAGGTGAAAGAGACCACAGAAAGCATTTACTCTGCTTCAAATCTACGTCATCTGCCTAGTGTGTATTCATTTCGCGATTGATATGCTATTTTAGAGCAAGTTCAAACTACAATGAACAACTTTGCAACTAATAGAGAAACTTTTCAACAAAGTTATATTAGTAAGCGACTGACCTTGTCACTGTAAACTGTTTTATAGGAGCGATAAAAATATAAAACAGTGTAACATTTCTTTTTCCAAAATGATGAAAGATATTTTAGGTTAAAGCCATCCAAAAACACCAAATGTGACACATTTATCGGCTTAAACTTTTTTTTGCACGGTTTAAGTGACGGTTGTTAGAAACAAGCAGGAGATGCGTACGCTACCAGGCATCTCATATAATCTCCAGTGGGGATTCACTTTTGCTTCTTTGCAGAATATTTACATTTCTTTGATTTTTTTTTTCTTGATTTTGTATGACAAATATGGACAATGACCATATCCCAGTACACAGTACAAAATCGATAATTAGGAAATCACAGACCGAAGGCATACAAAATCAGGATAAAACAGGAACCAAAGCAAACAAACAAAAAAACCTCCACTACATGAGAAGAAGCGAACTCCCATATTTAAGAGTAAAACAAGGTGCCAAAGAAGAGTTAGAACCTCCTGCTCGCATGCAACACCCGTCGCTTCAATGCCCATTGAATATGATTTTTTTGAGTCTGACTTTGAGTCATATCGTTCACTGGTTAATAAGGAAAATAATAAAGATTGAATGTATTTGAATTCATAATTCTACGTATTTTAGGCATTGAATAAACCCGCCTCATATCTCGTATCCAAGGTGACCCTAAAAATAAAAACAGATAAACAACGTACCACTTTCAATTCCTTTCTGACGGTTCTTGTCAGTTCCACGTGTTTCTTGTTGACTTTTCTTATGGCGACAAGAACCCCTTTGAAGGTCCCCACACACGTGAAGAGCTGCCGGAAGTCAATGTCGCCTTGTGAACTCAGAGATATATTACTATAAGCTCTGACCATTGTACCTTTCTGAAAATTTGAAACAAGCGGTATATGTAGGTCATTTTTTTCATTAAGTATCTTTGGTTATTTTTTATAAATATAAGAGATGTTAGTACTCATTTCGTACATGAAGTTGTAGTGCATGGAGTTGACGGGATTGACGTGAATTTACAGAATTTTCATTGTAAATCTAGTTATCTCGTTTATGAACAAAAAGCAGAAGTATTCGACAAAATTCTCTATGAAATAGGAAAAGAGATGAAAGGAAGTTGTGTGCGTAAAGTAAAGCTCTCAAGATACTAGTATGTGCAAGAAAATGCCTTTTACATGAAAGGAGGGGATCTCAAACAAGACCCGGTTGCAGCACCCACATCAAAAGACCCCAAGTGAATACACAGAAAAAAACATACATGTATACAGCAAGAGATGCAAAAGGGACACGGAACAACAAACACGACATCAAAACACCAAACACAAAATACCACACATAAACCAACAAGACCAATCAGTACCGACTTAGGACGGTCATCTGATACGTAAGAAGTAAATAGTGTGCTTATCCGGATTACGTGTGCACGACCCTCCCACTTTTCCGTTTACCCAATGATCTCGAAGAACGCACAATCGTTGTGTAAGATTGCCTCCTCACAAACAAGTAAAGACAGCAAAACACAGGGACCATGTTTAATATAGAGGTGTATAAATGTACAATGTATACGGCTCTATCGATTCTACTAAAAATATTTAAAAACTCGTATATTATGGTTGATAGGCCTTTTCTTATTTTAGTATTTTTGTTTTAATACATTGTATGTAAAGTTTATTGGGTAACCGGACAAGGATTAAGCACAAGTAATCTGGAGTTTGCTACTATCGTGTCGGAACCTTTGACGCCATCGATTGCCCAATAATCTCACTTATATCTTCATTGGTTTATGTGTGGTCTTTTGCATTTGTCGTTTTGCTAAAGTTTTTGGTGTTCCTTGTCCTTTATTAGTCTCTTGATCGTCTTATTTGTTCTGTGTTAAATACATAAGGGTGCTTCATTGTTTAGCTGTGGGTGCTCCAACCGAGTCTTGCTTGAGATCCCCTCCTTTTTGTGTCGTCTGTGAAGCATAGCGACACTTAGGGATCAATTTGTCCGTCTATCTGTCTGTCCGTCACACTTGGATGTCACACCCTATAAAAGTGATTCCCTAGTGTAGCTATGTTTCGCAGGCGACACATTCATTCCTTTGAATGATTTTTGTTTACTCGGTTTCATACACAAAATAAATTCTGACAACCGAAGCATGCTTTATTATGAAAAAATATATAATTATATTAAATCTGCTTTTTAAAAATTTTTGGTCGAGATTTTCAAAACTAAAAAGTAAAGTACAGAGAGAAACAGTATCAACTAATTCATTAAATTATGTGAAATAATATAGAGAAAGAAGTGCGAGAGTGCTTCGAATTACCCGTACAATTGAAGTGCCGATGTGGTAAGACTCTGATCTCATTTCTAAGTCCCTGTATTCAAGCTTCCACAGTAAACTAGCCAGGTCCTGTTCGTATTTCCAATTCCTGTGATTGAAATCAATTCAATGACTGTTGTTGTGAAATATAAGTTGATTGTGTGGTCCATATTGCAAATTCATCTGTTCAAAAATGATGCTTTTGAATTTGAAGACGTTTAACATTGCTACAGGCAACATATTGGAAATCATTTGCCTGTTTGTCATGTTTTAGAGTATCAGAGAGGTTGCTTATGTTTGCAATGTGATCAAGTCGAGAATCTGATTTAATGGCAAGATTATCGAGAGGTATTCTCACAGATCCCGGATAATTACACCACACTTAGTTCTACAAAATTGTTAGTGTTTTGGTGTGCGAGTCACACTTTCTTATTACGATTTAGAGGATATTTTCTTATGGCAGTTTGTTAAGACATGTTTTGTCTCCTGTTGTGCTTGTCCATTCTCCGTTGTCGCATTTTGGTGTTACTTTTTTTTTCTTGTTTTGGAATCCTGTTGGAGATTTCCTCTTTTCATAAATTTTTAAAGATTTTAAGGTAACATTATTTTCTGATCTTACATCTACCCATACCTGTATATCAAAGTTCCTATTACAATAATGATAAGTAGAATACCACCACCAACTCCTAGAAGTATCTCACTCGTATAACCTGAAATTACATACAAACATTGTCTATAATTTGAAATGGATGGTCAACCTAGTATAGTTATCTATACATGTATCTATGAGAAGATTGTCGTAAGACCATGTTTTCTTTTTTATATTGGTTGTACACCTTCTTTTGTTGTCTGACGTTTGACTGTCGTCGATTATATTGATATTATATTGATATTTGAATTTTTATGAATATGTTGTACTGAACTTTTGCTCTATGTTTTTGCATTGGGTGTTTTGGGGTTTTGCTGTGGGTGCTGCTGCAGCCTGGTATTGTTGGAGATCCCCTCCTTTGTTTCGAGTGTTGTCATTTAAAACATTGCTTCATTCCGTGAAAATTTTGATCATTCTATATGATAAAAGGGGTTTTCAGTAGATCTAATTTACTTGATTGTACACATGAAAGAGTTAAAGAAGATCCTGACGATAATCTCAACAGCACTCACAATAGAGCGCAAAATTAACCATCGACGGACCCCCTAGCAAGCCAGAGGTGGGACCAGGTGCCCGGGAGGAGTAAGCATCCCCTGTTGGCTAGCCGCACCCGCCGTCGATGTTTATGAAGCATGGAAATGAAAATATAAAAACTTCATGCACTGTCTGACGTTATGTCTATATAGAAAGTGCTATGGCGACAATGTCAGGGAAGTATATTCAAAACACTTACTGTCAAACCCCTCGCGGGGAACTTTTTTACGAGCTCCACACGGCAAAGGGCATAAGTGTGACACAAATGAAAGTTAGTTTTAATTATAGCTGTCGCCTCTTTGTGTGTGTATGTATTTGACTTTTAAATAAATCGATGTAAAAGCACAAAAGAAAAAATGTGTTGTGTGCCTTTGCACATCATTTTTCAAATTGGTATCGTTTGTTTATGTTGTTCATGTGTGTAGTCTTTTGAGATTAGTGTTGGTGTTGTCTTTGTGGGGTTTTTGTTTTCCTTGTCCCTTTAGTGCTTGACAACTCTCTGTGATTTCGTATTTTGGTGTATCGATGTTTTGCTACAACCGATTCTCGTTTGATATTCCCTATTTTCTTTAGACTAATAAAGCTCACGAAGACGATATTCGCAATGCGATACCGTATAATCAGAAAATTTCGCGAGATACAAATTTTCGCTATATTCGCGAGTGATTTGGAATCGCGATAATTAATTCCCGCGAAAATTTGTCTTTGATAAGGTATATCATAAATCTATATATAAGTTACAGTTTGTTCTTAGGCCGCCCTAAATAAATTCTACGTTTAACGTCCAGGTTCAATCTTCAAACCTACGAGGGAGGGAGGAAAATAAAAAACAAACGAAATATTAAAACAAAACCTTACTTCGATAGAAATTAGTAATTAGATATCAAATTGATAAAAAAAAATTGCGTTTTGACCTCTTTCACGAAATGACATGAAAGCAATATATAAAGATAATTATGCAGAATAAGGCTCATACAGACAAAAACTTGCCCATTCTATTTTAAGCATCATGTTTGTGACTGAATCGTGACAGTATCAAGAGTTGCCATAAATGATCATATGAAATAGAATGATCGTAGGGTATCAGCTTGCATTAGGGGTAATATTGGGGATATCAAAGGAGGGAACAGAACCCAGGACTTAAAAATTCTTGAAATGTACTGCAACTTTGATAATGAAGTTCACTTTTTGCTTCCTCCTGGGTAGTCTTTATAAGACAATCTAGATTTTTGAAAGGGAGGTGGGGGGGGGGGGGGGGGGTCGAACCCTTTGCTTGCCGTATGGTCATGCATAGATTATAGGACTACCTCCTGGGTGGCCGCAAAGTCTGTCCTTTCAGCGATGTCGAAATCTATCAGACATTTTAGTAATTTTGTCAGTCCAAACAATGAAAAGAACTGCAAACTTTTGGCATGTAGTCCGGAAGAATTATGTCAGACATTTCGGAGGCTTTTTTCTGAAACTTTACAACATCTCTGGTCCTTGGCAGAACATTATCTCTGTTGATGATAGTCCGACAAGTCTGATGTGGAGCAAATTATACCTATTTGGTTGTTTGTTGTTTCCCCCCATAAAAGCAAACAACAGAATAGGAACAAGTTGCCCCACATCAGACTTGTCGGACTAAAGGACAATTAAACATCATGAAAGTGTTGTAATCATACAATCACTTCTCTTTTATTTCCATGCAATCAGTCATCTTGTATCAGGATATTATGCAACCTTTTGTACACTATATTATACTAATCCTCGCTGTTTTTAAAGAATAATGTTAGTTTGTGAAGGCTAAAACGTCTCAGAAAGACAAGAAAGATGTTTGAACACTGTTGAACTCCCCTGTATTTTCTTTCTGGAAACCAAAAAGTGAATGCAACATAGAGAATTGTGACGGTTACGAAAATCCGGATCGTACAAATCGGGATTTTCAAAATAATTTGTTTGTTTTTTATTTTGGGAAATTTTCCAAAACCTACGCGAGCGGTGGACGTTAAACATAGAATTTATTTAGGATGGCCTTATTGTACATGTGCAATTCTTCACTTTTCCCTGAATAAACGTGAAGAGGAGTGAATTGAGTGTATTCTCACATAGAACAAACTAAAATTTCAATAATGAAAAGTACAGAACAGTAGCATTACGTGTTCATATTTGTTTGTAACTTAGGAATCACAAAAAAATTGTACTCGCGAAAATAAAGACACCCTATTATACCATAAAATCGCGAAATTTGATATTTGAAATTTGATACTCGCGAAAATTTCTGGTTATACGGTAGTTTGCCCATTTCACAGCAATAAAGAAAACGAGAAAAGTGAATAAATGAAACCAGTTTCTTAACAAACATTGACGAACCCTTTGGTTTTAAGCATTTCTGTCCCCTGTATCCACACTTTGGTTCATCTAGTGGTATCTTTCCATCAGGCCATTCTATTTCTTCTCCTTCGATGAAAGTAAAATTCTGAAAAGCAATGTTAACTAGATGTATAGTTAATATAGCGGCTCATCAAATCTTGAGCCAAAAAGAAAGCATATGTGGTATCAAAAGAACTGTCACATTATAAGAATACTTACGCAAAATATGAAGTTCCAAAACGAGTTATCTAAATGCGCTTTATTCATTTTTTTACTCTATTTTATTATTTTGATTTGTACTCTTATAACACGTATTGCAGAAAGGGCATCTAAAGTAATAATTCAATTTAAGTAAGAAAGAAAAAAAATATCCATATGTCTATCTGTCTGCTCTTTTGTCTATTCTTAAAATCCTGTAACATTTGTCATAACCTCTTCACCACAAGAGATAAGACTCTCAAATGTGGTATTTGTGTTCTTTGTGACACGACTTCTTTCTATTGCTACAAACATTTATTATCATTTAACATTATCGACAATAATTACTGCACCATGCGATGTAGGTCTTACATATATGGCATTTGTTTACCTTATCACAAAACCTTCTTTTAGTATCAAAATGTTTTCATCATATGACCTAAACTGTGACTTACGACCTACATGTGAAAACTAAAATTCTCAATATTTGAAAATTGTATTATAAAATTTCAGTAAACCATACGCGCATATCAACAAGTAATGTCTCATTAGTGATGCTCGAGGCCGAAATAGATGAAAATCAAATAAAATAATATGAAATTATGAAGAGCAAAAGCGAAATCGACTGTTTTTTTCTTCAGGTGCAGATGCACGTACATATAGGCAAAGATATCGTCCACCAGTGGTTAAAGCCTTTGGATAATTTAAAGTAAAATCCATTCTCGTCTTTGGAGTAAACTTTTTCTATGGGCGATTTAAAAAAATAATAAAAAAGAAAGAAAGAAAGAGAAATCTGTATATTTTGTTGACATTTTTATGTCATTTGACATTGGTAATTGTTTCCTTACCGGAAGAGCATCTTGTCCGAGCTGGAAATATCCTACTGGGTATAGACCGTAAGATTTTCCGACAGGCTCCCGGAATTTTTCCTTCCTGGCTATTAGAGTAAAATTCCCCTCTGTGTCTCCGACTTGATTAATTCGGCTTATATACCCCATGGCACCTGTGTTGATGAAGAAATTGGCTTTACCGTAAGAAAATTGTATTTGCCTGTCGTTTGTGGGTTTATTAAGGTCTGTCTTATGTAAACAGTCAAATTCCCTAGGGGTAGATATCATCTGTTCTGTATCTTATATTTTCGTCCAGAATGTCTATTATTATGGATAAGTAGGTGTAAGTTAAGACTTCACGTTGTTGCTAAAATACATCTTATGATTTAACGAAGATGGACTAAAAAGAACCTGTAATTGTCGGGAGGGGATAGTGAATATTTAGTATAACAAGATAGTATAAAACTTCGTAAGATATTACAGAATACTATAAAAAAAACTTTATATCATTAGGAACATCAAAGTATAGAGAGTATCTCTAATCTTGTTTGCAGCACCAACAGCAAAAATGAAACACTTGAACACAGAGTGAACAAGCACAACAAGAAACATCGAAGAGACAAGGAATACCAAACACCAGACAAGGCAAAACACCACACAGCAGTATACATAAAACAACGAGACCAATGGTCAACTGTAGTCGCTTTAGGCCAGGCATCTGTCACGTTATTAGCAAATGATGCAGCCATCCGGATTGCGTGGACACAACTCTACCAATTTCCAGGTTGCACATCGGTTATTAAAACATGTTTTAACTGGAAATTTGTTATTTTGTTGTTTGACAAGATACTTTTACTTTGTCCGACCTTGTCATGGAGAGCATCAGGGCATCTAACCCGCACATGAGGATAACATAAAACCATCTTAGCATATATGCATTCTATCTCTCTTGTTTGAATTAGACTAGAATGTGCTTCAACAAAGAAATGACGAGTCGGTATGAAATTAGATCTACAGATTTCTTGGCATGCCAGAACAGTTTTAAAGATGTATGGAGGGCAGAAATGAAATCCACATGTTTGCTGTAAAAACTAAATTACAGAATATAAGTTTTATCATCCAAATGTCATGATCATTGTTTTTTGATAAATTGATCATGCTCTTTTCCGCGATCTGATGTACATTTCAATGGGGGAATGTACTAGGCTGAATAGCAGGTGTAATTGTACGTGGTGCACCGTGTATACCCAAGATTATAAAACGGTAATGTCGGTGGAATATTTGTAACAAGTAAATGCAAAACTTGTACTAGTATTTTCGGATAAAAATTCTCGCCTTTCTTCGCCAAGAGTATCTGAAATGTCTATTTCTCTACGACTAAGTATTTTTATCGAAAATCTTCAATTCCTTCTTTTCCATATTGCTTTCATTTTCTCCGGTTTTACCTTATATTTTTCGAAGACACAAAATGTGTTTGCTAATCAAATCTTTAACAACAATTACTTTATTTATAAAAATAGTAGATGGCGCACATCAATTTCCCTCATTTTATGATTTTTGTCATTTGTGTTTCAATACTGCTATTTGTTTATTTTTCTATTTGGTGAGGTTGTTTTCGTTCTTTCTATGCCATTGTTTGAGGTCGTTTCTTTATTCTTACATCATCGTGGCATTTTCAATGATAAGCCAAACTGACACGTGTTGCCTACGAACAGGAGATGCTTTTAAAATAATCTCCCGAAGCACCTAATCGCATGTCCATTGGGGATTCAGATTTACTTCTTTGTAGAACGTTTAGGTTAAATACATTTTTTGTCATGAGAATATTTTCTGTTTCCCTTTACGGGTGTGTGTGTGTTGGGGGGGGGGGGGGGGTAGTCTTCACTTAGTTGCTATTTTTGAAATGGCAGATTCCACAAGAAAATATTATTATGGCAGGCTTTCGGATCAATTGAATTGCATTTTTGAATGATGGCGTGCGTCTTATTTCTTCGTTTTATTGATTCTAGGTAGCGGCAATAAACATTGGATTTTGTAAATAAATTTATTAAACTAAATTCTGATTAAGGTTAAGTTTGTAAAACCTATTGTGGACAATAAAATAAGGGCACTGAGTAATTGAAATGTGAAAAAATATGGTGTGGAAAGATTTTAGCCTATAGGAAAACATAACGAGCAAGAGGTTGATGGAGGAAAGGATGGGGTCTCCAATCGGACCAACAGCAACAGCAAAGCACCGAAACACCCGATATGAAAACACAGAGTAAACAAGCACAGCAACAGACGTAAGAGACGTAAGAGATACATGTAGAAACATGAAACACAAAAGAACACATATAAACCATCGAGACAATGAGCTTTCGATGTCGACTTGGGACGGCCATCTGTCACGCAAGTAGCAGATATTGTGCTTATCCGGAAGTTTACTTTCAAGTAATATTTTCTTATATTTCTTTTTCAGAAGAAAATATATTTCGGAAATTTTCATATCGAGTTTTGATACTTTAACAATAGTACGACTACATTAAATTTTTTACTTGAATTTCTTTGAAAGATTTGTACGGCGGCGCAGTGATTCATTTGACTGGCGCCACATATAACGAATTTTGTTTTACTGTGTAGAGATTATTCATGTCGATTGTTGTAATGTTCCAACGTTCCTGTTTTTTTCTTTTGCTCACGTTTTTGTTACCTTTTTCTGGTCTACTGTGAATTTTGGTTTTTGATTTTGTCAGTGAGTTTGTTTTTCACTTATCTTTATCAACAGATGTATTATTTTCCTTATAATCACGATGGGTAATCTCGCAACGCAGAACAATCGGTTTTTCTATAATTTCGTGTAATATAGATTAAATTTCACTAAAAGGGAATGTGATGCAGTGTAAGGATGCCATAGCTATGATTTTCATCCAAAATAAGAGAATGAGCTGAAAAAAAACGATCGGCGTGATCCGTGTAGATGAAAGTGAAAGTACATGTACATATAGAACGCCGTTTTATGCATTATCAAAAGCAAATATTCACCTTATTTTGGATTCAAATCATAGCTAAGACATTCCTACACTGCATCACATTCCCCCTTTTTGTTATAAATTATATACTAGTATATTGCACAAAAAAATATAGAAAAACCGATTGTTCTACATTGCGAGATTACCCACCGTGATAATGAAGCAAATTGTCATCATGTCCAGCACCTTATGCTTCTTTCATTGTTTATTAAGCTCGTTACGTGTATAAAATATTGAACAATGGACTAACTCTGATTACGAGATTTCATATTTATGAACTTTTAGATGTTAATACGTCAATGAATTAATCATTTGTAGAATTCAAATCAATTTCTGTAAATGAGTATACGGATTAAATCAGGACGAAACTATTAAGACATCATTTAGTACTTTAAAACCAAGATGATAAATGTATATTTTTGCTTGTTATACTGAATATTTTCAAAGGCTTCCGTCGTAAATGTACTTGTTTGTCCAGAAGTCATTGTCCATTAACAACTACCAAATATAACTCTACCAATTCAATAAAAAATAATGACTCTTTGTAATAATCTTTATTGCTTTTTGTCCAAGATATATACTTTCTTCTTTTATTATCTTCTTAAATTGGAATAAGCGATGGAAAAGAAGTATTTGATATCTTCATGAAAATTGCTAGTATCCATATATTTTTTATTCGTTTATCTGTCAGGGAAATAATTTACATGTGTGCTGGTTTTTGTGGTTCATAAAAGTATGGAGATTTTGTTATTCCCGAGGGGACTTGGCGTCAATTCTTTTTCTTTTTTTATTTCAAAGCTAAAATAAGAATTCCCGATCAATTATTCAAAATGAAAATATCTGAAAATGTGCTTCAAAACAATAATTGTACAATAAAAAGTGTCATAAATCGCACACATTTGTATTCTTTAACTTTGAATTTAATTAATTCTATTATCAAGGTATTCTTGTTTGCTTTTATTGGTTAATGACAGCGTGAAACAACAAATTGCTTCATGAATATATTCCAACGAATTACACTTGTGAATTTCGTTCTAATTATCTAAGTCTTCAGAGAATATGATACTCTGCTACCAAAAATTTTTGCAGTAGGTCGTGCGATTTCAAAGACCTTTTTGTTTGATTGATGTTCTTACAGGGGATTGAGAACAATGGTTTTTTTAGATTCCCTATAGAGAACAATAGTCAAGCTAGTAACCTATTAACAACATCACGCAATAACATTGTTCTGATTAGAATAGGGACAAAGGAAAATAGACATCGAAACAGAAAATACATTTTCCCAAAGGCACGTCGTAATGTTTGTTCACTATTTCTTCAAAGTACATGTACCTAAAGTCGGTGCCATGAAAATATTCAATAGTTCTTTTCTTGTTTTGCTTTCGAATAAACAAAACGATTAAAGCGACAATAAAGACCATCCTCGGTTCCCCAGGCTCTTTGCGTTTGGACTGAATACCCTGGATCAGATTGTACTATTCCGGGGATTTCCATTTATATGCAAATGTTGCTGATTGGCTCCCTCACAAACATTTTTATCCAATCGCATAATTGTTTACAGGCGTGTTTTGGATAGCAATGATAAATAGTGAATGTTTGACTAGGTAAGATACTTCATTAAGCCCTGAGAAAATAATCGAATTGTTAATTAGATGTGTTCGATACAAATACTAGTATTCAGGTAACCGACAAAAATTCCTTCTTGTGGACGATTCACTTACTGCCCTTACTGTGGTCAGCGCGCACCCATTACCGTAAGTTTTTTAACTTCACGAAGAAGAGCTATTTCTTTTAAAATCCCCGAAATAGTACGATCTGACCCAGGGTATTCAGCCAAAGCGCAAATGACCTCGGGAACCGAGGATGATCGAAGTCAAAAAGTGAACATTTTCATTGAAAATTTATGTCTATATGTTTTGATTATGAGATTGGTAGTAAATGCGACTTTTCAAAAACAAGAGCAAAATCCCACATGTTACAAAATGTACCAACTACCTTTGGTTACGAAAAAGACAGAAAAAGCCAAGAACCCCCATTAAAGAAATTCCTCACGTAAAGATACCGAACATTAAATACAACCTGTTGAAAAGACTATTGAGCAAGAAGCTTCGTTAGACCGTATCAGTGAAGGGCGATATACCTACAAATATGTAATTGCTCGCACTGCTTTTTTCGGATTCGAATAGTTGTCATCGATACTATTTTCGTAAAACAGAGTTTCCTCCAGAAAATGTAAAGACGAATTATAAGATGTCTATCATTAAAATGACTATTCATTGAAAACTGAATCCGACGCCTTTTTATTTTGTGCAATTGCCGAACATTGACATTCCTCACAAGTCGTTTCTCGAAACAAATTTAGTTAGGTCAAAGGTACCTTTAACGACAGAAAAATAATGAACGACGATCCTAAATCAATTGATATTGTATTGTGTAATGTATTTGACCCGCATCTTTTTGCCTCTCTGTGATCGATTGACAAGATCTGATAAAGCCAATGTACATCTCGTTCTTAAATCATTTCAACCCCCGAGCTTTTCGATGTGACAGTTTTCGATCATAAGGGATTCGCTGTCATGCACTTTTCAGTGTTGCTGACGATTTGTCCTTCATATTTTATCGGTACAAGTGTTCTCTATTGCTTTAAATCTTTTTCTTTGTCCAATTAAAAGAATCCTTTATGATACAAAGGAGGGGATCTCCAACAACACCCGGTTGCAGCACCCACAGCAAAACCCCAAATCACCCAATGCAAAAACACAAAGCAGACAAGCACGGAAAGAGACGCACAAGGGACAAGGAACTTCAACGCACAACACGGAAGCATCAAACACAAAGGACTACACATAAACCAACGAGGCCAATGGGCAACCGGTGCCGACTTATGATCTACAGTTCTCAAATAAAGGACAGTCTGGAACTCTTTTAGTTTCTTATATGAATCTTATCAGTGAATTAAGGTAAATCACAAAACCCGAAATCAGACTCCAAAATTCACAAACAAAACGCTTACAAATTCTTGAAAAAAAACCCCCATAAAACAGAACTTTCTAGCGAGAAAATAGGACAAAAACACAACTTTATAGAAACACGAAGGACTACTTATTTTATACGTTCCTTTTCCTCTTTAATTTATTTATCAATTGTAAGTCTCTCTCTCTCTTTCTCTCTTCTAACACTCAGTTAAATGTAGTCTGTAAGATAATGTGCACTAGGTGTATATTATATAATATTCTTTATTTTATATATTGTTTTCATTTTCGTGCGTGAACATCGACGGCGGGATCGGCTAGCCAACAGGGGATGCTTACTCTTCCCGGGCACCTGGTCCCAGCATTAGCTTGCTAGGGGTCCGTTGATGCTCAAGTTAGTTGGTGCTCTATTGTGAATGCTGTTGAGATTGTCGTCAGGATCTTCTTTAACTCATTTATTCTGGTATGTTAATTGCTTTTCTTGTTAGCTTTCAGTACTCGATTCTGAATCAATTGAAAACGCAGATGGCTTTGATATACATGTACATGATAGAATTTTATCGAACATGAATTTTATAATATTAGAGTAAGAAATCTTCGTATCGGTCTGTCATTTTTCAACATCTATGTTAAAGTAATGAGTTTGGTTAAATACACCATGCAGAGCTTAATCCTGAATAAGAATCCAAAAAGCTACAACTCTCTCTTGTAGTAGGGCTATTGATCAAGATATGGACAATCCTACAGTGTTAAGTCGTAACTCTGTCAAAATTCCAAAACCGCCAACGCTAATAAAATACAGTGAACAATGCCAATGATTCTAGACATCAAATTCATCGTCTTACTTCTATATGTGGTATTGGCGATATGCTTAAACACCAGCCTCCCGTCCCTATAATCTCCACCTTTTCGTATTATTTCATCCACAGCCCTGGCATACAACCAGACGGCATCATAAAGAAAGGACGCTTCAGGACTTAACTGAAAATAGATACATCCATGTCAAATAGGAGAAAGGCTGAATCTATGCCAACTACATTGTACGATGTCCAAACGTATGGACTGATCAAAGAAATTCGGCCACAATGGAAAGAGTATATGCATGAATGAAAAATATGGTGGCATATTCCTGCCCCCTACATGCGAGCAGAAGTATGCCACCATAGAAAATCGTTCAATATATAAAACTTTATCTCTAAAAATTATCTTTCAATCTTTATCTTTCTCTAGTTGATCCAAAGGGCTCAACCGGAAGGCATTTAGAGTTAAAATGAACATTAGTGATACTTGGTAATATCTTTTTGAACTAATAGGAAGCTAGATAAGGTGCCCGCGAAGATAGTATAAAAATTATCAGTGAGCTTTTTATTTTTTGTACTTCAAGACTATTGTCGCATTTGAAGAGCTAAAATTCCAAGAAAAATAAAAATACGTACCTTCCTATACAGTGAATGGTTGTTGAAGAGGGTAGAGAAATTAAATGGAGGTATTGTCATGTATTTTTTAACGATATCTGTAAAAGTTTTGTACTGCGGTTGTATTGGGGGTGACTGCACGACACAAATGAAATATTGGAAAGCTTGTATTCTTCTAGGATCCAAACTGTTCATGGAATCAAATAGGCCTGTTGAAAACATCACACAATAATTCGACATACATCATATTATCACCTTCTGCAAAAGTTTATCGGGAGCACGTTTTGAATATTTTTACTCTCTGACGTCTTATGAATGAAAATTGACAGAGTGTTCGCTTGGATTGTCTGAAATTGAAAATACTACAATTTCCTATGTCTGAATAGCAGATGTCATTCCATAAAAGAAACACGGTGGGAAGGAAATTATATTATAATCCGAGAATAAAACTCATCTGCTTTTAAATTAAGTTTCTGATAATTCTTAGAAAAAAAGTAGTGACGTCATACATTAGGTCTTTAAAATGTTAGCTACTGTATTACAACTACGTTATCATGGTGTTGTCCGTTACATATGAAATTGCAAACACAACTAAAGTTAACCAGGAAATATACTGTGACGTAAATTGTATCAAGAAGTGACCTAAATATACTGGCTGAGTCACAGAAAAAGCTGTAATTTTATTAGTAATCCAATCATTTCAATGAAATATTATGTAATAAATATTTGTTGCTGACCTCCAAATCCTAAGAAATAACTTATCGTAATAAGTCTATTTTCCAATTACTTCATAGAAAATCCGGCTCGTTAGGAGTGTACGAATACAAAAGTTGATGTGTCTAATAATTAAGTTTGAAATTTAGCTCCCATATGAACAATTGCTTTGACCAAGAATATAACAAACAGAAATGTGGTCTTTCTCAGAAATTGCCAGTATTGAAATATATGTTCTTAAATAAAACCCAATGCACGATATGTGCACATCAACAATTAAATCTCGTCAGTGATGCTCGGGACCGCAATATGGGAAATCCAGATAAATAAATATATGAATTTATTCAGAGCGAATTTCTAAATATGATATAAATTGTCCATATTGAAATATATGTTCTATAGTACCAATCTTATTGTACTAGACACGCGTTTAGGATATGGACTCCTCATCGGTAGTACTTTTAAAATGTCAAACAAGTTGAATAAAGCAAAAGCGAATTTTCCTAGCGCCATCTACAATATAAAATTTTAATTTCCTCTTGCCAAAAAATGAGCGGCTCCAAATGTAGGGTGTATTCAGAAGCGTATTTAAGTGAAACATACGGCCAAAAAATCGTTGGAGGGTAGGTGCAAGGAGCTTAATTCTAAACATGACCGAAAAAAATATGCCGAAACCAAGCTAAGGACAGAGCTATGCAATGAGGGAGATATCCCTTAGTTTTAGAATATATGCGGATTTTTATTTGTTAAAGGAATTTACAAATACATGTATATTTCAAGTAAATTGCCACAGCACTATGAAACTAGACTAACGATATCCTTGGGAACTAACAGTTGTTGAAATTGTAAATATTGAAATATAATATGTTCTATTGTCATTTTCAAATGCGCCTTATGCACATTTCAACAAGTAATTTCATTCATTGAAGCTCGAAATTTGTTTTCAATACGTGATGATTGCAATAAAATTTCCATAAATAAGAAAATTCTAAGACTTGCCTTCAAAATATTCGTGAGCTTGATCATAGTTGTATAGCCGAAAACTCACGCCAACTACAAAGTACTGGCCAGTGTCCAGAAGCCCTCTGTCATGTAAATGGTCAAGCAGTCCCATAAATTCATAGTGATCACCCAACATAACATAAACTGAAAAGGAAACATTCGTCCATAAATGTTCAATTGTTACGTCTTCAAATTCAAAGCATAATTCAAGAACAGATAAAGCAGCATGTACCAGGCATGCACGTTTCGGGTACTTAACCCTGAATCAAAACAATGAAAATGGCCAAGGACTGTGAATTGTTAAACGTCTTCCAATTCAAAAGCATTATCTAAGAACAGATAAATTTGCAGCATTCACCAGACATACAAATCTTAATATCTTCGAAGTATTTGAATAGACGTTTGATGAATGACGTTTAAATATATTCGTTCATTCGTATGCAAACGGCGTAATTAACCGGATTTTATTTGAAATGTTAAACGTCTTTAAATTCAATAGCATCATTTAAAACCTGATAAATTTACAGCATGGACCAGACATGCACGTTTCCGGTACTAAATACTTGTCAGTGAACCTCAGTCTAAAGTATGTAATATGGCCAAAAACTATGAAAATTATTATATCCAAAAATGTACCAAAAGGCGTAGCAGAATGGGTGGGATATGATGCTACAAAACAAACCTTTTCACTAACCGGGAATCTAATGGTTCTATCCATCGGATATCAAAGCTATAGATTTTCTAAACCGATTTTATTTTATTATACTCATCTACTCACTGCGAGTATCAATATATGTTTCGGAGACGACTCTTCCGAAAGGATTCTCAGTATGGCTATGGAAATAAGGGCTCTTGTAGGTCTTTTGGAAGGATATTTCAATGCCCTCTTGCCTCATCAACTGAAAGAGAAGTGTTATGTTTTCATTATGCAACAAAATCCCATCTTACATTGCAGCCGATTCCATGGATCGTTTTGTGGCTGCAATTGTCTCGTTAAGACCTCGTTATATCTAATCACCTTACGCGCAAGACATGATCCGAGAAAAACATTTACACATGCAATAGCACAGTGATTGAAAGTTGAGCTGCATATCGACTTCATTTAAATTCTTGGACAATTGACGCGATAACAACGTGTCTGCATCATTATGTAATGAAATAACTCACGCTACTGATTGTATCCGCCGTCGGTTTGAACGTTTCCTTGGAGGAATACACAAACGTTACTTTCTTCCAATTGAATGCTTTAAGAACTGACACCACGCTTTGTGACACTTGAGAGTCTGTCGGTTTGGTCCTAGCGAATGTCGGATAGTTCTCCTTGTCACTGACTTCTGCGTCTGCACAAAACTAAAAAAAAAAAAAAAAAAAAAAAAAAAACAAAGTAAAACCTATTCACATTTAAAAGTGATAATGTTTTACATCACAGACATTCACTTACTATACCAATAAGGTCACTTTTGCTTAACTCTTAACTCTAAAATGTAAAATAGCGGCAAATCCATGGAACCAGCGGATTCGAACCAACAACCATAGGATAATTGTTCTTATGCTCTAAGGCTGGATTATGGCGCCTTCATTCTGATCCTGATCAGAGGTATTTAACTAAAGCCGAAATTATTCGGGGGCGTCAATTACATTTTGTTCAAGAAAGTAACGAGTTGGAAAACTGTTTTTATCATCTACACTTATTTTCTTTTGCAGTGCATGGTGAGCAGTTAAACTCGTTCCCTGTGATTGAATGTTTCAAGTGTATTAATTACATTACGTAACTCTCTTCAGCTCTGTCGCCCGAATGAGGTTTTGTTGTGGACCTTTATCATTTTATAATCATATATTACCTTGCTCTTTTGGAAACTTGTCAATTCATCCTAAAAAGTTGATGATGGAACATTAAGCTTTTTCCTACTTAACAACATTGATACAAAACTGATCAATCGATCGATCATTTTAAATAATTCAAACGCGTTCAAGAAGGTCGTAAGGAATAATTATTCATGTATTACTGAAATTTGGTCAAATTGATTAAATGTCTTCCTGATGCGAAGGATATCGCATTCTAACCATATTAAAAGCATATTTTTCATAACGTAATTATAGGTTGAAATGATAGAGAATAATCAAGTTTCTGTTACGGATCAAAATTTGGCTGTCATTCAATGTGAAATAATACACTGCTATGATTCATAACACATTTTGAAATGTCTATTTCCTAATTTCTTTTAATGCCTTTGTGTCATGTTTTCCTTTCTGTTCTCCGATGATGAATTAAAAGATTTTATTTCACTCATGCTGGGTCGGTCCCAACGGAAAACATGCTTACGAAGTTATCAATTCCATTTTTAACAGAATGGGATGAAGTGTATGATAAAATAATTAAAACTAAAGTATGAATTTAGTTCATTAAATATGCAAGACTCCACTCTGTGTTGTGTTTAGAACATGGCTTGCACTACATGTTATTAGATCTTGTGATTCGCTGTAATGTCCTACTTGTATACGAGGTATTTTCTATTATTTGTTTTCTTTTTCCCTTTGAGATATTTTCTTTTTTTCCTTTTCCTTTTTGCCATCACAACAATAAGGCATCCATAACATGTAAATATGGTAACAATTAACACAATTTTAATAAATCGCCGGATATTACTTTTTCTGCATGGCCTTCGTGACAGTATATGCTTACTCTTCCCGGGCACGTGATCTCATCTCCATTGGGGATTCCCTTTTGCTTCTTTGCGGGATGTTTAAGTTGTTTGTTTAATGTGTTGTAAAAATACTTTCTATGTTTTTTACTCTTTGTCGGTGTGGTTGTCTTCAGTGATCGCCGTGTGTATATTTTATAATAGCAGATTCCACATGCTTTTGGATCAATGGAATAGCATTTTTGAATGAAAGCTGTACATCTACCTTGACAACTACTTGAGCTATCGCATAGGAATCAAATTATTGATATTTTATAAAAAAATTATGCAAGTTTGACCTTGATATTTGACCTTGAAAGTTTAAAATTTAAAGGCCTGTTTCTTTAATGATTCTTTATCTGTGTATGACATATGAAAGCTGTACCTTAAAAAGTTATGGTATTTCATTGGCTATGTTTGACCCTGACCGTTCAAATTAATAGGCATGTCCCTCTAATGATTCTTTATCTGTGCACAAAATATGAAAGCTGTACACTGAAAACTACTTGAGTTATCTTGTCAGTATCAAATTAATGAAATAAAAACAAATCTTTGAAATTAACACATCATTCAAATACAATTCCATGAGGAGATAGAATAGTGTGAGATTGATAACACCATACACCAGCAATTACTGAAAACTAGATATATTAGATGATCTTAATGCACTAAATATATGACGAAGGAGCTCGAACGAATTGATAGGGCATTCGGTCCAGTTGGGACCGAAATTTCTATTTTCTTTATTAAATAATTAAAACTCGGAATTCGGTCACATTTTGCCAGATTTTATGAAAATAGTTATTTTTTCAGACATAAGTGTGTAATTTGGGTTAAATATCCTATCCTATAGAAACTGGAAAAGCTTTTTCCCCACCTTGCTACATAATTTGCATCTCATAGAAACTTTAGTTTAAATAAATCTATCAGTATGACAAGCAAGACCACAATGTATGTCACATGAAGGGGAAATATGTCAACCAGACGGTTGAAATTTCAAAAGGAGGAGGATGCAGAACTCGAAATCTATAAGTGTGACCGACTGAGAGATCAATCCTTGCATGGTTTGAAATAACTTGGCAATCCTTTCTTTACAGATTTTCTACACACATGTACGACAGGTCTTACGTTTATTCATCTTTGTGGAAAGGAGGTGCAAAGAGACGTTCTACGACTACTCGTTTTTTCTTTTTTCTTTATTTATTTATTCAGTATTATTATTATTTTTTTTTTTGCAGAACATGACACTGAGACATAATTTATCCGATTGTGTGCACGTAATCCGGACGACAACACCAGTTGCTTTTTATAGTCAATCGCCGTCCAAAGTTCGCGTCTGTTCAAATTGAACCCCTTTTTTTAAATGTTGTCATTCGTGTTTTGAAATGTCTTTGCTGCCAATTTATCTGTTCTTAAATGATGCTGTTGATTTTGAAGACAATTAACATGTGTACTGTTCATTTGTTTGCTGGTTCTCTTGGTGTACGCCCCCTTTTGTCTCGTTGACCACTGATAAGGATTTACCATCACGCAACACGTGTCTGGTGCATCAGAATTTGTTTGACATTTTCCAAACAAGGTAACGATTTGGAACACTATCGTCTTCGGATGTCTATTGATGTGTTCCATTTATGTAGTGTTCGTTAAGTGTTGCACTTATTTCTGTTTTCATAGCAAAGTTGCTTTGTTGAAGATATTTTCCTTCTTTGAATGTCGTCGCTGCCTTGATTTCTGAATGCGTTTCTCGTGTTCATGTGCTTTGCTATAGACTCTAAAAGTGAGTTTTTATTCTTTATTCCGTGTAGCGAACATACTTCTTGTAATCAACATTCAGCCAATGAACTGGACTTTTGAGGGAAATTAAATTCATCTCTATGATATGAAATGAGAGGAAATGAGAGAATCTTATAAGATATACATGTACTATACATTTAGTCGAATATCCCATCCACATAAGTGCTACGGTTTATGTGTAGTCTTTTGTGTTTGATGTTTACATATCGTGTGTCTCTTTTCCGTCTCGTGCTGTACTCGTCTTTTGTGTTTTTGCATCGGGTGTTTTGGTGTTTTGCTGTTGATGCTGCAATGGGGTCTTGTTGGAGATCTCATCCCTTCTTTTCTTACACAGCAAAAATGTCCATATATAGTAAACATGTGTTCAGAGTAAGCGCATTGGAGCCTGGGTTTTCGAGATGAAGTGCCATTGTCATTTTAATACCATTATGCCTCTTTAGTTCAGCATTGCGTCGTCCTTTTCCGTTGTATGACTGTACATAACATAATTTTAGATGTCAAAAATAATTTTAGATGTAGGTTGATATGACGTGTGACATACAGCTTATTTTAAGAAACTAGTATCATATTTGATCGGAATTGCCCACGGTTAGAAAAACATCTGCTCAATTGATACTGGGAATAATTTCCTTTTTCCATTTTTAAAATCCTCTCCATAGACTTGAAGCATGTGTTATGCACATAAAAGCTTTGCAAATTAGTCTGATAGGAACAATGGGACTTGGAAGGTTCTCACAAATTATCTTTAGGGGCCGTCCAAAATTTTCTGTAATCTTCCTACATGTAGTATGCATTACTCATCAGTGAATGTAATACAAAACCCGAAATCAGATTCAAAGAATCACAATCAAAAGTCTTTAGTTACAAATTCATGAAAGAATATAAAACAGAATTTTCTCATGAGAAAAGAGAAAATAGACATGTCAAACAGACGGAGACAGTAACACAAACTTCTTTAAAACACGAAGGACAACTTTATCCAATGAAAAATCTTCAGAGTACAGTGCAAGTTGTGGGTGGCGCTATCAAAAGCAGCGCATAGCTAATTGGTATAGTTTATCATAATAAACATAATTATTCAGTTTATTCATTATAATGTACCTCACCAAGTTAAGACAAAGGTGACGAAATACAAATTAGTGAAGGAAAGACAAACACAAAAAGAAACTTTATTAGTACAGTGTTTTGAGAGGGAATACAGAATTAATTTTGGTCGATGAAAAAAGTTGTACACATTGGGCGAGGCGAATATAACTATAAAAGGACGTAGCAGTTACTTTCGCTCCGTGCTGTCTACGGATTTATCAAGAAGTACGACACGCGCGTTGTAAGTACGTTGCAAGTGCGTACAACGCACCTTCGACGCAAGAAAGTGAGGAACCCGTTGGTGAGCAGTACGTGTAAATTCGACATCCTAACAATAACGTAGAAGACGTAAGGAGATAGTACGTTGTAAGCAAGTTGCACGCAATTTGTCAGTACGCACCACGCAATTACTTTTTGCGCAACATATGATGCATGTAACCACCCATATAACCGTGCGTGCGACGTGTGTTGAAACATATTCCGTACTCTTGCCACTTCCTTCAAAAGCACGCACGGCAGGTTGTGACCAGGGCTTTAATTAAGAGGGCAAGAGGATTAATCGAGAAGCTACTTGGGGCATATTTGCGAGATACTGACTTCGTTTTCGACGACACAATGAAAATATATGCAACACGATAAGATCTCGTTGTCTTTCCTCCATGATGATGATATTTCATGTCCGAGCAATTTTCATTATTTTTCTAGTTTAGACTTTTGGTCTTCATTATTTCATATTATTTGGATTTCCACTTTTTTGGCCTTGAGCATCACTGATGAGATATAATTTGTTGAATGCGCATATGGTGCACTGAAATTTCGTGATGTAACAAAAATAGTCATACATTTCAACATTGACATTTTATAAAAGAAAACTCTTTTTCTTTTCTTTTCTTTTTTTTTTTCTTTCTTGTAGTTTTCTGTACATAAGAAATTAGCTACAAGTATACATGTCATGATCCATTTAAAAGGTTTGTTTATTTACAATTTGCTGAATTCCAAGCTCTATTGGATACTTTGTTCTTTCCTCAGGTATCCGTTGCAAAAAGAAAAACAACCCTGTTGAGATAACAGTTGTTTTACTTTCTGATGGAAGCATTATCTCTTCAGTGCGTTTATCAGAAAGGAAAAGTACTTTGGACAACTTTGACATCGGGAACTTTCATCCAAAATGACGAATGAAATAGAAGCGGAACACAAAACTTGGATGAAATAACAGTTCTATCATCTGTAATTTTCAGAAATACTTGTACTCCAAGGATTCTTGTTACAAAAACTTGGTTACAAAACGCAGCTAGATGGGTATAATTTGAATCATTCATTACAAGGTATTTTAGCAGGGCCATGTGCAAAAGTAATCATTGCTGCCGAGATAAAGCCAATACTTTCCAACTGATGCGTAAATAAAAGTATTGACATGAAAGAATCAAGGAAAACAAAAACACATAAAGTATTTCTCAACAATCGGTGCACGCTTTACGATCCTCATCTAGAGGTTGATCTGTTGAAGAGACTCTTAGGAGGTTTTTACTCTATTTTTATTAGTTTGGTTATGTTTTCCAGTCCGTTATGCAGATAAATCTTGTGCTGTCAATCATAGTCGTGTAAAATTAAGTCCATGACAAAAACGTCTCAGATCTCTTTCTGGCTTTTTTTATGCATCTGATCTGTTTACAAGAATGACGATTTTGGGAAAGCTTTATGCACTCTTCTATGATGAAAGTGTAATTGATGTAAGAGTACATTTGCATTGTGATCAAATTCTACTAAAAGAATGAGTATACATGTACGTAGATAAGATATGTCGAACGTTTGAAGATAGTTTTTCCATCAAAGATTAGAATCGAGTAAGAGTTTTGAATAATAATGGGTTTTTTTTTCGAATTACTAGATTGAGGAAAATAACCTTTTTTCAAAAATTGTGCTGATATTGGATATATTAAAATAAGTCTTCTTAACGTGAACAAAACAATGATAATAATAATACAAGGCCGCTCTTTTCGATAAATGATTTTATTTAACTTTGAATCGAGACCTAAAAAAAAGTTTTAAAAAAAAGCACTATGTCCATGAATTTTGAAATATTAAAAATAGTTTACGCTAAAATCTCAAAAGTACGCTGTCAAATAGATGGCACACGTAAGTACATGTTTACTAACATTTGTGTCTTCAAGCGTACTAACAGAGACAGCCTGTGTGGTTGATTGTAACCTTGACGTCAGTGTTTTCAGCTTCTGTGGTCATCGCTATTAGAGAGCTCTGATCAGATGTCTTACTAAGACAGTGTGAGTGACAGCACTAAAACTCTCTTCCGATTTGTTCGCATTCTGACTGATAGAGCGAATTTCCTCAATCCGAAAAGAAAACATTGCGCGGCCGCATCTTCGTATTTAGGTATGCCAATATCTTTACGGTTCAGATTTCAATATTTATCACAGATTAGTTTCAATTTTGTCCTACATATGCATGTGCTTTCAGAAATTTGTTTATGTATACTACATACCAAAGAAACTTGTTTGGACGAGTTATTAATTGTTGAATGAAATCTGACCAATTTATACAATCTTTAAATACGAAAATGACAATAATTTGTTTTTCTATTTTTTTATTTTTTATTTTTATTTATTTATTTTTTTTTTTGCGATGGTTGGTATTTGTTTTTGAAATAGCTTCACTGTTTGTTTTTAAAATTTTTCGAGTGTGTTCTTTTGCAATCATAGCAGCTGATTTTGTCGGACATTTTTTCCTTATTTTCAAATCAAAAGTGATGAACGGAACTACTTTTCATTCACTAATTTACCATAATTCGACGTTCAGTTCAGTATTTATCTCAATTACTACAAATATTGGGGGGATCTCTGAAATTATTTTAAAATATATCTTCAGAACAACCATTTTATACTTCTAAAAAAAGCTCAATATTGAATTCATAAGGTTTTGTAAATAAAAAAAGATATAAAAAGATGAGTTATAACTGAGAACGTAAGTGCAGTTCAAAGTTTTTATGTTAGCCCAGCTGGAATAAATTCTTGAAATGAAAATATACAACATGATACATTTTCACTCGCAGTTGATTGATGATGAACATTCTTTAAATGTATGTTTCTATGTAATAGAAATAAACATTTTATCTTCTCTTGTCATAACAAGATTTTCTATCATTTTGAAACGTTTTTGCTGTATATAAAATGAATGAATAATGATGCTTTAAACGATCAACGCCAATCTCCACAGCGGACTATCTTCTAAAACGATTGTCTATTTTTACTCAAAATGGAAGAGAATTATCAACTCAGTTTCCCGGAGATATAAATACAAATTCATCAAGAGAGAGAATTACAATGTAGCAAAGGATGCGACCCAATTACAGGTCTGTACCAAGGTCTTTTTAAGCGATGCATGTCAACAAACTGTCATAATTGGACTTCATGAGGAGCATATGTCCAATTATGACAGTTAGTCAAAACTACAAGTAATAGTCTATGATGAAACGTGAAGGGTCATGCATTAACAAGACTTGTCCACAACTTACGGCGAAGTGGCGTTTAGACTTGCTCCAGTCAGTGTAAAATAATTTCCAAGCGTTCATTAAAATTTTCAAGTTGAAAAGAATGCCCCTTAAAAAGTATAAGCAGTGAACAATTGGTTGCAGAGCTTATATCACGAAACAGGGAAGGCCAACTTTTGCTTGCGAGTAAAGAGATTTCACTCTTTTAACTAAAAGTCATTAAAATGTACAATTAAATTTTAAAATTAATTTGATATAAGGACTTGAGCAAGTCTTAAGTATTAGTTATGTTTTTGCAAGACTGAAATTAAAGTTAACAAAACTAAAACAAATCATGCACATATATCTGTTTATAAGTCCTTGGTCGAGCCTATATGACCTGGGCTCGGCACCATAAACTAAGGATTGACTTAAGTCTAAACTTCAGTGATGACTTGAAATGATTCACAGAATTTGTCTGTTTTCAGAGTAGAATAGAATGAATCAACTCAATATTTCAAAATTTTACTGATTTGCTGTATATCGTATTTTAAGAATTATTGTTAGTTTATAGTGCCGGGCCCAGATGAAGTTCAAAAGGATAATCAAGAGAAAAACAAGTACTTCAACTCTTTTACGGGAAAGTTTCCATCAAAAGGTCCTTTTGTTAACTCCATTCGCTACATATAGTTACATTAGACGTGAATACGATTCAAAATGTTCTGGTTTTATACGTTGTTGAATTTATTTTCCGGCATGTTGTTTTCGTTTGCAGTTTCCTTGAAATTCTTTGATTGTCATGGTTGTAATAATATGGAAGTGATCCAACTCTATACCTTCCGAAGAAAATTTCAAACCAATTCATTCACCAGACACCAGATTCACTTTTAGATACAGCAAAATTCATTTTAGTAGCGCCCTCTGGTAATATTTTTACGATGAACTTTCTACATAAATATTTACAAATTTTGAATCGAACATATTTATTTGGAATGTACATTAGAGCGTATTTTTATAGGTTATTCATGTCAAGTAGTCTGAAATATCTTCACAATTCAAAATATGTACAGTAAAATGTGTATATGTGCCTTAATTTTTTTCGGGCTCGCGACAACCTAAGTCTGATTTTTTTCCTCTGCATCCGCGTTTAGTACAGATGCTTACTTCCTAATTCTGATCTTTAATAATCAGCATATTAATTATCTCCATTTGTGCATTTCTGTTTTTTCCTCATTACTTTCAATTACATCGATACACGTTTCAGAATGATACCAATTTAATTAAAAAGCCTATTGATGTTTAAGTTTCTAGTTTCAATTTGGAACTTAAAGATCTTACATAAGAATTTATCATCGTCTTAAAACTACAAAGGGGAATTGAGGAAGTGATACGAAAGACATTCGCTGTAGTCTCTTTAAACTTTCAGATTTAATTCTTTTGCTATTCTTAATTGAGACAGTAAAATGTCTTTAATAGAATTATTCGCGTTGATGAGAATCTAAATTAGAAAGAAACAATTTAAGCGACTTCGCTTCAATGCCCACGGCGAGATGAGCACGCAAAATAAGCACGCAAAACTCACTGCACATGGAAGGCACCGTGTGTGACAATGAACATGATAAATGTACTCGAAGGAGGGTGCTGACCAAAAACAGGGAATACTCATATTTGTTACGAAAGGGCAAACAAAAACAATAAAAACCAACAACAATCCAAAAAGCAATACAAAGGACAGCAGTTTAAACATCTTCTCAAATACTTGTTACAGTACCTTACTCCCTCTGGTCGTATGTCATACACAAATGACAAATATGGATAATGACCATATCCCTATATACAGCACAAAATCGATAATTCAGAAAATCAGAAACCGAAAGCATACAAAATCAGGATAAAACAGGAACCAAAGCAAACAAACAAAAATCTCCACCATATGAAAAGAAGCGAACTCCCGATATAGGAGGGAGACCAGGTGCCCAGGAAGAATAAGCATCTCCTGCTTGCATGCAACAACCGCCGCTTCAATTCGGTAGAACTGTCACTTCCGGTTACTTCCATTTCGGAAGACATAGAGTACAATCTTTGGTTGGATGGTTCAAATGGTCTATGACAGAATATCACCCACCATTCTGGAGAGTGGGACATCATAGTGTATGACGAGTTCCCCATATCGACCGTAGAACTTCCTCAGTGACGATGTTAGTCGGTAACAAACATATCCCTGACTGAGAAGCTTATCTGAAAGACGCCTAGCTCTCAGAACAATATTCGTATATTTGGTACTTGCTCTGGCATAGCGTATCAACTGAGATATGAACTCTCCATAAGCAGGAGATGAAGGGATGTTGCTACTCAGAAAAGGAAAGTTTGTAATGCTGAAATTGAAGTCGTCATGTTTGTCATAGAGTGAGGTGTTCATGTGACCATCAGTGTCTGTCGTAGGACAACATAATGTCTAAATAGGATGCTGAATTATTTGTCTCTGTAGTTTCTTTGACTTCAAGCTCCGAAGGATAGATACTGCTAAGGTAATCTGCGAATTTTGGATTATTGATGGACAACACATCGTCTTTGTATCTGTAAGTGAAGTTGAAGTCAGAAGCTAAGTATCTTTTTCCCTTCAGAGACCAAAGATTGAATGAATTCAGCTTCATACGAGTAAAGGAAAATGTCGGCAAGGAGTGGGGCACAATTGGTCCCCATTGGAATTCCGACAATTTGCTGGTCTCAGTCTCAGCCGAGTTTTTGCGGCGGAGACTTATCAGGTCAAAACTTCGAATAAATGACTAGCAATTTAAGTACTTGTTTTAAATGTGTTTGAATAATTTTACTCTCAAAAATGCTTGTATATAAGTTAAATCAAATATAGACTCTGATCTTGTCGTATATACATGTACATGTACTCTCCGAGACTCAGAGACGCAGTTTTTTTTTTATGACACCCGACAAGGGAGAGTAATATGTACGTACACTTGTATCGAAAAGATGACACATTACCCTAAGGAGACCAATGTGAACACGGAGCTGAAAAAGGATGGTCCATTTTTTGTTAGAAACTAATGGTGTGGTTCTGGATAAACTCATCTTCTCGAGATAAGAGTACGTAATATTTTACTCCCCCTTGTCGGATGTTAAACACATTATACGCCACTATAAATTCGCGAGTTTCATTGGCTCCAGTTTGAGGTACACTGGACCAATGAGAATCGACCTGAGGTGTCCTGATAAACATACGAAGCGAAGGTATGGAAACAATATGGTGGCGTCTATGGAAATCTAACGAATGTGCCGGTCCGAATTTATAAGAGGGACATGCGTATAGTTTTCAGCGATACGTTTGTAATGTTTGATAGGTATGTTAGGTACTTGATTTTGTACCAATGTCGAATGAAAACTATCGAAATATGTGCGCCAGTTGGCTGGTGAAAACGAACTCTCAAGGGGCATAAATTTTGAATGCTCACTAGGTGGCGCTCTGAAAATCGTGGAAAATGTTTAATTTCTAGTTTGACATCCGACAGGGGGGGGGGGGGATAAAATATTGCGTACATTTGTCTCGAGAAGATGGGATGTACTAAACAAATGTACGAGCTGGCTTGTATTATTTTTTCATATCCTTTCTATCAAAAATTGCGTGCAAAGCAAAATGGAATAATTATTATGACTTGGGTGTTATTCTTGACATATTTTTTTAAAGACTGGTAAGATTTCGATGGATTGTTCTTAATATTTGTATACATGCACTTATTTTATTTGAGCTTGATGAGTTAGAAATCTGTTCATGAAATTAGCCCTGCCCTTCAAAATAACTACTTTTCAATTATTTTTCTTGTAGAGTTTTTTCAGGCATAGGATGCGAATCGCCGTTAGTATTCAATTATGCATATTAGCGTAATTTCAATATAGAGTATGTCGTTGGTTCGTTCAGCGTAACGTAAGACACGGATCGTGATGGAATGCTGTTATATACAATACATTATGCAAATACCACCATTTAACCCACATTTCCGATCGTTAAGGGTTAATTTGAATAAGCATCCCTCCATCAATGTTGCATACGGGAACATCGTTCTGCTATATCATTAGGCTAGGGTCACCGAAATTATTCATATCAAAACAAACAATCAATGAGATGAAAATTTTATCTGATCGAAAATCTCGGGATATGTACATAGACCCATATCTTTACTCAATTTTCATATCTTGTCAGAAAGACATCAAGAGTTTACATTTGAGGAGACAAACTTTGATGGTCTTAAAAATCATATTTGGCATTCATCAATTCCAATATTTTTGGAGTAGCTCTGGATACTGAAAAGTTACGAGAACTTTAAGATCTTCACGCTTGACTAATCAGCCT
The DNA here is from genome assembly GCA_028142955.1 of Pinctada fucata. NCBI lineage: Eukaryota > Metazoa > Mollusca > Bivalvia > Pterioida > Pteriidae > Pinctada > Pinctada fucata. The sequence continues at coordinate 33,779,681 of AP027103.1, forward strand.
AAGTATCAAATGTGACCAGCTATGCCAGATTCTATGAAGCTATCATGAAACAAAGAAAATTACTAAAATATACAGCATTGTATTTTGCTGAAATCCATGGGTCAATGCTTTAAAAAGAAAATTTTGAACAACTGATTTACCACCAGGATGCAACTCTGAATGTTACTTTAGTTGTGAGAACTACATGTAATAACCCTTTCACTTTCAAACAGTGAAAGACTAGTGAGCTATATTTTGAACACGAATAAATGGTTTTTATTTGCAGCCATGTATATCATATTTACATCAGACTACTTTTATCTTCCAAGAGCTACATGCCTTAGAAAGTTATATGATCCAAAAGCTAATAAAAAGTCAGAAAATTTAAAAAGGCCTTGATTTGAAACTGTGATTGTTTCATCATATCATTATAAAAAAACCCACGTCATGTCAGAATAGATAAATATTTTGTCATGTATATTGTTAAGATATTACGCCAAAAAAAAAACCCACATAAAACATCCGGACGCGGAAAATATTATTAGGAATGTCTCAATAGTGGCAACATAAATAAAATTTGGTTGATATGATAAGATCCTATGACAATATTGAGCGAGAAAGGAAAAAGTCATTTGAAATTTGGTGAAGACAAGAGACAGCTAGTCATTGAGATTTTGGTTATGATAAGGGACTGCTATTCACTTCGCGACCAAGAATAATTTTGAAAATGGACGATCAAACATATAATCTTATGTACCAGATAACATGTGCTCGTCTTATCAAAGGATTTATCTTGTAGCATCATATCCCACCCATCCTACTACGTCTTTCGGTACATTTTTGAATATAACTTTTACACTCTTTGGCCATATTACATTGTTTAGATTGAGGATCACTGACGAGGGTTAAGTACCCGAAACGTACATGTCTAGTCCATGCTGCAAATTTATCTGTTCTTAAATGATACTATTGAATTTGAAGCCTCTTACAGGTCCATTAACACAGTTTACCAGGATTAACGCTTGAAAAAAAAATCTTGTCTTTTTTCTTACTGAAAGTAAAGCTTGATTATGACTTTACAAAACATACACCACATATATTAAAAATGATATTTACTTAACGACACTCGTCAAAACGGCAGTAACATCTAACAATTAGCTAGTGGATAGCCATGGTGTCAAATTACATGTATCTATATAAATTAAAATGTGTCCATTTCCCATACAAAAGTTTCCAAATCGTGTTTTCATATTCCTTAAGCTATGACTGATTCTCACATGTATGATCTTCGAAGTCGGTCGTCAAGTGACTATGATGAAACGACTCAATGACATCCCCTCTACAATACAGGTTCTATCTTCCTGAGTGATATGTTTCATTGTTTTACGGAAATCGTTATCAATCAATCTTAAAAAAAAATGTTACCCATGTATCAAAGTTGGTTTTAACTTGTTTTATTCGGCCTTGAAGTAAGGTTATCATACGCATTACGATTGTGTTAGCTTTCCTGCAAGATTTATAACTCTGAAGATCTTTCTATTCGAAATGCATTTTGCATTCAGAAGAAAAATCGCTTGCTTCTGTTTGTAATTGTTAATAACTTCTAAAGCTACCAAAACAAAGTACACAGAATTGGGTAAATGTGTTGCGCATCTCTTATGTACCATTACTAATTACATGTACCAATAACATACTGTCTGACTAACCAAATTGCAACAATACAATGTAGACTTTGGATGCTGTATAATGACTCTAGCTGTTACTCTGCTTAATGAAGGACATTGACAGGGTCGACAATTACATGTATCTATATAAATTAGAGTTTGAACACTTCCGTATTGTTATTACAAATGTTGTTCTAATACAAATACAGAAATGACATGAGCGAATCCAGGTAGTCACTGAAATTGCTAGAGGCCTCTCTCCCTTTAAAACGCTCTCTTTCTCTCAATTTAATTTCTGAATTCTTCAATATGTTGCTTTTAAGTTAAACGATTTTCTTAAAACCTCCTCATCTTTATTTTTTCTTCAACAGAAATTTTAATTATATTGAATTTTTCATTTTGGGATTTTTCAAAGTGCTGCTTTTAACCAATTTTCGATTAACTTTTCTTAAAACCTCCACATTTGTTTTCTTCAACAGAAATTTTAAGGTATCCGATGTATAATGGGGCATTTTTTCATGCCTGGTAAGGTACTATAAACTATATATTTTCTGAAAGGTTATAATGCCCACTGTTCAGAAATTATAATTTTGGGGCCAGATAACTGATGATGCATTCAAATTGTCTATTTTCTCTTCATAACATATGCAAAATAACAAAGTTGTAAAAGAGTTTTTCCCCTTTGATTTTTAAGACCTGGGAGTCTTATATCTGTACTCAGGACATCATTAACTTTCAGAAAATATACAGTTTATAGTACCTTACCAGGCATAAAATTGACCATACTTTACAATGGAGATGATTAAAACGCTATGTAAAATGACTCAATTGTACAACGGCTACCTTAAGTAGATAGAATTCAAGTCAGAACAAAGCACAGAAAATACAACATGCCGAACAATGCACGTACATGTGTTTGATTTCCTACGTAATACAATGATAATTTCTATATCTATTCCATTCATAAATTAGGCTTTCCCCTAAATCATCGAAGCTTGTTAACATTAACTTAACACTGAACTATTGATAAGGGCGTGACATGCAGGCAGTTGATGATTATTCTTCCCAGGCACACTATCTCAATCCCTTTGTATCCAATTATAGTATTTTATGTTCATGCGTACGGTCATCATTTTTTTCTGCTTTACTGTATGTTTCGGTTTTATAGTTTACGGGATTTCGATGTTAAGACATTTACTTTTAATTATTTAGTTACTTGTCCACTGTTTTATCCATATATTGGATGGAAATGTAATCAACATCGATCATTACCACCTGAGAACGATATCAGCTTTCGTAAGTTCAGATGCAGTTCAGATAACTCGAATTACCTACAATATGCCAACAAAGGTGTTCTTTAAAATGGTAGCCGGACAATTACAAGTAAGCAACATGAGTATAGTATGGACTAAAGGGTAAAGTACGACAGTCTTTACAATAATGATTAAAAAAATATATATAAGAACGGAACTGTTGACAGCCATCAATGGACCAAGCTCTAATTGAAATCCGAGATCAGATAAACTCTACCTTCTCCGATCTATAATGCTTCATCCTTTGTTTTGTTTCTTTTTCAATTACAAAAGTGTTCTTTGGTACCAATTATTTACATACTTATAGATGCTGCTTGGGTTTATCGCAGTAAACGCTACATGTACGTTGTTGCAGAAAGAGCGTGTAAAAGTTTGTACAGAGATAATAAAAATCGGCTTCTCTGCCAGTTTTGTTTGCGAATTTCAATTCTGTAAATGAGCAAACTCCATCGCCTTTGAAACACAAATCACCAGATCTGGGTAATGGTCGGTCGCGATCTACACTTCTCTGTCACTAAATGTGATATTACGATAGAGCTATTGGTCCAGATCAGCATCAAGAGAAATGAATTCTGGCTTTCAATTATGAGTGAACTCGGTCATTATTTGTGCTCATTATTGGTCTATTATTTTACTAGATCATGGCTCATACTCGGGAGATTTCATGAGAAAGCTCGAACTAATAAATTCTGTACAGTCAATCAGTTGCAACCTTTTCATGAAATAAAAAAAATAGAGACTGAACCGTTTAAGATGTAGAATTTTTGAAAACGTTTTAAAAAATCGAGCAATATTGTCAAAAGATTCTTGAAAGAAAAGACATCTAAATTTCTATCTATTACAGAGAAAAATATGGAAATACTTACGTATGAAATCATGGGGATATTAAAAGAAGCTGCAATTCTTCCTTCAATTTTACAAGAATCTTGGGGTCCCATATAAACAGAAATATTCTTTTTCAGAAGCAAAACTGTTTCCTGTATACTATAATTCTCCTTTCCATAAGTTTCTGCTACTATAAGGTCCAGAACATGATTGGGAAGAATGGACGAATTCCCATTAATTTGGTCCATAGCGTACGTTATTGCACCCGAAATTTCAAGACCTTTCCGATCGTAATGCGTAAAATTATCTTTGCGCTTTGAACTTGTTAAATATCCCATCGTTATAACGTCTGCATTATAAACACTAAAAATCCACCCTGGTATGAAGATACAAAGAAATAAAAATCTTTTCGATTCCATACTGAATTAATACACGAAAACGGTTCAATTTCTATGCATTACTCTTTCCTCAGTCATTACGCCATCCTCAATGAGTTTATTAAGATAAGTGTTTACTTTCCCCTGGAAGGAAAAAAGGAGCAAGGTGGCCCGTCCGTCTAAGTTGCCTCTCTTTACTCCTCCTTTTGCGACGACTGTATGGTAATAAAGGAAAATAAGCAAGGGAAATCTTTCATAATTGGCACTTTGTCCGTTATTATTGGTCGCTTCTCGTTGAATCACCATAGAAATTCCGCATAGTAATATACTTCATAATTTTCGCTCCGGCGCTTTATGCTGAAACAGATAGCATAGCATAGAATCTGGGTCTGGATCCCGCTGGAGATAGAAAAAAAACTGTCAAACCTTGGCAAAAACATGATAATTGACCTGTCGTAAGGAGAAACTGAAAAACACAAATTTTTACAAAGGATATAATTACGACATCGTCATTTCACTGAGGGGTTGACAAAGCTTTTGATGCTTTCCTCATTTGCCTCACCAGCACAATGGTTCTAAGATATTTTTCTTCCAGGGAAATGGTTTTCTTATAAATTCGTGTCATTTGGTTAAAGACAAAGATCTCTATATTACTCTGTAAAGTAATCTATTCTCTCATTGTCTCCGTCACGTAAAATCCTCATTACGAAGCGAACTGTCTGCGCATTCCTGTTAACTGTATTTATGTTTCTTTTTTTCTCTCTCTCTCTTTTTGAAAACAAAAGAAAACTCCCTGTTGATAGCGTCCGAATCTCTTAGGATTGATATAAATTCTCAATAGAATTTACACTGTATTTATAAATTTGAACAACCCCAAAGTTTCGGCTGTATAACAGACATTTGTTGTATGGCGCAAATGTAGCGTAGCGCACACAGTAATCAAGTATTTATAAAGTATGTGCATTTGAAACAAAGTGAAATTGTATAGGCTCTTTTTCAAACTAAAACACGATCTGTTTTGACACTTTAATGTATTCTATAACTGAAGTCATTTCATTTTGCCATGAATTATTGATGGGAGGCACAACTGTTAACTTCATTTTCAGTTTGTTTTCCAGGAATTGGATACACGTCTATGTTAGTTCCATTATTCTAAAATAATTATAACATCCGTACTTTCGACCCAAGCGGTTTATTTTTCAATATAAAGTTAAGGTCTATGTAAGTTTCAGTCAATGTATGGAAAGCCAATTAATACTTTAGATGATCTTTTTTTTTTAATTTCTGTTCTCCGTTCTTCTCCATTCATTTTCCTTTTTTAAAATTTTTGTTTACTTATTCTTTTTTTAAGGCTTTCTGTAGATGAGATGGAGAAGCATGATATCATCTAATAATAAACTTCGTTTTTATTTTGTATTTAAAAGATCGAATCCTTCACTTTTTACGTGTTTACTTTAAATATTTATAGATTCGTAAGTTTTGATGGAAGAGGCTTCTTTCTGAAATGAAAAAACAACAATGCAAACATTTTCAAAATTTTTTTCTCTTTTTTCTGGGCCTTTAGAATGGCGGTTTCGATTATCATAAATGTCTTTGGTTCTGAGAAGGATTGGATGAGGTAAGAATAGGGTAAACATGTGATATTTGAATATGTTTCACCTTGCTAATTACCACGGCGCGCTTTTAACAGCTTTTCGTAGTCTTGCACCGGACTCTGGAGATTGTTCATTAGATAAAGTTGTCCTCTGTGTTTCTATGGAGCTGTGTTTTATTCTCCGTCTGTCTTTTCTCATGAGAAAGTTTTGTGATATATATTTTTTTTTCAAGAATTTGTAAGAAATTTTTGATTGTGATTTTTATACGCCCGTCATTTGACGGGTCGTATTATGGTATGGCGAATTCCGTCCGTCTGTCCGTCCGTCCGTCCGTCTGTCCGTCCGCCTATGGAACGCAATAACTTGATTACACGTCAACGGATTTTCACGAAATTTATACATTATGATTGGACTGTGGAGAGGAAGCCGCCTTTCGATTTTCAGGTTAATCCGATTTGTCGTTACAGAGTTATGGGACTTAGATTTTTAAAATACAGTGAAAATATACATGTACTAAAATAGTTAAAAATTATTTTAAAATCTATTTCTGGTCGAAATGTTTTGAAATTTGGTATACTTCAAGTAGAAAGGATGTTCTTTGACATATGTAACGGGTTTTTATTATTTTTTTTTTTTTTTGTCGCATAATCGAGATATTGTGTGTAATGAGAAGGGGGGGGGGGGGGGTGGGTGGGTTATATGCACATACATGTTAAGCTAAGGGCAAAATATAGGCGCATGGAACGCAATAACTTGAATATGCGTCAACAGATTTTCATGATATTCATACATCATGTTTGGACTGTGGAGAGAAAGCCGCCTTTCGATTTTCAGGTTCATACGATATGTAGTTACAGAGTTATGGGACTTAGATATTTTAAAATACAGTGAAAATATACTAAAATAGTTAAAAATTATTTAAAAATCTATTTTTGATCGAAATGTTTTGAAATTTTGTATACTTAAGGTAGAAAGGATGCTCTTTGACATATGTAACGGGTTTTTAATTTTTTGGTCGCATAACTGAGATATTTGTAATGGGAGGGGGGGGGGGGTTATATACACAAACATGTTAAGCTAAGGGCAAAATATAGGCGCATGGAACGCAATAACTTGAATATGCGTCAACGGATTTACATGATATTTCCACATTGTGATCAGACTTTGAAGAAAAAGCCGCCTTTCGATTTTCAGGTTCATTGGATTTCTCGTTACGTAGTTATGGGATTTAGATATTTTAGATACAATGTAAAATTTACTAAAATAGTTAAAAATTCTTTAAAAATGTATTTCTGGTCAAAATGTTTTGAAATTTTGTATACTTCAAGTAGAAAGGATGTTCTTTCACATATATAACAGATTCTTAAATTTTTTGTCACATTATCCAGAAATTATGTGTAATTGGGGGGGGGGGGGGCGGTTATATGCACATACATGTTAAGCTTAGGGCAAAATATAGGTGCATGGAACGCAATAACTTGAATATGCGTCAACGGATTTACATGATATTTGTACATTGTGATCAGACTTTGAAGAGGAAGCCGCCTTTCGATTTTCAGGTTCATCCGATTTGTCCTTATAGAGTTATGGGACATAGATATTTTGGTGTTGTGAAAAAAATCCCAACGGGCGTATCTTGCTGCGTGAACGTAGGCTTTATTGGATTCTGATTTCGGGTTTTGTGTTTAAGAAATAAAAAATGACAAGCCGGGCTCTATTGTCTAATAATGACCGAGCGTCCTCAGCCAATCACATTTATTACCGAGCCGCGTCGCGGCGGGGTGATAAATGTGATTGGCTGAGGACGCGAGGGCATTATGAGACAATAGAGCCCGGCTTGTCATTTTTTATTTCTATTCTCATGATGACTAAACTTAAACCTTTTGATGAAAGACGACAAAATCGATTCTTGGTAAAAACCAGTTCCTGCCGGTTTATCTGCTTTCAGAAAATGGGTAGGCGTGGCTTATTGCTATAGGGCCTATATTGGAGAATAGAGCCCGGCTCGCGTCTTTTGTCTTAATAGGGAAAAAGAATCAAGTCATATTAGAATTGACTTTCATTAACTGATTGGACTAGTCTTACTGAACATTACCATAACATCAACTGGATATAGCTAATTAGTAAGATCATCAGTGTTTCTTTGCAGCTGTGTCATTGTCTCCGTCTGTTTGTCCTTAACGTAAGAAAGTTTGGTTTTCAAAATTGTATTTTTTCCAAAATTCGTAAGCCTTTCGATTGTGGTCTGTGGAATCCGTTTATTTTTGACTTTTACTTTCACTCATTAATCCTACCCAAAGCAAAACATAAAGGCCCTGTCAAACTACAGCGTTTGACAGCAGCGTGTAAGGTCACTGGCCAACACACTGGATGATCGTCGTACATGCTCCGGGGATATTATGAGGACGTTGCGAGAACACTCTCACAGGAAGCTATACGCTGTCGAACGTTATTGGCATCGAAAAATTTTGTGTCTGCACAGAATCGGCAGCGTGTGCCGAACGTGTTGGTTACACATTCCGCGATCGTTACGCAATGTAGTTATTATGCACACGCTGTCAGACGTTGCATGAACGTTACTCACACGTTCATACACGTATCATTTAATTTCCATTGTTATCATTAAGAAACGACGATTCTGATTGGCCGAGAAATTTTGTTGATACCTGTATCAACACAAAACGGAAGTACGCGCCTAGCAACGTCATAAGCAACGTCGTTAGCAACACGATTTCAAAGCTGCAAATAAACGTTGAAAAGCGACGAAATAAAATGATAAGTAATCAATGTAATATTTTTTTGGTTGATCGAGGTATCAACACCAAAAATTGAGGGAAAACTTATGCATCTTGCGCTACGCGCACGATGCAGTTTTCCCTCAATTTTTGGTGTTGATACCTCGATCAACCAAAAAAATATTACAATGATTCCTTAAACACGTACACGCTCGTACAATAAGTTTGACGATAGTCTAGCGTTCGCGCAACGTGTATGGAGCGTGTCTTTAGCGACTGTCTGGCGTTCTCGGCGTGTACGAAACGTTCGATTAGCGACCAAGTCACTTCCACTAGACAAATCATTACTGGAAAACATGATTTTGAAATTCAAGTTGAATCACATCAAAAGTAAAAAAAAAACCTATTAATCAGTTATCAATTTTGGTATTGTTTATATCCTTTTTACAAATTACGCCCCCTTCACACTTTCACGGATCCGGCCACGGATAGCTCGAGAAAAAAAATTACATCCGTAGCCATCCGTACCAATCCGTAGCTCGATCCGACACAAGTCGTAGCTATCCTTGGCGCTCCGTAGCTATCCGGGATGAGACAGAAAATTTTTGGACATGTTAAAAATTTTCTACGACTCCGCTACGGATAAATTTGTCGTATCGGAGTCGTAGGGGAGTCCAAGCAACCCGTAGTGGAGTTTTAGCTATCCGTAGGGTAGTCGTAGCAACCTGTAGCGCATACGTAGCAATCCGGGATTTTTGTGATAAAAATAGCCATACGACTCTCCTACGGATTGCTACGACTCTCCTACGGATTGCTAAGACTCTCATATGGATTGCTACGGATTGAGAAGCTATGGATAGCCAAGGATTTTGTCATTATATTAACTTCAAATCTACCAGTATCATGCGCGCACAATGTACGAGTTAAGGAGGGTTTGAACACCAAGATGGCGGCGGCATTATTTGTTTTCTCGCTTCCTAGAAAAAGTACAGTCTTAACTCCCTTAAAACATTTGATACTCTGATTGATACACACATTTGAGTATCCTGATGAAATTTGAAAAATTAACGGCGTCATTTGAAGAAATTGTGGCGATTTTCGAAATTTAGGACTTTGGGAGTTTTATCCATGAGCAAACCACGACGTCATTTCGACGTTATCGGGGAAAATGGCGTCACAAAACTTCGCATTCAAAATGCAATAAAAGCATTATTACTAAACGTATTGCATTGAAACTTAACATGTATGAAATAGAAAATTAAATCTTCACCACAGTGTTTTTGTTGACAAATTTACGTTACAGGAAAGCGGAAGTCACTTCATTGAAAATGGACAATTTTGGAAAAAAAATGGAAAATATAAAGCCATGTCATATTTTAATCCTAAATTCAATTTTTCCCATTTAATCATGAAGTCATCCCTGGACATTCTTGATAATTTTGGTAGTTTTTGACAATGATTCATCCACAGGATTCCTAATAATTAACTAGCAACTACAGTAAATTGGCTCGAAATTGCAATTTTTTTAGCGACGGTGTCATCTTTTATTCAAGTATCCAGCCTGTGTTTAAAACACAATTCATTTTATCTTTTGCATATGTAAGTGCAATATATTTATGGGTATTTTGGAAGTGAAATCAAAATTAATTTCCAATAGCTTTACGAGAACAAGAATGGCACTTTCAATATTATGACGTCATCAAGAAATTCACGAAAACGTCGATTAATGCATCTTTCAAAGTCTCGTAGAAAATTTTCCTGTGGATAGAATCAAATGTAAGTTTGCATAGTCAAGGACAGACATGAATTATATAATTTCAGAAATTTTTAGAAAAATTGAATGTGGCGTCCAAGTGTTCAATACCTCCTTAATACTTCAACTATTCAAATTCAGGTAATGATGTTAAGACATATATAAAACCTTAGTACTGTAATAAAACAAGTGAGACCGTCTCAACTTGAAAATAGTGGGTGTTTTAGTAAATAATGATTGTTTAAAAACACATATGAAATTCAAGCCAATCCTACCAATCCGTACTGAAGTCGTAGCTATCCTTGCGCGAATCGTGGCTATCCGTACTCGAGTCGTGGTAATCCTCAGCAATAAGTACCTATCCGTGCGCGTGTCGTATCAATAGAGAGGTTTAGTTACAAGTGCGTTCAACGTGTACGTATGACTTGAATTAGTTTACATGACATTAGAGACGTCCCTAGAATTAGTTTATATGACATTAGAGACGAAACATTTTAAGTAAGTAGAAAGCATGAGTTTTGGTACAGACATGCAGGTGGGTATATTAAAATCAAGCCCTGTAAGATTGAAGTGGTCGATATACTAAAAGAGCACCAATTTTCAACAAGCGATTGCCCAGTTTCTAAGTGCAGCACGAAGAACTGTACACTTTATTCTCAAGTAATCTCACAAAACAAATATTTAAAAAGAATAGTTTTGAAAACCTAAACTGTATGACATCTAATGTTGTGTACGGAATAGAGTGATCACTTTGTGGATTGATTTATGTGGGTGAAACCAAAGGTCAGCTCCGAACCGTCAGGACATCGGTCAAAAATAAATTATAAAGGAAGTCAACTTTTTTATCGATATTTTGACCAGGCCGATCATTCCGTTTTATCTATGAGAGCCAGAATCCTGGAGAAAATACATCACCCCACAAACAATCCCAATTTGAGCACACCTTTCCGTCGCAACAGAGAAGAGGTCTGGATTAAAAAAACTTAACACTGCAGCGCCCTATGGGTGCAACGATAATATCAGCAGCCTAGGAAACTTAACAAGTCCCGGTTGTCAATCGGTAAATGTGACTAGCTTATTCAACAGACCACAAAGAAGACCTCGAAGTCATGGCATTCATAAATATAATAGGCCTGAGATACATAGTTTCTCCTCGATGACTTGGTTCCATATTTGAATGAGCCTGTAGGCCTACATCATATTCGTACCAAATTATACTCTGTTCCTTTTCTGAAGTTACACGAAATCTACGAATATATGAAGGACATCACATTTACCGATACACGTTCCCCAGAATACAGACTACAAGGAGTCATCTTGGACATTTCTACTTTTCGTTTATTTCAAGCAGTTAGATAAGATAAATCAGAGGAGAAAACAAACCGTCCTTTCATTAGAGTAAGATTTGCAAACAAAGGTATTGATAAATTGAATCTGGGTCAAATTTTGAATCACAAAACTGTCACAGAAAAAATCCCAACATATTTCAAAAGAAAAGAAACTCCTTATATGTCCTATAGCTACACACCAACAGTTGCATCTAAAATTGACAATTACAAACGATTCTTGCAGTGTATTGATTTAACGAGGCCGAGTACAATTAGACAAAAATGATGACGGTGAAATTCCAATTTCTTTATCTTAAAATGATAATTGAAGTACAACAAATAAATAACATGAATTTAATTAACATCTCTTGCGCAGAAATATGAAAAATTTGAGAAAAATCATTATTTTGCAGTAAAACCCCCTAAGGTAAGATGCCATTATCTTTGAGATGACCCCTACATAATACTGAACGGTCAACTTCTATTTTCTTTCCCATAAAATGAATTTTATAATACTGCAATTATTTGATCCGAATTTAGTCAAAATACCTTGGGTAGAAGTTCATCATTTTCTAATTAGACACAGCCTCGTTAAGTAATCCTTCACTACATCCACTTCCTTGCGAATGTTCTTCATCGGATTTCAACTACTCTCCTTGTGGACACGTTAATACTGGTAAGCTTTGTATAATCAAGAACGACAAGTTGAGAGAATTTTTAAAAAGGGAAAGTAATACAGAGAAAGTATGTCCTTTATATGGAACCAAAATGTCAAAATTATCATGGACTCTTGTGAGGAATATGCAAGACGTTGGGCAAAGAAAGAGGATGTACAGCTCGACACCCTTTCCGAATGGATAAAATCCATCAGAGGTTTACTTTTATCTAGAATCTACCGATTAAAATCAACTGTGAACACCAGATTCGAGTCTATAATAAAAGACCTTGATGTTATCACAGAGCTTACCTACCTCCAAGAACATTATGTAATCACACCAGCGGACAAAGCCTCAAATAATTACACATTTACTTGAAAAAGTACTATTTCGACAATCTAGTTAAGGAGTTGGGTTTACATTCAACACCTGGAAATCCCACTTACACCTCAATAAACCTTTCTGCCTCTGAAATAATAGATAACCACAAATCAGCTCTTGCTTCCTTTGGCTACAACACTAACAATTTAGATTTAGATTTACCATACTTAAACTGTATACCTAAAATGCATAAGAACCCGTACAAACAACGTTTCACCGCTGGTTCCTCAAAATGTTCTACCAAATCTGTATCGATCTTACTCACCAAAGTTTTATCTGAAATCAAATCTGGGCTTCAAAAATATTGTTCGACAGTATATTCTCGCAGTGGTATCAACAAGATGTAGATTTTAAAGAATTCGAAGGAACTTTTAGAACATCTGAAATCTACTCATTTTAGTACAGTCCATTCGATTAAAGCCTTTGATTTTTCGACACTTTACACTACAATTCAACATTCTAAATTGAAAGAAAGACCCGCAAAAATTATAAGTAATGCGTTTTCAAGTAAGAACGGTAATCGCAAATACAAATTTATTGTTGTTAACTATGACAAAACCTACTTTGTAAAAGAAAAGAAACAGATATTATTCAGATCACTTTCTGATCGACAACATTTTTTGTGGTGTTTGGAGGAAATGTCTTCCAGCAAATTGTCGGAATTCCAAAGGGGACCAATTGAGCCCACTCCTTGCCGACATTATCCTTTACTCGTATGAAGCTGAATTAATTCAATCTTTGGTCTCTGAAGGGAAAAGACACTTAGCTTCTGACTTCAACTTCATTAACAGATACATAGACGATGTGTTGTCCATCAATAATCCAAAATTCGCGGATTACCTCAGCAGCTCAGAGCTTGAAGTCAAAGAAACTACAGAGACAAATAATTCAGCATCCTATTTGGACATAATGTTGTCCTACGACACTGATGGTCACATAAACACCTCACTCTATGACAAACGTGACGACTTCAATTTCAGCATTACAAACTTTCCTTTTCTTAGTAGCAACATCCCTTCATCGCCTGCTTATGGCGTGTTCATATCTCAGTTGATACGCTATGTCAGAGCAAGTACCAAATATACGGATTTTGTTCTGAGAGCTAGGCGTCTTTCAGATAAGCTTCTCAGTCAGGGATATGTTTGTGACCGACTAACATCGTCACTGAGGAAGTTCAACGGTCGATATAGGGAACTCGTCATACTGTACACTATGATGTCCCACTCTCCAGAATGGTTGATGATATTCTGTCATAGACCATTTGAACCATCCAACCAAAGATTTTACTTTATGTCTTCCGAAATGGAAGCTACCGGATGTGACAGTTCTACCGAATTGAAGCGGCGGGTGTTGCATGCAAGCAGGAGATGCTTACTCTTCCTGGGCACCTGATCTCAGTCCCATATCGGGAGTTCGCTTCTTTTTATATGGTGGAGGTTTTTGTTTGTTTTCTTTGGTTCCTGTTTTATCGTGATTTTGTATGCGTGCGGTTTCTGATTTTCTCAATCAACGATTTGTGTTGTATACAGGGATATGGTCATTATTCGTATTTGTCATTTTTAACTCATTTGTGTCACACTTATGCCCTTTGCAGTGTGGAGCTCGTAAAAAAGTTCCCCGCGAATGGTTTGACAGTAAGTGTTTGAATATACTTCCCTGACATTGTCGCCATAACTCTTTCTATATAGACATAACGTCAGACAGTGCATGGATTTTATATACTGCTTTCATTTCCGTGCTTAAACATCGACGGCGGGTGCGGCTAGCCAACATGGGATGCTTACTCCTCCCGGGCACCTGGTGCCACCTCTGACTTGCAAGGGGTCCGTCGATGCTTAAATTTTGTGCTCTATTCAGAGTGCTGTAGACATTGTCGTCAGGATCTTCTTTAACTCATTTGCATTAATTTCACTTCAAATTGTCGACTTTGGAGAATTCAGAGGAATGAAAGCCTCTGATAAACGCCATGAATAGTAAAGTTTAAATGCAAAGAATCCGTACATAACTAATTAAAGGTTTTGATAAATTGATATATAAGAAACTGCTTAATTAGTCTGATTGAAAATTAATTACAGGACTTTCTAAAGAATTTAGTACAGGTCCATGTAAGAACAGTTGAAAAACCTTAATTTTTTTTACAGACCTTTTTTCTCTTGAAATGTGTTCAGATCAGCCTCCATATGAATGTTCTGAAAGAATTTTCCTCAAACTTGGATGGTGAAGAAAGTTATAGAGGTAGCAAATTTGGTTGAATTATATAGAGAAATTTCTTTCCTTCATAATCCTTTATAAATTATGAGGTAAAAATCTCGCTCCAACATCGCTACTTTGAAAAGTTTAGTACCCGAAACGTGCATGTCTGGTCCATGCTGTAAATTTATCAGGTTTTAAATGATGCTATTGAATTTAAAGACGTTTAACATTTGAACTACTTGGTGAGTGTCACTGCTGGTGGACCAAGAGTCCCGAGGACACATGTAGCCAAGTTCGATCAACTTCGGTTGATCGTCTGTCTCTTCAACGCATTTGAAATTTTCTGTTACAAAATTTCTTGAAATTTCTAAAACGTGGGTCCTGTAGCATCATATCCCACCCATTCTGCTACGTCTTTTGGTACACTTTTGGACATAATAATTTTCATACTTTTTGGCCATATTAAATTGTTTAGACTGAGGATCACTGACGAGGGTTTAGTACCCGAAACGTGCATGTCGGGTCCATGCTGTAAATTTATCAAGTTTTAAATGATGCTATTGAATTTAAAGACGTTTAACATTTGAACTACTTGGTGAGTGTCACTGCTGGTGGACCAAGAGTCCCCGAGGACACATGTAGCCAAGTTCGATCAACTTCGGTTGATCGTCTGTCTCTTCAACGCATTTGAAATTTTCTGTTACAAAATTTCTTGAAATTTCTAAAACGTGGGTCCTGTAGCATCATATCCCACCCATTCTGCTACGTCTTTTGGTACACTTTTGAACATAATAATTTTCATACTTTTTGGCCATATTAAATTGTTTAGACTGAGGATCACTGACGAGGGTTTAGTACCCGAAACGTGCATGTCGGGTCCATGCTGTAAATTTATCAGGTTTTAAATGATGCTATTGAATTTAAAGACGTTTAACATTTGAACTACTTGGTGAGTGTCACTGCTGGTGGACCAAGAGTCCCCGAGGATACATGTAGCCAAGTTCGATCAACTTCGGTTGATCGTCTGTCTCTTCAATGCATTTGAAATTTTCTGTTACAAAATTTCTTGAAATATCAAATTGTTTAGACTGAGGATCACTGACGAGGGTTTAGTACCTAAAACGTGAATGTCTGGTCCATGCTGTAATTTTATCAGGTTTTAAATGATGCTATTGAATTTAAAGACGTTTAACACATGAATATCACACGTTTGATTTGTACCACATATATGTCTAAAAACAGAAATAAAAAGTTTTGCAAAAATTTTTGATGTATGACCCCTGTCTATTTCTTATGTGGACTTATACTTAAATCTAATGTAACACATGCTTCGTTGACCCACCCACTATGATGTGTTGTTGAGTGCAAAATCAGATTGCGAGTTCGAGTTTAATATCCTTTCATAGGATTTTATCAGAATTTGTATTAAGTCCCTTAAATTTTCGTATCGAAAAGTTTTTAATTTGAATTGGATAACTAAGGGATATGAACATGAGATTCTATAGAAGCTTTTCTATTAAATAAGAGGGCCAGAATTAGAGTAAAATCAGGTCAGCGGTTGCAATAAGCTGAATTCATATTTGATATCGGTCTTTGAGAGAATTGATCTCTTTTGAATCGTTGCTGGACCTTTCCGTTCTCTACAAGTAATATTTCAAACAAAAACTTAGATGATAACAACTGAAATTGCAATAACAACATTAACTGAGAGGATATTTGAAATCAATATCATGTAATACATTAATATATTTACGATCGATCGATTGCATATCCAATTTGATTAATTTCTAGTAAACTAATATTTGAAACTTCATTAAATTCAATTTAAAGGTGTGATACACATTTAGGGATTCTCATCAATTTCAGCTTAGTTTGTTATTAGTAGAATGACGGGACCTGGAAGTACGGGAATGTGTCCGTGGATTTTCCTAGTAATCAAGATTGAGAGCAGTAATCTATAAATAATGACTCATAGAATAAGATCAAAAACTCTGATAGATTTCATTCACACATACAGATCACATTTCGCTAACTACAATTACTTGAGTAATAAAGCTTTGTACATGTAAATATCATATATGCTTTGTCGTAATAATTCAGTGCACCAAATTCGCATATCAATAATAATGTATCATCAGTAATGCTCGAGACCTAAATTGAGGAAATCAAAATACTGAAGCAAAATTCTAATACTGTTATCAAGAGATCGCTTTCGGAATTGCAATTTCCTTTTCCTAAGATTATTTTCACACTAAGATATTTCTGTTAACAGATCACTCACTCACACACACACACACACACACACACCCTCCCTCACCCTCACACACACGTACACCCTTACACACACACACCCTCACACGAGAGGCTCATAAAGGTAATTTGAACATTTAAATAGAGATAAAAAGAAGGGAGATCTCCAACAAGACCCCGTTGCAGCATCAACAGTAAAACACCAAAACATCCGATGCAAAAACACAAAAGACGAGTACAGCACGAGACGGAAAAGAGACACACGACATGTAAACATCAAACACAAAAGACTACACATAAACCGACGAGACCAATGGGTAACCGGTGCCGACTTTGGACGGCCATCTGTCACGCAAGTAGCAAATGGTGTGGTTATCCTGGATTACGTGCGCACAACCCTCTCACTTCTCCAATTACCCAGAGGTCTCGAAGAACGTACAATTGTGGTGTAAAACAACCTCATGACTGTAAGATGACATCACACAAACAAAACCGCAAAACGCAGAGGCCCCAGAGACACAGATGAATATGTAAATGGATATAAAAAGAAGGCATGTGTAATACAGTCCTTGCTCTGCCGGCTGTAGCGAGCTCATGTATGTAATCACCCGAGGAGTCCGACTGACATTCAGAGAGGACAGGTGGTCGGGGCCCTGTCCTCTCTAAAGAGGTTTGGACAGGGCCCGTCATGGAGTCCCGTAGTCACAGTCAGTCAGAGTGCAAGTCTCAAGGATGCGCTTGTACAAGACTGTAGATTGGTCAAGTACCAAGCCTAGTGTCCGTCTGGTGACATTAGGATCATATCCACGGTATAAAAGGCGTTTGATGATTCTGACGCATTTTCGATGGTTATGCTGCCTACCTTTGATCCTTTTTATTTTGTTTATCATATCACCATAAAAGACAGGTTGTGTAATACCCATAGTAATGTACTCTGTTGCATGTATAGATCCGAATTTTAAAAGAAGTTGACTGTAATTTTTGTAAAATTTCCAGAAAGTCTTAACTAGTTTATGAAAGCGGAAACCTTGACCTAAAAGTTGTTTGGTAATTTGTAAATTTCTACTGTGAAAATCCAAAATATCAGTACATGCTCTAGCGTACCGGATGAGCTGTGATATGTAAATGCCGTATGACGGTAATCTTGGAACATCACCGTCAAGCCAAGGGAAATTTACTATGTTGAATCCAAAATCATCCCTTTTGTCATAATACACTTGTATGAATCTTTCCGTTTACAATTTTGATATTTAGGTCCAAAAAGGGTGTTTCTGTATTTGAAAGGTTTGCCTTGTTAAGGGTTAATTCTTGTGGATAAATTTCATTCTTATATAATTCAAAAGCAGGATTGTCAATGGTTAGAATATCATCCAGGTACCTAGAAGTATTATTGAAACATTTCAGCTCATCAAATTTTCTTTGCTTTTGAAGATTTTGGATAAATTCTTTTTCATAAGTGTATAAAAATAAATCTGCAACAAGAGGTGCACAGTTAGTACCCATAGGAATTCCTACATCCTGCTTGTATAGATCCTCACCAAATCTAACATAAATATTGTCCAAGAGGAAGGACAAGGCATTACAAAGGTCACTACATGTCCATGATTTGTATGATTTGTAGTCTGTCGAGGAAAAGAAACCCTTCGATTCAGATGTACAAATGTAAGTTTTTCGCTCTCAATCAAAACACCATTTAATGAGATTAGATAATCGATCATTAATTTTGTCATGAGGAAGTGTGGTGTACATATTAGAGAAGTCGTATGAAGAAATCTTATTGGCTTGGAAATTTCCAGATTTCATTTTTTCAATCACATCCCCTGAATTCTTAATAGACCAAAATAAATTTACATCGTTCCTGTTTAGAACCGTTTCACAATATCTAGTTATGTGTTCTTTAATAGCAGTAAGTGCTGACGTCAGATTTCTAGACAAAATTGTAGTGGAGCAGTTACTAGAATTAGCAATAAATCGAAATTTGTAAGGAGACTTGTGCAGTTTCGGTATGCAATATAGTGTTGGGAGATCCAATTTAGAAATAGAGATATTGAATGAAGACAGTTTACTGTTATGCTTGCCTAAAATGTTAGATGCACTTTCATTGCTTTTGATATATGTGTTAGTAGACGAAAGTTCCGAAATCAAAGTTGATATGTAGTAACGTTTTCAAATGATAATGGTGTTGTTGGCTGCTTTATCAGCTGGTGCAAAGACATATTTTTCATGTAATTTACTTAGTTTGGATTTGAAATATCTTTCTGATTTGGAACGTGGATTTTGAAAAAGATGAGGGTTTTTATGGAAGTTATCTATTCGAATATCCGTTATATCTAAAATGAGGTTTTTCCAGTCATTCAGAGCATGCGGTTCGACTCCTTCTGATTTACACCATCTTTTCGTATAATTATCTAAGGCTTCCGTAAGCACTTCACGGCATTTGACAAAATCTATCCTGGATGGGATTCTATACTTAGGTCCTTTTTTAAGAAGACCACGGAGCTGTCTGTCTTGGATAATTGAAAAGTCACCTGTAACAACATGGCCAGCTGGTTTGTAGAGATATTTAGAAGTTGCACATTCTCAAGAAGCAGGGCACGATTCAAGTATGTCAGGATCCGTTGTAACTTTATTATAGTTAAAAACAAAGTTTCGAATAGGTTTCTTGTACTTATAACAAATAAGAGGTGGCTCTAAATTTTCAAAATATTGAGGAATGGTACTTTGTACGCGATGATCCCGAAAAATATGACAGATGTTTAGAAGATCAAAACCTTTGTTAATAAACGGGATTTTTATGAATCGTCTTTTCGGTGAGGTGTTTTTCACAATAGGATAAAGTTTATACTGTGCGAATGAGACAATGATATTAAGTCTGAATCAGTCAGTGTTTCTTAAGAATGCAACCTCTGCTTCATCCAAGATAGATTTCAAGTGCAAAACTGGTATTGACGACAGAGCATGTAACAGCTCATGTTACATGGAAAGGGAACGCCTGAAACCAACCATTAATCAAACAAAAGAAATGTATTCAAAACCAAGAACAAACCAACAAGGAGATATAAAATAATCAGGAGAAGTAGGCATTTACTGCTAACTAGCAACATCAAACACTTTAACTCTGTTGGAGATTGTCGCATCCACATTGAGTGAAATTCTACGGTCGATATGGGGAACTCGTCATACACTATGATGTCCCACTCTCAAGAATGGTGGATGATATTCTGTCATAGACCATTTGTACCGTCAAACCACAGATTAGACTTTATATCTTCCAAAAGGTAAGTAACCGGATTTGACGGTTCCACCGAATTGAAGCGACGGGTGTTGCATGCAAGCAGAGGATGCTGACTCTTCCTGGGCATCTGGTCTCACTCCCATTTCGGGAGTTTGCTTCTCTGCATGTGGTGGAGGTTTTTGTTTGTTTGCTTTGGTTACTGTTTTATCCTAATTTTGTATGCCTTTGGTTTGTTGTTTTCTTGGTTGTCAGTTTTGTGCTGTGTATAAGGATATGGTCATTATCCATCTTTGTCATCTCAATATTATCCAACGTTTCTGTATCACAGGATTCCATAATTTGTGATGTATGTTTTCTCAGTAGAATAACCGAAGACTTTTCTAACTTGACATATTGAGTGTCTCATTAGCTTCCTGGGAAGCTTTCTGTGAGACGTCTGCCCTTCAGAAAAAGTTCACATTATTACGTAACGTATATAAATAAGCCGAAATTCGGTAGACTACAAAGAGTTTTTGCCCATTAAGCACTTAGTGTCTAATATAATATTTTATCTTGAATCGCAAAAGTCTCGATGTATAACTTATATAGCAAGTAACAGGATATCCGTCTCATCATACCTGATTTGCAGTGTTACAAGTAATTATGAATTATATAGAGCATCACAATCAGTGAAGAAACGTTTATATTTTGACAGACCAAATGGAAAATTTGCCCTTAACCACGAGCATCTCTTAGAGTCACTCTAACGGCACCAAATACAGCGATATGCAGAACGGATAGACTGACCGGTCCCGGAATCGAGACTTCCTACTTCTTAGACGATATTACTGACTGTGCAGTCAGGGCACAATACCCGAACCGTCACAATATAAATGGAAAATGAAATTAATCAGTAGGCGGGAGGGGTGTGCTGATTACATAATAAATACATGTATAAAACTTCATAAAAGGCTTCTTTCGTGTTCGTAAGCATTACATGGGCACTCCCTCCTTTTACAAGTGCACGCATTTTTAAATATTTGAATGTTAAATTGCGACGGTTTATTTTGAGTATTGGTTTTGATATGTCACATTACAAATTATGTAAAAGCGCGGTGTGGCAATGCAAAGGCAAACAGAAACAGTGTTCCTTTTCCAAGATGCTGTCTCCAATAATGGAGACAGTGATATCTCGACAGTAAATGATTGGAGACAGTGTTATCTCGATAGTAAATGATTGCATTTTAATAGTATCACATGATACATTTGTATCTGTTACATTTGGACATTGACAACCACAAGTCTATTGATGTTTTATTTCTTTTTTACTTTTTCTCGTTAACGGCAAAATTCTATTTTTACATTTAATCATGTGTTGAAAATTTGGTTTCAATTCTTTTACTTATGGGTAACAAATTTAAAATTTGAAACTCCGATTTTATGCTTCCTTCTTTGGTCAAAAATTGAAAAACTTCATCACAGACTAAGCTTCATTAATTTCCACATTAAAATCGATACCTTCAAATTAAGACTGTATAAAGTTAGAACTATCAATACTCAAATCGTCCATATCTCATTGTGACTCCTCAAAAACATAATTATATATCTTATCTTAATGTACCGGCATTGGACTTCATGATTTTGTTTCTAAAACTAAGGGGTAAATAATGGCATAGCTCTGTCCTTAGCAGATTCTTTGGCAGATATTTTAGGTCAAGTTTAGACTTTTGCTCATCGTTATTTCACATTATTTGGATTTCCTCTTTTTCGGCCTCGAGCATCACTGATGAAACATAACTTCTTAAAAATGCGCATATGGTGAAATAAAAATTTATTATAAAAGATATATTTCAATATTGGAAACTTAATAAGAATGAAAAATATGGATAATGACCATATCCCTGTATACAGCACAAACTTGATCATTCAGAAGATCATATACCGAAGGCAAACACAATCAGGATGAAACAGGATTCAAAGCAAACAAACAAAAACCTTCACCACATGAAAAGAAGCGAACTCCATACATGGGAGTGAGACCGGGTGCCCCGGAAGAGTCTTTATCTCCTGCTTGCATGCAATACCCGTCGCTTCAATTCGGCGGAAATATCACATCCGATTACTTCCATTTCGGAAGATACAAGTATATGCTGTGGTTGGATGGTTCAAATGGTCTATGACAGAATATCATCCACCATTTTGGACAGTGGGACATCATAGTGTATAACGAGTTCCCCTTATCGACCGTAGAACTTGATGAGTACGGTGTTAGTCGATCACAAATGTATCTTATCTTAAAGACGCCTAGCTTTCAGAACAAAATCTGTATATTTGGTACTTGTTCTGGCAGAACTATCAATTGAGATATAAACACGCCATAAGCAGAAGATGAAGGGATGTTGCTTCTCAGAAAGAAAAGTTTGTCGTATTCTCCGTATCCGGCCAATATAATGTTCTGTTGAGAATCGGTTTTTCAATTTAAAAAATGTTTTTTCATACATAGTCTTGCTGTACCTTATCATTCACCAAAACATAGTGAAGTGTACCAACTCTGATTTCAAAGAGCAACATTCTGGACAAGCATTTTTAAATACTATGCACCATACATGAATCTTCATCACTGGTACTTTATTTCTCAATGATCCAGACAAGAATAATGAAAAGTGACTTACATGTATTCATGCTTACGGCGTACGTATCGCATCGTGCTTCGGATGAAACCGTTGTTTATACCAGATCAAACGCAGCTGAATTTTAAGACGCAACATGAGGTATGAATAGCAGCCAATCGAAGAAAATGGTGGAATATTTGATTTTCGATACACTTTCAATTCGTAGAGATAAAAATGAAAATATATAATTAAGAGTGATGCCAATGTATGTCTGCCTAATCAAAAATCGATATAGAATATGACGAATCCCCCAAATTTGTCTACGTTGTTCGCACATAGATCAGTGAATGAAAGTCAAACACAAAACCCTTAATCACAACAAATAGCATACTTATTCTTGAAAAATATAAAACATTAAAAAAAAATAGGGAAGAGATCCCTATAAGAGTGAAACAGCCGAACATACTCTCTAGGTAAGAGAAAAAGCAGACGAAAGCGATAGCACAGCGCCATAAAAACATGAACTCTCATCGACACCTGGTCTCACTTCGGAATGTTATTTATTCCGGGGTTCGCAACCATTCCGATGGGAGTTTTCACGATTTGGCCATGCCTTCTCGACTTTGAGACTGAATAACTGTTAGGTACTTCTTTGATGTTTATTTTTATACAACACTATCTGATGAAGAAACTTCACAGATAGATATCACGTTGCAATATGACGGCCTGGGCTAATGACTATACGCTGGTTTGCTACGGAATATTTTTAATTTATATTTTTCGTCGTCATAAGAGCAATATACATACATCAAATTTGATTACAATACGTTTGTATTCAATATAAGGATTAAGCGGGTCTGTTTGATTTTTTTCCAAAACTGCAAACTGAAACTTCCTTGTAAACGAAGAATTGGAAGAGGCGGATTTCATTGAAGGTTTTTGGCTTCTGGAGTGAGTAACCTCGTATAATCATCATTGAATTAAAGCTGCTTAGCATCTAAATTGTTCAATTGGCTTTTTAGAAAATTATAGCACAGATATCTAGCTTCATGAATATTTATGAGAGCATGTTTTCTCGTCAGCTTAACTATATCACGTTTGTGTAAATCCTAGTCATTACATGCAAATACAAGTTCTTTCGATCCATCTTTATTTTCGTTAACTACAAAAACCATGATGTTTGACTGACTAGGTTTGCTTTGAATCAAATATTGAAATTTGAAAAAAAAATTAATGTAAAGTTGCTCGATGATAATATCTGTTATGTTGCCTGTAAATCTGCTACCAAGTCAGTTATTATAAAATTCCAAACCTTGTTCACTTGATTATCAACGCAGTCTTTGTTGGAGATGTTTTATTTCAATTACTGTATACCTTTTGAAATTTCATCAACTCTAATTTCTTTGATCACTTCAATTTGGGCTTATCATGTTGTTCCCAAACAGGGGAAACTTACTCCTCCCGGGCACCTGGTTCCACCTCTAGCTTGCTAGGGGTCTGTCGATGCTCAAATTTGTGCTTTCTTGTGAGTGTTGTTGAGGTTATCGTCAGGATCTTCGTAAACTCTGTTATATACATTTGAATTTTCGGAAATGTATTATCTTAATCAACCAAAGATACACAACACCATCATAGGGGTGTGGACAGGGGTACCTCTCCCCTCCTACCCTCCCGCCCCTTTCCTCCCTCCTCCCGCCCGCTTAACCACCTTTCAACAAGATCATATGCAGCACACACAGTAGATTTCAAAGTGAAGAAAAGCGGATCTGAAATCGGACACATGCGTATGAGATTGCCCATTTCTTCCCCTCTCCCTTTCACCCTGTCCACTCCCCCATCATGAGAGCAATGCACTAACGCATAAAAACTCGTGTTTCCCTGTAAAGTGTAAGGCTCTTTTAACATAATCCGGATAACGTCACATTTAACAAAAGGATCGTCCGATGTTCTCTACAGGTCTTTTTTATTATATTGAGAATACTTGGTTTCTGTATCTTGAGAACCTTCAGATACATTTATTCCAGCTTTGATTTATTTAGAGGTCAATTTAGTTATACAACACTTCTGGCTAGACCATAACAAAAATATTATTGGGGCAACTCAATTTTCAGAAAGTAATCAATCAACACTTTGTAATGGGACGAGAAATCCCATCCTCTTTATCAAAGATTTGAAACGTCCAGGACGTCTTGAAAATCTTTATTTCTCTGGATGAATCCCTCTGTCCCTGTAACTAAAAAGTAATTTATATTATTCTACAATAATTTGATTTCGATTTTTGAATGTCTGCTTCCGTCAGGCTGGTCATTCGTTTGTGTTCATGTCTAACCTGCTTATGGTGTATTTGTATAGAGAACTTTTATTCGTTTGTGTTGATTGTCTAACATGCTTATGGTGTATTTGTATAGAGAACTTTTATTCGTTTGTGCTGATTGTCTAACATGCTTATGGTGTATTTGTATAGAGAA
Source organism: Pinctada fucata (assembly GCA_028142955.1). Taxonomy (NCBI): domain Eukaryota; kingdom Metazoa; phylum Mollusca; class Bivalvia; order Pterioida; family Pteriidae; genus Pinctada; species Pinctada fucata. Next base: position 33,805,024 of record AP027103.1, read on the forward strand.
CTTTTATTCGTTTGTGCTGATTGTCTAACATGCTTATGGTGTATTTGTATAGACATCTTTTATTCGTTTGTGTTGATTGTCTAACATGCTTATGGTGTATTTGTATAGACATCTTTTATTCGTTTGTGTTGATTGTCTAACATGCTTATGGTGTATTTGTATAGAACACTTTCATTCGTTCGTGTTGATTGTCTAACTTGCTTATGGTGTATTTGTATAGAGCACTTTTATTCGTTTGTTATGATTGTCTAACATGCTTATGGTGTATTTGTATAGAACACTTTTATTCGTTTGTGTTGATTGTGTAACATGTATATGGTGTATATGTATAGAACACTTTTATTCGTTTGCGTTGATTGTATAACATGCTTATGGTGTATTAATATAACATGCTTACGGTGTATTTGTATAGAGCACTTTTATATGATTGTGTTCATTGTCTAACATGTATACGGTATATTTGTATAGAACACTTCTATTCGTTTGTTATGATTGTCTATTATGCTTATGGTGTATTTGTATAGAGCACTTTTATTCGTTTGTTATGATTGTCTAACATGCTTATGGTATATTTGTATGGAACACTTTTATTCGTTTGTTTTGATTGTCTATCATGTATATGGTGTATTTATAAAGAGCACTTTTATTCGTTTGTGTTGATTGTGTAACATGTTTATGTTTATGGTGTATTTGTATGGATCATTTTTATTCGTTTGTGGTGATTGTCTAACATGTTTATGTTTATGGTGTATTTGTATGGATCACTTTTATTCGTTTGTGGTGATTGTGTAACATGTTATGTTGTATTTGTATAAAACACTTTTATTCGTTCGTGTTGATTATCTAACATGTTTATGGTGTATTTGTATAGAGCACTGTTAGGTCTTTGTGTTGATTGTCTAACATGCTTTTGGTGTATTTGTTTAGAACACTTTTATTCGTTTGATGTACGTTTGTGTCACGCTGTGGTCATTGTATTGCAGTTTTGATGGAGATGTGTTACTCTTTCATTGATGAGTAATATTATAGTTTTTTAATGTGTAAAGTGTTTTGCATAATTCTGCCTCCTACATGCAAGATAATTATCTACAAATTATGTCAATAAACCAATAATATTGACGTGCGAGTTGTTTATGTCAACATGCAAGATAATTATGTCAGCATACAGGCAAACATGTTGGCATGCAAGTTGATTAAGTTGCATGTTAACATAAATAAGTTACATGTTGACAATAATAAGTGGAATCTTACTTGCAGGTCGAAATATTTAACTTGCATGTTGACAAAGGACAATTCTTTAATCTCATAAATGTACAAGATGCATTGTAGAGAGAAGGATGGATAAATAATGATATACAAAAATGTACATGATTTTGAGCTACCAATATTCATAAATGTTCAAAAAGTAATACATTTTATTGATACATATATATAAATTAATTTTGCTATCTCCATAAACTGCATCTTAATTATCCTATACAATGACAAATATGGATAATGACCGTATCCCTGTATACAGAACAAAATCGATGATTCAGAAAATCAGAAACCGAAGGCATACAAAATCAGGATAAAACAGGAACCAAAGCAAACAAAAACGTCCACCAAATGAAAAGAAGCGAACTCCCGATATGGGAGTGAGACCAGGTGCCTAGGAAGAGTAAGCATATCCTGCTTGCATGCAACACCCGCCGCTTCAGTTAGAGCTGTCACATCCAGTTACTTCCATTTCGGAAGACATAGAGTACGATCTTTGGTTGGATGGTTCAAATGGTCTATGACAGAATATCATCCACCATTCTGGACATCATAGTGTATGACGAGTTCCCCATATCGACCGTAGAACTTCCTCAGTGACGATGTTAGTCGGTCACAAACATATCCCTGACTGAGAAGCTTATCTGAACGACGCCTGGCTCTCAGAACAAAATCCGTATATTTGGTACTTGGTCTGGCATAGCGTATCAACTGAGATATGAAAACGCCATAAGCAGGCGATGAAGGGATGTTGCTACTCAGAAAAGGAAAGTTTGTTATGCTGAAATTGAAGTCGTCACGTTTGTCATAGAGTGAGGTGTTCATGTGACCATCAGTGTCGTAGGACAACATTATGTCCAAATAGGATGCTGAATTATTTGTCTCTGTAGAATTTTGGATTATTGATGGACAACACATCGTCTATGTATCTGTAAGTGAAGTTGAAGTCAGAAGCTAAGTATCTTTTCCCTTCAGAGACCAAAGATTGAATGAATTCAGCTTCGTATGAGTAAAGGAAAATGTCGGCAAGGAGTTGGGCACAATTGGTCCCCATTGGAATTCCGACAATTTGCTGGAAGATCTTTCCTCCAAACACCACAAAAATGTTGTCGATCAAAAAGTTTAACATCTGAATAATATCTGTTTCAGTGTACTTTTATTTTCAGAATCGGACTTTTCTTTTGCAAAGTAGGTTTTGTCATAGTTAACAACAATAAATGTGTATGCGATTACCGTTCTTACTTGTAAACGCATTACTTATAATTTTTGCGAGTCTTTCTTTCAATTTAGAATGTTAAATGGTAGTGTAAAGTGTCGAAAAATCAAAGGCTTTAATCGAATGGACTCTACTAAAATGAGTGGATTTCAGATGTTCTAAAAGTTCCTTCGAATTCTTTAAAATCCACATCTGGTTGATTCCACTGCGAGAATATACTGTCGAACAATATCTTTGAAGCCCAGATTTGATTTCAGATAAAACTTTGGTGAGTAAGATCGATACAGATTTGGTAGAACATTTTGAGGAACCAGCGATGAAACGTTGTTTGTACGTATTAAATATTCAACCATTCGATATCTTTCTTGACAACCAAAAGAAATATGCACAGATGTTTTAGTGTTTTCGGATTTTTAGATGAGAAAAGCTTAATTTTATGGTGTTCGGTCTTTTTGTATATTCTGTCAAAATAAACTTTTTTCTTGCTTTTACAACTTCTAGGTTTGAACATTCAAAAATATATTGGAATTCGTCACCAGTGAGGTTAATTTGATTGTGATTAAATGGCTGTCGTCATCACCAAACAAGACATACCAGATCTGAACATCAAAACATGAAAATGTACATCGAGACAATCACCGAATTTGACAGGTTTCCATGGAGCTGTTGCGACGGGTATTGCATGCAATCAGAAGACGCTGAATCTCCCCATGCACCTGGTCTCACTTCGGAATGTTGTTCATTCCGGGGTTCGCAACCGTTCCGATGGGAATTCTCATCTTGCCTTAGCGACTTTGAGACTCAATAACTGTTAGGTACTTCTTTGATGTTTATTTGACATATTTGACATTTTCTCTATTCTGCCATCTTCCGGTTTCTATTGGTAATTTAAAAATCATTTGCTTTAAATTTCACTCATATTGACACTGACTTTTTTGATAATATTTTCAAATATTCTTCTAACTCTATGTTTTCTTTAAAAAAATCTGTAGTTTAGCCCTTTTGCAGAAGAATCAACCATGGTTTTCCAGATTTGCGCAGTTTGGTCTATTTTAAAAAAAAATTCTTTTTACATTACTTTCATCCAATTAACATTGACAATTTCATCATTTATCCATAAGTAGGACAATCCACATTCATCAAATATGTTTTTGATATAGCTATTCCATTTAAAATTCCCATTGACTAAAAAGTATACATTTTTGTAGTTAATTTATCAAAAGTTGGTGAAAAATTGCTAAAAAATAAATCATTCTAATTTTTATGTTTATAGATAAAGGATGTCTACCGAGTTGTCCATAGATTATAAAATTAGGTGTCCTGGGATTTAAGCGAATAATGTTTTTACACAACTTCATATGTAAATTTTCATTTAGACTTGACTTAAAGCAGCACATTCCGCCTTCGGACGAAAATATGCTTTATAAAAAAGATATAGGGCAATTCTCTATTTTTCCTGGATGGTAGAGGTTATAAACTTTCCGTTAATACCAAAATTGTTAACCAAAGGTCCTTGAAGTTATCAAAATAAATGAAATTAAAAACGAATTTTTGTGGCGCCACATGAATTGCCCATGTTTGGGATAGACCAGCCTCACGCATGCGCGATACGGCTGGTCGTGTTTTACAAATCAAAACAAACATGGCGAGTAGCGTACACTCTCAACAGAAAAGAGGGAAAAACGTACTGATACTAAGATTTGGATAGAAAAAGAAGACAAATGAAGACAGTGTGTGAAAGAGCAATATGAAAAGGTTATATTAGAGACCAAATGGATATAAAATTCGGTGGAAATGAATTGAATCTCGTCCCACGCCACGAAGTAGCCGATATTTTGCTGGACAAGTAAGTCAGATCAGACAAAATCGGTCCTAAAGCGTTTGATACACATAATTTTATCGTTACTGTTCGACATGACGTGTGAAAGAAACATACGATGTCTATTTCACCTCTCTTTGCTTAGAATAATCATCGAAATAGCCCACTAAATCGGTACATGGTTCTCCTCGGAGCTCTCCTGCTCATTAATATTCATGAGGAGGCGCGGCTACAACTGAAATTTTGAACGGCCGTATCTCTCGAACGGGGGAGGTATCGGATATGATACTTGGTACACCGGTGAATGACCATAACATAAAACAATCTATGTTAAGATATATGTATTACAAGTAACAACCCCTTTACATCCCGAAGTCGGAATGTGCTGCTTTAATGAAACCCCAATTTTCATAACCTTATAGCAAAATAGGCTGTATAGTTATATCGAATAGATCTAGTTGACTCTCAATAGGTAAATAATGTTTTGTTTACATTTTGCTATTACACCATTCATTGTCCAAGTGGCTTTATCATATTGTTCTTTAATTTTGTATTTAAATGACCTTATTTTTGTATAATATATCCCTAGATATTTGTAGATGTAAACGTCTTCAAATTGAATAGCATGCATCATTTAAGAACAGATAAATTGGCAACATGGACCAGACATGCACGTTTCGGGTACTCAACCCTCGTCAGTGATCCTCAAATCTAAACAATGAATATGCCAAAAAGTATGAAAGTTACTATGTCGAAAAAACGTACCGAAAGACGTAGCAGGATAAGTGGGATATGATGCTACAGGACCCACGTTTTAGAAATTTCAAGAAATTTTGATAACAGAAATTTGAGAATGCGTTGAAGAAACGATCAACCGAAATTGATCGAACTTGGCTACATGTGCCCTCGGGGACTCCTGGTCCACCAGCAGTGACACTCACCAAGTGGTATAAATGTAAACGTCTTCAAATTGAATAGCATGCATCATTTAAGAACAGATAAATTGGCAACATGGACCAGACATGCACGTTTCGGGTACTCAACCCTCGTCAGTGATCCTCAAATCTAAACAATAAATATGCCAAAAAGTATGAAAGTTATTATGTCGAAAAAACGTGCCGAAAGACGTAGCACGATAAGTGGGATATGATGCTACAGGACCCACGTTTTAGAAATTTCAAGAAATTTTGATAACAGAAATTTGAGAATGCGTTGAAGAAACGATCAACCGAAATTGATCGAACTTGGCTACATGTGCCCTCGGGGACTCCTGGTCCACCAGCAGTGACACTCACCAAGTGGTATAAATGTAAACGTCTTCAAATTGAATAGCATGCATCATTTAAGAACAGATAAATTGGCAACATGGACCAGACATGCACGTTTCGGGTACTCAACCCTCGTCAGTGATCCTCAAATCTAAACAATGAATATGCCAAAAAGAATGAAAGTTACTATGTCGAAAAAACGTACCGAAAGACGTAGCAGGATAAGTGGGATATGATGCTACAGGACCCACGTTTTAGAAATTTCAAGAAATTTTGATAACAGAAATTTGAGAATGCGTTGAAGAAAAGATCAACCGAAATTGATCGAACTTGGCTACATGTGCCCTCGGGGACTCCTGGTCCACCAGCAGTGACACTCACCAAGTGAGTTTATATTTATTATAATTTGGAGAAAAATATCTCGCATGTAGGAATCAGAAGTATGCCACCATAGTATAAATGTAGATATTTCAGTTGATCATGACACCTAATTCTGATTTTTCTCTCACTGATTGCATACGAATTTGCATAACATCGAAAGGACAAGAAAATATCAAAGATCATTGCACATAAATTTGCCGCATGAACATCCATGGGGTAGTACTTCATAACACGTACTTGTTACCGTCATCAAACCTCTTATTTATAAATGAAAATTCCTATTTGTTTCTATTTTTAATAATCAAAATTTTCAATACCGGTTTGAAAAAAAAAGTGTAATTCCCCTTTCCCTACTGATAAAAAAGTAACTCTCGTAGTTATAACCTAAGCGAAAAACATAGTCCTACGCAAATACATCGTAAATAATGGTAGAACTTAATCATTCATTCGTAAAATGTTATGAGGGCACCACGGTATTCCAAATTATTAATACATAAAGTTTCTATTCCAAAATGCCAATCCTTATAGACGTACTAAATGGCTGTAATTAATTTTGTCGGATGGGCAAATTACTTGTTTTTTATCGGTTTTTTGTTCTAAGAGGACAAAGTGCTAAATCATAGCGATATTTTAACCGCAGTTTTAACCACAAACTGTTTAAGTACGATATGAAAATAAAAAAGAACATCAGTGAATCAAATAAACATCAAAGAAGTATCCATCACTTATTCAGTCTTAAAGTCGAGAAGGCAAGGCTAAATGATTGATTTTCCAATGGAACGGTTGCGAACTTCGGAACGAAGAACATTCCGAAGTGAGACAACGTGCCCGGGAAGAGCCAGCGTCTCCTGATTGCATGCAACACCCGTCGCAACAGCTCCATGAAAACTTGTTAAATTCGGTGATTCAAAGTCAAACATAATATCAAAAATCAGAATCCCAACAGTCGTGAACTATACTAAAACAAACAAAACAACTAAATTTTCCTTAAACCAAAAATCAAAGGTAAATCATATAATAGATAATATATACCTTGGAAGAGTAAGTATCTACTGCTTGCTGGAAACATCAGTAATTTTTAGTGAGAACCTTTTGCATTTACAGTTGTGTTCGTACATTCTACAAATGTTAAACGTCTTCAAATTCAAAAGCATCATTTAAGAACAGATAATTTTGCAGCATGGACCAGACATGCACGTTTCGGGTACTTAACCCTCGTCAGTGATCCTCAATCTAAACAATGTAATATGGCCTACATTGATATTATATTCAAACCCGTGCGTATGGAAATGGGATGAAGTATGAGAGCCGATTATAAACCTCTGGATGGTCACACCATTTAATATAGTGGATATCAAATTATCGTTCTCAATCTCAAAGTGTTTCTTATAAAGAATGCAATATGTATAATGTTAGAAAGTGGTGTTTGATAATCCCGTATTCTTCGTATATTTCTGTTAATGGATATGTAAATCTTTCAAGTGCCCATTGGTCTCGTGTGTTCATATGAAGTATTTTCTTATTTTTCCACGGAGTAGTTCGAACCAATCAGGGAGCGTAAATCGCGTCACGTGCACGTCGTCTAAATCTCTATAGACCGTCAGCAATTTCGCCATTACTGTATGAATGAATTCGCGAGTAGAAGGAGTCATGAAACGCCAATTTCCTGCAACAAAAAATGTAGGTTTTGGTTCTCGACAAAATAAAACAGTTTTTAGGCTTCGCTTCGCCTTGATCAAACTGACAAATCCCTGTGACTAACATAACAACTATGAGTGTTTAATGTCTTGATATCATCTTTGGTGTTTGGTCACCCTTGTCTCTTTGGTGTCTCGTGGTGTGCTTGTCCACTCTGTGTTTTCGCATTTGTTTGTTTGGGAAGGGCGGGTGTTCGTTTGATTTTTAGCTGTGTGTGTGATGCAAGTGAGTCCTGATGGATACATTCCTTTCTTTTGATGTTTATGTGATGTCGGTCTAAAAGCTCAATAGAGAGCTTATGATTGTTGTTATTCCGACATGCTGACTTTAAAAAAAGCTTATCTCATCTTGTCTTTTTCATACATTGCAAGATGTAAAGTACAGGGATGCTGCTGTTGGAATTATTGATATAAATGACTGCACAATATATTTTGTTTGTACATATGTTACCGTATTTGTCAATTATATGGTAGGCCGACCAAAATGTTCTAGTCATTCCTTACAATATGGTTACATGTACATTTACAAGGATATTTTTTTCCCAGTAAATATACATTTCAAGCATGACATTGCTCTGTATTTTTTATTTCTGATTTCAAAGTAGGCGACGTAATTTGACCAGTAATTTGAACAGATATAACAGAGCGGCACATGATGCTGGTAAAGTCATTTCAGTGCAGCGACAGATAAAGTGTCGCTCCCTACTTTTTTATAGGCGATAAACAGGCAATGTAGAAATTGTTCGATAATAAATCTTTCTTTTTCTTTTTCCTTCTATGATCAAATTAATATTTATAAAACATACAATGTTTCAATTTAGACCAATTTTGACTGTGACTTAATTAAACTTAATTAGTTTAGACCATTAAACTTAATTAGTCCACTGGAGACAATTTTGACTGTAAATTTGTATGTAATTTCATTTATTCTCCTCTAAAGTTTACATATGCATGTGCCATTTTTAGAGACATCATAACAACTTATTCCTGAACATTTTAAAAGAGTAACTCACTTGGACTGTGTTTCTAAGTATTTCTACCAACAAATGTACACAAAAGTATGCTCTTAATGTGATATAATGTTCAAAACCACGCATCTCTGGGATGATAATCAAATCCTGTCAAACCAAAATGTATTTAGTATAACACTTTTGATCGGATCCCTCGTCCGTGTCAACTTAAATAACAATATCTCTCTATTACAACATCTTTGAAATATTGGTGGGAATAATCTCTCAGGGAAAGGTGCAATTCGGAAGAATTTCTAAACAATTCAAAAGTCTTTACTAGGTAATTATGAAAAGAAAATTATCTTAATGGGCTATATCATGGGCAGAAAATACCGCATGGATATGAGTATGCACTTTAAAAAATAAGATAGTTCTAGAAGTGCATACGCACATCTTAAAAATTCTTTGTAGTAAAGATATATGAAATTTTGAAATTAAACTACTAAGGGGCTTTACTAATGTTACACGTCTTACATTTAAGAACAGATGAATTTGCAGCATGGGCGAGACTATTTTTAATTTTTTTTTCTTCGCACATTTTGAATTCTTTTGGATTAAATTACCACTGATGAGGATTCATTATTCGAAACATGTATGTCTTGTGTACGATATTTGGACTTATTGTCCAAAAGGCTGCTCTCTGGCAGAGTCGGACATTTCGTTTTTCAAATAAAAACACAAACACTCAAACACACAAATGTGTTTTTACACTTGGCCTTTATCAAGTGTAAAAACGACGATCTATAATATTATCCTTGCATTTCTAGCATTCATTGCAAATGACGTCATAGACTAACGTTAACATTTGCATTGAACGCTAGAGATGCAAGGATGGATTTTACTTAGAATTATTATAGATCGTCGTTTTTACACTTGATAAAGGCCAAGTGGCCGAAAATTTGTGTATTTGAGTGTTTGTGTTTTTATTTGTATCACCATTTCCCTCTTGAATAAATATTTCAATCTACTTCGTTTTTCGTCCACCGTCGTGTGATATTTACTTCGTTTGATGACCTCATTCTCTTGGACTTTTTTTTATTCATTAAACTTATGATTTGAAATCTTGACACGGGTCTTATACATTTTTAAAATAAAAGGCTATAAAATGCACGTGATACATTATACCTATAGCAAAGCAAACCAACATCGTGGATGACAAACTTTTCCTGTATTCATTCTATTTGTTTTAGTAACATATTTTTATTCTGTACAAGGATGGATTAAAATTTACATTTCAAAACCCTAAATTATTAATAAAGGCCGACGGGGGACTTTATCAGGGGACAGGTAAAATTTCTGTCATTCACTGACTACCGCCACAGAGGTAATATTTCTAATTGGTATCTGATTGGTTCCTTTTACCCCATCAAATTTTGATTGATAGTTTAAAATATATTAGCCTCGGGTATCTCATTAGCATATTAATAAAGTATCACCTGTCGGTATGTCTTTGATATAACACGCCGCTCACAGAGGGCGTTATATACAAAGACGGAATGCCACACCTACCAAGCCTACGTCCCTCAGGTGTGCATATTAATGATCGGGTGGTTGCCGATGTCGGCCATTGACGGGTCAATGATTTAATTCTGTATATATAATATTCTTGCATGAAGAACGGATCTTCTTTAATATGGAAAGAAACAGTTTTTGTCGCAATGATGAACCCCTCGATTCCTACAGGATGTTTTGCTCCTGAAGTGGCTCTATTCGAGCAATCCACGTACAGAAAAGCAGATAAAACAACAAAATTATTGAGACTTTGTTAACTGATCAGTTTGTTTATAATAAAATAAATTGCATCGCAATATAACTTTTTTTTCAAAAATTCTAAAGCTTTATTTAGTTGTAGGTGTCGCCTTTTGAAAATGTAAGGAAGCTGAATACATGCAAACAAGAATTACAACGTTGTATGTTATGTATCTTTCGAAGGGTCCCTCCGACAAAGCGAAATTATGCTGGAGATCTGAGAGGCCCTGTGCCTAATGTTAAACGTCCTTAAATTCAATAGCATAACTTTTAAATTTTCAGCGTGGACCAGACATGCACGTTTCGGGTACTTAACCCTCGTTAGTGATCCTCAGTCTAAAAAATGTGATATAGCCAAAGAATGTGAAAGTTATTATGTCCAAAAATGTACCAAAAGACGAAGCAGGATGGGTGGGATATGATGCTACAGGACCCACGTTTCAGTAATTTCAAGAAATTTTGATAACAAAAATTTTCGAAAGCTTTAAAGAAACGATCAACCGACGTCTTCAAATTCAACAGCATCATTTGAAAACAGATAAAGTTTCGGGTACTTAACCCTCGTCAGTGATCCTCAATCTAAACAATGTAATAAGGCCAAAGAGTGTGAAAGTTATTATGTGCAAAAATGTACCGAAAGACGTAGCAGGATGGGTGGGATATGATGCTACAGGACCCATATTTCAGTAATTTCAAGAAACTTTGATAACGGAAATTTTCGATTGCCTTGAAACAAAGGAGGGAATTTCCAACAACAAAGAAACTTATTACCCAAATTGATCGCACTTGGCTACATGTTGCATCGGGGACTCCTGGTCCTTTAGCAGTGACACTCACCAGGCGTTAAACGTCTTCAAATTCAATAGTATCATTTAAAAACAGATAAGTTTTAAGTGTGGAACAGACATGTACGCTTCGGAGACTTAACCCTCGTCAGCGATCATCAATCTAAACAATGTAATATGGCCATAGGGTGTGAAAGTTATTATGTCCAAAGTGTTCCGAAAGACGTAGCAGGATGGGTGAAGTTGGACAAAACATCTCCATTGGTATATCGGATTTAATTTGAATCTATTTTGTTTGATAAACATATATTAAAGAACATATAGACCAAAAAATATTAACATTACTAGTAGATTTCCAATGTTGAACTGCCATAAGGGCAACTAGAATTATATTCCAATGAATCGGATCGCATATTGTGACGTCACGTCCAAATTTTGAACGTATGGAAAAATTACCAGCTTTAGAATACTTTTGGTGTTGTATTTTGCTGTAAAAAAGACGTTCAAGCAAAAATAGTGTGTTTGATATTCGGTATAAATGTAAATATAAGATAAACGATTCACGGAATTTGCACGTAACCAACCAGCATTATACACCCATGAACACCAAAAGCAAGACAGTCATTAAACATGTTTGTCTTAAAAAAAGAGAGGGGGATAAATTGTAAATAAAAATTGTGTCGTTTATATACCCAAGGTATATAATTCTCCAAAGAACGCTTCTCTTTTGACGTTAAAAGTATTGTATTATTATGTATTTTGTAACATATGACGTTGTGACTTTTCCGTGACCTTTTACATTGTTAAAATGCGAGCGATAAACTGTTGAAAAATCTTAATGAACTTGAATATGAGTATTCAAAATTATTCGTTTCAAGAATTATTTTTTTTTTTTAACTTTCAGTGTAAATGTCGCATTTCCAATCTAGTTTTATATACAGTAGAACTTAATATAGACTTACCTGATGTATACATTAATATGTACATCGAGATAACTACCGAATTTGACAAGTTTTCCATGGAGCTGTCGCGACGGGTGTTGCATGCAATCAGGAGACGCTGACTCTCCCCAGGCACATGGTCTAACTTTGGAATGTTTTTCATTCCGAGGTTCGCAACCGTTCCAATGGAAATTCTAATGATTTTGCCTTGCCTTCTCGACTTTGAGGCTGGATAACTGATAGGTACTTCTTTAATGTTTTTATGCCCCCGGAATAAAAAATTCGGGGGCATATTGTTTTTTGCCTGTCCGTCTGTTTGTCTGTCAGTTTGTCCGAAAACTTTTACATTGGACATAACTTTTGAATGGGAGGTGATAGGGCGCTTTCATATTTCACATGTGTATTCCTTGTGATCAGACCTATCAAAATTTTTGCCTCGTAACTTGACCTTGACCTTTGACCTACTTTTCAAAAACTTCAACATTGGGCATAACGTTTGAATGGTAAGTGATAGGGCTTTGATATTTCACATGTGTATTCTTTGTTACAATATTTTTCCATCGATACCATAAATTTTTAACCGAATGACCCTGACATTGACTTTCACATACATGTTCCTAACAGAAAATAGTGTTTATACTAACATAGATGCCACCGGGGGGCATTCGTGTTTCGCAAACACAGGCTTTATGCTATGCGATCTAGCAGAAAATAGGAAAAAAGAGAGTAAACGTTTAAATGTGGTAAATAAAATGGTTTTATTCCTACAATCTGCATATTTCAATTACCACCAGGTAAGAAAGACAGTGCTTTTATGAGTACAGGGAATCACACATTTCTTCAAAGCTTGATGCGAAGGCGCTTCTGAGAAATGTAGCTTAAACGTGATGTAACAAAGTAACTTAAGTGTACTTATTGCTTGACTTGGTGATAAAGCAAAATCAAAATGGGATTTATTGATATATACTGAACATTTAAGAGTTTGAATCTTTATATAACTAGACGTATGAACTTAAGACACTAGGAGTATTTGATGACCTAATGTCCCCTAGCGAAAATTTGATTTCGAAGGGATAGAGCGTTGCAATTTTGGTTGTAGTCTTAAAGAACATTGTGGATACTTGTATATATACAACTGAAACATTCATTCAAAGTCAGAATAATAATGGAAGTGTTCCAACTCTTTACCTTCTTGAAGAATTTCAAACCAATTTTAATGCACCAGACTTATGTTTCGGATAGTAGACCCATTGTAAATCATCATCAGTTGTACTAATTTATTGCCGAAATTATCTTCTGACGCAGCCAAATGTATTTCGGTGGCGCCCTCAGGTTTTACTTTCGGATTAAGAATTTGGACATTCACTTTGCAAAAGGACGTGCGGCTCCAAGTTTTGTGTAGGGTCGATTCAGTAGCATTGTTAAATGAAATGTATCAGAAAAATAGCATAGAGGTAATGGTGCTAAGATGTTAACCTCCTTTAATTTCGATGATGTTTTTGGATAAAATGACAAGTTTCTGAAATAGCAAATTATATGTATGATTTCATATTGATAAAGGGACAAAACAAAGCTTATTTCAGCCGACGGAGCTGGAAAGACGTCATTAGTAAACTTATGTTCCTGGGAAGAGTAATCATTAACACCCGTCATTTTTGCCAAACAGAAAAGCCAAAACCGCCGAATGTGTCAATCCTGTGGATGGCTGGAATGAGATAAAGGAGATCCTGACGACAATCTCAACAGCACTCACAATAGAGCACCAAGTTGAGCATCGACGGACCCCTTGCAAGTTAGAGGCGGGACCAGGTGCCCGAGAGGAGTAAGTATCCCCTGTTTGGCTAGCCGCACCCGCCGTCAATGTTCTCTCGTGAAAATGAAAACAATATACACAAAACATGCACTCTCTAAGGTTATCTCTGTATAGAAAGTGCTATGGCGACCATGTTAGGGAGAAATATTTAAAACACTTACTGTCTCTTACTTGAACTTACTTGAAGAAGCAAAATAACCTCTTAAGTTGCGTGGGATGGCTGATGACTACTGAAAAAAATAAAACAAGCAATTTCTTAGATAAAAAAGGTAAATGTATGGTTTTATAGTATCGTTCGCCTGAGGCTCACGCAACTTCTACAATTACCTCCCTAGTGAGACGTGTACAATCCAGTGCATTCTCAACTACCTTCGGAGTAAACAAGCAGAGCTGTCGTTTAGACGTTAATGATTTTCATTCACATAACAAGCTCGTCTCATGTGTCATGTACCCGGTTTACTCCTTGGTGGAGAGAGTGCAACGTAGTGTAAAGTAACTTGCCCAAGGTTACAATGGTTTTTTGGCCAAATTTCATTGTTTAGACTTAGGATCACTGACGAGGGTTAAGTACCCGAAACGTGCATGTCTGGTCCATGCTGCAAATTCATCTGGTTTTAAATTATGCTATCGAATTTACAGACGTTTAACATTTGAACTACTTGGTGAGTGTCACTGCTGGTGGACCAAGAGTCCCCGAGGACACATGTAGCCAAGTTCGATCAAATTCGGTTGATCGTCTGTCTTTTCAACGCATTTGAAATGTTCTGTTACAAAATTTCTTCCAATTTCGAAAACGTGGGTCCTGTAGCATCATATCCCACCCATTCTGTTACGTCTTTCGGTACATTTTTGGACTTAATAATTTTCACACTTTTTGGCCAAATTTCATTGTTACGACTTAAGATCACTGACGAGGGTTAAGTACCCGAAATGTGTATGTCTGGTCCATGCTGCAAATTCATCTGGTTTTAAATGATGCTATCGAATTTAGAGACTTTTAACATTGCAATGATCGGCGACGTTGAGATTCGAACCAACGACCTATGGGTTCGTAGTCCACCGCGCTAACCACTACGTAACCAGTACTAAAAATGACAAAATATAAATTCGAATTTCGGACTCACAAGCAATGTTACATTGTTAGGGTATCTCAAATAAGCTGATACCGGTAAAACATAAATGTTTATGCACATGCATGCGTGTAAGAGTTCCTGTGACTAAGGAATATTTCTTCTAAGGGTAGAATGCATTGCATTGCAGGATATTACTGCATCTAAAATAAAACGCCTTGAAAAAATCAACATTAAGCCAGTTCACAATCCATCATAAGGACAACAGATTGAAAGGGTACTTAAAATTTATCTATGACGCTGCTTGTAGAACATTTCAGGTTGTTACATGTATTTCATTTTTAAAAACATAAGCATATAAACCTAAATGTGATTCAGCTTATTACCTTTAACTTCAATTGTACTTAATTTGGTGTGACAGCACATTATGAACGAGCAATTTAAGATTAAACAAACATGATACTAGTAGAATAGAAATAAATTTTAAAGCTAAACAGTCCAATCTTTTTTTTATACTTTTTAAGTATTGGCCGTACCTTATATCCTATCTGCGATCATTATATCTCCATACAGTACCAACAGGAGGAGACATAATTTTATCTCCATACAGTACCAACAGGAGGAGACATTATTATATCTCCATACAGTACCAACGGGAGGAGACATAATTATACCTCCAAACAGTACCAACGGGAGGAAACATCATTATATCTCCATACAGTACTAACGGGAGGAGACATTATTAAATCTCCATAAAGTACCAACGGGAGGAGACATCATTATATCTCCATACAGTACCAACAGAAGGAGACATTATTATATCTCCATACAGTACCAACGGGAGGAGACATCATTATATCTCCATACAGTACCAACGGGAGGAGACATCATTATACCTCCATACAGTACTAACGGGAGGAAACATCATTATACCTCCATACAGTACTAACGGGAGGAAACATCATATCTCCATACAGTACAGTACTAACGGGAGGAAAGATCATTATATCTCCATACAGTACTAACGGGAGGAGACATTATTAAATCTCCATACAGTGCAAACGGGAGGAGACATAATTATATCTCCATACAGTACCAACGGGAGTAGACATCATTAAATCTCCATAAAGTACTAACGGGAGGAGACATCATTATACCTCCATACAGTACTAACGGGAGGAGACATATTGTTTTTGCCTTTGCGTCCGTCTGTCACATACCGTGTTCGGACTATAGCTCTTGAACCTTTTACCAGATCTCTTTCATGTTTTAGTACGTCGTCATTCATGACCCAAAGGTTCCACATCACCTTGATCCAAGGACATGTAACCAAGGTCAATGTTAAACGTCTTCAAATTCAATAGCATCATTTAAGACCTGATAAATTTACAGCATGAACCAGACATGCACGTTTCGGGTACTTAACCCTCGTCAGTGATTCTCAGTTTAAACAATGTAGAATGACCAAAAAGTATGAGAATTATGTCACTTTCTACATTTTAATGATATTGTACATACTATCATTTTCGGGATGCAACTCTTCAACCTTGTACCGATCACTTTCATATTTTAGTATGTTGTTGCTATGAGCCACGTCTTTCAGATCACCTTAAACCAAGGTCATATGACCAGGGTCAAGGTACAGTAATTCTGGTCAATGAAATTGTAAATGTTATAGTGTCAACGATATATCTGGGGGTTTTTTCTGACATTTTTTTTAATTTGTAAAAGACTTCTTCTGCATAGTTATGTTTCATTACTTTCTGTTCGCTTTAAGTTTTTGTATGAAAACACATAATTTGGCCAGTTTTGTTATATAAATCCATTAAGTGTTGAAATAAGCAGCTAAGGAAAAGGCACTGATAGTGATTTCGAACATTTTTGTTTGTTTTCTTTGGTTCCTGTTTTATCCTGATTTTGTATTCCTTCGGTTTGTGACTTTATGAATTATCGATTTTGTGATGTTTATGGGGATATGGTCATTATCCATATTTGTCATTTACCTGGTAGGCTCTTTAAGTTAGGATTTCGATCTAGCCTCGACAACTGAAAAAGAGAAGTCAGGGATTAGACCCTATCTTTGTAGATATGCATAAAGGAAAGTCGTTGAGGCTTTGTGATTACAAATCATCACTTTCAAAGCGACTATGTTCGATAGGTTAAAAAGATAATCTCACTCCTCTAGTACGCAATATCATATAACGGGAGCAACTAGATCAAGAACTATTCTAGCCTTATCGCGTTATCAGTGGATATACAATGTATACATATATTATGTTCTCATTCGTGGACAATTGCACCTTCTCGAAAACGGCACTTTCATTTCGTAGATAGAAGAAATGGCACAATTAGAGGTTACTCTTCCAGCGTCTGACTCCAGTGGAGCAGGGGACATAATAATTAAGACAACCGCAAGAGGAATCTCAGAAAAGGAGAGAAATAAGAGATATGACGTAGCTAGTGAAATATATGACGAGGTAGAAAATTTATTGGCATCTTGATGTAAGAATGAGAAAGTGGAGATCAGGGCAGGGTACAAGGGTCGTAGAAATCTTATATTCATTAAAGTAAATAAATGAAAGTGAATTCAATTTGATCACTAAAAGCAAAATGCAAATATCAACAGAACTTTTTTAAAATTTTTATCATAACAATAACATAAAAAAGGAGGTGACTTCCATTAGGACTCGATTGTAGCACCCACAGCGAAAGTGTGCTATTTACGTGGCAGATGGCCGTCCTAAGTCGGCACCGGTTGCCCATTGGTCTCGTTGGTTTATGTGTAGTCTTTTATGTTTCATGTTTCTATGGTGTGAGTTGGTGTTCCTTGTCCCTTTTGCGGCTCTTTCTGTGGGTGTCTGTTCTGTGTTTTTTTGCATGGGTATTTTAAGATTTTGCTGTGGGTGCTGCAACCTAGTGTTGTTGGAGATCCCCTCCTTTCTTTCTAAAATGCGAAATCACAAAATGGACAAGGACAAGAGACACAGACGGGACAAGGAAGACAGCCAATAAAGACGTTAGCCGAGCTGGGCTAATGGTCGTGTTTTTGGTTTTTTTCTTGATTTGTAAAACAAAATCGAAAGTGCAAGAGGATTAATTTGACTTCAAGTACCAACGACGAGAATTATCCGAACTTGTTTATGCCTGGTACACTATGTCTGGTTATGTGTGCCATTAAGGTTGTCTCTTTCTTTTTGTCTTTGGGAAAGGGGATCTTTTCCATGGAGAGGTTATGCAAGGAATATTGATATCGATAGTGGAAAATCAAGGTTAAGGTTTGAAAGACTAATAAGTTTGTTCACCGTAAATTTTCCACAAAACCATCCCCAGAATATCAAATGGTTCAATTTGAGGAAATTGTGACAAAATGTGTATTAAGGTATCCGATGTGCAATAGGGCATTTTTCGATGCCTGGTTAGGTACTATAAACTATATATTTTCTGAAAGGCTATAATGCCCACTGCTTAAAAATAATAATTTTTGGGTCAGAAAAATAAAGGGGTATAACTGGTGAAGCATTAAAATTGTCTATTTTCTATATATAACCTATGCAAAATGACAAAGCTGTACAAGAATTTTTCCCCGTTGCTTTTGAAGACCCGGGAGTCTTATATCTGTACTCAGGGCATCATTTCCTTTCAGAAAATATAAAGTTTATAGTACCTTACCAGACATAAAATTGACCATACTTTACAAAGGAGATTATTAAAACGCTATGTAAAATGACTCAATTGTACAACGGATATCTTAATGTTTACGTAATTGTGTTAAAGCGCTTTCTTGTATGTCCGAATTAAAATTTGAGGTTTTTTTTCAAAACAGAGTCACGGCGCAAGCGGGTATCACGGACCCGTCTCTGCAGCAAAGGCAATAGCTTCACTTTACAGCCCAGAGAAAAGGTCCGAGGTTTCCATTTTTGATGTTGGTGCTGGTACCGGATTAGCTGCTCAGGAGGTAAGAAAATCGTATGATGAATAACTGTTGTTTTGCTTAATTGAACTTATTAAAATAGAGAAGAAATGCATGCTTTTTTAATAATTTCCAATGCAACGGTCAAACTTGAGAAGATTTAAAATATAATCGAAAGTGATAACAGGCAACATGAACCGACTTATGTCAATCACTCACCTCGGATGTTAAACGGAGTGGAAATCCGATTTACATCTGGCCTTCACTCCCTCTAGCCATGAACCCGGAGTTCTTACAGTAGATATAGATGCATGTATCTTTGAATTTTGAAGTTAAACAAGGGGCGCTTTTTGAAATTATTTTCTGTCTTTGAATCGTCTTGGATGAAAGTACCACTGATGAGGAATCATTATCCAAATTGTCTTGTTTAACACATGTAGAAATGTTTGTCCAAATGGCTGATACATGTAACTGTCAACAGAGATGGGCACTGCGTTTCATATTATTATCCACATTAATTCTATGTTGCAGTGTAGTTCCCCGCGACTTCGTGTGTAAAGTGTTTTAAATGTATTTTCCCTGACATAGTCGCCATAGCACTTTCTATATATACATAACATTAGACAGTGCATGTTTTGTAGATTTTGTTGTGGTTTTTTTTTATTTTCGTGCGAGGGCATCGACGGCGGGTGCGGATAGCCAAACAGGGGATGTTTACTCCTGTCGGACACCTGGTCCGACCTCTAGCTTGCTAGGGGTCCGTCGATGTATAACTTTGTGCTCTATTGTGAGTGCTGTTGTGATTGTCGTCAGGATCTTCTTTAACTCATTATAAATTAATTTCTTAATGCTCATGCAAGAGAGGAGCGTTTCTTTGGTCACAAATAAACATCAAAGAAGTATAATTTAACGATATTTTCAAAAACTATTATCAAAATATCGGAGGTGAGCATTGCAAAATTGGACACTCTCTTTGAATAGTCTATATGATTTGATACTAGTATGCAATAGATATAATGAAAATGAATTATAATTATAAATATGTTTGCTTTTCTCAGTTTCAAAAACTCGGATTTAAAACAATGGACGCATTGGACCCTTCCTCTAGAATGTTGGAAAAGGCCAGAAAGAAAGGACTTTACAGAAATTATTACTGTGAAGGAATAACTTCTGAACCTCTCAACATTCCGAAAGGTAAACGTATTTATTTAACAAGCGATGTTCTTACATCATTATCTTTTATGTTTCGGTCCATCAAAATTCGCTTACCTGAGTATACACATTCTGACATATACTTTTGAAATTTTGAGACATATTATATCCCGGGTTGTGCCTGTGCATGGTGCATACAAATTTTAGCAAATTCAATGTTAAAGACTTGCCTAATTTTGTATTTACTTGACTTCAATTTTCTTGTCCAATATTCTTTCACTCAGGGAAAAATCATTTGATTAAGAAGCGGAAAACTTTACAAAAATTAATTAATGTTTTAATTTGACACAAAGAAAAAAATAAATAATGCAACAAAAATAATATATTGTACAAAGTTACAGTTTCCAACAGACATACCGACATACTTCTAAAATCTATATGCCTCTGGATTTTTTCTTATCTTGTTTACATCCTTCAGCTTATTATGACGTAGTGACAGTGGTCGGAGGTCATGGTCCGAATCATATTAAAGGAGATGCAGTACATGAAATGATTCGTCTAGTTAAATCAGGTCAGTACCATGTAGGAAGAGTACATACTCTCTGCAAGAGCTTAATCATTAAGCTTTTCCATCTCGACATTAATTTGAAAATTTTTAAACTAGACTTACTCCCATACTTAAAGCAAATATTATTACATCAAACAAGTTAAAGAAGATCCTGACGATAATCTCAACAGCACTCACAATATAGCACAAAATTAGCATCGACGGACCCCTAGCAAGCTAGAGGTGCGACCAGGTGCCCGGGAGGAGTAAGCATCCCCTGTTGGCTAGCCGCACCCGCCGTCGATGTTTAAACACGAAACTGAAAGCAATATATATTATTCATGCACTGTCTGACGTTATGTAATAATTAGAATAAACTAATTGTCATTGTCAAGTATGAGTATGCGGGTGCTCACTTTGAATGATTCAGAATTTGAAGGATATTCAAGGTAGAAATTAATGTATATTAGTAACCTTGGACTTCAACTCTTTTTAGCTCACCTGAGCGATGCTCAAGTGAGCTATTGTCAAAGCGCGTCGTCCGTCGTCCGTCGGCGTCGTCGGCGTCGTCGTCGTCCGTCCGGCGTAAACTTTTAACATTTTCGACATCTCCTCTGCAACCGCTGCACAGAATTTCATGAAACTTTACAGGAAGGAAGTACTCAAGGTCCTCTACCAAGTTTGTGTTTTTTGTGCCGATCGGTCAACAAATATGGCCGCCGAGGGCTCTGATTGGCTGACACATTTTCAACATCTCCTCTGCAACCGCTTCACAGAATTTCATGAAACTTCACAGGAAGGAAGTACTCAATGTCCTCTACCAAGTTTGTGTTTTTTGTGCCGATCGGTCTATAAATATGGCCGCCGAGGGCTCTGATTGGCTGACACATTTTCGACATCTCCTCTGCAACCGTTTCACAGAACTTCATGAAACATTACAGGAAGGAAGTACTCAAGGTCCTGTACCAAGTTTGTGTTTTTCGTGCCGTTCGGTCAACAAATATGGCCGCAGAGGGCTCTGATTGGCTGACACATTTTCGACATCTCCTCTGCAACCGCTGCACAGAATTTCATGAAACTTTACAGGAATGAAGTACTCAAGGTCCTCTACGAAGTTTGTGTTTTTCGTGCCGTTCGGTCAACAAATATGGCCGCCGAGGGCTCTGATTGGCTGACACATTTTCGACATCTCCTCTGCAACCGCTGCACAGAATTTCATGAAACTTTACAGGAAGGAAGTACTCAAGGTCCTCTACCAAGTTTGTGTTTTTTGTGCCGATCGGTCGATAAATATGGCCGCCGAGGGCTCTGATTGGCTGACTCATTTTGGACATCTTCTCTGCAACCGCTGCACAGAATTTTATTAAACTTTACAGGAAGGAAGTACTCAAGGTCTTCTACTTAGTTTGTGTTTTTCATGCTGATTGGTCAACAAATATGGCCGCCAAGGGCTCTGATTGGCTGACACATTTTCGACACGTCCTCTGCAACCGCTGCACAGAATTTCATGAAACTTTACAGGAAGGAAGTACTCAAGGTCCTCTACCAAATTTGTGTTTTTCATGCCGATCGGTCAACAAATATGGCCGCCAAGGGCTCTGATTTTCCGACACATTTTCGACATCTCCTCTGCAACCACTGCACAGAATTTCATGAAACTTTACAGGAAGGAAGTACTCAAGGTCTTCTACCAAGTTTGTGTTTTTTGTGCCGATTGTTCAACAAATATGGCTGTCGAGGGCTTTGATTGGCTGACACATTTTCGACATCTCCTCTGCTACTGCGGCACAGAATTTTTATGAAACTTTACAGGAAGGAAGTATTCAAGGTCCTCCAACAAGTTTATGTTTTTTGTGCTGATTGGTCAACAAATATGGCCGCCGAGGGCTCTGATTGGCTAACACATTTTCAACATCTTCTCTGCAAAAAAAACGCTGCACAGAATTTCATGAAACTTTACAGGAAGAAAGTATTCAAGGTCCTCTACCATGATTGTGTATTTTGTGCTTATCGGTCAACAAATATGGCTGCCGAGGACTCTGATTGGCTGACACATTTTCGAAATCTCCTCTGCAACCATTGCACAGAATTTCACGAAACCTTGCAGCAAGCAAGTACTCAAGGTCCTCTGCGAAGTTTGTGTTTTTCTTGTCGATAGGTCAACAAATATGTCTGTCGAGGGCTTTGATCTGTAGAAATATTATTGTGACTTTTAACCCTTTGTCTGCAACTCAGGTGAGCGATGTGGCCCCCTTGGGCCTCTTGTTTGGATAAAACAGACTAAACATAAGGCACTGCTACTTTTAAAAGAAATTCACTTTTTCATTTAGCAAATTGACCTTGATTCTGTGACTTTGAGTCACTAGTACATGTCTTTGAAGAAAAGATTTTCATAAGAACAT